>CM032762.1:7574660-8274078 GCA_019155195.1 Avicennia marina | reverse complement strand
TATTTGCCAAATGAAGTATGCAATTGATCTTTTGAAAAAGTTCAACATGTCAAAGATGTCATCTAAACTAATGGATGCCGATGAAAAGTTACAAGTAGATGGGTAGGAGAAGGATAATCTAAGGTAATTTAGGAGTCTTGTTGGAAGTTTACTTTACTTAACTCATACTAGACTAGATATTGCAATTTTGGTTAGAGTTGTTTTAAAGTTTATGTCTAACCCTTTCATGCAACATTTTAGAACTGCAAAGAGAATTTTGAGATATGTTGCAAGTACTTTGGATCGTGACATATGGTATTCACATGGTGAGAACTTTAAATTGATTAGCTTTCATGATAGTGATTAGACAATTGCATTGGATGATAGAAGAAGCACTTCTAAAAATTTGTTTACGCTTTTTTTGGGGGTGATCACTTGGAATTCAATGAAACAAGCTACAATTGCATTGTCAATAGTGGAAGCAGTATATATAGTAGCGACATTGGTGGCGTGTTAATTTAGTTGGTTAAGGAGAATGCTGTCTGATTTGCAACAAAGGCAAGAGGAAGGGACTATTATCTTTTGTGATAATAATTCTACTTTTGCAATGACTAAAAATTCCACCGTTTATGGAAGAACAAGGCACATTGAATTAAGGTATCACTTCATTGGAGAATTAGTGAATAAAGGTGAAGTGATGATGGAGTTTTGTAGCACTCAACTTCAAACGGCAGACATTTTCACTAAGGCAATAGCAAGACCTAAGCATGAGTTCTTTAAGACAAAAGTTTGTAGCTTTGAATTAAAAGGGAAGTGTTTAAGAAGTGATTCAAAGACTATGGGAAGATTTGTTTCCATAAAAGTGGCTTGTCATGATTTTCGAAGGACTTTCCTTAGTCAACTTGTATTGTACTATTTTCAATAAATGAATTGACATGCTTTAATTTCAAATTATTTTATTTTGAAAATGCTTTGGACGTGAACTAGCGCTAGTTGTTTATAATAATCTTCTACTAAATGGATTTATATGAAAGATTATTGTGAAATAATGCCCTTGGGGACCCACAAGAGTGTAGGAATTAGTTTTACCCACTTAATTGTAATTGAATGTTAGAATACATGACCCTTTCAATTAGAGTTATAAATTAAGCTAAGTGACTAACTCAACTGAGATTATAGGTTGAGATAAATGACCTTCTCAATTAGATTCATAAATTGAGACAGCCACAAGGTTGCACATGACTCTCTTTAGTTAAAGTTTTAGACTAAGGCTTTGATTAATAGACATGGTACTCGACTTGTTTGAGTCCTTAAGCATACCAATAGATTGTACAAGTGGAATTGGTGTAGTACATGTGTTAATATTCCTTATTCTTACATGATTTATCCATGATTATATGTGCTTTTATCAACTATTTTTACTATTTTGACATCCCAAAGAGACAGGTAAATCTTTTACTGTGCGAATTATTACTCACGTTGTCAAAATTCCGTTCTATAGAGCTAGTCATGGATCGTCTTCCCTTTGCACTAATCTAACTAAAAAAGGTAGCCATTGCACTAGTTGAATCCCAACAATGTTGCAATAGGTTTGAGGTGGAAAACAAAGCCTTGAGGAAGAGAACATTGATATGACGGTACCAAGGCAAACTCAAGAGAAAACTTAAGGAAATAGAGATCGAACAAAAAAAACTTGTAGAGATGCACAAGAGTATAAAAAGGGATTATGAGCATTGTATAGCTGATGTGCAGGAGATGTGACACAGACTGGTGTTGTAAGTGAACCAACTCCTCATTGAGAACAATGAGTTTCATGCGATGATTCACTTTTGGAGCTAGAGTTGGAGGAAGACTTTGAGGAGGACCAAAAGATAGACCCGAATGATGGAAGCCAAATTCTAGATGTAAATTGAGTTCTAGAGTAGGATGAATAAGATAATAAGATATTAGGAAATGTAAGATATGAATAGGATGTTTTCCTTTTCATGACTACATTTGAGTTATTATAATACTAAAGTTTGTTTTCTGCAGTAATTGATTGTCTCACTATTTTTTTCACCTTTACACTATTATAAATAATTATAAGTGCATATTTTTAATGCAACGATGCCCATTATACAGGAAATGGCCAGAAGATCTCGTCGCACTATTTAGAACTTTCACTATGCTATGCCAATGAACAACATGAATGAATATGCATATACCAATCCCTCCCCTCCACCTCTTGTGCAACTGCAACCATGACCACCTATGGGCCAATTGAACGTAAGGCAAGAAGACTTAATTACTGTAGCAATAGTGGGGGCCCAAGTTGTGGGAGCCTAACAATAGGCCTTTACATTGGTTTTGGTTTAACCCAATAAAGGGACTAAGGCCCATTACAAGGTGCTAAGGAGGGCCTATGTGCCAATATTTGATGTGTCGCATGACCCTAAAGTAGTGCTAAAGTGGCTTCAAGAAATAGAAGATAATTTTGAGCTGATGGAAGTTTTTGCTAAGGTGCGACTGAAGGTTGTAGTACCTTTCTTGGTAGATGAAGCTATATTATGGTGGGCGGCTGTCTCCCCCGCTTTCTTGGAAGAAGGGTTGATTACTTAGGCCAAAATTTAAGAGGCATTTTTGAACCACTTCTTCTCGAATGCTATTCGTTTACAGAAAATGGTAGAATTTGACAATTCAATGAAAGGACCCAACATGACAATGGTAGAATACTTTGCTAAATTCCACACTATGGGGGAGTATTTGCTAATGGTAATGATAAATCTTGAATTGAAGATGCATAAGTTCACTAAAGGATTGAAGAGTTGACTGCAGACAGCATTGGCACTCTATGAAGTTAGAACTTTTGATGAGTTATCGGGAGTTAGTATCCTAGTGGAAGTTGATATTAGTTGGAGGGAAGTTGAGAACAACTGAAAACAACCCAAGCAAAGCTCAATTTTTGAAAGTAGACAACTTGGATCTTTGATTAGACCACAAGCCAATAAAAGGCCCGATAGATTATACAATGGACAAACTTCAGCCAACTCCTAGAATGTACATTGTGCACTCGGATGATAACTAATGCTTGTTTTAGATGCAGCCAACAAGGTCACAAAGCGGTAGATTACCCTTATGATTTCCTTAAGCCAACTACTACTAGTAATAACAATGGAAATGGCACCAGTGGTAATAACAACATTTCCAAGCTCAATTGGATGAACACCAGGCTAAAGGAGAACACTAGAGTGTTTGCCATGACTTAAGAAGTGGCAAGAAAAGCCGTAGATGTAGTCGTAGGTAACATCATTGTCGACCACTTAGACACTTATGGTTTAATTAATTATGGTGCCACACATTCACTTATTTCGAAGAAGTTTGCTAAATACCTAGAGCATAAGCTAATAACACTAGAACAACCGTATAGAGTAACCACATATGGAAGGAAAGTTCTAGTAGCCAATTTGATCTATAGGAATTGTAATATAGGTTTTGGTAGGGATTGGGAGCTAAAAGCTGACTTGATATGGCTTGGTATGAGAAAATTCAACGTGATCCTCGGTGGGGACTAGCTAGCAGGAAGTTTTGTCTACATGAACTATAGGAGCAAGGCGGTGAAAATCTACCTACCTATGAGTGATAAATTCTCCTTTTATGGAAATGTTAGAAATGCTCATAGTAAGGCCAGCTTGCCAATCTCTGCAACTTGAGCGAAGAAGGTCATTAGAAGAGGATGTGAGGCCTATTTGACTTGTGTAGCTAACACATGCAAACAAGGGCCAAGAATAGATTAGAGAATTCCTAGATGTGTTTCCGAACGACCTATTTGGACCACCCTCGGATAGAAAAATTGAGTTCGAGATCAACTTGATATCGGGAACTGCACCTATCTTGATAAAGTTGTATAGTAGCCCTTATAGAGCTGAAGATGTTAAAGATATAGATATAGTTGCATGAACTATTAGATAAGAAACAAATTCGACCAAGTGCATTACTCTGGGGAGTCCCTGTACTCATTGTAAGGTAGAACGATGAGAGTTTAAAATTATGTTTAAAGTATAGAGAGCTCAACAAAATCATAATGAAAAACAAGTGCCCTTTGTCTAGGATTGATAACCTCTTTGACTAGTTTAAAGGAGCTAAGGTGTTTTCCAAAATCAACTTGAGATCAAGGTACCATAAGCTAAAGATAAAGGCAGAGGCCACATCTAAGACAACATCTAGAACAAGATATGGGCACTACAAATTATTGGTACTGTTTTTTGGGCTAACTAATACCCCCGTGGCTTTTATGGATTTAATGAATTGAGTGTTTAGACTAAATTTGGATAGCTTCGTGGTAGAGTTCATAGGCGATATTTTAGTTTATTCACCAAGTGAAGAGGCACACGAAGCACACTTGTGACCTACAGATGTTTAAGGAGAAGCAATTGTATGACAAATTCAACAAGTATGAATTTTGGCTAAAAATCATGGCATTCTTGGGCTACATAATATTTGAATAGGGAGTCCCAGTGGACCCCAAGAAAATTGAGGTGATTATGCAGTGGTAGAGGCCTATGAATGTAATAGAAGTATGAAACTTCTTGAGACTCATAGGTTGCAACTAGAAATTCATTGAAGGGTTAGCTAGTATAGCAACGTCCTTGACTTAGCTCGCTTAGAAATGAAGGAAATTTGAATAGAGCTTAACGTGTGAGAAAATTTTTTGAGGAATTAAAGGAGAAGTTGATCTCAGCCAATATTAATGCTACCCAATGAGGGAGGCAGATTCATTATTTATAGTGATGCTAGCAAGAGTGGCTTGGGATGCGTCTTAATATAGAGTGGTAGGGTGATTACCTATGCATTGAGGCAACAAAAGCCATGTGGGCTAAACTACCTTACACATGACTTGAAGTTGGCAGCAATGGTATTCACTCTAAAAATTTGGAGACATTACCTTTATAGCGAAAGGTGTGAGATATACATCAACTACAAAAGTCTCAAATATCTCTTTACTCAGTAGGAGTTAAAGAGTTAAACATAAGGTAAAGGCTGTGGTTAAAGTTAATTAAGTCCTATAATTTGGTCGTCAATTACCACTTGAGCAAGGGCAATCAAGTAGCTAATGCCCTAAGCTGAAAGGGTGCAGGAATAATGGAAGTCATGCTTGTAAAGCAGCTTAAATTGCTACACTTCGAGGTTGTGGAGTCGACTGAAAGTATACTTGCTGTTGATCTTTATCTCCTTGGCCCACAAAGACAAAATGTAGCACTAGGCATAGAACCCTCAATATACAAAAAAATTAAGAAGTCCTAGGATTTAGACCTTGAGTTGAGGGCTCTTAAGGACAAGGTCAAATAGGGACAGATGTTGGATTTCAAAATGAGAGAGATTGGAGTCCTAAATAAAAAGGGAAGACTATGTGCCCCAAACATCGACGAGATCTCAGATTGGATCATGTGAGAAGCACACAAATCTAGGTATATAGTGCACTCAGGAAGCACAAAGATGTATAAGGTCTGGTGGAATAGGATGAAGAAGGACATAGCGGATTTCGTACTGAGGTGCATGATGTGTCAAAAGATTAAAGCTGAGCACTAGAAGCCAGAAGGTTATCTCTAACCTCTAAAAATACCCAAATGAAAATAGAAATATATCACAATAGATTTTATGGTGAGATTGCCTCAAAGACTACAAGGGTATGGTGCTATTTAG
Organism: Avicennia marina; assembly: GCA_019155195.1. Taxonomy (NCBI): domain Eukaryota; kingdom Viridiplantae; phylum Streptophyta; class Magnoliopsida; order Lamiales; family Acanthaceae; genus Avicennia; species Avicennia marina. The sequence goes on along the minus strand of CM032762.1, from coordinate 8,268,420 downwards.
GTGATCATCAATAGGTTGACTAAGTCAGCTCACTTCCTTCCAATCCGGTCAACCAACACTTTGGACAAACTAGCCAAAGTGTACATAGACGATATAGTTAGATTGCACGACACGCTGACAAACGTAGTATCAGACAATGACCCTTGATTCATATTACGATTCTGGGGCAATTTTCAAAAGGTTATAAGGACAGAGTGGACCTAAATACAACCTATCATCCCCAAACTAATAGACTATTTGAAAGGATGATCTAAACACTAGAAGATAAACTTAGGGCCTGCATTTTGGACTTCAAGGGAACTTGAAGTGAATATCAACCCTGATCGAATTCTCCTACAACAATAGTTATCATAATAGTATTGAGATGAACCCCTATGAGGTACTATATGGGTAGAAGTGTCACTTGCCCATATGTTAGGATAAAGTAGAAAAAAGGAAAATGATGGGACTAGAATTACTCCAACATATAATTGAGAAGGTATCAGTGATTCAAAGGAGGCTTAAGGAGGCCTAAAATGGGTAGAAGAGTTAGGTAGACTTAAAGAGGAGACCCTTACAATTCCAGTTAAAAGAAAAGGTGTACTTTAAGATTTCTCCAACACGAGGAGTGATGTAGTTGGGAAAGGCTGGAAAGCTAAGCCCATGTTTTATCGAACCATTCGAGATATTAGACAAAACGGGTGAGTTAGCATACTGGTTAGCACTACCGCCAAGGTTAGATAGGGTGCATAATGTCTTTCACATGTTCCAATTAAAGAAGTATGTATCGAATTTGACCCATGTGTCAGACCTAAGCCCTTGGCCATCAAAGAAGACTTACGCTACAAGAAATTTCCAATTCATATTGTGGATCGAAAGAAACAGGGGCTACGAACCAGGACCTTACCCTATGAGAAGGTTTGATGGTTGAACCATATCGAGCCAGAGGCTACGTGGGAATTAGAAAAAGACATGAGGAGCTGTACCCTCATGTATTTTCTGATTAGGTTGCCTTAAGTTTTAAGGATGAAACTTCTTGTAAGGAACCAGGATGTAATAACTAGTTCTGCTTGTGAAAAAAAAAAAAGGAGAGGCAAATTTATTACCTAGGAATTATAGTTATGTATATACTTATTTATTTACTTATTCATTCATTTATTATTTATTTTTTTCGTTTAAATATTTTTGATGGTGCCAAATTGAATAAGGAAAGGAGAATGTGCAAAATTTCACTAGTCAACCCTTACCAAATTGAGAGATGAGGTGTGGAAAATTTTCCATACACATAAGAGATTAAAATAGGAGATGATTGGGCTGGAATGTGGTGGGCATTGCAGGAAACTTATTTTCAAAAACTGGAGGTCTTAAACAAGCCATAATTAGATTACCATATACACCATTTAACCTAAGGTTGTGAAAGAAAATAAGAACACTCCCCACTCCAAGGCCTAGCAGCCAAACAGAGAGAAGAAGAAAGAGAGGAGCCCAGCCCAAGAATGTGATGATTTTGAGGTAATTTTCTAGTTCAAACCTCGTAGTTTCAATATATATTCATAGGAATGAATATTCACATGCGCTAGGCACATGAACTTGAAAATTTTAGGACTTATGGGTTGGTAATTTGATAGAGTTATGGGAGAAATTATGTTGGTATGTGTTACGAACATTTACTTGTTTGTTATCCTAAATGTTATTAGTTTGTGTAATTAAGAATTTTGATACATAGGATTCATAGAAAGATTCCCACAAACTAGTAGAACATGTATAATTATCAGGTAAGGTGCTTAAATTGTATAGAATACATAAGACGACCAAATAGGCCTTTAACCATAGGCCAGTCGTGCACTACAATCGTGCTCCACGATGATGAGCCTCCTTGTGGTTGTGGTGTGCATCTTCGTGGGCATGAAGATGGCCAAGAGCACAATCAGTGTGCGCTTTGATAGCCGCTGTGGTCGTGAGTCCCCACTTCATGGCCACAACGAGACCTCCCTGGTCACAAGGCTTGATCATGGCAACAAACAGAACATCTCACAGTTGTTTTCGTGGGTGTAGAGCCAGTACACATAGTTGCATCACCACTGCTCGTGATGGAGAGCCTCGACTGTGGCAACCTCTAGATTGCATTACGGCTCATCTCGCAGGTGCAAACCTTATTTTTGTGGTCGTGAGCAACCTTTTCACAGATGCGAGACTTGGAAAGTGGACATAATTGTATTGGAGTGTATTTAATACTGAATTTCACCAATTTTAATGCTAAAATATGCTAAGATAATTAGATTAAAGCTTATAGGATATAGGAAATGTCAATTACATAAATCAAGGATAGAATGTCCCTTCAATAGATAAATTATAAAGTGAGACTAATAGGACTTGGTACAAAAGCTGTAAGAAAGTGTTGATTTATAATCCAAATGCCTAGGTTGCATTAAAGAGCAAATAGGAAATTGGAATTCCTGTTAAATTGAGAATTAAATGAGGAATTGTTTTGGTTGAAAAGGGGATTAGGAAATCGAAACTAGTGAGCCTTAGGATAAGTGAACGAGTACCAAGTAAGTAGGTCTACCTCGTTAGTTTTTATAATGGTCTTATTTTTAAGTTGGCTTCTATTGCGTAGAAGAGACTTTTATTGTGTAAATGGGTTTATCTTGTAATTTTTTAAAACTGTCTTTTAAATAATTTTTTTTTGAGAAATTATATGTTTTTACTGAATTTTCATGCCATGATTTTTGAAAAACCTTCCCTGGTTAACTAGTATTATATTTTTTTTAATAAATTAATAGGCATGCTTTAATTTCAAATTATTTTATTTTGGAAATGCTTTGGATGTGAACTAATGCCAATTGTTTATATTGATCTTCTACTAAATGGATTTATATGAAAGATTATTATGAAATAATGCGCTTAGGGACCTATAGGAGTGTAGGAACTAGTTTCACTTACTCAATTAGAATTGTAGGTTATGATACATAACTCTATCAATTAGGGTTATAAATTGACTCAAGTAACCTTTTAATTGGGTTTATAAATTGCGATTCCTGTAAGGTTATACGTGATCCTCCTTAGTTAGGGTTATAAACTAAAGGCATAATTAATAGTTATGGTACATGACCTATCTAAGTCCTTAGGCATACCAATAGATTATATAAGTGGAATCTGTTATGGATTACAATACACATGTTAATCTTCCTTATTCTTACATGGATTCTCCATGATTATATGTGCTTTTGTCAATTGTTTTTATATGTTCACATCCAGAAAAAAGCAAGTAAACTCTTTACTAATCTAATTATTGCTCATGTTATCAAAATGCTTGTTTTGTAGAGAATACAAACGAGAATGAGCATGCTTGGGACTAGTAGAGTGTTAAGCGAATAAGAACTTTTGGTGTAATAGAATAGTCTCATTTTATTTTCCACTGTGATATTGCAATTTACTCATAATTTGCAATAAATGCAACTTTATGGTTTATATGTTTTGATATTTGGGTTTTGATATCATTTGAGATAATTGTCTTACAAGTACTACCATATTGCAACCTCAGTTTTGGATTTGACAACTATAATCCATAAAATTATTTTGAATGATAAAAATTGTATATGGATTAATTAATCATATACAATTATGTTTACTAATCGTGACTATTTAAGTTGGATATATATATTTTTCCTATTACAACCTTAGAAGACAAATAAAGCAATTATTAATGTAAGGTTGAAATAGTCTTCTAAGTGATATATAAAAATAACCTAAAACTTTGATTATTGCATCACAACTCACAACTAGGATCAACTATTCTACAAGGTTATGTTCATTTTAAATGATTAAGTTGAATATATTATTTTATTGAGTATAATCATATATTCTTTATAATGGATAAAAGTCCTTCATTAATATTAAATAACTAAAATAAAGAACAATTAATCCCATACATCAAATGTGATAAAACAATCCTTTAAAATAATATCAAAAGCGTCCAATCCTATCCTTGAAAGTGAATAAAGTCCAATTTTATAATTTTATAGTGAGCTTTTAACATATCAAATGTTTTAATCACTGAGCGGAGAGAGAACATTTAATAATACCCTGAAATTCAATTTACTTGAGATATGCTACGTCCAATGAAAATGCCAATCCCCATTAAGGAAATTTTACTAATGAATTTTTATCTTCTACTTAAGGGAGTGTAAAATTCAAAAAAATTAGTGGAAGGCCATTTTAATTTAAAGTCCATAATTACAATGATAACACATGTAATAACCAAATTAATTAATCTTATTTAGTTTCTACAATAACCACATTAACTGAATAACGTCTATGCCTCTATCTAAACCATTTGAGACCAATGTTCTCACAGGGTCCAACTATTTTAATTGGCTCCAAAATCTAACAATTGTTCCTAATCTGGAGTGGTTCACTATGTATTGAAGGTCAATATCCCACGAGCCCTAATTGACATGGCTAATGAGAAGGAAAAGGCTACTCGTAAGAAATGGGTGAAAGATGATCTACGGGTCAAATGCTGCATACTAGCTACTACGACCAATGACTTTCAAAAGACCTATTAGCGTATAGGAACTGTAAGGGACATCTTGTATCACCTGCAAGAGTTGTGTGATGAGCAAAATTGTACTGCTGTATATGAGATATTCAAGCAGTTGCTTAGGATGCGTATGGTAGAAGGTAGTAATATAAGTAAGCATGTCCTCAAAATGACTTATCATCAAAAGATTTGAGACATTAGATTTCATCATGGGCATCAATCTACATATCAATTTGATCTTTCAATTGCTTTTGGATTCCTTCTCACTTATTATCATGAATTACCACATCAATGATATTTAATTTACTATGATTGGATTGTTGAATAAACTAGTGACTGCACTACAAGTCATGAAAGGAAAAGAAAAGGAGATGATTCTTGTTATGTGTAACTCGTCTAGTATGACCAAGAAGAGAGAGGGAAAGAAGAAAAAGCTGATTATGTCTAAGGCCAATGAGAATATCAAGGGGCATCTTGTATCACCTACAAGAAAGGAAGATAAGCACCTGTCATGTTCCAATTACAAGCTAACTAGCTGATGTTACGACTTAAACATTGGGTATACCATTGTTCAAAAGTCACGTAAGCAAAATAGGAATAGTAAATTACCATTCCACATCTTGAAGGGGCTGTTGAAGTTCCTATGATTGCACAATCAGTTGCATCGTGTACCTATACTCCTTGCATCGTGTACCTATGCTCCTAGGTGGATATGAGGTGGATTTTTGTTAGCTTTTGCTTAGGTAGAATATTTATGTTTTTTTGGAGTTAGTTATTTTGTTAGAAGCAGTTTTAGATGCTGATTAGATGCTTGTAAATAGTTGTGCTCAGTTGCACAATCCAATGTAACAATAACATTCAAACAATCACTCAATAGACAAATCGATGTATTCCTCAACCTGATTCCTTTCTCTTCCTTTGCTTCCCCATTTTTCATGAGTAAAATGCTGGTTTTTCTCAAGTACTTTATATGTGAAATTGTGTTATTATTCAATTATATTTTCGGATTATAATTCATAATATTTTCATCATGGGCTTCCACTACAGAATAAAAAAAATGTCTCATTGACGTCCTCCTGGACTTAAAATGTGAAAAGTGAAAAGGTAAAAACACGTTATGTAAAATCATTTGGTCCCACTCGTTGAACAGTGTTTTGAGCTAGATCGCCCCTCTTCCACATTATAATAATGGGCAATTACCATTTACTACTAGGATAAAAAAAATTACAAAATTAGGAATTTTGCTTTCGAGTACTATCCCAATATACAAATTCTTTAAGTTTGATCATTTAGGTCACAAAACCTGTTGTATTTGACTTTTGCGTAAGAATTAAAAAGCAGTTCAAAATTTCAACTCTTTCTTCCAAAGTTTTTTGATAAATGAAAAAAATAAAAATTACTAGAGAGAGAGAGAGAAACAGGAAATAAAAGATTTCATCTCTATAATATTATATATTAAGCCTGAGTTTCTTAAGATACAATGAATAAGCCTATTTTTGGTGAAAAGCAATGACTAAATTTTATCCAAATTAAAACAAAAACTCGAATTCAACGAAAGTATAAACTTTTTATTTGAGCAAGGGAATGGCGAAATTATGCATAGAAGGATAAAAATTGAAGAATCTAGGTAAAATAATTTGGTCTATCTTCTGCTTAAAACTATCACTGAGAGACATCGAAGTCATGCTCCATGTTACTTTGTTGCTTGCATAACCATGGCACGCATTAAGGCACTCTTTTAACACATGACCACGTGGATTCCCACCATCATATCCCTTAAACCTCTCTCCTTGGCTCTACTTTTCATTAAAAATATCTAATGTACAATCTTGTAAGTTGGATAAAAAAGCAAACACAATGCCCATCACGAACAGTTCAACTAGGACATCAAAATAATGACAAGATGCACTAAATTGTTGATCTTGAAATTGGGGTAAAGAAAGAGATAAAAAGATAATGTTTCCTTGCATGTGCTTAGTGAAGTGTGATTTGATGTTCTTCAAGTGTATTGGTTTGGAGCCCATCTTAAGACTAAGGCAAACTGTTTGACGCTTGAAGAAGACTTGTGATTGGGACAAAGCTTAAGTGGAGCCATAATTACTAGGGAAGTAACACACACGACTTTGAAATTTGTAGACATATGGTTAGAAAATAAGCAAACATAGTTTGGTCCCGTAAAGGGATTGCCACCGTTTCTTCGTCGGGACGCGCATACCTTTCCTTTGTTTGCTGAATTTGTCATTACTGCCCGCATAGCAAAACACATTTTCATTTCAAACGCAATTATTATTTTCTTCAAGAAGACTATACGAGAATAAATCGTAAGACTAGTATTTGAATTTACAGTCTTCACTGTACTTATTGTATACCGATACGCAATAAGTTCACCTTTGAAAAGAATATTTACGTATTTTTGGCAACTCCCAAGATATGCAAAGAAACAAGTCACTGACCAAACCAGGTACTGTTAGGGGAAATCGTTGTCCAAGATGACAAATACAATCAATACAGCCTTCGGCTTTTACCTTGCCCCAAGAATTGCCGTGGCAGAGGGCATATATGACTTCTATATTTCCATTAATCAACTTAGAGAGAGAGAGAGAGAGGAATCTGTTTCTGCGAAATCCAATAAAAAATACAACTCCGCATTTAATTAATGTTGAACCAAACTGCAGTTCCATACTTTAGAGTTGTACTGTTGCCAGTCATTGGATTAGTCCCATGTACTTGTTTTTTCACCATAAATCATATAATTTTCATCCAGAGCATTTTATTTGGAAACAAAAAAGAAAATTTTCAATTATATATTTAAAATAAGTGAACCACATTATTGGTGTTGATGTTATCTTACAGCAGGTGTTTTCCCAAATCAGATGTCCAACTACTGAGTCAACTCATTACAAGCAAGTTTTACATCTCAATAATATAATATAATAATTACTTGAATGAACAATCGACTGCATTTCCAATAATTATGTTTTAGTATAAATATTAACACATATTCAATTGTAACATTTTAATATCAATTGTAAAGTACAATTCAAATATCGAATATAATTATACAGGTAGCAAAATATTGATGGGATTCAATTCACTATCCTCTGATTATCTGACTTTCAACGTTAAAGCCAGAGACATCATCGGTTAATTTAAATTTCCTTTTTGTTTGAAATTTCTCGTTAAAAAAACAAAAGAAAGAAAGAAAAACACTCAACAGGAATCTTCAGGAAATCAAAATGAATCCATTGGTTTTTTGAAAAATTGAGGAAATATAAGGCCGTGATTTTGGATGACATATCCATTTCAAAAAAAAAATTCTATGAAAAAGTGAAAAAAGTGTGATAAGATTTTTCAAAAAAAATGAGATATGTAAATGAAGAAAAGTATATAAATAGATGATATTTGAAAGATAAAAGTAATTAAATAGTGATGCGACGTAATTATTTGTGTAAAGTTGTGTTGATTTAATAGGTACTTATAAATGTAAATATAGATTTTTGGTAATAAATAAAATATATCATTAGTATATTTGTATGACAATATTAATTGTAATAATGTTATTAGTAAATTTATTAATATCATTAATAGATGGTACTATGAATAGTGTTAATACTATTACCAATGTTATATTAACCTAATCAGGGAATTTTATTAATATTATTATTATTATTATTAATATTAACAGTGCCAGTTATATATGGTAATGTCGACTACCAATATTTATCACGTCTGAATATTATTTGAAAAATATCTTTATCTTTCAAATAATACATTTATTAATATTATTTTCAATATCCATATTAATAAACCAAAATGTGTAATTGAGTTATAAAAGTGAATTTTACTATCTAAAAATATTTTATTTTAACTAAATGCTCAATTCATTATTTGGGAAATTTGCATTTGAATTAAGTGAGATTTATTTGATAAAAACCAATAAATAGTAATTTGTGAATGTAAAAGAAATTTACACGGTTCCAAGTGAAATGCAGCAATACAAAATTGGTCAACTTGATGAGTGAAACTTGGTAAAAAAAAAAATTTAATTATAATGAAATCTTATTATATTACAAAAATTATTTTTTTAACCAACTTTTCTTCACTTAAGCTCATTCTTCTTAACTATTAGGCTAAATCGCCGCACCCACTTTCCTAGTTACTGCTTCATTTATGCCATTCGCATTCGCCATCCCGAAGTCTTCTTCATTAATTTTTTTTTTCCACTTTGTTGTAGTCCCTAAAATGAGCAAACAGATTATCTAATTCAGGCCTTAACATAATCTTAAATCCGAAATTGTACTTCATTATTTGCTGCTCTCTCTCTGCTCCTCCCCATCGAGTGTAGGCATGACGCTAAAGAATGTGACGAAGTCGATGCTGGCGGAGTTACGGGCCACCCTAGGCTGTGCCAGATATCACTTCGGCGGCCATTCAACAATATACGTAAAATCACCATGGAAGTTAGGGAAATGGATCTCCTTTTGTAAATCGCCAATTGCTGGTTAATTTGACATAAAAATAAAAGAATATTATCAGAATAGGCATCACCAAACACACCAGAACTTGATCAAAAGCACAAAGAAAATGGACAAAATCGACAACAAGAAGAAGATTGTACTGCAGAAAGGAAAAGAAGACTGCAGACTTAATTTTCACATGATTCAATAGCTATTACTGTTATATTTAATATCTAAGTCCAAGTATGGAGGAACTGCCTGGAAGTTGTTCCATCAACTTCAAATAACTACTAGCTACACCCTAAGCCAATTAACTTAACTTTCAAAGAATGTGGTGAGCAATTAGACCTCCATCTTCCCAATTGCACAACAGGATCAGGGAAGTTGGCAAATTCTATTTCTTGCAGTGTTTCTGTAGTGGCTGATCCTTCTTTTAGCTGGTTGCATAGATTCTGATACTCTCCCTCAAGATAAGTGTGGATGTTTTCTAAGTTCATCTTGCCAATTAGTTTACTCAAGGGTCCAAGAGATAGAGGCTTAGTAAGTATATCCGCCAGCTAATCACAACTGCTTATATGATTAATCTCCACTACTTTGTCATGCACCTTTTCCCTAACAAAATGCAAGTCTAAATTAAAGTGTTTTGTCCTTTCATGGAACGTGGGATTCTTGCTTATCTACGATGCACTAAGGTTGTCACAAAACACAGGCACTGCCCTCATATGATCCATTCCAAATTCCTTCAGTAGGTTCCAAATCCACATCACTTCACATACACAAGATGCTAGAGCCCTGTATTCAGCTTCTACAGTGCTCCGAGCTACCACACATTACTTTTTTGGACTTCCAACTAATTAAAGAGTCACCAAATAGCACACAAAACCCTGTCACGAACCTTTTAGTATTGACACATGATCCCCAGTCACTATTTGAGAAAGCTTGTAGCCTCATTTCTCCTGAACTTTTCAGAAATAGCCTTCACCTAGAGACCCTTTTAAGTACTTCAGAATCTTGTATGCAGCCTTGAGATGACCTGCAGATGGCTTAGACATGAATTGTGACAATACATTCACAACATAGCTAATTTCTGGCCTGGTGACTATCAAGTAGATGAGCTTTCCAACCAGCTGTCGGTAGAAGCTTGGATCACAAAGTTGGTCATTGTCTCCTCTGCTTAATTTGTGAACATCCATTAAAGTGGCTGTTGGTTTGGCCCCAAGCATACCATATGCAGTTAGCATGTCCAAAGTGTACTTTCTTTAACAAAGCCCCATCCCTTCTTTTGACCTAGCTATCTCCACACCAAGGAGATATTTTAGTGCTCCCAACTCGCTCAACTTGAATTTGCTTCCAATGAAATTCATCACATTTACTACCACATTGTGATCATTCCCACCAATTAACACATCATATACATATACAAGTAGCGCCACCTTGTCTTCCCCTTCTGTTTTCTTGAGAAATAGCAAATGATATGATTTAGACTACATAAATCCTTATTCCATAAGTGTTTTAGTGAGCTATGCATTCCATTTCCTTGAAGCTTGCTTCAGCCCATACAATGACTTCCTTAGCTTGCATACCAACCCTTTTCCTGAATTAGGGATCTCACCCTTGATGTGATAGCCTTACAATAGATTCATGTAGATATCTTCATCTAAATCTCTATTTAAAAATGCATTGTAAATGTCTAATTGTTGCAGCCTCCAACCATTCAATGCAACCAAAGATAGAAATAGTCTGACTGTTGTTTGCTTTACCATGGGGCTAAATGTTTCTCCATAATCAAAAACCCTCTACTTGACTATATCCTTTTGCAACCAACCTAGCCTTGTACTTCTCAATGCCTCCATTAAATTTCAGCTTAGTTTTGAACACCCACTTGCATCCCACAGCATGTTTTCCCTTTTGTAGTTCAACCACATCCCATGTGTGATTCTCCTCTAACACCCTTAACTCCTCAAGCATTGCTTCTTTCCAATGTGATTAGCTAGCAACCTCTACATAGGAATCAAGCTCTTGCACATTGCTTAGGACTAACAAGAAACACCTGTAATTGGACGTCAATTTGATAGTGCTTAGGTGATAAGCTATAAGGTGTTAGGTACTTAGTTGGTTTGGCCTTTTAAGGTCATGCTGGTAGATTTCCAATTACTTTGGAATCCTTCTAATCTTACCTATTCTTCTAAGTTCAGCTAGTGTAGGTTGAACATCAAATGAGGTTTGATGGTTATCAACTTGCTCATGATATTGTTGTGTGATGTGCAGTGAATTTGTCTCACTAGCTTCATTAGCCTAATCACACTGTGATGACATGGAATCAAAGGAAATGTCAATACAGGGTGACTTAGGAATTCTTGGAAGACTATGGGGCTGATTTGGTGCATTAAGGGACTTAGAGAAGTTTTTGTGGAAGAGGAACACAAGCTCATAGAAAACTACATCTCTTGAGCAGAAAATTTCGTGAGTTTTTAGATCATGGAGCTTGTATGCTTTCATGCTGATAGGATAACCTAGGAAGACACATTTTTTAGCCTTAGAATCAAACTTAATTCTGCCTCTTTTCGAGGTCAGGACAAATGCAAGGCAACCAAATATTCTAAGATGTTGATATTTAAGTGGCTTACCAAATAGAACTTCAAGAGAAGTCTCATGGTTCAAAGTCTTAAAGGGTGTTTTGTTGATTAAGTGAACAGCAATCAGCATAGCATCACCCTAAAAAGACTTAGGCATTGAGGCTTGGAATAGCAAGGATCTTGCAATATTTAGAATGTGTTGGTGTTTTCTTTGTACAATAGAATTTTGCTGAGGCATCTCTACACATGGGGGTTGATGGATGATGCTAGTTTCAACAAATTTTGGTGCTAAATTGTGTAAGGTAAGGAAAAATTTATGGAAGGCTAGAATAATTTGTTGAACCTCACTTTTGTTCTTCATGAGGTATGTCCAAGTGCAACGTGAGTAGTCATCGACAATTGTCAAGGAGTATTGATAACCACCAAGTGCACAAGTTGAGTAAGGACCCATGTTTCAATATGAAGAAGATCAAAAGGTTTTCTGGTACTTATTTCATGGGAATGGAAAGGTAATTTCCTTCGTTTTGCTTGATGACAAATTTTACAAATCTTATTTTTCATTACAACCACATTGGGAGAAAGGGAATGTATCTTTTCAACTACAAGATGACAAGGTCTATAGTGCTATAGATCAAACTTGTCAAGCCTAGGATCTACATCAACAAGAGTTATTGTAAAATTGGACTTAAGATGAAGGGTGATGCCTAGTGCCTTCTACCTTACGATATACAGTCCTTGAATTTGTTTAGCTATTCCAATCTTCCTCTATAGTGAGAGGCCCTAGACGTAGCATGTACCAGAATAAAAAACTAGGCAACAGTTAAGGGATTTAGCAAGCTTATTGGCCGACAGCAGATTAAAATTAAAGGAGGGTACATGCAGGACATTTTTGAGTGTGAGAGTTTCTGATATGACCACAGAACCTATGTGAGTAACTAAGACCTTGGCTTTATTTAGAAGACTAACAAAACAATTTGTCACAAGGCTATGAGTAGCAAAAAGCTCAAGAGAATTGCACATATGATCAGAAGCACCGATATCAATTATCCATTCCAATGAAGCTGGTGAGGCACTCCTGTGTGCATTATTTCGTGATTATGTGCTATGATCAAAACCATGAGCAAGGCATTTATGGTGCTTGAAAAGGCTATCAGTGATTGAGGATTTAAGTGGCAACGAAAAGGGATTACAAATGGATAGGCTTACACCTACAAAGTTTGATTAGTTGGTGAGGTGCTCAGTCTGGCCATGTGTAGTAACCTGTTTGGTTGGAATCTGCTCACCTTCCACATTAAATTGAGGCTTATCTGGGGGGCTCAACAGATTCATCAACTATTTCAACTATCCCTAGGATAAGTAAACTCCATCCGAAGAGGATCCCTCTACATTACAACCTTGAGTTTTTAGGCTCACCTGATTGGCTACAGCTTGAGGTTGCTTGCCTCTTCCCTTGTGAATTTGAAGTTAGGTGGAAATTCAACCAGCCTGTAACATTTTTCCTTCTTATGTCCCTTTTTCCCATAGTGAGAACACACCACATCCTATCCTCTCTTTTCTTTCTATCACAGAAACCATTGCTGGTGAGTTATTCAAGACTCCACCTCTAAACCTTTCCTTGGACCTTTATGCCTCCTCTGTTGCTATTGCGTTATAGGCTTCTTCAACCACAGGAAAAGGCTTTTGTCTCAGCAATTGGCATCTGTTGGATGAGTATAGGTCATCCAATCTATTTAGGAATTTGTAGACTCTGTCCTTCTCCTACATTTCAACAAAGGACCTAAAGTAATCCACGTTGTATCCTCTACATTTGCAATGTGGAGCAGGTTTGTATTCCCTCAATTCTTCCCATATCATAACCAACTCAATGTAATATTCATCCACAATCCTAAAGCCCTGTATAACATTGTGCAGCTCCTTCTAAAGCCTGCACACTCAATTATCATCTACAAGAGAAAAGCACTTGTACAAAACTTATCAAATCTATAATACCTTTTCCATGTAGAAAACCATGGCTACCAGTGAAAGAGTCATCGACCTCGGTAGCTATGCAACAATTAAGTTATTGCATCTCTTCCAAGCAATGTGAAGAGGGTCATTAATAGCTGGTTTTGGGATGGTCCCATTGATGAAGCCCAACTTGTTGCGGATGGACAATCTAAGGGTGAATGAGCAGCTCCGAGTTTGGAAATTGGCCCCTAACAATTTAGGCTGCGCAATGAGAGTCCCTTGATTGTCACTTGGATGACATAAAAGGAAGAGTTGGTATCCTCCAGTGAGTGAACTGAGGGAGACAAGTGGTTAGAGGGGTTGATGGATCTTGAAGAAGACTTCGTTAGAAGTAGGAAAATGAAAGGGTGGAATGAACGATCACAATGCAGGTTGTCAAGTCAGGGCCAGGTCTGATACCATATCAGAATAAGCATCACCTAACACACTAGAACTTGATCAAAAACACAAAGAAAATGGACAAAATCGACAAGAAGAAGAAGAATGTACTGCAGGAAGGAGAAAAAGACTGCATACTTAATTTTTTTATTATTCATCAGCTATTACTGTTACATTGAATATATAAGTCCTAGCATAGAGGAACCACCTGGAAGTTGTTCCATCAACTTCCAATAACTACTAGCTACACCCTAGGCCAACTAATTTAACTTCCAAAGGATCTGGTGAGCAATTAGACCTCCATCTTCCCAACTGCACGACACGATCAAGGAGGTTGGTAAATTCTGTTTCTTGAAGTTTTTCTATAGTGGCTGATCCTTCTTCGTGGTGGTTGCATAGATTTTGATAAATATTAAGTTGATTTGGCTTAGGAAAAACCCTTGGAGTATAAGCAAGTAAGATGTAGAGGTAAGAGAACATTAGGGCTTGACAACCGAGAGAGAGGAACAAAGAAGAAGGCAAGCCACGTGAGACAATGAAAGAGAAAAAAAACGTGAAAGAAGAGAAATTGTTCCCTAGAGAGTAAAGCTTTAGCAACCTGGAAAGTAAAGCTTTAGCAAGAAGGTGCAGTATGTACGAATCCCTAAATGATGTTTAAATACTAAATTTTTTCAAGATTTTGATTTAAGGAGTCATAAGTATGGGCTATGACATTTGTTTATGCTTGAAGCAGAAGATTTTAACCTACCTCCAAAATCCAAATTCCAAAATAATAATAGGCACTGTACTCATCATATTGAATTCATATAATTGTGTGTATAAGTTATTACAAGCATATTGGATGAGTACGCATAATTATACGGATAGTTAATAATTTTTTCGCTTTATGTCATTTGTAAAATAAGATAAGAAGAAAGAAATTTGAAGAAAAAAAATAAATGGAATAAATACAATTTTTGAGATGATACTAAAAAAAATATATAACAAAAAAATCACTACCAAAAATTCCCAACGTTGGGACAAGTAATTTAGCACAGGGCCATACAATTCCAAATCAAGCACAGTTTTGGGATGGTTTTCTTTAAAAAAAAAAAAAAACCGTCCTAAATCCATTCTAGATAATGTGCTCAAAAAAAAAGTTCATGTTAAAATCGTCCTAAAATTTGGAGTAGAACTAAAACTGCCCCAAAACCATGCTAAACTGGGACATGCATAAAATCGTGCCCGTTTTGGAACAACTTTAGGATGGCCATTCCAACAAATTTGAGAAAATCATCTCAAAGTCATCCTAAATACAATATAGAATAGTATTATAATAACCATATCAAAACTATCTCAAAACAGGGATAGCTTTGGTAAAAGTAGTCCAATAAACTTGAAAATACAATCCTAAAGTCGTCCTGAATTTCAATATTAAATAGTATCCAAAGAACTGTCCCAATGTTGTCGCATATTTAGAATGACTTTGGAATGACATCTCCCTTAGATTAACCTAAACATCCCAAGGTTATCTCAAAATTCAATGTAAAATAGTATTACAACAGTCATCCTAACTTTTGGGATAACTTTGGAATAGTTACTCCAATAATTTTAAAAAGACCATCCTAAAGTTGTTCCAAATTTCAACACTAAATAGTATCCAAAGCAGTATCCCAATGATGTACTTGATTTGAGATGGCTTATCCCTTGGATCAAGAAAATTGTCTTAAAGTCATCCCAAAATTCAAACTTAAATCATATTAAAATAGTTGTCCCCGTTTTGATATGACTTTGGAATAATTATTCTAATAAATTTAACAGAACCGTCCTAAAGTTGTACCAGAGTACAAAAAGAAATAGTATTAAGCATGTCGTCCTAAGGCTATCCCAAAATGGAATGCCTTTGGGACGGCTTATCCCTTCGATCAACATAACCATTTTAAAGTTTTCCTAAAGGTCAAAATTAAATAGTATTAAGAAGCCATGCCAAAATTGTTCCATTTCTAGAATGGTTAATTCCTTAGATAAAGAACTTGTCCCAAAGTCATCCCAATTCATCTTAACTACATTAATAACTCTGTTCCAGAATCATCCCAAAGTTGTCCAAAATTATGAAATATTAGCAACCAATCGCAAACATTTGTTACCTTCGAAATTTTAGATTAAACCGATAATCGTTCATCATAGAGTCAATAAACACCAGCAAGATGATAGGTTTTTAATATACTATGGATTACTTTATTGATTTTATTTATATTTTGTGATTATACCATGCTTATATTAATTTGTATCTTTTCGTGATATAGTTTATTCTTTTTGTGCCTTTTTTTACCAAGTGTTGATGTGAAAGGCAAGTGGTAATTTTTTTAAGATATGTGTTAATGTTAGTCCCATGTGTTGCTATTTGCAACAAATGTAATGGGGTATTTTGTGGCTATAGTGTTTTCTTTGTTGGGGTGCATGTTTGAATTCTCATTGCTATATTGAGCACTTGCTCCACTTTAAATAAGTCAATGAACATATATTTTTGTGGTTGGGGCCATTATACATATATATAGTTCTAGGGTACTATTATCACATGAAAACATATATGCATTTTATTGCACGTTTTTCTTTCATTAGCTTAGGGGTTACTGGGCATCGGCCTCAAGGTGCTACTGAAAAGTTAACTTCTTTTTTATGGTTTGCAGATAACATGTTACAAAGTATTAAATCATGAACGTTTAATAAAAACTTCCTTGATCGTAGGAATTTGACATCAGAATTTGAAAATAGGATTAATGTATTTGTTGATTGGGCAATAAAGCAACATGAGTACATGAACAGAAACAAAATAGATGCCCATGCTCCTGTTGTAGGAATCTCAAATATCGGGAGCCTAATGAAATAAAAGTCCAACTATTCAAGAATAGGTTTGTTCACAATTATTATAATTGGATAAGTTATGGCAAAACCCAATATTGAGAGACCAAAAATTTAGAAGTGAGTAGATTACAAACAAAGTTTTCATCTTTTCCCCCAAGAAACGACAACCCATGCATAGACTTGTATTTCACCAACATATTATAGGCCACAAATGCCCCAAAACCATCAAGATTCCAAGTACAAACCAACCACAAATCATTAACATCAATATTCATAAAAAGGTTCTTAAGTCTTATAACTATATTCCTAAATAATAACCATCAAAATTCATTTTCATTGTATGGACGTGCACCTACATTGCCTTAGCAATAATTAATTTCACATTTGAAGCATTGTAGATGGGTTAAATTTGATAACCGAGGCATGAGAACACATACAAACACTAAATGAAGTGCTCTAGTTTCCACAATCAAAATAAATACAAAACACTTGTCAAGTGTTAAGAAATAATGGAATAAAAGGGTTTCCCGATTGTTAGATGGAGTATGATGACAAGTCCAACCACAATTGATCGAGATTGGAATACACTTTTGGTGGAAATGAAGTGTTCTTACAACATCTAGTGCCTCGTCATCTTGGTTGCTGCAACAACTAGAATGACATCTTCATTTAATAAGTGACCTCATCCCTAAAGTCACGATGATGCAAACAACATAACTCTCTGTCAAGTTGTCATCGCGACATCACAACACAGAGGACAACATTGAATGTTTGAACTTAGCCATGTCCTAGTTGTCGCAACATTCCATTTGACATGCAGACAAAGAGTTACAATGGACACTCATGGCAACAAGCTAGGCATGGAAAATTCTTTATATATAGGTCTTAATACTCGTCGTGAAGATAGGCAAAATGTAAAGAGACTATTCCCCACATTGCGAGCATCTTCGCGACTTTGAGTGCAACAACAAACACTGGGAGCCAAACTTAAGTTTACTTTGGGACAGACCTATTTTTCCCATCCCAATGTATTTTAAAATTTAAAATTCCCTTCCCTCTTCTTTCATTTTTATCCTGACTAAATATTCAATTGTGCTTTTACTCTCCTAAACCTTTCAAAGCGATGAAGGTCAAGGAACACCACAACACCCTCAATCTTTCAATTACTAAGGAAAGACAACCTCAATCCGATTAATGTGAGTTATTAAGGGTTTTGTTATTTTAGTTTTTGTTCTTACAACAAAGCCCACGGGACTATCGATTATCTTGGTTTGTGAATGATTATATATGCATCTCACTCAAGTTTCATGGTTATTTCACTTACATAAAGGTTGTTTTCATAATTTACCATGCCATGACCACCATGTCAATCAATAGCAAAGGTAAGGGGTTTTGCGGGTGGGAAATTTAGTGACTCAACCTTTCAAACTTTAATTAGTTTGTTGTTGATGCTAGGTTGTTTTTGTTGGACAATTATATGACCAAATTATTAAGAACTTCTAGCATAGTCCAATGTAATATATTATACACAATTTGGACTAAGTTTATACGTATAAATTAAGACTATGTCAATTAAGACCAAAGATTGGGGTTTTATGGGCAAGAAATGATATGGGTGAATCAAGCTTTTGAATTTGCTTAAAATTTGTTGTTGAAGCTTAGTTGTTATTGTTGGGCAATTATGTGACCAAATTGTAGGGTATTATTAGCTTTACCATTGTTGCATATGACAAATGTGATGAATGCCACATTAAGATTTACATTCGATGCTTTGCATGTATAGCCAAATGAAAAAATAAATTGATCATTGCAGGTATATAGGACATCAATTTGAAATTATGATTTAATGTATAAGCTTTGCTTAAATTGCCAAATTCTAAATGGAATTGCACAAATTTATAAACAATTGGACAATTTTTGGATACTTTAGAAACTCCCCATTAGTCCAATGTATTATAGTATGCACAATTTGGACTAAGTTTATGCCTCTTAATTAAGACTTTGTTTCACTTGTCCACCGATTTTTGTTGTTCTTTCTTAAAAGATGTACAAAAATATGATGTACAGAAAATGTGATAATTGAAACTTCTTTATTTTTCAAGTTCCAACAATGCATTGGTTACAAATAATACCTCAAGGCATGTGCTTTATTACAATGTGGTACAATTGAATCTTCAAGCATCATATTATATGTGCATATTAACATGATGTTTCAGTTGTCTTATATTTTTTAAGATGACACATGAAGCATAATTTAAGGGACATTCCCAACGTGGTGGGGGTGTCTCATGTGATATAGACTCCCCAACAACACTCCTCAATTTAACTTGGGCATACTCAAGGATAATGATGAGACTCAACCACCCACCCATACACAACATGGTTGGCCTTCCACATCAACCCAACAGTCCGATCAACATCTATCATCTTTGGGCTTAGGGATGGCCTACTAATAGCTACTGCATGTAAGGTTAATGCGGGTGAACAAAGCCAGTAACCCAAGAGGGGCCTAGACACCCGACCCCACGAACTATTCAATGAGTTAATTTCATTTTTACAGTCACTAAACAAATGACATACAAAAATTGCTTATCTGCACACAATTAACCTACTTTAATGGTGGTTCATAAGTGCATGAAAAGAAGTGATAAACTGCATAAAGGCCATTATTATTGAACATTACAATGGGCCCTATATATGCCATTCCAAGGTGCCATTAGACACCAAGAAAGATTGGTTTAGCTATTTCAAAATAATTTGTTATGTTTTCCACCAATTCATACAAAGAAGCGTGTACAGTTTCTCCCTTTTAATTATTAATGTCCTTCATTTTTTTCATCTCCTGACAAAATGAATATTCAAGGGACTTGGCTGACAACACAACCATGTAGCAAGCCTTTAAGAAAAAAGTAGTAAAAATAATTGGAAAACATTTGCATTAGGTGAGTGACACAAATACAAAGTCTAAATGGATGGCACTAGATAAGTGGGAGCATGTTTTGCCTAAGTGGGCTGAAGATAATTTTTAGTCCATGTGTGATAAGAATCAGGCCAACCAAGTTGTTAACAATGCCTTTGCATCCATCATATACCATGGTGGATCAATTTTAGCCACAATCCACAAGGAGTGAATGGTGAGTCACGTATATCTCAGGTGCAATATTTAATTTATTTCATTTGTAAACGACTCGGAGCAATGTAGGAGGGGACAATATGATAGCCACCAACCCTACTCGAGCTGTACTCAAAGGTGTAGAAAAATGTAGTTGAAAAATAGGCAAGTTCTCGTGCACAATCACAAGGGGTGAGAATGAAAAGCTCCTAAATACCCTTTTATGTAGTTGTGGAATAGCCTTAGTTAACTTTTGCATCATATTATCTCTTCTTAAATTTACAGGAGATGATGGAAAAACCAACACAAGACCGCAAGGCTAAAGATCCAAAGGGATTAGAGTTAGAGGGTGAGACTACATCTAACTCCAACAACAGCAACATGATTGTCCTCAATGCATTCAGTGCCTTTAAAAAAGGTTGTCTTCTAAGGATGGGATAAGAGCTGTGTCGTTTTGCTGACTGTCACAAGGATCCAACAACTTTACTTCCTCACCTAACCCCAAGTTAAGAGTGATGCAAGAGACACGTGAGGATTCTCAGCAAGAGTTGGCACAAACGTCGAAAAAATTAGATTAATTTATATGACTTGATGCCAAAAAGTGCGGCATTGACATGTTGGATGAGGATGAAGGCGAGGGTGACATTGATGACATCCCTAGGAAAAAGCTAGATGGGTAGCATCATACAACATTTGTGGCTGAACTTGCTATCCCATGTTATGCATATTTATATTCAAACTCATGTTGTATTCACAAAGCACATTATTATGTTTAATATATTATTTTGTTATATTTATTAATGTTAATCATTATTATAGTCCTATATTAAATTTTGGTCAGCATTAGTGTTGGATACCCAATTTTAGCAAGAATCCTATCTCCACTGCAATATACAAATTAGGCTAATTTTTTAAAAAAATAGTCTAAAAGCCATCCCAAAAAGGTTATACAGCTAACTATCTCAAAATTATACCAAAAAAGACCGTGTCGAATCCTTCCATTTAAAACTATCCCGAAAAAAGCTATGTCAAAGTCGTACCAAAAAACCCACCTTAATGACCCATGCCAAAGTAAGCCGTTCCCATTAAACCGTCTTAAAGCCATTTTGAAGAAGCCATTTCAAAGCTATCTCAGATAAACGACCCCAAACCATCTCAAGTAAACCGTCCCAGAGTAGTTTCAAAGTGTCCATCCCAAAATTGTCCCAAAGCCGTCCAAGAAAATACAATCACAAAACTGCCCACAAATTTCCATTTCAAAATCGTCTCTAAAAAATCATGTCAAATTCGTCCCAAAGATGTTTGTTCTAAAACTATCCCAAATTTGCGACGAATTTCAAAAAATGTGTCAAAGCTTTGTAATAAGGGGTATTTGCCTATCCTAAATAGATTAGGACAATTTTCCAAGGAAAAACTATCCCAATTTGGGAAATTTTTTGTAGTGATTGAAGGAGGAGGATTAAATAAATAAAAATAACGAAAAAGAAAGTAAAAAGAAAATATACAAATAAATAAGGAAACAACAATAATTTAATAGCATGCACCCAAAAAGTGGTCTGTATCATTAATATATATATATATATATATATAGTGTGTGTGCGTGTGTGTGTTTATTGAGAGTTAGAAACAAAAATACTTTTGGGTAATACCAGATATTTAATCAATTCCCATTTTTATGGGGCTAGCTCACTCAGCTGGTTAGACAAAATAGAAAAATATTTTAATAAGTTTTGCGAGATGTTTGATTTATTTAATTTACAAATATTGGGATGACTTGATTTTTCCCTAATTCACTTAATTAATTATCTTGTTTAGAAATCAAATATCAAAATTATTTTTATATTAAAGAATTATCAAGATAAATTTTAGTGATTTGACATTGAATTTCCAACAACGATCATTAAAGGTTTTATTGAGTTAAGTCAAATTCAAGTACCTAGTACTCGATTCGAAGTTAATATATATATATATATATATATATATATTAGTGTTTAAGTCAAATAGTTGAGTTCAACCAAATAGTCAACTTCAATGTTGAGTTCAAAAAAAGGATAAAGCCAAGGTTCAATCCTTGGATCTCTCCCAAGTTATATGTAGGTTTTACCACAAAGCCAAATGCATTGCAATCATAAAATTTTGATACAATTATATACATAAAATATATTTTGAATGCAAGGAAGGAAATAGGCGCTTCAAAATTTGAATCCACAACCTCTGAATGTTACAAAAGACGCAAAACAAGTTAGAAGCCTAACATAATAAATTTTGATTTACAAATGTATATTTAAATAAATGAGTTGAGCTATTCGTCCAAGATTAGAGTTAAATTAACTCTTACCGGAGCTCAACTTATGTTGACAAGTTGAGTTACTTGAACTCGAGTTAAGTTTTGAATTAAGCTACTTGACTCACTAATAATCTTAGCCAACACACAGGTTATAAATTTCATGAGAATAGTACACTCCACTTTGAGAAAAATGTATGTAACATACTTTAGTTCCTAGTATGTTGATGAAAAAGGCCAGTAGTTGTAATTGCTAATTAAATTGAGCTTAAATTATTCTAGTTTAATTTTTCAATATTTATATATATTATTAAGAGTCTGTGTCTAATTTGATTGCATGTTATAAATTTACTATGTAAATTTATAATATAACATTTGATTAGTAAATTTACACCATTATTCTAATTGAAGAGATCAAGCATAATCAAATATAATTACTAATATATTATTTCTTTTTTATACTATATCTATACCATATAATTATTGAAATAAGATTTTTATCATGCAATGTGAAATTATTACACAATTACTCCAATTTTAAATTCTTTTATTTAGAGTTTGTATATGATACTACAATATCAAAGTTCAAATTGAAACATTACTAAATGAATGTGAATTTTCTTTGACCACATACCCAGGCTTCTCCGATTGTTATTTATGAGAAAAACAAAATTTGTAAAAAAATGTACTTTAAATACAGGAGATATGTAAATGACTGTTACTTAGCATATGAATAATTGTTATCGTAACAAATATACTTCATGTCATTTAATTATGAGAAATCTAATTTCAAATAACAGGTTCTTTTTTAATTTTAATTTTGCTTAACAAGTTTAAGATGACATGTATGATCACACAATGCTCGTGGACATCTTTAAAAATATAATATAACAAAAAATTAATTGCCCTTTCCCTCAATTGTTATTTTTCTTTGACTATAACCTATCATGTGGTTTACACATATTAGATAAGTGCTATAATATGAAAAATATCTATGGATTACGTAATATTATTTTTTATTTACTATTGTATACGAGTAATTATTACTGTAAAATTTGAATTCATTTGTCTAATCATGCTAAAAATGTTATTACAATTTCTCATGAATATTTTCACCAACAATTGATTATTTAATTCGAACCATATTGTATTTTTCCTTTTTCTTGATTTTTCATTGAAATTTCATAATTAAGTAATTATTGACCATCGCATTTAAAAAATATATATTAAAAAGAAGTATCACATAATTATTGTCTTTTTTTTCTCAACTTCTCATTTCATCTTCTTCCGAAGTCTAAACATTAAATTTTGTAATATAATATTTTTGGTCATTGTGAGACTTTATCTTCTTTTATATTTTTAAAAATTACTTTTAATTTTACATCAAAGTACAATATCGATATAGTTTTAATATTTATTTTTATTAAATATTTACTATCTCTATGATAACATTCTAGTGTTCAATTTATTATATTTTGTGATTTTGTATTAAAAAACACTGACATGAATGGATTTGTTTTGGTTTCTTGTAAGAACTATAATTTGGTAGGTTTTGCAGCATTTTATTGGCAAATTTCTTTAATATTCATTTCCTATGATTTCAATGTAGGTTTATTTGTCAAAGCAATATTATAATTTTTCAGCATATTAAGTTTGTTTATTTTTGCATGGGTATGAAGCTTTAGATTTAGATAGTGTTTGGATGAACTTATAAATTTTTCAAAACATCTTATACGATATTATTAAAGAACTTATAAACTTCATATGAGTGTTTGGTAATTGTTTTAATAAAAGAGCTTATGAACTCTTAAAAAATAAATTGATTATTATCAACTTATTTTCAAACATCTTATAAACAATTTCATTTTATATATTAAAAATAACATGAATATCATTGAATTACATTTTACTAATACTATTTACATTAAGTTCATTATTATTATATCATAAATTTATAATCAATTATATTTATAAATTTCAATAAAATCTTATAAGACGATATTACCAAATACTTTTTAATTTATATTGAAAATAAGATTTATGATCTTATAAGATTTCAAAATATCTTATAAGTTGTATCATCTTACAAGCTCTTAAAAATAAATTTAACCAAACACCCTCTTTGTTTGCATTGCATTACAATACGGTTTATCATCAATCTCTCCATATACACTCTTGTAATCAAATATCACATTGCATAAAATTCATTTATTATAATTTAATTTTTTTTATTTTCTTATAACACTCTTATTACGTTAGTGTCTTTTATTTTTTTATATTTTATTTTGTAGTTTCTATCTACAATACTAAACACAATGTCTAAATTTATGTTTCCCCATTGATTATAACATTATTTATAGAACCCTCTTCAACTGATTTTTTTTATCATTTGTCCTTTTTCTGACATGTTAGCTCTTCCAACGTTGCAAATTTAGCTTTGTAGAAGTATAGTTTATAGTATTATATTCACATGGGTCTATTAATAATTTTTTACTCAGTTAGGATATTTTTTGCCTAGAACATAGCATTTCATATCTTAGTTTTTATTATATTTCTATTCTACTAAATTGCAAATAATTAAATTTACGATAAAAAATATATGAAAACTTACAAAATATTTAATAAAGTTGAAAGTTACAAATTTTTTGTTTTAAAAAGAGTGCAACATGTTATGCCATTGTATATTCTATTTACTTGTATTGTCCTTTATTTGAAATTGTAGCTCATTGTACTTACGTTCTCTTTTGCTATTTGTTCTCTTTTAATTGAAAATTCAATTATCTCTTAAATTAAAAAATTATATACATAAAATTCTCGTTTATGTAATAAAATGCATGGGCACACATTTTCTTTTTAAAGATTTTATAGCTTATTGGAATAAATATGGTGACTTTGTTGCATGTTGAATTTATTTAGATATTTTGAATTATATCTCGTTATTCTAAATTTGTTTACATTGTTATTTGAGATTTAATTTAATTGTTATTTGCACATTGTAAATAACAACAACATGATTAGTTATACTAAGATGGGATTCTATATTGTTTACTTATTTTATGGATAAGTATATTACTAGTTTACATACTTTAAAATTCTTTTAGTTACCTACAACTAGTTTCTATCTTAAATAGAATTTCCATTTACCTAAATAACCTTATTCATTAAAAAATTTAAACATTTAATCAAGAATATAATTGTCTTTTCATAGCTTCCAATAACGTCAACACTTTCGTCATGTAGTATAGATAAAATTATATGCATAGAATTCTCACATATTTCAAAAAATGGGTGGTCAAGCATTCTCTTGTTTTAGAGATTTTATAGCTTATTGGAATCAGTAGAATGATTTATTTGAATGAAAAATTTATTTTTCTAATTGAAATTATAACTATTTATTGTAAATTGTTTAGCATGATATTTGTGATTTCATTTACTTTATATTCATATATTGTAAAGGACAATCTGATTAGTTTTATTGGTCTAGGATTCTATAAATTGTTTACTTATTGATGAAAAATTATATTGGTAGTTTACATAATCCCAAATTCTTTCAGTTTCTTATTACTAAAAGATTTCTATTTTAAATAGGTTTTTTTACCTAATTAACTTATTTATTAATAAATACATACATTTAATTACGGATATAGTTTTTTTCTCACAATTGGCATAAACGTTCTTACTGTTTTATATAATATAGATAGATAAAAATAATTACTTAAATAGAATTCTCATATATTAAATAAAATGGGTGATCAACGATTCTCTTGTTTTAGAGATTTTATAACTTATTGGAATAAGTACAATAGTTATACCTTTGCATGTAAAATGTATTATCTATTTGAAATTAAGTCATTATTGTAAATTTACTTAGATTGATATCTGTGATTTAATTTAATTTATATTCATATATAGTAAATAACAAATATAATTAGTTTTATTGCGGTTGGATTCTTTGTATTGTTTACTTATTCGTGCATAATTATACTAATAGTTTAAATAATTTAAAATTCTTTTAATTTCCTACTATTAGAAGGTTTCTAATTTATATAGAATGTCTTTGTACCTAATCAACCATATTGACTAATAAATACCAACTATTGAATTAAGGATGTAGTTGTGTTTTCACAATTGGAGAAAACATTTATATAGTTTAGATTACCAGGTACTACTACATTTTAATTTATTATTGAAATACGTTGCTTCAAATGCTATGACTTGAATTTTTAACTCTTTTTTATGCTTTTCAAGGGGCTGTTAAAGTAAGATAATATAATTTTGCATTTTTTACTTCTAAACATATTCTGTGGTATATGTGCAAACCACGTATTCATTTTTGCTAAAGCATATATAAATTGAATTTACAATAGAATTTGGCTCTTGGCTCCTGACATGAATGCCCCCTGGGTCGCTTCTTTCTACCAAGGCGCAGTTTGTACACGATGTGTGTCAAACTGCCTGATGGGCAGCTGGACATGACATGAGGAGATAACCGTGCACACCGTATGCCATGGTCAATTGCACATTGCCTACCCATCCTCGCTAACCAGAATGTAGAAGGTTGCTGTAGACAAACACCAACGACTCGTTAGAGGACACGAACCAGCCATGTTCCCAAAGCACTAGTGAGTAGGCGTGGAACCTGGAGCATTAACCCAGGTCTTTCACATGCTACAACCTGTCAGCGTAACGAACGCGTCCACGACAATATTCCAATGCACCGAACCCCCACTACCGATGCACCATACAACCCCAAAAAATCGGAACAAATGCCCCACTGCCAACAGGTTCTTATGTCAACAGCAATTAAACATAGCACATTGCAAACATGGAATCAAAGCAAAAAAAAAAAAGGCAAACACGGGGTAAAGCTGCAAATGGTACACTATTTGCAGAAAATGAGGGGCACTCCCTCCCACCTCTCTAACAACTCCGATGGCACTTGCAAGAGGAGAAGACTTGTAACTGGGGGCACAATAATATGGCTGAGGCCGTGGTTGCAAATGTAATGCATGCAGGAGAGAAATACCTCAAGTGCTGACGTTGTAACAGGGGCACAACTTCATCAACTGCCTCGTCAACCATCGGGGGACTTGCTGGTGGATGCTTCCTCCGTTCCCAAAGGGTCGACGCCAAAAACAAAACACAGCAGCTTGCCGAGTGTGCGACATATGTTGGTACGAAAACACTACGTCATGCTTGCCAATCCTGGCACGTCGGCCCACAGCAGGTGCACCTCGTCATGCAGCTGGTCGGTGCCCCCTCCCTACCCCATAAGCTACCTTTCCTCTACCTACATGGTGCCCAAATCCTCCCGCAACTGTACGTACAATCTCATCTACAAAGGCCTCAATTGACTCCTTCAAATTGGGGGCCCTCGCTCGGGCGGGTCATGTAGACTGGGTGAGGCCGCCATCTCTCGGCCCCACGATTGCACTAGTGCTCGCTGAATTGTGGTGCTCGCTACCTGATGTGTCATCATCCTTCACCATGTGCTCTGTCCACAGGTAATTGAGTTCGTGCTTTGGCTTAAGCTAGTTAGCCCCACTGATGCACACTCCTGCCACTGACACAACCCAGTAACAAAGGAGGGATAAGGCAGCCCCGCCGCAGGATTGTTAGCCGCCTGCTTCATCCCCCAGTCTATCCATTCCCCCACATTCACTGCTAAGCCCTTCTCAATTGTGTACAATAAGCATGCTTTCTCCTTCGTCACATCAGCTATGTGTATGGTGCGCACCAGATAGCTGATAATGAAATGGTGCCACACTTTGCTTTAGGGCAGCGACAAGTATGATGTGAGGTGTGTTGGGTGCCTCACACCTCCTTCTAAGCTACATCAACTTTGAATATTGTGGAATGGGTCTCATTTGCAGGCAAGTCGGTTAGCAGAGGCAACATCTCGTCCTGCGGTGGTTCACAGATGCGGTATAGCTGGTTAATTGCCTCACTCCCCGTAGGACAAAATTCTTGCTATTGAATTTTTATTAACAAGAATTTGTACAAGTAAAATTGTAACTTGAATCAAATGAATTTTGTGGGTATAATTTCTAACTTAATTCTCTAATTTTTCTTTCAAGAACTCTTGACTTAAATGTTTAATTGAAGAACGCAGTTGAAATTGAGTGAGCTTTTGAGCTTTGATCTTTTTTGATATTATCCGGAGTCTTCAATAACGTTAATCCACTGGTTTAACACCTTGAATATGGATTAAACGCCAAAATTTGATTGGTTTTTGCGAAGAACACCTTGAATTTGATGACGAACTTCTTTGAATTTCTTGAAGCTGGTGAAGAGAATTTGAATTCCTTCTTGAATGTTTCTTTATTTGAAGTCTTTTTCTTCAAAGAATTCTTGTTATTGCTGTCGCTGGTTGTTTGTTGCTCTTTCTTCAACTCTTGTTGTTCTTCGTTGCTTGGTTGCCGGTTGCTTGTTGCTCTTTCTTCAACTTCATTGTTCTTCGTTGCTTGGTTGCTTTGGCTCTTGTTGTCGTCGTCCTTTTTGTTTTTTGATTTGTAGATGCCACCCATATTTATAGGGGTGGAAAAGGCTTAGTTGCCATATTTGGCGAGCAACGTGGCGAAGTCTGATTAGTCAGAAATATTTGATTTGTTATTGTTTCTTTTAATTGGATAATTGCAAATTAATTGCTAAATCAACAATATTCTCTTTCCAAATTTACAAGACTTGACACATGGCGTGACATAATTGGTCCACTTTTCGTGATTTAAACGGATGATAAAAATATTAATTTATTTATTATTTAATTTTAGGAATTATGTTTATTTAACTCCTAAAATATAAACAATTAAATAAATTAATCGTTTAATATCACGTGGCGACATTTGATTGCACAAATTTATTTTAATTGCCTACACTCGCAACCCACACTGACTTCCTATGCATGAACATCTCATCCCCTTTCGCAAAAGTCAAATTCGCATATAACTCTCACTCTTGGACCAAATGGGAGGCCCCATGCTACCTCACTCTTTTGCCATGCCAAACATACATCCCAATGTGTTCGTGGCCCTTCGTAGTGGTGCCAAACTTTCTATCCCATGCCAAAGAAGACCCCCCATTCCACAATTTCAGGCCTCACAGTCCCGAACTGTGGTTTCAAACATAGCCATAACTTTTTTGTCATTTTAAAGGTACAAATCCACATTTATCTTATCTATTTTTAATAATATTGATGATGATGATGGTATATTATTATTACTATCTATGCTGTTGTATAATGCATCCTACTCTCAGAGTAACTGTTTTTGGTCACAAAATCCATTTATAAAAATAGCCTCAAACAATTGAATTCTTTAATATCTCATAAAAGGGTATAATATTGATTTACCTTAAAACTTCAACCTTCCATAAGGCAAACTCTCTCACTCTCCCCCTTGTTTTCTTTTCATGTATTCTTATTTTCTTTTCGTGTACTCATTCAACCTAAATTCTCCCTTCTTTTGCCCCAAATCAACTTTTTATTTAGGAAATAATTACACAGAATTATTCGCAACAACACAAACTATCAATTGAAATCCATTTTCATCATTTTTAGTGTTGAGTGCAAAACAAACCACCTTAGATGGAGGAAAAAGGAGGTTAAGGTTGACAGCATGTGGAGAGAGTGGAGTTAGCTGGCCGCAGAAGAAAAAGTAAAGAAAAAGAAGATGGAAAGAAAGACGAGGAAGAAGAGGGAAAAGAAAGAAGAGGGAAAAGGCACTGGAGTTGAGAGGAGAAAAGCAGTAGAAGATAGGAGAAAAAGGAAATAAGAAAGCAAAAAAAGTAAAAAACAGAAGAAGAAAGGATGGCATGACATGGAGAAAAGCGTTAAGGAAGACGAGGGAAAATAAAGAAAAAAAATAAAAATCGAGAATAAGTTTGATTAAAAAAATATTCACAACTACAATAATGATATTTGAAATTATATCACATATTTATTTTAAAAAAATGCAAATGCATTCAAAATACATTAACACACAACAATAATAACAGCAATATTAAAAATAATATTATTTTACAAAAATATTTTAAATATTTTTGAAATTAAAAATATAAAAATGAAAATTTGAAATACCTTTTAAAAATTAATTATAAAGTTCAAATATTATTTTGTGTATATAAGTATTAAATTTACCAAAAATATTTAATATGGATATGTTAAAATGTTTTTTTTATTTACAATGTATGCTGATGTGTAATGAAGACTTATTATTATTTGAAAAAGAAAATATTTAAAAAAGTAAAACATTTCAAATTTATTCAAGATGTGTAGAGAGTTGGGGACGACGGGAATTTACTACAGATGACATTGCATTATTCGAGTTGTTGTGCTCTTGGTAATTAGTCATTTGTAAACAGTAATGTAAAAAAGGAGATTATTAATTCTCGACCACACTCGGTTGAAGCAAGTTGTCCTTTACTCTCTCTAATTCCCTTTTTTTTTTTATAAATTATATATCTCATATTGAATATTTATATGAAATGGACCATTCGGACAGCCCTTAGATTTGAACAGAGATGCCAGGGGACTGAGGGTTCAAAGATGGAAGGTGGTGACATGTCAGAATTAAAGCCTGCTTCTAGACTGCATTAGAAATTAAATAAATGAATAAAAAATATACAACTTTCTCTGTTCCTTAATTTTAAGTACTTTGCACAATTTTGTAAATTTTTGTAGGACTAAATAACCAATGAATTTGTAAAAGGGCCATTAAAAAGAGAGCCTAAAGTAGTTCAATGTTTTTTTATGCTACTTTACACTAGGTTGCTCTAGGAGGCCCATGTAGTAACACTATTTTGTGACCTTGGCGTCTACTTCATTTTTTCCCAGGCAAATATTTTTCAGTACGCTTAATAGACTTCAATTTTTCTTCGATTTTATTGTTCACTGACATCTAAGTCTATAATCTCATCGGGGATCCACACTTGATCATTTGTTTTAGTAATTTGTTCTATTATTTATAGGACTCAGAACGAGCATGTCACTTAATTAAGATTAGAGATAGCTTTATTTTTTATGCAATTTTATTGAAATTTGTTTTAAAATCAATTCTTTTTATTCTATGTTTTATTTGTATGTAGTCATATTTCATAATCCTTATCGTTGTATATATATGTGTGTATATATAATACTTTAATTATTTTTACACATGCAAGAGTGTGCTTTGCTAGCTAATTGTTCTTGTTGTTGTTTTACATTGTTATTGTTATTGTTGTTATAATTATCATTAATAATAATGCACTAGCAATTGAACACACTATATAAGTGTCAATAAAAAAAATTGAATTTATAAAAGTGATGCAATAAACTCTCTTTTTAACTTTGTGGAACACGTATAACTTTAGTTGAAAGCAGTGGAAAACTTGTAGAAATATTGTTTTAAAAAATAAAATTCAACCTTAAAAGAGAAAAATGGTTTTGTATTTAACTTTTAACCTATCCTGAGGAGTTTCTCTACGTCGTAGAACCGTTATATATAGTAACAGTTTACTAATATTATTATTACTACTATTATAGTTATCATCTATATTATTACTTTGAGTTGCACCATTCTAACTGATTTCATAC
Organism: Avicennia marina; assembly: GCA_019155195.1. Taxonomy (NCBI): domain Eukaryota; kingdom Viridiplantae; phylum Streptophyta; class Magnoliopsida; order Lamiales; family Acanthaceae; genus Avicennia; species Avicennia marina. The sequence goes on along the minus strand of CM032762.1, from coordinate 8,236,672 downwards.
ATAAATTGTGATTTAAAAAATAAAAATAAAATTTAATTTCTTTTGGCTGTTTGACGGCGTTTTTAACTAAGAAAACAACCACCAGTTGCATCACTCCATGCAAAAAAAACTATTATAACAAAGTTCTATCAAATATTATAATTAAAATGTCATAAGTCAAAGTTAAAATGGTAGAAGGAAATATATTTTGATTGGAAAATTTAAAATATAAGCTAAAGAACTTACAAAAAAATTTAAGTAAAGTATTGTTTGTAATCTTTACTATTATGGAATAGGGAAAGTTCTAATAGCTCTTTTAATTAAATTCCTAAAATACGTCTCCAATACAATTACTTCTCTGCCACTCTCCATTTCTCTCTTTAATCTTATTTTTCTACATTTTTCTTTTTCTCTTAATGAAAATTTGTTTTTTTTCCCTTTCTTTAGCCTCACGTCTAATTTATTTTCTCCTTTTTTATGAAATATCAAATAATTTTAATTTATAAATATTAGTATTTGTATTACCAAAATCCTAAATATATTTTTATTTTTATTATAATTGATAAAATTTGTTAATGTTTTAATGAATATGGACTCATATAGAGTGTCCAATTTTTACTAGTTACATAGAAATAGAAGAATTACAATTAGGAGCACAATTACAACACTTTATGGATAATTTATTTGTAAAAATTCTTATAACTATTATTTAATCATAATATTTCACATGTTTAATTGAAAATTTTAGATAAATCTATTTCATTAAGATTTTCGGATTTATGCATTTTAAATTAAATGCTAAACTTATGATTTGTCCTTTTTCATGTTTTGTTAACTTCTTAGAGCCCGAAGGGCCTAAATAAGATTGATTTTTATTGCACGAACATTTATTCTGCAATTGTTATTTGATTACGTATGTCAAGTATTTTTTGTGATATTATTTAAATATATACAGTATTTAAATAATGTTCAAAATTTTGAAATCTTTTATGAAGATACTTTGGAAAAAATTTGGAAATCTTGGAAATATTTTGAAAAAATGAAATAAGGCTTAATAAATTTCAAAAACAAGAAAAACTCAAATTTAATTTTGATAAAAATTTACTATTCAATACCAGGATATAATAATAATAATGGCTGTGGTTGTTTTGCTTCACACCCAAAAAATGAGCACTTCAATTATTGAACGTTTTAAATTTTGCTTCTTTTTCTTTATTATTTTTACGCAATTTTTAAAAAAAATCTAAAAAACAAAACTAATATAACCAATGCCATGATACTAATTAAAAATTAAGTTGATACCTGAGGTATGATGATACATTAATGTAGCCCTACATTAGCATATTAATGTATTATCATTAAAAAAACAATTACATTCTAAGTTTATTTGTTTATTTCCTAAATCAATTTGTAGTTATGAGAAATTTGAAACAAGCCTAAAGGCAAGATTCAAATTTTAAATTGATGAACTCTATTTTTTTTAGTTTTTTTTTCATCAGTCAACTCATTATTTTTTGTGCATGCTCAATCTAATTTCAGTTCAATAAGAGTTGTGGGTTCTTGGTATCTATGATTGCTAATATAGAGATTTTGCGTGAGTTTTATAGTACCTATGATAGTGTTCTTAGTATATTTTGAATTTTGTCTTTCCATAAATCATATGATTTACAGGCAGATAATTGTTTATTGTTGCCAGCTTTTGTGTGCATTCAATGGTTGTTTTGCTCTATTTGAAAGACAGTGGAATTCGATTTAGAACTGCAATTTGATTAATTTATTTCGTAAAACTACATTTAGCTCTTTAATTATTTTAGTTTGCAAAATCAAAACGTACGTATCATCTCTATGATTTTTGAGTAATTTTTCTTGCATATATGCTTTTGTATTTGGAGTAAATTATTGAAACCTACGTGGCTTAATCCGTGATCGATGAAGTCTTCCATGGGCTAATTCGACCAATCGAACTTTTAGTAGGCTAATTGTAGAGAGTTTGCATTCAAACCCATGTGTTTAAAAAGTATCGTTAATTAGAAGCACAACTTTGCGGATCAATGGAAAACCTTTCGGATCAATCGAAGACAGAACAATCATTTCACCTTAATTAATATAAAATCATAATTTAATTTATGAAAAATTAATGAATATAGAAACCCTTAAGCAATGTGTGTTTTGGTTTTTGAATTTATATTTTTAGGTGTATTTCTTAAAAAAATTGTATAAAAATAAGAGAAAGAAAGTGATAAATTTTAAAAAGTGTAATGATTGTAACGTGTTCTTTAAATATAAAAAATGAAAACAAACATTGACTTAGGTTTTAAGATGACATAATTGTTCTACAACCCCATTTTATTCGAATAATAATTAGTACTTAAGCCGCGATTAGTAAGAGAGTATGAATTAGGAATTCAACTAGCATTCTCAATATTTTTAATAATATAAGAATCACCATTCACTTTCAATATTATGAGTTTATATATTACAAATATGTTAAGAATAAACTTATAATTATATTTGACAAAATTATCATTCTATAATATAATATAACTGTACAATGTATAATTATTAAAATACTCTTGATTATTTATATATTTTATTCAATATACTCTCACAATTTTTATTTACTTCGTTTACTTCTTTAAATTTATATTTATTCTACATTTTCTATTTCTCAATTTTTTCTTTTTATCATCTTTTAAATTATATAAATGGTATAAAATTTATATGTGAAATAATAATAATAATAATAATAATAACACCAATAACAACAATAACAATAATAATAAATTAAAATTTAAAGACACTCAATTTAAATTTTAATTGTAAATAAAATAACAACAATTCTTTTTATTATTATTATTATTATTATTATTATTATTATTATATACATAAGCATTGAGTGTCTTTAAATTTTAATTTATTACATTTTTACTCAATATTCTCCTTCAATTTTAATTTATTCTAGTTTTTCCTATTTTAAATTTTATTTTTTATTTTTTATTTTATAAGTAATGTAAATAACATTTATACAATCAAGCACACATTTACCTTTTATAAAAATTTTGTGCCAATACAAAAAATCATATCTACTATAATTATAGTCTTATTTACAATTTTTTTATTTTTACGATTTTTTCATCTTTGTTTGTTATTCTATATCAAAGTTTTTGTAAAAAGTTGAAACTCTATACTATGAGAAAAAAATAATGATATTTTTGGATTGGTATATAAATAATTTTTTTGTATGGAAGCTTTTTTCTGATTGAAAGATTTTATTTTTTCAACTAATTTAAGTGTTGAAAAATATAAGTATGAATTAAATTTTTAATATACAATTATATAAAAAATTATTATTTAAAGATAATTTTATTGTTATAACTAAGCTCATATAGTATTTATATGTTTATTTCTATTTGTCAATTATAAGAATAGAATTTTATATAACAATTATATTCTTTTCTCTTGTAAATATTAGCTACAGGACAACTTAATACAATGTTAATTTTATTTTTATATTTAATTTATTCTTACTTTATTTTATTTATGCAAGCATGTTAGTTGTTGAAATTTTATGACTTTTGACCGTTAAATGAGAAATTTTTGGAATGCTTTAAAATGACTAATTGATAAGCTTAATATCTAAATTTTCACCCGCATATTCATATTTTTCATTTCTTTTGAGTAAAGACAATTACGTAGCTAAATTTTTTGAAAACAAATAATGATACTTAGCAATAATAATAATAATAACAACAACAATCCAGCATAGATTATTATACGCATTAGGTAGATGTCGACGGTCGGCACACTGCCACACAACATGTACCTACGCATGTGCATACAAAATATAAATCTCGTGGCTGAAGCGTAGCACACTCTCATTGTATCGGTATATAATCACGCATTGACATTGTTGCCCAGCCATCTCACACAACCCTTGCTTTGTTTACAATTCAACGTCAAAAGAATTCTTTCTTAATTAAATTTTAACCAAAAAAAAAATCTCTTCCTTCTTCTTATTGTTATTATTTTATTTTTCCGTAAGAATCCCTCGGTTTCAGAGTTGTCGCTCTTCATTTCTTGATTCTTCACATGAATAGATGTATGCAAGTATTGGATCCCAAAGCTTGCTTCGATGCATCACTTTCTGATGTTCTCTGGCTTCAGTCAGTGCCGAGCGCCGATGATATTTTTGACTGCTCGGAGATTCATCGGAATTAGTCTTAGATGCGGAGATCGCACTGATTGTTGAATTGTTTTCAGTTGGCGTTTACGCACGATGCGGGTGAAGGAGATGCACCCGCTGTGCTGCATGACTCTGGAGAGTCGGGGGATCGGGGACGGGTCTCCGGAGCCGGCTCTTTTGAGAACTGGGTCAGCGGTGAATTTCTGTGGTGGTGGATCTGAGGTCAATGCCGGAGGATCTGACGTCAGCACCAGCACGAGCGTGGCTGGGGTACTCTACAAATGGACTAACTACGGGAAGGGGTGGCGATCCCGGTGGTTCACGTTGAGAAACAACGGGGTTCTCTCCTACACCAAGACGCGCCGCCCCGACGCGCCGCCGGAAGGCGATACGGTTCTGATTGGCTCCATCCCCGGGAAGGGACAGAGTGGGAGGAGAAGCAGCAAAGCTGTCAGCATTGTGCATCTAAAGGTTCGTAAAAATGGTAGTCTTTGCAATACAAATATTCGTGTAATGCTAATTGGAGGCGCAGGCGGAGATCGTGAGAACGGGGTGCGTGGCGGTGGCGGAGCAGGGGAATGAAAATGGGGGCTTGTCTTTTGTTGTGGACACATGGAAAAATTCTTTTTCCACTGTAGGCAAAGAATTTGTCTGGCAAATTTACTGAGGATCATTTACCTTTCTTTTCTTGCCACGGGAAATTTTTGCACGAATGGTCCCCCGAAACAGCTTTGATATCCGAGCCTTGTGCATTTGTTCAATTTCAACTTTACATTAACCATCGGTCTGTAAGATTTTCTGGAAAAACATTTTATTTTTCAACTTTTAACTGGGTGTTAATCTAAAGTGGGTCACATCAGCAGGTGCGTCAGAGGAGAGCCGAATATAGGCCAAATCGGGGTAGGCCTAGCTAGTTTCCCCGTCAAGATTGGCGTCACATCAGCTATCTGGGTTTCCTGCTTTTTTAATTGTCTCGTTTGGCTTCTTGGCTTCAAGAGCTGATAAATTTGAACTGTTTTTCATGTAACCTCCGAAATTTTGATGGGGGAAAAACAAATCACTGTTCTGTTGCAGCGTAATTACGTGTTTATTATCTATGCTGTTCGGACAAATAATAAAATAATAGAAAGAGAAATGCTGCCCCCCGCCCCACCCCTCCAATATAATATTTGAGTTTCAATGCGTGGTAGATCTAACCTTGCTGGCTGAAATGGTAGGGTATATTTTTGACCTCCTTTTCTTAGCGAGATTTCTTACTTCGAATTTATGAGGCCATTTAAGTTAAACGAGGAAGGGGTAATGAACTGGGAGAGAAAATTTTTGCTTTCTGGTGGGTTTTGCTCTTGGTGAGTCCTTATACGAAGCGAAATAACTATTGACAACTCAAGGCTTTTATTATCCTAATTATTTTACATGGTTCGATATGACCGTAATTGATGTCTGTTCAAGAGACACTTCCTTCAGCATCAAACAGTACCCGGGTTTTAGCTGCTAGCGGCATGAAAGAATGCGTTTGATCTTGTTAGAACAGTTAGTGGTTTTCCTGTGTTTGTCCGACCGTCGTATATTCTTGTGTGTTCCTTGTCCATGTCCGCTGCTAAAAATTGTTCGTGGTTTCTCCATGTTTTGATTATCGACATCTTTCTTAAATTTTATATTTTCAAATACCGTCTTAAAGTGCCGGAAAACTACCAGGTCTACATGTTATGGTCAATTGGTTACTTAAATTTGTATTTTGAATGAGCTATTAGGTGCGTGGCAGCTGCTACTCAGTGTGAGTTTTGCTAACTGTAGTTAATCCTTTTGTGTTAAAGCATGAGCTTCTGTAATTTGTCTGGTTAAATATGCTGTTCTAACCTTTGGATTTTTATCTTTTATGCTGGAATCTACTTGCTCTCATATGCTCGTGTGATGAGTTTATGGTAGGGAGTTTGGCAGGTTGAGTCTATTGCATAAAAAGTTTTGAAATTGCTTGCAGATATCTTCTTTTCGCGACAGTAAGTCTGATGATAGGCGATTTTACATATTTACGGCTACAAAGACACTTCATTTGAGGACTAATTCCAAGAAAGAAAGAAAGGCTTGGATAGAGGCTTTAATTTCAACAAGAAGGCTATTTTCATTGAGACCACTGAATGATAACATTCCCCCTCTAGCTCCAGATTTGTCAATATCAACTGAAAAATTAAAGCAGCGTTTACTCGATGAGGGAATTGACGAAAGGCTTGTTAAAGACTGTGAGCAGATAATGGTCTCAGAATTTTCTGGTGTACAAGGACAATTTCAAGTTCTTTGCAAGGAGCGTTCCAATTTATTGGATACATTGAAACAATTAGAGGTACTTTGAACCATCGTTGTCAACTTTGGCAACTGTTTATGAATTTGTTAAAATGAGAACTGATTTATGAGACTAACAGGTTTTATTTTCTTTTCATTCTTTCTGTGATTGCTTTGCTCCTCACAACTCGCTTATTTGACTCCACTATTTTGCCTAATTGTACTAATAAGTTGCTTACTATTCAAATCTCGTCTTATACTGCAGTTTCTTTTGCATTCTAAGTGGCCTTCATGGCTGTCATCAACCTAATTTGTATTTCACTTTCCTTTCAGTGTTACTTGTATTATTGGATATGAAGCTCTTATCAATTCTTATTAGAAATTGCCACTCACAACTATACTCACCCACTTGTAAACTTTCATGATGAATGTGCTCATTTTTGGATCAGCATGTAATTAATGTGTTCTTACTTGTGTTAAGGAATTTATTCAAAGAAGATTTGTACAAATTTCTAACACAGTTTCTATGCGCTATCTACTGAACCACAAAGTGGGTAAAAAAATTTTGGGAACAAATATTGCTGAAATTTGAATTATTGTTTAACTGGAATACCACCTCAACTTTTGTACCCTACGGAGAAACCAGTTCAAGTATCTGCTTAAACCAAGATCTCAAATAATAGAATGTGACAATTATTGGAATTCAAGTTGTTATAGTAGTTCACCATTTCTTTCACGGAGTCACTCATTGACAGGAAATCTGATTGTTAAATTTGGTCTATATGAAGTAATATGTTTACAATTATTTTTTTTCATGCACTGTTATCAAGTCAACAATGTTAATGGTAAGTAGTTGATACAGATATGACATCATCTCTTAATCCATTACAAGCTTTCTCTTTAATTATATACCTAATATCTACAGTCTTTACCTTCCCAGAAACACTCGATCTCCTCATTTATCGTGACGCTTTCATTCTACCATTTATAGTTTTAAGACAAAATTTGGGAACTCGGTGCAATGTGCTTGTATGCTTTCAGAATGTGGGGATCTGGGTTACAAATAGTAAAATTAAATTCATAAAATTTTGAAAATACATAATAAGGAAGAACAATGTGAGCTTTTCTAGTTTTGCTTTTCCAGGCAGCAAATATTGAAGCTGAAGCCTCTGGAATTAATGGTGGGCAATTTCAGTTGATGAAGAATGGGTATGCAAATCTAGCCAGGGGAAAATACAGTGGTATGCAATATCTCTTTGTACTCTCTTCCAATCCTTGAGCATAATAAATTAAAGCAGTTCAATGTCTTCCTATTTTAATTATTTATATTTAGTAACTTGTGTTTTCATTGTGTTCTGTGGTTCTGGTGACTGGAGTTTAGATATATAGCAAGATTAATTTGTATTCACTAATTTTATCATTCTTTTCTGGCAAGGATTATAATAGCAGAGTTATTGCAATAATGTCTACAAATTTGTTTTGTAAATTCTTCCAAACATTAGGAGTTCTATAATTTATATTAACCTTTATTGACATGTAACTTTGGAAAATACTAACCAGTAATTTAAACTATAAATTGAGCTGTGTTATCTTATATCTTTATTTGTCTATTCCTCTTCCTGTAAGACTACATAATAAGACAAATTGTGTTTATTTTTGTAACTGTAACTTTGGTAAACAATGAGTAGGATTTTATTTTCCAATTTAGCCCTTATAGAACATACAAAATTTGTATATTGTGCTTTACTTCTTTGTTTTTTATTTAAAAAAATAAAAAAATTGAGACTCCTGATTATGGTAGAATCTTACCTAATGTAGGAAATCATTTTCTCTAGGTGAACTAATTGTAATCAAGAGTCAAAATTTGTTGCTTTAAATTTTTGGTTAAATTTGATGCACATAAAGATTAAGGGTGCACCCGAAGCACAGGGGAAAAGTAGGAAGTTTATGACCTGCTATTTGGAGAGTAATAATGGCCAATGAGGAAGGGAAGATCCCCCCATTTTATTAAAAAATGTATCCACATGGCAAATTACTGCGATGCAACTCAAAATCTCATTGTTCTGTTCTAAAAATCCTCAACTGGTTTACTTTGTAGTTAATAAAAGAAATGTCACATATAAGCATTGGTGCACGCAACTAGAAGCCAAATTTTCTTCTTTAAATATGGGTATTACATTTTATACATTGCATGTATTTATTTGGGCACTTGACTTTTGCATGGAGGCATGCCTGGCTCCATGTGTGAAGTGTATATTACTTATATATAGTCAATTTCTAATGCAATAGAGTTTCTTCTGCTTTCTGTAAAACTTTTGAAATTCTGTCTTATTAGGGTATAATGGCATCAATATTGCAAATCTTGATTATGCCCAACCTCTATTAAGTTTAAAGACATACAATCCCCACCCCCATCCCCCCCCAAATCTGTCACCACCTGTCAATTTACCCAGATTTGCACCTGAAGTGAGATTTTTACCCTTTACAAATGTTTTAGTGAAAACGAGAGATGCATTATCTCTATTCACTGATTGGTGATAGCAATTGTGAAGGAAAGATACTGACCTTTCCACAGAAGGCTGTCTGTTGTTTTTTTATATTTTTTCATTTTCTTTTTTTATTCTTTTTATAGACACATAAAAAGCTCTTTAAGAATATGTATTACTTTATTATTTTATTATGCTTTAATGTTGCACTTGATATATCATTGTGGTAACAGAATGGAGCACAACTGAATCATCGGATGATGTTGAAAAACAAGAGCTCGAGGAAGCATCAGATGAGGAGGAAATCCATTTCTTTGACACAAATGACTATTTTTCTGAACCAGATTTTGGTTCTGGATCTACAGTTTTAGATTGCATGGATGGTTGTCAGATATTAGAAAATCAAACTGATAATGTGGACAAGGCAGATGCAAAGAAAAATGTAATCAACTCTACATACCCATATGTTGAGAGAAGGAAGAAGTTACCAGATCCAGTTGAAAAGGAGAAAGGGGTAAGCCTATGGACTATGATCAAGGACAACATAGGCAAGGACTTGACAAGAGTTTGCCTCCCTGTGTACTTTAATGAACCAATATCGTCTCTGCAAAAATGTTTTGAAGATCTAGAGTATTCTCATCTTTTGGATCAGGCATATGAGCATGGGAAAATGGTACAATCCATCTTGTTCATCTTTTATTTATCTTTTTTAATTGATTTCATCTAGTACCAGTACTTTTGCGGCTCCTTAAATACTTGCATGGATCATGACGATTTCTACTTCTTCCCATATCATTTGTATGAACTCTTTAAAATCGGGTGTAATTGAAGTTTTTAGAATTGACTACGCTACTTGTCACATGAATTCATGATTTTTAAGTAAAAGGAGCACGCATCTCTATTATGTTCCATAAAGTGTGCTAAATAATTTTAATAGTTTAATAATACAGATTTTTCTTTCATTTTAGTTTGAGTAATTTTTCCTCCCGCCTTCTCTGGATTTTTCTTAATTTTGTTAGATAATGTTTTGCTTTAATGGTGTATGATACACTAGTTTTGAGTAAATAGGGATAACCTGTTTGCACTCAGTTGTCCACTCTTCTGATTATATCCCTCCACATTCTCTGCTGTTATTGTAGGAAAGTTAGTTTATAAACCTTTCTATGGAATGCCATTGTTTACCACCCGCTGAAGTAATAGTTTCTGAACTTCTTGGATCATCTTTTAGATTTCATTTATTTGCACTGCCATGAGAATGGCTGATTGTTTATTACTGTTAAGTTATGCATTCATTTTGTTTGAGCTTTCATTAGATGCTTGAATTAACCTTATATATGAAATGTAATACTGTTGTTCTAGGGGGACAGTCTTATGAGGATGTTGAATGTTGCTACTTTCGCTGTCTCTGGTTATGCTTCATCAGAAGGACGCCACTGTAAACCATTCAATCCTTTACTTGGTGAAACTTATGAAGCTGATTATCCCGATAAAGGAATTAGGTTCTTCTCTGAAAAGGTGATTATGCTTATAATTTCCAAATTGTCTAATAGCATGCAATTTGTGTTGCTATATATGATTTTAGATGATGTGGTCTTTTTCCACTTCATCAAGCAACCTCTTCTTTTTGTCCTATAATTCTGTTTCTCTTGAGAAGTTGACAAGTTGACTGACAAAAATTTTAGAAAACTTTATTATTTATTTATTTTATATTACAAGGCTATAATGAGTATATATTTATATGCATATATGTAGTCTAGTTGCCAGAATTAGAGGCCTAAATGTAACGAGTTTGAGACTTAAATTTGTAAGGCATTATTCAGTCACCAGTTAGATAATATTAAAATACATGAAATGTTTACTTCCCATGTTTAAGCCAAGTTTGCACCACGGCAACATATTTTGTTATGATCTTGACATGTCCTGTTAATGAATTAATATTTTACAACATAGTTAATTCCTTGATTTCATTTCTATTAACCTTGAAAGCTCTTTGTTGTCGTCTAATTATTTCAATTGATAGAATTTATTACTGACCAACATTTTCTTGAAATATAGGTCAGTCACCACCCTACACTCATTGCTTGTCACTGTGAAGGTAAAGGTTGGAAATTCTGGGGTGAAACTAACCTAAAATCAAAATTTTGGGGGAGATCAATTCAACTTGATCCTGTTGGAACTCTTAATTTAGAATTTGATGATGGGGAAATCTTCCAATGGAGCAAGGTGCACTGGACCCTTGTTTAATCATTAGCTATTCTTGGGTTCATCATGAAGCATTATATCCAATTTTATTGCATGTTTTCAGGTCACGACCAGCATCTATAATTTAATCCTTGGTAATATATATTGTGATCACCATGGAACAATGCATATACAAGGCAATCGCCAGTACTCATGCAAACTCAAGTTCAAGGAGCAGTCTATTCTTGAACGCAATCCTCACCAGGTAAATCCAACTGCATTTATTGTAGAAATGAGTATCCTGTCTGTGAATTTAATAAGCTGGTACAGAGAGGCTACACTTTCTGGAAACAATTTCTTTTATTTTGTGATCAGATATCTTACTAAAACCGCACTGGCTTAACAGGTTCATGGATTTGTTGAAGATGTGATGGGGTATAAAGTTGCTCACTTGTTTGGGAAATGGGATGATAGCATGTATTTTGTAAATGGAGAAGGAACTAGTAATGCAAAAGATAGGTCTGAGGCATCTTTATTGTGGAAAAGGAATAAGCCACCTCTAAACCTCACTCGCTATAACCTAACATCTTTCTCTATTACGTTGAATGAATTGACACGGGGGCTGAAGGTATAGATGACATGTTGGTTATCTTGTTTTTTGGTTCTGATTTTCTTTTATGCATGTCTAGCAGTCATTTATTGCTGTCTGATTTCAAGTATTTGATCATGTATGAAGGAGAAACTTCCACCCACAGATTCAAGACTAAGACCAGACCAACGACTTCTGGAGAATGGGGAATTTGTGAAGGCAAATGCAGAGAAGCTCCGACTGGAAATGCGGCAGAGAATGGTATGCCCTTTTTGTCTCTCCAAGTTCTTTGTGCTTGGTAGTGTGTACATATTCTTATTTCTATGATCATTTAAGAAATACACATGCACACGTATTCATCCACAAATTATTTAGAATTTCCCTAGCATTGCTTGGTACTTCTAGTTTAATTTTCTTGATCTTAATCAGGATTGTCGAATTTTCAAAGCGAGCGTTGTTTCGAAGGCTTGTACATATGACAAAAAAACATGTGGCAATAACTACTACTTCAATCACCTTTAATTTTTATTTCAAATGCATATTACAAATGATATCCACCAAGCCACTAGTAAGACCATTTTCAAATGTCCATGACAGTCAAGGAAATTACAAGAACACGGTTGGAAACCTAGATGGTTCCAAAGAGATGGTGAAGGAGGACCCTTTCATTACACTGGTGGATATTGGGAAGCCCGAAAACAAGGAAAGTGGGATGGATGCCCAAATATTTTTGGTGAGATTAGTGAAGACCTTACTGGTTCCTTTTGAAGCTTCCTGACCCCCAAATAGGTACATTACTCCTATATATATTTTTGTTGTGCAAGTCAATGGAAATACCCCTGATGTATTGTGGTAGACCTAATTCAGAATGGTGCAATTGCTCGTAGTATCATCAGACACTTTTCATAAATATTCTTGAAGCATGTTGTTCAGTTGGATATGGCAATTAATGTTATCGGCGTTTGTGGTTATAGTTATAGGTGTAATGTGGTCTTGGAAGATAATTATGGTTTATCTTAGCATTTATTACACCTTCGAGAGAGAGAGAGAGAGAGAGAGAGAGAGAGAGAGAATTTGGTGATCTTACCTCTTTTGCTGCTAAATGTTCAGGACGGTAACTCCTTTAGGATTGCAGCCGGCCTGCTTTAACCAATCATGAAGTGCCTCTTTTTTTCATCCATCAAGATTGGCGTTCAACGTTTGAGAAATTTGAACCTGGAGAACCTCTGAATTTGACAATTCGGTCCTTTTTAGTTAGAAATTCATTTGAAAAAGCCCAGGACAATTCTGGTTCAACAAGTTTTTCTGTGCTGCTCCAATTTATTCTAGTTCCCAGCCTTTGTAGCTCCGAGTTTGCCAATTAGTCATTAGTAGTTAGTTGTTATTTTTGTAAACGTGTAATTTAGCTATGATGTTGTACCGGCCTCAGTAACATGGCCGCTTGTCAATATAAACCCTTTTGCCCAATGAATCAGCTGAATGATTTTTATTTGTTCTAACAAATTCATGAGCCCTTTTTCTATGGTGGTCCTGTCTCTGCGAATTTGATAGCAATGGGAATACTTGCTGAACGAGTATTGGGTCCCATATAAAAGATAGACCCATTAATACGTAACATTTTGAAGAAGCGCAGTTTCTGGAAAGTGCATTGGCTGGTGTCAGTAGAGGGATCTTTGGCGAAGACGATGGCTATGTTTGTTTCCTAATTTGGACGGGGAAGAAAATTTAGGTGATTTAAATAGGGATTAAATTTATATTTAATATTAAGTTGTAAAAGAGAGGAAAAAATTTAAATTATATATCTATGTTATATTATTAGGAAAGAAAATTATATTTAGAATTAAGTTATAAAAGAAAAATTTTATATCATATATCTGTACTGTATTGTTAAGTTAATAAGGATATTAGGTTGCACAGTGTCAAATTACACTATTATTTTTAGTATATTTTTATTTTTTTATCTTTTTTTCTCTCTTTTCTTTTTCTCGTTTCCTTTAACTAATACATTATTAGATACTTTTGATAGTAAACTAGACAAGAAAAGAAGAAGCTACGTTTTCCTAAATTTGTTTCTAAATTGTTATATTTTGGAAACTTTTACCAAATTAAGTGCCTTCCTCAAGAAAATGGATTTATTCTCTACCATGCAAAAGTTTTGTTATAGATAAATGTTTATTTATGCATGCCTATGAATTCTTTTGTATTATTGGTGATTGTCATGCTTGAATTTTTTGCTCATGTTTGTAAACCTAGTTGTGTACTTTATTACACTAGGGAGGATTGTGCCCTGCCTTACGTGAGTTAGATTTGTAAGAGCCATCATAGGGCTTGGCTGAACAATCAAGCCACCTCAGCTCACCCCCTTCATACTTATGCACACTATAAGCTTAGGGTGGTGATATAATTTATGCGGGTATTCACTCGAGTGTTATCATTGGTGTGATGTGGCCATGTTAAAATAATAGTGTGATATGATGAATTATAAAAAGTGATGTATCAGACACATGACCAGGCTTAGAGATTGAAGGCTTTTATCGAAGTCCTGGTGTGATATGATGAATTATAATAAGTGATGTAGCGGACACATGATCAGGCTTAGAGATTGAAGGCTTTTATCGAAGTCCTAGATCCACCCTAGTGTATGTGCTTTAATTTTTTTGATATCAGCTTCGTATATATGTGTCATGTGGCACTCTATATAGTTTTTGTACAAGAGGAATCTCAGTAGGCATGAGCTCATTTTGTGTTTAAATTTTTTTTTCTTTATTGGTTTTGAATATGCAAGGATATAGTAGAATGTCCTTTAGCCTTTTATTCCACTTGTATTTTGTATAATTTTGTTGCACTCCTTATGCCTTTATGGCAAAATATCATATGCTTGTGTTGAGGTGAATTATATGTATTTGTGTACAAAATCTATGAAAATTTTACTAGTATATTTTGGATTAAGACCTAGCGAGAGCTAGGTTGATGCTTAAACCAAGCTAAAGTCGAGTCTTGGTTGGGTCGTTATAGAGGCCATCCTTGACAACATTTCTTGATGTCAATTCTTGAGAAGGACAAATAAAGGGAGTAGGGATTGTCACAAAATCTCTCAAAATAATAGTTACATCATCTCGACATGTAATCCGTAGGCAAAGCACAGATTCTAGCACATAACTAGTGAATAAACCAACAGAAAATAAGCAAAAAAATTTACAAAAATAAAGAAACAGGCAACTCGCAATTGGGACCATTGAATAGTTACATCTGGGGTCAATAATACATTTATTTGGGGCTGGGGTGGTGGGGTGGGGCAAGGAGGAGTAGAACATTAAAAGAAAAATATGAGCTAAGGTAGGAAAGAGGGAAAGAGGCACTAGATCTATTGTGGGTAAGTTATTTACTTCTTATTCGCCTTATCCACAATAGAAAATAAGTGGGAAAAGAGTATGATATATAGAAAGGCCTAGTATGTGCAAGAATTGTCATGTCTATCTGTCTTTCCTTTCTTGATCCTATCTCACTACTCTCTGTTCTATGTACTTGCTACTTCATAACTAAGGTACCCTCCTCACCAAAATAACCATCTATTATACTGTAGTATCTGTAGTAAATAAACTTTTCATCATCATTAATTGAAGAACGAAGATCATTGGAGAATAATTACGATTCACAAATATCATTAAGTGGAAATTCTACTTTGATTAATAGGTAAAACTTATCATAAGGAATCAGAAAATAAGTGATTAGGTAGAGTTTGCCTAATCGACTAATGAGTTCCTTTTTCCATCTTTACCTCAACCCTAGAGTTGAGAAGACAATTTTATTCTAACTTCCAAAACCTCAAAATTACCCAATCTGTAATCTTCTGCATTTGGGCTAGACTTGTTTTTTAGACCTATTCCACCAACTAAGCTTATTAAACACCCTTTTCCATTCTAAGCCCTCTGATATTAGCAGCCTTATAATTCATAACCATTAACCCATATTCAATATGACATTAATATCCTCAACTTTAATAATTTTTTTAATAAAGAAATTTATATTAATACTTACAGAAATCTTGAAGTCAAGCCATGTGCATGAATTGTAGCAAGTTTTTCCCCTTTGTGTTCCATATTGTATAAGATGTGTAACTAAATTATCCTCTACATAAAGTCAACTATATATGAGGGTTAATTATATTCTCCTCACGTTTTCATTAAGTTGAGTATTTGATGCATAATTTGAATTTTACTATTAAGGTCTATACATACGTTTAGTCGAATAATAACCTAAGATGTCCTATTCATTTAGTCACTCATTAAAATTGGATTACACAACTTAACATGCTATATTGTTCTTTTATTCACTCATTTAGTCACAAAACAATAATTATCCAATGGCTTAAACTAAAAAATAGATAACACAAAGTATTCCATTACAATTTGGCATATAAACCCGAACATAAGAACAATTTTCACCAAATTATTTAATCCCATCAATAGCAGTATATACAAAATAAAATACTTGCCAAAGATAAAAGGCAAGAACATTGTTTACATCATCACTATTTTTGAAAGCATCCATCCCCTCCTCAATAACATGAAATCATTGGTCAAACATTGGATCCCGGACATTGAACACATAATTAGACATTGAGAATTAACCCTAAATGCCTTGATAAGTTGTTCCCTTACAATATGTGATCTTTAAGTTACTTCCCCTAGCCTTTGCCTCTTTCTAGTAGTTTGTCTCATTGTTCTTGGTCTCAACTCTACACCATCAGTGGTATTATTCGAAAATGAAGTTGCCTCTTGATCTTGGCCTAGTAATAGACTAGCAGGGCTCATTTGTGGGACTGGAACTGAATGACTAGTAGGCTTAGGTTTTGAAATTTGCCTCAAATCACCTCAAATTGATGCTGGAGCATTAGTATCTTTCCTCTATTTGTGGCTACTTGATCTAACCTTCCTTTCAGGTCCTTCATAGTTTCTAAAATTTGTGTAATGGACATAACTCCATCATTGCTATTTCCAAAGGTAAGCAACCACCACCATCTTTACAAAACAACAAAATTACATATGAGCACATAACATTCATAACCAAAAATTAAATGCATTGTGCCACTAATAAAATTTTGTCAATTCAAACAATGTGACCACAGAATGAAAAAGCTTATGTTACCTCTTGTATTCAAAAGAATAAAACCCTTCATGGATTCTTACCTTATGCCAATTGCATCGTTTGTATTTAGTACATTTGATGTGTTGCTTTCAAAAGTTACTCTCGGAGCTTATGATGCTACATTTACAAATGAATTAATAATGAATATGTAGGTTAGATTTAGATAACAAATGGGAAGCTCAATCACAAGTGAGAATGAGAATATCTGGTTTGGACAATTCCTACTATTATGGCTATGCTTTAGGCATTTTTCGAACCTTCCCAAGGATCACTTTTTATGTAAGGAGGCTCTCCTACCTCTCTTTTTCTACTTTTTTGGTAAGCCTCTTGGTTAAAGGAGGCCTCAATTCTTTAGGGTTGACATCCATGTATCTTAGCTAGAAAGCTGGACTTATGATGGGATGAATGGCAAGACCATATGCTTTCCTATTATTTTTGGTAGAAAAAGTAGTGTTGTAGAGCCTTTCCAAAAATTCCCTCATATATGTAATTTTAATTGTAACTATTAGTGATGTGCCATCTAACGCCAATCATTTAGCAATAAAAGAAATATGTTCACTTGATTGGCCTATCGCACAATCACAAATAGGTCACATTAAGAACTTGCCAAGAATTAAATTCTAGGTAAAAATCCACACAACAATCGATTGGATTTCATTTAGGTTTTGCCTTAAAAATAAAAACTTTATCACATAAATAAATCACAAACATGCAATGAAGCTAATGGAATAAACCCTATCCATTTTTACTGCAAAACACACAAGATATTATATTAACAAGTGCAACAAATCAAGATGTTACCTTTGAAACGTTTACAAACTGTTCTTGCAAGATGCTTGGAGTCGTGGCACTCGAACCATGACATCTAGATTGTCCATACAATCAAGATACTTGTGAGCTCCTCCTACAGTTCACAAAACTTTTTTTGCATAGATGTAATGCAAACACTTCAAGCTAAAAAGACTTTTTGACAAAAAGGAGACACAAGATGGTGGCTAGGGTTTTTCTCCCTTTCACTTGAGGGGGCACACGGATTTTTGTGTCTTGGAATTATGTCTTGAACTCTTCAAGACTCTTGTTTATAGTTTAGACTCTAGGGTTAAGTATATGGGCTCTATGGGCCCTCCTACATGGACTCCTTTTAATTAAATAGCTCATAGACTCTTATTTATTAATCTCATTAATAAATTAGCTTATAAGTCCTTTAATTATTAATCTAATAAATAATTAAAGTCCATTTGTGTCTAATTAATCTCATCAATTAAATTAAATTATCATTGTACTTCTAATTAATAATTTCATCGTTAAAAAATACCATGTCAATTTGTTTAGTCCAATCTAATTACAACTAAATAAATTATGCATCCCATCAATTTAACACTCACAGCACATTCCAATCTTATTTGTGTAACTTTTGGGGTTCATTCTTAATCAACAACAAGTAAAACTCAAAGGATGTGGGCAAAGTCTAACCTATGACCCACATCGAAGCCTAACTAAAATGAATTGATTGGATCACAACGAACATTTCCAATCATAACTACCATACTATATAGACCTTTTGTCTTATTTTGTCCCAACCAAGCGAGAGTTATGAATTTAGTCAAACTCACAAACTTGATCACGTGACCAATTGGCATGTCCTCATAAGACTAATGTTCCTATCAAAAACTCTCTCCCAATCATTACCTTGGGTAAAGGCTTCTATCTCATAGAACACCAACCACATAGGACAAACACCTTGCTCACTTGCAAGGAGACAAATCCTTTATTGAATATACACATGCATCTATACACACCAGACCAATGGCATGTTGGGTTCATGACCTTATCCCATAATAGGATAGATATTTGCCCTTACTGTCATGAGCACAAGGCAACCATGTCATCTTAGGTTTAAGGTTCACAAACACTTAACATGATCATGAACCAATACATTGACAACCAAGAGTGAACTCCAAGCGGTCTACTTTGTTTTACTTGTTAATGCCTGAATGGTCGATTCCCCAATGGAACATCCACACACATGTATTCTTAATATCTCATATTGAATGGCATTACAGTCATCGTACAAATACAAGGTGTGCATGTTGTACTGTTTGTGATTTGCAAAGTAATTTTTTAGTGATTGACTACTGAGCAAGCCTTTGAGTCTATATTCATAACTCCTTATGAATAAGGCTTGTTAACTCAAGTACATGAGCACATACAACACTTCACGTCCATCAAGATTCACATGCATGAGAAGACTTACCACAATATTGATATTAATAAATCAATATTTTATTAATTTATGTGAAAACTACATATACAACCGAATGCCCATCCAGTATCCCTCACTTTCTATTGGTGTTAGATGGCATATCACTAATTATGTCCCTCTTGTACTCTAATGCAATTACTAATTATGCCAATCGCTATGGTGTCTAATACCTATCTTCTTAAGATGACGATCCACGGCACTTGAGTCATCAGCTCGATGAGTGGGTTAGCCACATTATCAGCTGAAGATATTTTGTGTATGGCTACATTGCCCCTTCAATGATTTCCCAAATAATGTAGCAATGCCTTTCTATGTATTTGAATTTCTAATAAGACCTCGGTTCCTTTACCTATGCAATTGCACCATTGTTGTCACAATAATGTGGCAGTGCTCGATCCACATTTGGGACCACTTGAAGTTCTATTATGAACTTAATGTGGACCTCCTAGGATGGAATCCCCTCAAGTTGCCACTGAGACCCATCACGAGAGCAAGAGCCCACACGTTCAAGAATGCCCTTGCTCATTTGATGCTTAATTGGAGTTTGATGACCATGTATACATGTTGGAAGGGTCTAAGGATGGGATGTGGCATCAAATTTTGACTAGAGAAGCCCAAAAAGTACCAAGGAACTCTACAATCAAGATCTAGACTAACCCCAATTGAGCCAGGCTGACCTGGATCGACATTGAAGAGTTCACAATTGAGCTAGAGGGGACAACAGGATGATAGGCTTTTGGTAATTACGATCACCCAGGGATGTGATTGATTGCGAGGAGATGCGATCATAGACATGGAATGCAATGGAAGCAGCATGCTTAATCCGATAGAGAGAGCACTCGGCTACACAATTGGTGCGAAGTTTCATTTTGACCCATTTTTAAAAATTGACCATTTGGAGCCCAATCTTAGGGCTATCTTTGTCATTTCACTCCTTCCTCAACTGGTTGTTAGCTTGTAACCCATAATATATTCATCGACACATTGTACACAACTTTGGTTCATTAATGCATTGAGATTGTTCTCCCCTTTTCATTAATTGTTCCTTGAGAGTGTGTGAGTGAATCAACACTTCTAAATTCAAGTCAAACAAGGTCATTCAGGAGTATTCTAGTTGTTCGTGGCCAACATTTGTCAGTGTGGTGTTTAGTCTTTCAATTGTGAAATTCTTGATCTGTTACAAGGGTCGGTTAATTATTGCTCAATCTTACTGATTATCCTTTTATTTTTTTGGTTATTGTCCTTGTTTCCATTTTCCCTAATTTCTCCCCAAATTTCCCAACCATTTTCGGTCCTTACTTCCATTGGTTTACACCAAAGTGGTATTAGAGCCAACTTAATCAGGTTTCTAAATTTGGTTGGTTGGTTGGTTGGATTTCATTTATTGTGTTCTCCAAATTTTTTACATTTTATTTGTTCGTCTTCCATCCATTTTCTTGAAAATCTAAAAAAAAATTCAAAAATATAAATATTGTACTGTTGGGACTTCTTTTGGTAAGGATATTGTGTTATTTTGTGGAAGACATTTATTGTTGAAGTTGGGGTATTTTGTTGAAATTTTGTGGGAGATTGTTGTGGTGTTGGAGTATTTGTTGAGGGTTTGTGGTTGAGAAGAAAAAAAAAAAGGAACAAAAAAGGAAGAAAGGAAGAAAACAAAGGAAAAAAAGTAGAAAAAAATCAGTACAAAAAAAAACAGAAATAAAAGAAGAAAATTGGAGATGTTCTATTTTGGGAGTTTTTTAGGGCAAAATTTTGCCCAACCTTGCTATCTGATCGATCTCGTGGGAGTTCAGATCAAGCATGACACAAGACCTTCTGAATCCTACCGCAGTTTAACCCTCGCGATCGATCTCATTGCCTAAACTTGGTGGCATCACATGTGTGCCACTACACGATCACATGCCTGACTTGTCCAATCGATCGTCCCACGTTCTAGATCTGTCTCCCAGCCTTTCCTTCATCCAAATTGATCCTTTTGCATTCAAATCAATGCCAAAAACCATTCTTCCAAATTCCATACCTACATGCATTTGTTGGGTGGTTGAACTCCAGAATCCTCTGAATCATCCGAGGCAACTTGGTTTGGTGGTAAGATTTCTTGAGTGATTTTCATTCCTTGTACGTTGTATATATTCATTTACACATTTTTTTTATTATTATTCATTTACACATGCACACTTTATTTCACCCTTTTTCTTTCAAGGTGTCTAGTAGTCAAGTTGGTTCAACCAAAGAAAATTATGACATGAAAGATGCTTGAGGCCATCTGAGGTTAGATGCAATTGATATCCCAAATAGTTAAAGGAATGCATGACCAGTTGGAGAGGGTTGAGGCCTCTCAAACAACTCAGACAAAGGACGACCCATTGCCACATGGAAGTTGAGTTAGGGACTAGGAATGTGGCCTAAGAGTAGAAAGGAGGTCACCAGACAACTATTTGAACTATAATGATGCATATTTGATGAACCATCATGACAACAATGAAGGTGATCGGCACATAACGATGAAGATGACCTTAAGGGAGTTAAGCTCAAGGTACCACCATTTCAAGGAAAATTTGACCTAGAGCTTTACCTTGAGTGGGAAAGAAGGGCAAAAATGGTGTTCAATTGCTACTGGTAGATGGAGGAGCAAAAGATGAAGCTAGCAATCGTTGAATTTATTGACTATGCCATCATTTGATGCGACCAAATTGTCACTAAATGAGCGAGCGCAAGTGAGAGACCAATTAGAACTTAGACAGACTTGAAGGTGGCCATGAGAAGAAGGTTCATTCCATCACATTATTATAGAGAATTTTATCAAAGATTGTAAAGGTTGACTCAAGGATCTTGGAGTGCTGAAGAATACTTCAAAGAGATGGAATTGTTGATGATGAGAGCTAGTGTGGTGGAAGATCAAAAAGCCACCATGGCTAGGTTTTTGAATGGGTTGCACTAAGATATAGTAGACATTATTGAGTTGCAATATTTTTTGGAATTGGATGAGATGGTCCAAAAGGCCATCAAAGTAGAGAAGCAACTCAAAAGGAGGGGTCGAGGAGGAGCATTGACAAGCACATCAGGTCCTAGAACCTTTCCTAGGAAGGATGACTGGCCATCCATAGATAGTGCACCCAAACTAAAGGATGCACCCCAAGGAGAGGACATCCAAGGTAACTCATCCTAACACTACTACTAGTGCTTCACAAAATAGAGACCTTGTATGTTTCAAGTGCCAGCGACGGGAACATTTTACAAAGCAATGCCCAAATTAGAAGACAATGATCCTCAACAATGTGGGAGAAATCATCGCCGATGTAAGTGAAGGAGAAGGTGGAGCTGATGAACATGTTGATGACGATGATGAGGTTGAACAAGTGGATCCAAGAGGCATAAACTTGGTGGCCATAAGAGCTCTTAGTGCCCAAGCTAAGAAGGACTTGAATGACGAGCAAGGGGAGGACATTTTCCACACTCGGTGACAAATTCGAGGTAAGGTTTGTAGTATGATTGTTGATGGAGGTAGTTGCACTAATGTTGCTAGCAACACATTGGTTGAACTTTTGAGCTTGCATACCATTGTCCATGCGAGATCCTACCAGCTTCAATGGTTGAATAATAGTGGTGAAGTTTAGGTCACGAAGTAAGTAAGGGTTTCCATTCAAGATTGGTGGCTATGAAGATGAAGTCTCATGCGATGTGGTGCCCATGCAAACATCCTTTTGGGGTGGGCATGGAAATTCAACTAATGGGTGTGCCACGATGAGTTCACCAACTAGAACACCTTCCATTTTGGTGCTAAGAAAGTTACATTGGCACCATTGTCTTCCAAACAAGTTCATGAAGACCAAGCATACTTGCAAAAACAATATAAACTAGAGCTTGATTAAAATAGGAAATTGAAAGTAGAGGAGAAGAAAAGAATTAAAGAGGGGGAGAGTGAAAAGAAAATAGAGAGAATGCAAGAGAGAGCAATAGGGTGTATGATAGCACGAGTGACGGAGGTGAGGAGAGCTTGCAAAAATGAGAGTCCTATGGTATTATAATTGTACAAAGAAAGCTCGAGGCTTTTCGATGATGTCACATCCTCTCTCCTCGATTCTATTGTTTCACTTTTGTAGGAGTTTGAATATGTATTTCCAAAGGATATGCTTAGCAGTTTGCCACTTGTTCGTGGGATTGAGCACCAAGTGGACTTGGAGCCCAAAGCTTTAATTCCAAATCAACCTACCTACAAGGTGAACGCGAAAGAGGCTAAAGAGATACAACGCTAAGTAGGAGAATTGCTAGAAAATGGTGGGGTCGAGAGAGCATGAGTCCATGTGTCGTACCGGTCTTACTCAGGACAAAGAAGAACGGCGAGTGGTGAATGTTTGTTGATGGCCTAGCTATAAATGCCATCACAGTAAAGTATCACTACCCCATTCCCTATTTGGATGGCATGTTGGATGTATTGTATGGTGTTAGTATATTTTTTAGAATTGATTTAAAGAGTGGGTACCATCAAATTAGAATAAGGGAAGGGGATGAATGGAAAATGGCACTTAAGACTAAATTTGGATTATATGAATGGACTATTATGCGTTTGGTCTTACTGATGTCCCTAGTACATCAATGAACCATTTCCTATGTGCTTATATTGGTAAATTTGTTGTTGTATACTTTGTTAATATCTTGATATGTAGTAGAAACATGGATGAAAAGGTTGAGCATGTTTGACATGTTTTGGTTACATTGAGGCAAGAATGATTATATGCTAACCTTGAGAAACGTGGATTTTGTCCAAACCATTGTGTTTTCTTGGGATTTGTTGTATGATCTCACAGATATATGCTAATGAGAAGAAGATCAAAGCCATTCAAGAATGGACCACACCTCATTCCATTAGGGAGGTTAGGAGCTTCCATGAGTTAGCTAGCTTTTATTGGCAGTTTGTGAAAGATTTTAGCACAATTCCTAACTTGTGGACCATTGTGAACAAGAAAAACAAGAAATTTAGAGGGACAAAGCACAACGAATGCCTTCAACACCTTAAAACAAAAGCTCACTCATGCATCCGTCCTTTATTCGCCCAATTTTGGTAAAACATTTGAGATTGAGTGAGATGCTTTTGGTGTAGGTATTGGCACCGTGTTGATGTAAAAAGGATAGCCTGTTGCATACTTCAGCAAAAAGTTGAGTGTAGCCACCCTCACTTACCCTACTTATGGCAAGGAATTGTATTCCTTGGTCAAGGCCTTGCAAACTTGGCAACACTACCTAAGACACAAGGAGTTCATGATCCACACCAACCATGAGTCCTTGCAATACCTCAAAAGCCAAGGTAATTTGAGCAAAAGACATGCTAGGTAGGTTTCTTCTGTTGACACTTTTCACTATATTTTTAAGTATAAGAAGGGGACAGAAAATGTTTGTTACTGATGCTTATCATGTGGGTATGCTTTAATTTTCAACTTGAGCACAAAATTGATGGGGTTTGAACATATTTGTGAGATGTATGCCAACAATGATGATTTTGGTGATAAATAGGCCTAGACTCACACTACCCCACATGAGAAATTTTATTAAGATGATGGGTATTTGTAATATAATGGAAAACTATGTGTGCCCAATTGTTCATGGTGTGAGTTGTTGCTAAGGGAAGCTCACAATGAAGGATTAATGGGATACTTTGATGTCACCAAAATAGTGAGTACATTGCAAGAACACTTCTATTGGCCTCATTTGAGGGGGTACGTGCCCAAGATTATTGGCTGATGCTTGAAGTGTTGGGAGGCCCAGTCACTCACATACCTCTATAGTTTGTACACTCCTTTGCCTATACCCCAATCCCCTTGGACTGATATTTTTATGGATTTTTGTGTTGGGGTTGCCTAGGAGTAGGAATGGACGTGATTCCATATTTGTTGTTGATGATAGATTTTCAAAAATTGCACAATTTATTCCATGTCACAAAATTGGTGATGCAAGCTATGTTGCTAATTTGTTGTTTAGATAAGTTGTACGCTTGCATGGGGTCCCTAGGACCATTGTCTCTAATTGTGATACAAAATTTTTTAGTTATTTTTGGAAAACTCTAGTGTAAATTGAGAACTAAATTGCTTTTCTCTACCGCTTGTCATCCCTAAACCGATGGCCAAACTGAAGAGGTCAATCACATCTCAAGAACTTGGTTGCATGCTATTCTTAAAAAAAAAATTGAAATATTGAGAAGAATGCTTGCCACACATAGAGTTTGCATACAATGGGAGCATACACATAGCCACACAATTTTCACCATTGAGATTGTGTATGGGTTTAATCCTTTAACTCCATAGATTTGTTGTCATTACCTAGTAGTGAGCAAGTTAGTGCAAATGGCAAGAGGAGAGCTGAATTTGTAAAATCCTTACATGAGACGGAGTTCCAAAATTTGGAGCCAAAAACACAAATATATGAACGACTCCATTCAATGCAGGTGATGAGAAGGACCTAAGGTTAATGGAACAACCTTCTCAAGAGGAGGGGAATGATGTAAACATCCTAGGATAGAATCCCTTCAAGCTGCTACTTGAACCTATCACAAGAGCAAAAGCCTGCATGTTCACGAATGCCTTTACCTCATTTGATGCATGATTGGAGGTTTCATGATCATGCATACGTGTTAGAAGGGTCCAAGGATGGAATGTGGCATCAAATTTTGACTTAGGAATCCCAAAAAGAACTAGGGAACTTTGCAAGGTCTATCCAAACCAGCCTCGATTGAGCTAGGCTCACCTAGATCAACATTGAAGAGTTTGTAATTGAGCTAGACGGGGTGCAATCATCTATAGGATGATAGGCTTCCTGCAATTACAGTCACCCAAGGATGTGATCAATCGTAAAGTGATGTGATTGTACTACAGAAAGCACGGGAAGAAGCATGCTTAATTTGACATAGTGAGTGCTTGATCGCACAGCAAGCAAGAAGTATCATTTTGACCCATTTTTGAAATTTGACCATTTGGAGCCTAATTGTCAAGGATATTTTTGTCATTTCACACCTCCCCTAGCTAGTTTTTGGCTTATAACCCATAAAACATTCATTAACAGATTGTACACAACTTGGGTTGATTAATACTGTAGACACACAAAAATTAATGCCCAATCAAATAATGCCACATGGAAAATATGACATTAAAAATATTAATTAAAATAATTTTTATTTATTTGGGAATTTAAACAAATAAAATTTCTAAAATAAATAAGAATAATTAATATTTTTATCGGCCAATCAAATGATGACAAGTGGCAGAGTCCTGCTAGAAGTCCAAGCAACAAAGACTCCAAGTAGCAGAGTCCTGCTAGAAGTCCAAGCAACAAGGACTCTAAGTGGCAGAGTCCTGCCAGAAGTCCAAGCAACAAAGACTCTAAGCAGCAGAGTCCAGCTAGAAGTCTAAACAAAGAAGACTCTATTGAGTTGTTGGGTAGAGTACAAACTCTGACGGCCAATAAAATCACGCCACGTTAGTAGGCACTCGATCTCTCCTAAAACTATAAATAGGGACCAAACCCCCACAAAAAAAAGGGGAAAGAAGAAAAAAGGAGAAGAAGAAAAGAAGCAGCTGAAGAACTCCCCAAATTCTCTCTGGAATCCCCAAGAACATTCAAAGCGTTCTTCGCCAAATTCAAGAAGCCCGCCGCGTTCTTCGCCAAATTCAAGAAGCCCGCCGCGTTCTTCGCCAAATTCAAGAAGTCCATCGTGTTCTTCGCCAAATCCAAGGAGTTCGTCGCTAAATTTAAGGCGTTCTTCACCAAAGTCCCCAAAATTCAACATTTGATCTAAGATCGTGGTGCTAAACTCGAAGATCAGTGTTGCTGAGAAATCAACAACTCTCAAGGAAGATCAAGCGCAAGTCCTTTCCTTGAAGATTGACCAAATTTCAAGTCGAGCATTTTTTGAAGGAAGAATCAGAGGATCAAATTTAGAGAGTAGAACCCACAAAAAATTCAAGTTTATTCGAATTATTCAGTCAAATTCCAAATATTCTTGTAATTCAAGAATTTCGTCCTACAGATTTCTGGCACGCCCAGTGGGACGTCTCTACCTCTCATCTCTTCCTACATCAAATTTCAAGCTCCCTTCAAGTTTCAAACAAATCACTATGGCCAGCAACAAAGGAAAGTCCACCAAGGCTGTTACGTCAATTGCTGCTGAGACTGAGAAATGCCAGTGCTGTCACCAGGAGTGTGGCAAGAAGACTTGCATACTCCGAGCCAACTCTTTTCCCTGTGGCTGTTGATAATCCGCTCTTTACGAATGAAGGCCACAAGGACAACTCTGCACCTTCAAGCCCTCGCTCCAATGCTTCATCCGCCTCCAACATGGCGCCAGTCATGACAACTAACGCTTCAAGCTTAGAAGACCAAATCGCTGCACTAACAAAGGTCATCGAGGGCCTTGCCAAACACGTTGAAGAGCAAGACTCACGAATCTCTAGGCTGATGAATAAAATTGACGATGCTGAAACCAGCAGGGAGGCTGAAAAGGCACCTGAAATACCTCATGAAGCCGAAGCATCTACCAGACAACCAGCCGATGACCAAAAGAAGTCCACAATCAGGGAACTCCAAATCTCCGCTGATGGCTTGATCCCTATTGATCAATTGAAAGACTTCATTGAGGGCACTATCAAGAGCAAATTCGATGGAGGCATCAAGTCAACTTTGACATATGCCAAGCCTTATTCGGCAAGAATTGATAACATGAAGATGCCAATGGGCTATCAACCCCCTAAATTCCAACAGTTTGATGGGAAGGGAAACCCTAAATAGCACGTGGCTCACTTTATAGAGACATCCAATGATGCTGGAACATATGGGGACCATCTAGTTAAACAATTCGTCCGCTCATTAAAGGGAAATGCATTCGATTGGTACATCGACCTCGAGCCTGGAACCATTGACAGCTGGGAATAAATGGAATATGAATTCCTCAACCGTTTTTACAGTACAAGACGAACTGTTAGCATGATCGAGCTCACAAATACCCGTCAATGGAAAGATGAGCCAGTCATTGACTACATCAATAGATGGAGGAACTTGAGTTTGAACTGTAAAGATAGACTCTCTGAAGCCTCAGGTATCGAGATGTGCATACAAGGGATGCACTGGGGACTGCGATACATCCTTCAAGGAATTCAGCCCAAAACTTTTGAAGAGTTAGCTACACGGGCTCACGACATGGAGCTGAGCATAGCTGCAAGTGGTGTTGGTGGACCACCTATTTCGGAGTTCCGTAAATCAAAAGATAAGCAAGAAGTAAAGAAAGGGGGCAAGCCTCCCACAAAAAATGCCACTAAAGAATCCATGACAATACGTGCCAAACCTGTCTCAGCCAAAGGGAAGGAAAAGGTGAACGAAAAGAGGGAAATAGCCCAAAAGCCAAGAAAGCCAACTCTGAAAGAGTTACAAGCCAAAACATACCCATTTTTGGACACGGACGTATCTGGGATCTTCGACGACTTACTGAAGGCCAACCTCATCGAATTACCTAAAATGAAGCGGCCTGCGGAAGCCGGGAAAACAGATGATCCTAAATACTGCAAATATCACCATTTGGTCGGGCACCCTATCCACGATTGCTTCATCTTCAAAGAAAAGATAATGGAACTCGCCCACCAAGGGAAAATTACGCTGGAGGATGATAGCGTAAATGCCAACACTATCACCATCAGCAACCAAATGGAGGAAAGTCACCAAATGGACAACTTTCCAAATGAAGCTGGCTGCTTCCACAAGAAAAGCCAAATCCTCATAGAAGACTGCATGGCTACTATAGTCTTCACCGACGAAGATCTGATGCTGGGGTCTCAACCCCACAATAGGCCATTATTTGTTACCGGCTATGCTTACGAACAGAAAATAAATCGAATGCTGGTCGATGGTGGCTCGACTGTCAACATTTTACCCCTACGAACTCTTAGAGAGTTAGGAATCCCCACTGATGAGCTTTCAAACAATCGTTTAGTGATTCAAGGATTCAACCAAGGGGGGCAAAGGGCCTTGGGAACCATAAGAATGAGGCTGCTCATAGACGACATGGAATCAATAGCTCTGTTCCATGTTATCGATGCTAGAACATCATACAACTTACTCCTCAGCCGGCCATGGCTTCACGAGAATGAAGTAGTCCCTTCAACTTGGCACCAATGTTTCAAATACTGTCAAAATGGTGTCGTAAAGAAAGTTCTCAGAGACTGCAAGCCATTCACTGAGGTTGAGTCCCATATTGCTGATGCAAAATACTATCTAAGCAAAATCTAGACTTCTGAAGCTTCTAACTCTCAAGAAAACAAGGAACAAGGCAACCTAACAAGAAATGATGCCCCAACTAATATGGCATACGCCAAAAGACACATCGGCAAGGAGCCAGTAATCGATGATGCCCTTAAGGGTTTGACACTACCTTTAACTCAAGTTGACAGTAAAGCACCTACTCAGCCACCCAAAGAAGCTGCAAAGGAACACCAGGAGGCTCAAGAGCTAAAAGCTGCGAAATGCTTTGGCCCCAAGGCATATAAA
Source organism: Avicennia marina (assembly GCA_019155195.1). Lineage (NCBI taxonomy): Eukaryota > Viridiplantae > Streptophyta > Magnoliopsida > Lamiales > Acanthaceae > Avicennia > Avicennia marina. Next base: position 8,207,042 of record CM032762.1, on the reverse strand, counting down.
CTCCTCATTAAGGCTGGATACAACTCGCAGGAGCAATCGCCACTAGGAAAACTTCTGCAGAAATCATCAAATCAAAACCCGCGAGCAGGAATTGGGTACGAGCAGCCAAAAGGTCCTGTGCGCATTGCTATAAGAGAGCTTCCACCAACACCATTACAGAAAAAGACTGCTTTTCAAGGATTGAGATAAGGCCAGCACGAGTGTCAGTCTTCAAGAGGCTTGGCCCACTCAAAAAACAGAAATGCTGGAAGCCAAAAGGGGGCATCACTGAAATACCAAAACAAGAGCAAAAACTCCGAAGCCTAATCCCTTCCCGTATGAGGCGACAAACGAACTTGGTTATGTCGTGTGACAGAGTCCTGAAAGCCAGATTTCAAACTATCGTCTTCACCAAACCTCAAGTCGAGGAAGACGACGATAAAGAAAGTGTGGGCTCTTCCAACCACACTACTAAAGCAGTTCAAAGATGTATTTGGGGGATGATGACGACCCTCGTCCCATTTATATCAGTACCCTACTTACAAAAGAAGAGGCTAATGAGTACATAGAACTACTAAAGCAGTTCAAAGATGTATTCGCCTGGTCATACAAAGAAATGCCTGGCTTAGACCCAAAGGTAGCTGTACATCACTTAGCGGTAAAGAAAGGAGCTCGTCCCATTAAACAAGCACAACGTCGATTTCGACTAGAGCTTCTCCCCCAAATTGAAGGAGAAGTCAACAAATTAATCGAAGCTGGATTCATCCGAGAAGTTAAGTATCCCACATGGATCTCCAGCATTGTCCCGGTAAGAAAGAAGAACGGGCAAATTCGAGTCTGTGTTGACTTCAGGGATCTCAACGAAGCATGCCCCAAAGATGACTTCCCTTTACCCATCACAGAACTCATGATTGACGCCACAACAGGGCATGAAGCACTTTCCTTCATTTGAGCTAGAGAAACCACCTTGAATCATCTGAGGCGACTTGGAGTTGCGTTGGTAAGATTAATTACCTGAGGGCAACACTTGAACAATTTGCCAAAGAATTGAATAACATCAATTATAAAGTAGACATAAGAGGTTAAGGAGGGTTGAGAAAGCCGATAATATTCCTACCACCCACCTGATGACAAGTGTCAAAATGAAAAAATTCAACATTCCCCTTAGGCTTGGTGGTTGTGTGGAGACCAAACCGATCCCATCCATGGAGTTGGAACCATCATGTAGAGTCTTTCAAGAGGGGAGAAAAGCCAAACAAAAAGAAATTGAGGCAATTGGACTAGGAGTTGAGGAATTATGAAAGAGGCCATAATAGAGATAAAATTACGGATTGAGGAGAACCATGAGAGTGTGAGGAGGAAAATTGATCTAAAGGAATCCAAAGAAAATGAATTAGGATTCAAGAAGGTTGAAGAGAAAGCAGAAATGAAGATTGAACTTCTACAAGGTCATGTGAGCATATGTTAATTTTTCATTGCCATTTCATCTACATGCAATTCACAAGACTTGAAATATTTTGGACCTAAAGAGAATGTTGGGTACATGGGATGTGTTGAGGATCTCAAGTACATTAATCCCTTCGATTTTCAATCGCCATGTTCATCCACATACAATTTTTCGGGGTTGGAGTCTTTGCCAGGTTGGAGCTTACATTTGAACATCCATAGAAGATTTTAGAAGCTAATTTTGGTGTTCTATGTCACTCACCAATTGCACATGATTATTGTATAGCATATGTGATAGTAAGGGCGTGTTCGATATTGAAGCATTGGTGAAGAATTGTGATGACATGACAAGAAGCTTACCTAGACTTGTATTTGACTGTGGTGCACATGATTGCAAGGTAAGGTAGGTTGACAAGGCCGTACATGATGTAGTTTTGACAGAACCATATGATGATATATTGTATGGATGGCCTTGGCAATTGGATTGTAGGGTGACTTTTGGCAAAGTCACCGAGAGGTATGCTTTTCTTTTTGGTGGTCAAGGGATCACCTTGGCATTCTTATTTCCAAGGCAAGTAGTACAAGAGGCTCACACCTATCTCCAAGGGCAAATTAAGCTCGAATTGGAAGGAAGAGGGACGGATAGAGAAGAACTTGAGAGAGGAAATTGTAAATTAAAACATCATGAGTGCTTGCCAGTTAGGGAGCGAGATGTAATGGGAAAAATGTGAGGAAGAGAGAACAATGGAATTTTTGAATTGTGAAGAAAATTTGATTTAGCAATATGAAGTCACTTTTTCCCTCCCCAAGTTTTCTGTGTTTTTGTGTAGGAGAGTGGAAACATATCTTTGCTTGAGTGGCGAAGGGGATTCCTACTCCTCCCTAACATAGGAAATTAAAGGTGGAAGTGCACCATAGCTAAACACTTGGGAAGCCCAGGAGTTTGTGGTCACCTCTTTACAATTATTGCTCCTTGGAAGGTTTTAGATGATATTAAGATTGATGGCTTATGTAGTGGGCTTGCTTTCACACCCACTTTGAATTCCGAGTTGATAAACTTTGAACATATATGCAATTTGCATGGGCATTATGGTGATTTTTGTGATTTATATGCTATAGTTGATCTTTCAAGTTATGACAAATTCTATACCTTTGGTGTTAACCTTTTCTGACCTGGACATTCATTGTGTGTACTATGGTTAAGGTCATTAAAATTTGTGGGAAGTTTCAAATTGGGATTACTTGTCCATTACATGACATGGAAATCTTTTGCAATGTTTTAAGTGCCTTGGACTGTTACACAATTCTTGCAAAATTTTATTTGAAAGGTGAATACTTGCATTTCCTTGATAGGGCATGTGCTTGTCAAAGTTTTGGGAATTTATGTGCACCTTGACTTCTTGGGTAAATTTTGCCAAATTCTATTTGAAGTGTCTTGCGGAAATTGTTAGAAGAACATTTGATTAACAAAATTTTGAGCATTTTGTCTAATGCATAACATGAACTACTTTTTGAATGCCGTGTGTGATTGGAATTATTGTACACTTCATGGCCAATTTTGTTTGGAAGATAAATGTTCATATTGCATTGATGGGATGATCGTTGGCCAATATCCGTGGCATGTTTTAACTAATTGGAGGGTTCAAGGGTTTGCATGATTAGGACACTTTGGTGGCACCACAAGACTGTTCTTCTTCTAGGCATACTTCCAAAGGCTTAGGCTTAAGGAATGTGTAATCCGAAAGAAGTGTGAGTTGGAGGAAGATGAGCAAGAGGATGTAAGAAAGATAGCTGAATGGGAGGTAGAGCTCATAAAGTTCCATGAGTACAAAGACCACTTTGACCCCTCAACAAACCCTTCAACCATTGGTGCTACAAATGAGTTGAAAATTTTTGGGACGGAGGGTTTCACTTTAGCAACACCAATTGAGATTTTTGAACTGTGTTGCATTCCTTTACATGAATCTTTGTTAGTGTTCAAGCATTGGATTTTCGAGGATGTGGAAATGAGGTCTAGGCCACATGATGAAGCCTTCTAGGGATTTTACAAGTTTGTCTTTGACCTCGGTGATGTGGACATCTTAGGATTTGATCTCCTCAAGTTGCCTCCTAGACCTGTTATAAAAGCAAAAGCCTAGACGTTCAAGAATACCCTTGTCCATTTGATGCTTAATTGGAGGTTTGATGACCATTCATACTTGGAAGGGTCCAAGGATAGAATTTGGCATCATAATTTGACTTGGTAAGCCCAAGAAGTACCAAGGAGCTCTACAAGCATGATCCGAATCAGCCTGATCAAGCCAAGCTGACCCAGAGTCCACAAACGAGCTGGAGGGCATGTGATCATTTGTAGAATTATAGGCTCTTTGTAATTACAATTGCCCAGGGATGCAATCGATTGTGAGGTGATGCAATGTGAGCAGCACACTCATCCAACACAACAATTGCACAGGAAGCAGGAAGCCTAATTTTGACCCATTTTTGAAATTTTGACCATTTGGACCCTTTTTTGAGGGCATTTAAGTTGTTTCCCTCTCTACACCTGTATTTTGGCTTGTTCCTGTTAAATACATTGAATAACCCATTGTACATTAACTTTGGTTCATTCAATGCATTGAGAATATTCTCTCCAACTTCTTGCTTCTTGTTTGTGAGTGTGTAAATGAATTAACACTTCCAACCTCAAGTCAAATCAGGTTATTCGACTGTATTTTAGTGGTTCGTGGCCAATACTTGTTGGTGTCGTGTTTGGTTCTTTGGTTACTAAACAATGGATCAATTGTAAAAGTCAACCCTAGGTGAGGTTAATTGTTACTTGATTTATTTTTATGTAATCTTGCCGATTTTCCTCAGTTATTTCCTTATTTTTATTTTCTCTTCATTCTCCCCATTTTCCCAACCATTTCCAATCCTTGTTTCCACTGATTCACATCAAAATGGTATCTTAGAGCCAACTTAATCGGGTTTCTAAATCCAGTTGGTTGATTAGATTCCATTTATTTCGTTCTCCATATTTTCTGCATTTTGTTTCTTCATCTCCCATCCATTTTTTTGAAATTCCGAAAGTATAGATATTGTGCTGTTTGGGGCATATTTTGTTATTTTGTGGAAGATATTTGTTGTTGAACTTGTGCTATTTTGTTGAAATCTTGTTGGAGGTTGCGGGTTGAGAAGAGAAATAGAAAAAAAAAATAGAGAGAGAGAGAGAGAGACTAAAGTAAAGAAAACAAGAAAACAAAAGGAGTTGAAAAAAATTTAGTCCCAAAAAAAGAAAAGAGAAAAGAAATTGGTGAAGTTTTGTTTTGGGAGTTGTTTGGGACAAATGTTTGCCCACCCTTGTTGTCAAATCAATCTCGAGGGAGTTCGGACAGAGCATGACACAAGATCTTCCTAACCTTGCTGTAGTTTAAGCCTCGCAATCAATTGTGCTGCATAAACCTGCCACGATTGTGTGTCTACCTTACTCGATCGATCACCCAGCCTTCCGTTATCCAAGATCGATCGATTCTTTTGCATCTAGAGGGAGTTCGTACATGCATTTGTTAAGGTTGTTGAACTTAAGAATCCTTCTAAATCATCGGAGATAACTTGTTTTGGATTGGTAAGATTTTTTAAGCGATTTCCCAATCCTTATATTCAATAGTCAAGCAGGTTTGGTTGGAGAAAATTATGACATAAAATTGATGCTTGAGGCCATTTGAGGTGAGATGCAATAGATATCCTAGATGGTTGGAGGAATGCATGACCAGTTGGAGAGGGTCAAGGCCTCTCAAACAACACAAACAAGGTCAGATTAAGGATTGGGAGAGTGGCCCAAGAGTAGAATGGAGGTTGCTAGACAACTATTTGGACGATAATGATGACATATTTGATGAGCCACTATAACAACAATGAAGGAGATTGACACACGATGATGAAGATGAGCTCAAGGGAGTTAAGCTCAAGGTATCACCATTTCAAGGGAAATCTAACCTAGAGCTTGACCTTGAGTGGATAAGAAAGGCGGAAATGGTGTTCAATTGCTACTGATACATGGAGGAGCAAAAGATGAAGCTGGCAATGTTGAATTCACTAACTATGCCATCATTTGGTAGGACCAAATTGTGACTAGTCGGAGGAGAGTTGGTGAGAGACCACTTAGATCTTGAACAGACTTGAAGGTGACCATAAGAAGGAGGTTCATTCCATCACATTACTATAAGGACCTTTATCAAAGATTGAAGGATTGACTCAAGGATCCTAGAGTGTCGAATATTACTTAAAAGAGATGGAATTGTTGATGATGAGAGCTGACATGGTGGAAGACTAGGAAGCCATCATGGCTAGGTTTTGAAGTGGGTTGCATCAAGACATAGTCAACATAATTGAGCAACAACTTTATGTGAACTTGGATGAGCTGGTCCAAAAGGCCATTTAGGTAGATAAGTAGCTCAAGAGGAGGGGTTGAAGAGGAGCATCGGCAAGCATGTTGGGTCCTAGGACCTTCCCAAGGTGGGATGAGCAACCACCCATGATTAGTGCACCCAAGCCCAAGGAGGCACCAAAGGAAGGAACATCTAAGGTAACTCATTCTAACACCACTAACTAGTACTTCCTGCAATAGAGACCTTGTATGTTTCAAGTATCAGGGGCTAGGACATTTTGCAAACTAATGCCCAAAAAAGTAAGGCAATGATCCTCAATGACATGGGAGAAATCATCATTGATGAAAGTGAAGGAGAAGACAGAGTTGATGAGCATGGAGATGATAAAGAGGCAAAACAAGTGAATCAAGGCGGCATTAACTTGGCGACCATGAGGGTCCTTAACACGCAAGCTAAGGAGGAATTGAATCATGAGCAAAGGGAGAACATTTTGGTGCCAAATTCAAGGTAAAAGTAGTAATATGATGGTTGACGGAGATGTTGCTAGCAACACATAGCTTGCTTACCATTGCACACCCGCGTCCTTACCAACTTCATTGGTTTAAGAGAATAGTGATGAAATTCGGCTCACCAAGCAAGTGAGGGTTCCATTCAAGATAGGTGGGTATCAAGTTGAGGTGTCATGATGTGGTCACCAGCTAGTATACCTTCCATTTTGTAGAGAAAAAGGTCACATCGGCACCATTGTCTCCCAAGCAAGTCTATGAGACCAAGTTCACATGTAAAAGCAATACAAGATAGAGCTTGACAAGAATAGGAAGATGAGAGGAGAGGATAGGAGAAGAAAAGAGCTAAAGAGGGAGAAGGTGAGAAGAAAATAGAGAATGTGCAAATGGGTGTATGATAGCGAGGGTAAGTGATGTGAGGAGAACTTGTGAAAATGATAGCTCTATGGTATTATTATTGCCCAAAGAAAGCTTAATGCTTTCCGATGATGCCACATCCTCCCTCCCCAATCCTATTCTTGTATTTTTGCTAGAATTTGAAGATGAATTTCCAGAGGAGTTGCCTAGCAGTTTTGCCACCCGCTCATGGGATTGAGCACTAAATTGATTTGGTGCTCAAAGCTTCAATTCCAAACCAACTTGCTTACAAGGTGAACCTAGAAGAGGCTAAGGAGATACAATGCCAAGTTGGAGAATTGCTAGAAAAGGGTGGATTCAAGAAAGAATGGGCCCATGCGTCGTGCCAGTCCTACTTGTGCCTAAGAAGAACGGTGAGTGGTACATGTGTGTTGGTTGTAGAGCCATAAATGCCATTATGATAAAGTATTGCTACCCAATTCCCCATTTGAATGATATGTTGGATGAGTTGCAAGGTGCTAGTATTCACTAGAATTGATTTGAAAAGAGGGTACTATCAAATTAGAATGAGGAAAGGGGATGAATGGAAAACAGCATTTAAGACTAAATTTGGATTATAAGAATGGATTGTTGTGCCTTTTGGTCTGACTAATGCCCTGAGTACATTCATGAAGTTGATGAACCATGTCTTACATGCTTAAATTGGTAAATTTGTTGCTATATACTTTAATGATATTTTTTGATATATAGTAAGAGCATGGATGAGCATGTTGAGCATGTGCGATATGTTTTGGTTACATGGAGGCAAGCACAATTATATCCTAACCTTAAGAAATGTCTATTTTGTGTGGACCATTGTGTGTTCTTGGGATTTGTTGTTAGTTCACAAGGAATATATGTTGATGAGGAGAAAATCAAAGTCATTCAAGAATGGCCCATGCCACAATCCATTGGGGACATTAGGAGCTTCCATTGGTTAGCTAGCTTCAACTGCTACTTTGTGAAAGATTTTGGCACCATTGCTACCTCATTGACCACCATGATTAAAGAAGAACGAGAAATTTATATGGGGCAAGTGCAATGGATGCCTTTGACACCTTAAAACAAAAGCTCGCATGTGTGCCGACATTTGCTTAATCAATTCTAATAAAACATTTGAGATTGATTGTGATACTTCTAGTGTAGGTATTGGCACTGTGTTGATGCAAGAAGGATGGCCCATTGCATTCTTTAGTGAAAAGTTGAGTAGAGCCACCCTCAATTACCCTACTTATGATAAGGAATTGTATTCCATGGTATGGACCTTGTAAACTTGGTAACACTACCTACGACCTAAGGAGTTCATGATCCGCATCAGCCATGAGTCCTTGTATTACCTCAAAACCTCAGGTTATTTGAGAGGAAGATAGCCTAGGTAGGTCTCTTTTGTTGATACTTTTGCCTATGTGATTAAGTATAAGGAAGGAAAGGAAAATGTTGTTGTCAATGCCTTATCACGTAGGTACACCTTAATTTCCACCTCGAGCACTAAATTGATAGGGTTTGAGCATATTCATGAGATGTATGGTAATGATATTGATTTTGGTGATAAATAAGCCGTGACTCACACTACTCCACATGAAAAATTTTATCAAGATGATGGGTTCTTGTACTATGATGGAAAATTATGTGTGCCCAGAGCTGTTAGTGAAGGAAGCTCAAAACAGAGGATTGATGGGCACTTTGATGACACCAAGACCATGAGTACCTTGCAGGAACACTTCTATTGGGCTCATTTAGAAGGGACATGTCCAAGATTTTTGACCGATGCTTGAAGTGTCAACAGGCCAAATCGCGCACACACCCTTGTAGTTTGTACACTCCTTTACCTAGAGCCCAAGCCCCATAGATGGATTTTGTGTTGGGTTTGCCTAGGAGTAGGAATGGACATAATTTCATATTTTTTGTTATTGATAGATTTTCAAAAATGGCACACTTCATTCCATGTCACAAAACCAATGATGTTAGTCTTGTTGCTAATTTGTTCTTTAGAGAAACTGTACACTTGCATGGGGTCCCTGGGATGATTGTCACTAATCATGATGTTGCATTCCATAGTTATTTTTGGAAAATTCCATGGTGTAAATTGGTAACTAAATTGCTTTTCTCTACCACTTGTCATTCCTAAACCGATGGACAAACCGAAGTGGTCAATCACACATTGGGAACTTTGTTGCATGCTATTCTTAAAACAAATCTGAAATCTTGGGAAGAATGCTTGCCACACATAGAGTTTGCATACAATAGGAGCATAAACACAGCCACACAATTTTCACCATTTGAGATTCTGCATAGGTTTAATCCTTAACTCCATTGGATTTGTTTCCATTACCTAGTAGTGAGCAAGTTAGTGTAGGTGCCAAGCAGAGAGCAAAATTTGTAGGGTCTTTACACAATAAGATGCACCAAAATTTGGAGTGAAGAACACAATAATATGGATGACAAGCAAACAAGGGGCACAAGAAGATCCTCTTTGAACTTGGTGATTGAGTAGGGTTCATTTTAGGAAATAAAGGTTCCTATAACAAAGGAAGATAAAGTTACACCTTAGAGAAGATGTTCCATCTAGGGTTTTAGAGAAAATTGAAGACAAGGCCTACAGAATTGAGTTGCCTGGTGAGTACAATATTAGTGCTACATTTAATGTTTCTAACTTGTCTCCCTTTGATATTGGTGTCGAGAGGGACCTATGGTCAATGGAACGACCTTCTCAAGAGAAGGGGAGTGATATGGACATCTGAGGACGAGATCCCATCAAATTGCCATAGGACCTATCACAAGAGCAAGAGCCAGTACGCTCAAGAATGCCCTTGCCCATTTGATGCTTACTTGGAGGTTTGATGACCATGCATATATGTATGTTGGAAGCGTCCAAGGATGGGATATGGCACCAAATTTTGACTTGGGAAGTCTAAGAAGTACTAAGGAGCTCTACAAGCATGATTTGGACCAACCCAATCGAGCCATGCTGACCCAAAATTGACATCAAAGACTCTGCGATCAAGCGAGAGGGAATCCAATCATCTGCAAAATGATAAGCTCTCTATAATTACAATTGTCCTATGATGTGATTGATTGCGATATGATGCGATTGTAACTATAAAATGCAATGTAAGCAGCATGCTCGAACCTACACAGTGAGTGCTTGATCACACAGTAGGCAGCAACCCTCATTTTTGGTCCATTTTTGAAAATTTGACTGTTTAGAGCCCTTTTTGAGGGCATTTCAGTCATTTTCCCCTCTCCGAACCTAGATTTTAGCTTGCACCCATTAAATATATTGAACAACCCATTGTACATTAACTTTGGTTCATTTAATGCATCAAGAATATTCTTTCCCACATCTTGCTTGTTGTTTGTGAGTGTGCGAGTGAATCAACACTTCCAAGTTCAAGTCAAATTAGGTCATTCGAGTGTATCCCAATGGTTTGTGGCCAACACTTGCCAACATGGTGTTTGGTTCCTTAGTTACTCAAAATAGATTTGTTGTAAAGGTTGGTGTTAGGTGACGTTAATTGTTACTCAGTTTATTTTTTTGTAATCTCACAAATTATTCCTTCAATTTTCTTTGTTTTTATTTTCTCTTCATTCTCCCCATTTTCCCAACCACTTACAATCATTGCTTTTGCCCGTTCACATCACTTGGAGGACAAGCCTACAAATTGGGGACAATTCACCCAACAGGAAGGGTTTGATGTGATCCCAAACCAGTTGGAGGTGCTACAAAACTAGGGTATGATGTTGGGTCTTGCCTTTGTACTTTTAAATGGGCCAAAAGTTGGTGTTTGGCTTCAAATTCAGGTCACATCATGAATAATGTGAATTTGGCTTCAATTTTGGATTTGGAGCAGCCAATGAGACTTGGAAGGGGCTAAATTTGCGATTTGGGCCACTTTTGATTGAGGTCATGGCCATCAGATTGATCTGGGCCACTTTGGATTGAGGTCATGGCCATCAGATTGACCTAGAGCATATTCGAGCATTTTGGACTATAATTACGTGGTTCCCAATTAAGCAGACCAGCACAGGATCAACATGGGCAAATCTTCAAGTTTTCTACATTTACGATTGCATGCCCCTGTGATCAAGCACAAACAATTACGCGGTTAACAATACAAAATGGATTGATGATTGCGCATGAACAAATTGTGGCTTAGATCAAGTTGACATGTCATGCTCGATTGCATGGTCAAGCTGGATTGATTGTGTTGCAGGTAAGGAAGGCTAAATTTTAACTTCTTCTGAAATTTTAGCTATTGGAGCCTACTTTTTTGGGGCCATTTCATCATTTCCTGTTGCATTCTCATTTTTAGGTTGTAGAATATTAAATGCCCTTGCCTCTTGCATTTGTAACATAACCTTAGAATAATGTATTTAATTGTTGAAGAAGTTTTCTTCTTTCTCTTCCATACTTTGTGTGTTGTAAGTGTTGAGTGATTCAATTTCCAAAACCCAAGTATCAAATTGGATCATTCAGCTTGTTTCTGATGGTTCGTGGCCAATATTTATGGACATCATGTTCGATCTTCCGATTGTGCAATTCTTGATTTGTTGCATGGGTTTACACCATGTGAGGTATGTTCTTGCTGGGTTGATTGTAGTCCAATCTCATAGATTGTCCTTTTATTTTTCTTAGTTATTATCTTCATTTCCATTTTCCCCAATTTTCCCAACCATTTTTTGATCCTTGCTTCCGTCAGTTCACTTCACCAAGATATCCTGCCCGATCATCGCAACGGTTGCATCTCAGAAGGCTCCTTATGAATAGGAATGTGTGTTTTGAGTGCTTTATTCCACAAACTCAACTTCCTTAAGCACTATGGTTCTACTAGCACAACTTTCTTGAATGAACTCTTCCTTAAAGAAAAGTGCATGATACCCAATGACAATGGAATCTCTAGGATATCTTACAAAGCAACCCATAACTAAATTCTCAATTGCTGAAGGCCTAGTGATATGATCCCAAACCTATTGGATGTATTGCACAACTAGAGGATAGAGTATTTTTACTGTACCTTAGTATTGTGTTTAAGGGTAGCATATGAAGTTCGGCTTCAATTTTGGACTTGGAGTGATCATGATGAAAGGTGTTGAATTTGTGATACAAACCACTTCAAATCAAGCTTATGGCCTTTGGCTTGACTTGGAGCATTCTACGGTATTCTGGAGTTACGATTGCAGGGTTCTTGATCGAGTGACCTAGTACAGGATTGACCTAGGCGAATCTTGAAGTTTTCTACATTTATGATTGCATACCCCTATGATCGAACACAAACAGTGACACGATGGACAGTACATAATGGATGGACGATTGCACGTGCATGGATTGCAACTTAGATCAAGTAGACATGTCGCACTCGATCACGTGGCCAGGCTAGATCAATCACGTTGCAGGCGGGAAGGCCAAATTTTGACTCTTTTGAAATTTTAGCTGTTGAGCCCATTTTTAAAGGGCAATTTCATCATTTCCACTTGTATTCTCAAATTTGGGTTATCGAACTTTAAATACCCTTTCCCTTTGCATTTGTAGAAAAACCTTGGAACAATATATTGAATTATCAAAGAAGATTTCTTCTTTTCCTTTCATACTTTGCGTTGTGAGTGTTGGGTTATTTAACCTCCAAAACTTAAGTATTAAAGTCATTTGGCTTACTTCTAGTGGTTCATGGCCAGCAACTCCACGGCATGGTTGTTTGGGTTTTATCAGTTGTTTATATTCCCATTTGTTGTAAGGGTTCACCTCATGTAAGGTATGTTCTTACTTGGTAGTTTGGATTCAATCTCACTGTTTATCCTTTGATTTTTCCATGTTTATTTCCTTGTTTTTATTTTCTCTTCATTTCTTGAATTTTCCAACCATTTTTTATCCTTACTTCCGCCAATTCACATCAAAATTGTATTCATAGCCAACTTAATTGGGTTCTTGAATTTAGTTAGTTTGTTGGATTTCATTTTTGTTGTTTTCCCTATTTCATCCTTTTTATTTCTCCATATTTTCCCTATTTTCCTTAAAAATCCGAAAAATATATATAAAAAAAGCTTTAGAATGTTAAGGCCTGTTTGGATTGATTTTGATTTTTGTGGTGTTGAAAATATAACTATTTGTGGGATGAATTTTACTAAATATATTTGTTGGTATCGGTTGGAAAATATTTGTGAGTTCTGGTATTTTGTTGGGGTTGTTGTGGTGTTGGAATATTTGTTGAAGGCTTGTGGTTGGGAAGAGAGAAAAACAAAACAGGACGAGAAAAGAAGGAAAGAAGCAAAAAGAAAAGAAGTAGAAAATTAGAACAAAAAGAAGGAAGAAAAGTGGTTAAGTTCTGCTTTGGGGAGTTGTTTGGAACAATTTTTTGCCTAGCCTTGTTGTCAAACCGATCCTAAGGGAGTTTAGATCGAGCACGACACAAGATCTTTTCCAATCCTACCACAATTTAAGCTTTGCAATCAATCATGCCTACTACTACTTAGTCACGGTGCATAAACATGCCAGGATTGCACGGGCCCTTGCCACACAATCGTGCTGCCAACTTCCTTCACTAGATCGATCACCCCTCAATGAGATCAATCACTCAGCCTTTCTTTCACACTAGATCAATCCTTTTGCATTTGGATCGATCCCAAAGCCCAATTTTGCTAATTCCACACCATTTTTATGTGCATTTGTTGGTCATTATGCTAGAGGAATCACCTCAAATCACCCAAGGCAAATTGGAGTTACATTGGTAAGGTTAATTGAATGATTTTAATTCCTTTGTTCATTTTATATAGACACTTACACAGATGCATTTACTTAATAATCTTGCATCATGATGGCATATAGCCAAATTAACTCCATTGATGATGTACTTGATGTGAGGGCAACACTTGAATGATTTGCTAAAGAATTGAATAACCTCAATGCCAAATTAGATGGCATGCACAGAGGACTAAGGAAGGTTGAGGAAGCCGATGACATATATACCACCTACTTGATGGATACAAGTGCCAAGTGCCTCAATTGCTTTTGACGGGGACACTTCATGAACAATTTTCCAAACGAAATGGTAGACATTCCCCCTAAAGCTTAGTGGTTGTGTGGAGACCAAACCAATCCCATCCATGGAGTTGGAAACGTCAAGTGAAGTCTTCCAAGAGGAGGGGAAGCTCAAACAAGAAAAACCTGAGGCCATTGGATTATGGGTTGAGGGAATTGTGAAAGAGGCTATAATCGAGATAAAATTTGGGATTGAAGAAGAGGATGAGAGTACAAGGAGAAAACTTGAGCACGAGGAATCTAAAGCAAATAAATTACGATTTGGGAAAGTTGAAGAGAAGGAAACAAAGAAAATTGAAGAAGGAGATGGCAAGACAAATGATGCAATGGTTGAGGAAGAAGAAGCCTAGGTAGTCGATGTAAAGAATGAAGATATGCTCATGCATGGAGGACGAGCAAAGGAGTAGAAGCTTGAACTTTTACAAGGTCATGTATATGTTGATTCCTTTAATTTTTCATTGTCATCTTCATCTACATGCAATTCACAGGACTTGAAAATCTTTGGACCCAAAGAGGATGTTGGGCACATGGGATGTGTTGTAGATCTCAAGTACGTTGATCTTGTTGATTTTCCATTGCCACTTTCATCCACATACAATTTTTTGGGCTTGGATTCTTTGCTAGTGTTGAAGTTTGAATATACACATCTGCGCAAGACATCAAAAGGTGGTTTTGGTATTTCATGTCATTCCTCCATTCCATATTATATTGGTGACGAATTGAGATGACATGACAAGAAGCTTACCTACACTTGTATATGACCCTAGTGTACATCACAAGCATGTGATATTTGTTGGGATGACCTTGGTGATTTGAAAGGAGGGTGGCTTTTGATGGTGTCACTGATGGGATTTCTACTCTTTTTGGTGTTGGAAGATCATCTTTGTACCCTTATTATCTCTGAAGCGAATTTAAGAGGACCAAGTCTACCTTCAAGGGTCAGGCTAATTAGAATAGGAAGGAAGGAGAAGGGAAAAGGAAGGATGTGAGAAAAGTTGGAGAGAGTTGCAACCTGAAAAATAATAAGTGTCTACTAGTTAAGGAGTGAAATGTGTGGGAGTAAGAATAATGAAATTTTTGAGTTGTAAAGAAACTTTATCTATTCATAAAAAGGTCACTTTTTCCCTCTCCAAGTTTTCTCTGTCATTTGTGTAGGAAAGTGGAAGAAACATAACCTTAGTTGAGTGGTGAAGTAGATTCCTGCTACTCCAAAACATAAGAAATCAATGATGGAAACGCAGCAAAGTGATATACCCTAGAAAACTAGGAGTTTGCGGTAACTTGTTTACAATTATTTCTCCTTGGAAGGTTTTTGATGATATTAAGATTAATGGCTTATACAGTGGACTTGCTTTCACAACCACCTTTAATCCCAAATGATAAACGTTGACAAGATATGCGATTTGCATGATCTCTATGATGATTCTTGTGATTTGTATGCTACAGTTCATCTTCCATGTTATGGAAAATTCTTTTTTTACGATCAATGCTTGTGCAAACTTAGACATTCATTGTATGTATTAGTGGGTAAGGTTATTACAATTTGTGGCAAGTTTGGAATTGTGCTTAGTTGTCTATTACATGATACAGAAATCTTTTGGGATGTATTGTGCACCTTGAATTGTTGTACAATTCATGCAAAATTTTAATTTAAAGGTGAATATTTGCATTTCTTTGATGGGGCACGTGCTTGTCAAAGCTTTGGGAATTTTATGTGCACCTTGACTTCTTGAGTAAATTTTGCCAAATTCTATTTGGAGTGTCATGTGGAAATTATTAGAACATTTGATTGTCAAAATTTTGAGCATAATTGTGTAATGCACGACATGAACATTTTTTTCAATGCCATGTGTAATTTGGGTTGTTGGACTCTTCTTAGCTAATTTTGTTCAGAAGACAAATGTTTATATTGTGTTGATGGGGAGATTGTTGGCTAAAATCCATGGCATGTTTTAACTAATTGAAGGGTTCAAGGGTGTGCATCACCACATGAATGGTTTTCTTGTAGGAGCACTTCAAAAGGCTTAGGCTAAGAGAACATGTAGTCCAGAGGAAGCTTGTGTTTAAGGGGACGAGCATTAGAATACAAGAAAGATAGTGGAATGGGAGCATCAGAATACCTGGGCATGTTTTAGACATTTTCTGCATTTATGATTGCATGGGCATGCAATCGAGTGTGACAATGCACAATCATAAATCATAAACACAGAAAGTTGGCAACGACTGCATGCACTTTTGATCATAGCCAGATTGATCCTTGCACCATGCACTCAATTAGAAGGACCTCTAGACAGAGCATAATGAGCAGGAAGTTCAAAATTTGACCTTTCTTTTGAAATTTTAGCCATTGGAGCCCGTTTTTTAGGCGCATTTTCATCATTTTCGACCTATATCTCAAATTTGGATTGCTGCCCTTATAAATACCCCCCCCCCCCGCACTTGTAACATAACCTTTAAACCATGTAACTCGAAAATTTCTCTTTGAATGAAGAAGTATCTTCTTTCAATTCCACACTTTGTATTTAAGTGTTTGGAGTGATTTCAACACCTAAGCTCAAGTATTAAATCGGGTCATTTTGCTTGCTTCCGAAGGTTTGTGGCCAACATTTGTCATTGTGGTGTTTGGTCTTTCGATTGTGTAATTCTTGATTTGTTGTAAGGGTTTGCCCCATGTGAAGTACATTCTTCCTTGATTGATTAGTGTCCAATCTCGCCAATTATCCTTTTATTTTCTTGGTTATTATCTTTGTTTTCATTTCTCCTAATTTTCTGAACCATTTTTTGGTCCTTGCTTTCGCCGAATCACATCCAAATTTCCCAATCGTTTTCCTTGCTTCTACCAGTTCAGATCACTTAGCTTCCTTCCATACCACATCTGATGTAGGGTGAAGGGAACAGACTTAGAGGGTATCCTTTTAAAACATATGTTGTGGTAAGTACAACATGCTTGCATAAAGAAATGGTTATATTAGTGAAGCTTATCGTAGATTGAACCTTGTCCAAAAATTTGATTCTGATGTTCTACTACACCTTTTTATTAAAGAGTTACTAGTGGTGTTAATTGTGACACAATACCTTTCTTCTTGAGGAACTCAGCAAACTTAGCACTCATATATGGCTAGAAGTTCATTTGATGGACATATCAAAAGCACAGCTGTAGTGTTAAAGCTAATCCATATTGATGTTTGTGAGCCATTTAATGAAATGTTAAGGGGAGGATTTCTCTACTTTATAACCTTTATTTGTGATTATTCATGGTATATTTATATGCACTTGATGAAGTACAAACCTGAATCCTTTGAAAGTTTCAAGGAATTCAAAGCACAAGTAGAGAAGCAAATTGGTAAACATATCAAAGCACTATAATCCAATCATAGTGTTGAGTTTGTTGAGTTGCTCAAGAAGAATGGTAGTGTATCACAATTAACACCACTAGAAACTCTGTCATTGAATGGTGTGGCAGAACGTAGAAATTGAACTTTGTTGGACATGGTTTGATCCATGATTAGCTTCACCGATTTACCCATAGTTTTATGGGGGCATACCCTACTAACCACATTATGTGTTTCGAATAGGACACCCTCTAAGTCCATTCCCTCCACCTTGTATGAGACATGGTATGGAAAGAAACCAGGCCTTAGGCATTTGAAGATTTGAGGATGTTCAGCTTATCTTAAGAAGATTAACATGAACAAGCTAGAGGCGAGGGCTGTTATAGGCTACTCGTTGGATGTCTAAGAGATTCCACAGGGTGTAAGTTCTACATACCAAAAGACAATAGGATTGTCATTAGGTATCAAGCACGCTTCCTTGAGGAAGAGTACATTCTAGAAAGCAGAGCTTGTAGGACCATAGTGCTCAAGAAAGTTGAGCTTAAGGAACAAAGCACTCAACCCATAATGCATGTTCCTATTCAAAAGGAGCCTTTTAAGTTGCAACCATTGTGACAATCAGGTAGGATCTCTTGGACACTAGAGAGAGATGGTTATGTCCTTGAGAATAGACAAAAGTTATTTGTAAAGGGAGATAATGATCATAGAGATGACCCATATGATCAAGCAATAGCAAATAAAGACTTGGCCAAGTTGTTGGTGGCTATGAAATCCAAGATGGATTAAAGGCATGCGAACCAGGTGTGGACTATAATGGATCCACCCGAGGGAATTGTTCCTATTGGGTGCAAGTGGATCTATAAGAGAAAGATGTTCGACTAGCAAGGTGGAGACTTATAAGGCCAAGTTGGTGACAAAGGGCTATAGTCCAAAAGGAGGGAATTGACTATGAAGAAACCTTCTCACCGATAGCCATGCTAGAGTCTATTTGGCTTTTATTTGCAATAGTTGTCCACTTGGACTATGAAATTTGGTAGATAGATGTCAAAACCACTTTGTTTAATGGCATACTTGAGGAGGATATTTATATGGTGTAGCCACACAATTTTGAGGTCTAAGATGAATCTCATGAAGTGTGCAAACTTAAGAGGTCCATTTATGGCTTTAAGCAAGCATCAATGAGTTGGAATCTTCATTTTGATAGTGTACTCATATCGTTTCGATTCATAAAAAGCAAGGATGAACCTTAGATCTATAAGAAGGTTAGTGGAGTGCCATAAGATAACTGGTGTTGGATGTGGATGACAAACAACTAATGGGAAATGATGTTGAGATGTTAAGCTCAATTAAGTCTTGACTATCCAGAATCTTCTCCATGAAAGACTTGGGAGAAGTGACGTCTGCAAAGATAGGGTGAAAAGATATTTAGGTCTCTCCCAAACCTTATGCATAGATAAGGCACCAACGAGGTTTAATATGGAGGCCTCTGAGAGAGGGTTGCTACCGTTCAGGCATGGCATCCATCTCTCGAAATCCATGTGTCCAAAGACGGATGACGAGAGGCGGAGCATGGAAGCCATTCCATATGCTTTGGCTATTGGGAGCCTGATGTACACAATGTATATACAAGGCTAGATATTGCCTATGCCATAAGTGTTACAAACAGGTTTTAAGTGAATCCTGGTAGACAGCATTGGAATGTCATTAAGTATATTCATATGTACTTGAGAAGCACTAAAGATATGGTACTTCTCTATGGAGATGGTGATCAAAGAGTAAATGGATATACTAATTTAGACTTCTAGCCATGTATGAGTGCTAAGTTGCTAAGTTCCTCAAGGATGATGGTATTGTATTGCAATTAACACCACTGACAACTCCTCAATTAAATGGTGTAGTAGAACATAGTAATTGAACTTTGTTAGACTTGGTTCGATCTATGATAAGCTTTCTTAATTTATCCATATATTCAGGGGGGAATGCCCTACTAGCATATGGTTTGATTAGGGCACCTTCTAAGTCCATTCCCTTAACCCCGCATGACATGTGGCATGGAAGAAAGCCAGGCCTCAAGCATTTGAGGATCTAGGGATGTCCAGCTTATCTTAAGAAGATTAAGATAAACAAGTTATAGGCAAGGGCTGTTGTGGGTCATTTTGTTGGATATCACGGAGATTCCATAAGGAATGAGTTCTATATACTTGAAGTAAATAGGATTATCATTAATGCACACTTCCTTAAGGAAGAGTTTATTCTAGAAAGTGGTTCTAGTAGAACAATAGTGCTCAAGGAAGTTAAGTTACAAGAATAAAGCACTCAGCCCATAATACACATTCTTGTTCAAAAAGAGGCTTTTAAGATGCAACCGTTGTGACGATTGGGTGGGATCTCTCCAGCACCCGAGAGATATAGTTATGTTTTAGAGAATGGACAAGAGTTGTTCATAATAGGAGATAATGATCATAGAAATTACCCTTTTAGCTATGATCACTAGTAATGGCAGACAACGACTCAGCCAAGTGGCTAGAGACTATAAAATTTGAGATATATTCAATACATAGGAACCAACTGTGGACTCTAGTGCATCCACTAGAGGGAATTGTTCCTAACGAGGGCCAACGTAAAATTGCTCAAATGCGTATGGAGGCATGTATGTGTTTAATAAGGGATTGGTCTTCTTACATGTGAGCAAGGCATTTGTCTTATGTTATTGGTGTTCTATGAGACAAAAGCCCTTGACTAAGGTCATGTATGATTAGAAAAGAGTTCCAACAAGAACATTTGTCTCACAAGGAAATGTTGATTGGTCATGTGACTAGGTTTGTAAGTTTGACTAAATCCATGACTTTCACTCGGTTGAAACAAAGTAAGACAAAAAATCTATACAGCATGGTAGTCACGATCGAAAAGGTTCATTGTGTTCCTATTCACTTCATTTTAATTGAGCTACGATATAAGTCGTAAGCTAGACGTTACCTATATTGTTCAAAGCTATGCTCATTGCAATTAAAGAAAAACCTATGAACCTAGAGAGTCATACATATAAGCTTGGAATGTATTGTAAGTGTTAAATTAATAGGTCATATAATTTATTTAGTTCTGACAAGATTGGACTAAATAATTATTATGGTGCTTATTAATGATGAGTTCATTAATTAGAAGCATAATAGGGAATTAATTTAATTAATCAATGGATATATTTGGGCTTTAATCATTAATAAAGATTAATAATTAAACGGTTTATGAGCTGATTTATTGGTGATATTAATAAATAAAATTTATGGACTATTTTAATTAAAAATGTGCATGTAAGAGGGCCCATGGAGCCCATACCCTAAACCCTAGTATCTTGACTATTTAAAAGGGTCTTAAAAGTTCAACACATCATCCTTTAGCACCAATTTTCATGCATAACCTTCAAGCAAAAGAGAGAAGCCCCCCAGCCACCCTCTTTTAAGCACTCTTTTGTTAAAAATCCATCTTGCCTAAAGTTATTTGCATTAGAACTTGACAAAAGAGTTTTGCGGAAGTGAAGAAGGAGTTCACAAGCATCCCAACTGTGTGGACAAACCAAATGCCAAGGTTTGAGCGCCACGGCTCCAAGGATCATGCAGAAACCATTTGAAAGTGTTCCAATGGTACAAGATTTCGCCTTTATCTTGTTTTATTCATATCTTGTGTATTTTGTGACAAAAATGGGTGTTTCATTACATTCTACAGCATGCATAGAATGTTTTTATGTTCTAAAGTTTTGATTTTTACAAGCAAATGCCACAGAAATCCAACATATGTAACAAAAAGTACAAGAACAAATCCTACCCATTTTAGTTGTAAAACATGTAAGATATCATGAAACTAAGAACATACACTAGGATTGTACCTTTGGAATATTTCCAAATGGTTTTGAGTGTGATCCTTATTAAGTCATGGCTCTCAAACTTCGACCTTTAGTTCGTCCACACAACTAAGATGATCATGATCTCCTTGTTCACTCTACAAAGCTCCTTTTGTGAAGTTCTAACGCAAACAACTTTGGGCAAGAAGAAATTTGGACAAGAAAGAGGGGTTGCTCTTTCTGGCTTAATGGGTGTGCACGAAAATTCAAGGGTTGTGGTGGATCTTGAACTCAAGCACCCCTTTAAATAGTTGTGGCACAAGGATTTAGGGTGTGGACTTCATGGACTCACCTACACGAACCCTTTTATTTAAAATAGCCCATAGACTTTTATTTATTAAGCTCATTAATAAATCAGCCTATATCTCCTTTAATTATTGATATCCATTAACTATTAGAGTTCAATTGTGTCCAAATAATTTAATTTAATTAATCTCATTAATTCAATTAAATCCCCATTGTGCTTTTAATTAATGATCTTATCACTAACAAACGCCATGGCAATTAATTTAATTCAATCCAATTGCAACTAAATAAATCTTCCATAAGTCTTCCCATTAGTGTAATCTTGCAATGCATCCTAACCTTATTTGTGTAACTTTTTAGGCTCATCCTTAATGGGCAATGAACATAGCTCAAAGGATATGATTAACATCTAGCCTATGGCCCATTTAGTAGCCCAACTAAGGTAAAGTGAATCAGATCACGGTGAACCTTTTTAATTGTAACAATCATGTCATATAAAACCTTTTGTCTTACTTTGTCCCAACCGATAGAGAATCATGGATTTACTTAAATTTACAAGCTCTATCATATGACTAATAGGCAATTCATCATGAAACAAATATTCTTATTGGAAACTCCTTTTTGATTATACATTGCTTTGGCTAAGGACTTCTGTCTTATAAAACACCAACAGCATAGAACAAATGCCTTGCTCACTTGCAACAACTCAAATCCCTTATTGAACACACACATACACTTCCATATGCATTTCGGCAAGGCGCGTTTAGCTCATGACCCTATCTCATATTAGGATAGATATTGGCCTATAATGTCCAAATAGCACGTTAACTGTCATGCACACAAGACAACCATGTTGTCTTAGGTCTAAATTCCATGCGCACTGAACATGATCACAAAACAAGACCTAATAGCTTAGAGTAAACTCCATGCACTTACTTTATTCTGTTAGTCATGGTCTGAATGCCCTACTCCCCAATAGCACATCCACGCACATGCATTATCAATATCTCATATCAAACAACATAATACTCTTTATACAAATATAAGGAACGCAAGTTATACTGACTCTCTAATGCCCTTTAGAGTATCTGTAGCTCATGACCAGGTTTTAGCAGTTGAATACCAAGAGAGCTTTGTGTTCATATTCATAACTCCTTATGAATATAGCTTTTTAACTTAAACACATGGGCATATAAAATCCTTTACGTCAATTAAGATTTACACGCATGAAAACTTGCCAAAAAATTGATATGAAAATCAATATTTTGTTAGTAACTTTAATGAAAGTACATATACAACCAAATGTCTTCTAGTATCCCTCATTTTCTATTAGTATTAGAGGGCAGCATATCACTAACAATCTTCCACTTGCACTCCAATACCAATACTACTCATACCAATCACTGTGGTATTTAATACCCATCTTGTAAAGATGATGATCCAGCTATACTTTAGTCATGAGCTTGGTGAGTGGGTCAACTATTGGATTTATTTGGGGTTTGCTTGTAAAAATCAAAACTTTAGAATATTAAAAGATTCTACACATGCAGTGAAATGTTACAAAACAAACCCCACTTGTTTTTGTTGCAAAACACTCAAGATATCAATAAAACAAGATAAAGTGAAATCTTGCAGTTTTCAAATGGTTTTTGAGTTATCTTTGGATCACGGCCCTTGACCCTTGACCTCTAGTTTTTTTCACACTATTGTGATGCTTTCAAGCTCCTCCTAAACTCCACAAAACTCCATTTGTGAACCTCCAATGCAAACACTTTGGGCTAGGCGGAATTTATAACAAAACAGTGCTAAAAAAAGAGTGGCTATTTCTTACTTGAAGGGCGTGCACGAAAAATAGGGCTAAAGGATGTGTCTTGATATCTTCAAGACTCTTCTAAATAGTTGAGACACTAAGGTTTGGGGTATGGGCTCCATGGGCCACCTACGTGGATCCCTCTAATTAAAATAGCCCATGGGTTCTTATTTTTTAATCTCATTAATAAATCAGCCCACAAACTCTTTAATTATTATTCTCCATTAATGATTAAAGCCCAAACGTGTCCAATTAATTTAATTCATCTCACTAACTAAATTAATTCTCCATTGTGTTTCTAATTAATGTTCCCATTATTAGCAATCACCATGGCAATTTGTGAGATACTAGGGTACATAGCCATACAATTTTCACCGTTTGAGATAGTGAGCAAGTTAATGTAGATGGCAAGAAGAGAGCTTAATTTGTTAGATCATTACACAAGAAGGTGAGCCAAATTTTGGAGCGAAAAACACAACAATATGAGTGACAAGCTAACAATGGATGTAAGAAAATCCTATTTGAACCTAGTGATTGGATGTGGGTTCATTTTAGGAAAGAGAGGTTCCCTCAACAAAAGAAGGCAAAGCTATACCCTAGAGGGTTGGAGACAATGCCTACAAAATTGAGCTACCCAGTGAGTATAATGTTAGCGCTACATTTAATGTTTCTGATTTGTGTCCATTCAATACCAGGGATGGGAAAGACCTAAGGTTAATGGAACAACATTCTCATGAGAACAGGTATGAGGTAGACATCATAGGAGGGGATCCCCTCAAGTTGCCACTTGGGCCATCCTTGGACCCTTCTAACATGGATGCATGGTCATCAAATCTCCAATTAAGCACCAAATGGGTAAGGGCATTCTTGAACGTGTAGGCTCTTGTTGTAGTGACATGGTCAAGTGGCAACTTGAGGGGATCTCATCATAGGATGTCCACATCATTCGGATCAAGTGCAACACAAGATCTTTCCCAACCCAATTGTAGTTTAAGCTTTGCGATCAATCACGCCTACTATTACTCTTGATTGCGGTGTGTAAACTTTGCTAGGATCGTGCGCCTACCTTGCTGATCGATTGCCCAGCCTTTCCTTCATCCAAATCAATTCTTTTGCATCTAGCTTGATCCTGAAGCCCATTTTTCCTAATTCTACATCTACATTCTTTTTTTGGGTTGTTGAACTCAGGAATCATTTCAAATCATTTGACGCAACTCAGTTTGGATTAATAAGATTTCTTGAGTGATTTTCATTGCTTGCGCATTGTATACCCACACACACACACACACCTTATTTCACTATTTTCCTTTCAACTGTCCAATAGTCAAGCAGGTTCAGCCGGAGAAAAATATAACATGAAACTAATGCTTGAGGTCATCAAAGGTGAGATGCAATGGATATCCCAGACAGTTGAAGGAATGCATGACGTCTTGAAGAGTTGAGGCCTCTTAAACCACTTAGACAAGGGATGACCTATCGCCGCATGGTATAAAGAACAAAGCCCAAGAGCGGAACAAAGATTTCCAAACATCTATTTGGGCTATAATGATGACATATTTGATGAGCCACTACAACAATAAGAAAGGAGACTGGCACATGATGACGAAGATGAGCTTAAGGGAGTTAAGCTCCAAATGCCACCATTCCAACGAAAATCTAACCTGGAGCTTTACCTCGAATAGGAAAAAAGGGTGGAAAGGGCGTTCAATTGCCAACGGTACACAAAGGAGCAAAAGATGAAGTAAGCAATTGTCAAGTTCACCAACTATGCTGTCATTTGGTGGGATCAAATTGTGTCAAGCTGAAGGAGAGCCAGTGAAAGATCCATTAGGGTATTAGGAGACATGAAGGTGGCCATGAAGAAGAGGTTCATTCTATCACACTATTATAGGGGCCTCTATGAAAGATTGCAAGGATTGGCTTAAGGATCCCAAAGTGTTGAAGATTACTTCAAAGAGATGGAATTGTTGATGATGAGAGCCAACATGGTGGAAGACCGGGAAGCCACCGTGGCTAGGTTTTTAAGAGGGTTGCACCGATACACAACTGAAATATTATGTGGAAATGAATGAGATGGTCCAAAAGGCCATCAAGTTATAGAGCAACTTAAGAGGATGGTTTAAAGAGTAGCATTGGCAAGCATGTTAGGTTATAGGACCTTCCCAAGGAAGGATGACCAACCATCTGTAGCTAATGCACCTAAACCAAAGGAGGAGGCAACCAAAGGAGGGGACAACCAAGCTAACTCATTCTAACACAACTACTAGTGCTTCACGAAATAGAGATCTTGTATGTTTCAAGTGCCAACAGTTAGGACATTTTGCAAACCAATGCCCAAACAAGAAGACAATGATCATCAATGATGTGGGAGAAATCATCATTGATGAAAGTGAAAGAGAAGGTGAAGCTGACGAGCATGGTGATGAGGATGAGTTGAACAAGTTGATCAAGGAGGCATAAACTTGGTGGCCATGAGAGCTCTTTGTGCCCAAGTTAAGAAAGACTTAAATGATGAGCAAAGGGAGAACATTGTCCACACCCATGCTAAATCCTAGGTAAGATATGATTGTTGACGTAGGTAGTTGCACCAATGTTGCTAGCAACTCATTAGTTGAACGATTAAACTTGCCTACCATTGCCCAATTGAGACCCTACTAGGTTCAATGATTGAACAATAGTGGTGAAGTTCAGGTCACGAAGCAAGTAAGGGTTCTATTCAGGATTGGTGGGTATCAAGATGAAGTGTTATGCGATGTGGTGCCTATGCAAGCATGCCACATCCTTTTGGGGCAGCCATGGCAATTTGATCAAGGGGTGTGCCATGATGGTTTGCCAACCGGTACACCTTCCATTTTAGTGGTAGAAAGGTTACATTGGGACCATTGTCTCCCAAACAAGTCCATGAAGATCAATTGTGCTTGTAAAAACAATATAAACTAGGGCTTGATAAGAATAGGAAATTGTGAGGAGAGACAAAGAAAAGAGCCAAAGAGGGAGAGAGAAAAGAAAATAGAAAGAGTGCGAGAGGGAGCAAAAGGGAGTATGATAGCAAGGATAAGGGACGTGAAGAAAGCTTGTGAAAATGAGGATCTTATGATATTATTATTGTACAAAGAAAGCTTGATGCTTTTTTATGATGTCACATCCTCCCTCCCAGATTCTATTGTTCCACTTTTGCAATAGTTTGAAAATATATTTCTGAAGGAGTTACCTAGTGGTTTGCCACCTATTGTGAGACAAAGCGCCAAATTGATCTAGTGCCTAGAGCTTCAACTCCAAATTGACTCACTTACAAGGTGAATCCAGAAGAGGCTCAAAAGATACAACGCCAAGTATGAGAATTGTTAGAAAAGGGGCAAGTTCGAGAGAGCATGAGCCCCTACATCGTATTGGTCCAACTTGTGCCCAAAAAGAAAGGTGAGTGGCAAATGTGTGTTGATTGCCAAGCTATAAATGCCATTACAGTAAAGTATCACTACCCTTTTCCCATTTGGACAATATGTTAGATGAATTGCATGGTGTTAGTATATTTTGTAAAATTAATTTAAAGAGTGGATACCATCAAATTACAATAAGAGAAGGGAATGAACGGAAAACAGCATTGAAGACTAAATTTGGGTTATATGAATGGACTATTATGCCCTTTGGTCTTACTAATACACCTAGTATATTCATGTAGCTAATGAACCATGTTCTATGTGCTTATATTGGTAAATTTGATGTTACATACTTTGACAATATCTTGATGCATAATAGGAGCATGGATGAGCATGTTGAACACGTGTGTTTTGCTTACATTGAGGCAAGATTATTAATGGGGACTTAATAATCGGGACTTAATTTAATTAATGGGGATTAATTAAACTAAATAAATTATGCATAAATGGGCCATAATTATTAATGAGATTAATAATTAAGGAGACATATACACTGATATTATTAATGAGATTAATAATAAATAGTCCATAGGCTAAGTTTTAATTAAAGGTCTATGTAGAAGGGCTAATCGAGCCTATATCTTATAACCCTAATGTGTTAACTATTTAAATGTATGCAAACACTATGTGTGGCAAGCATTTTTCCCAAGATTTCAAATTTACACCATAGAGCTTTCCAAAAATATCTAAAGAATTTAGCATCATGGCTTTTATCATCGGTTTTATGACACGGAGTGAATTGTGCCATCTTTCAAAATCTATCAACAGCAAATATAGAATCATATCCATTCCTAATCCTAGGCAACTTCAACACAAAATCCATGGAAATGTTAGTCCGAGAATCTTGAGTGAATTTCATTCCTTGCACATTGTATACCCACACACATACACACACACACCTTACCCCAAGCTCCTTGGACTAACATTTCCATGGATTTTGTGTTGAAGTTGCCTAGGATTAGGAATGAATTTGATTTTATATTTGCTGTTGATAGATTTTAAAAGATGGCACAATTCATTCCGTGTCATAAAACTGATGATGAAAGCCATGATGCTAAATTCTTTAGATATTTTTGGAAAGCTCTATGGTGTAAATTGGGAACTAAATTGCATGCTATTCTTAAAAGAAATTTGAAATCTTGGGAAAAATGCTTGCCACACATAGTGTTTGCATACATTTAAATACTTAACACAATAGTGTTATAAGATATAGGCTCCATTAGCCCTTCTACATAGACCTTTAATTAAAACTTAGCCCATGGACTATTTATTATTAATCTCATTAATAATATCAGCCCATATGTCTCCTTAATTATTAATCTCATTAATAATTATGGCCCATTTATGCATAATTTATTTAGTTTAATTAATCCCCATAATTAAA
Organism: Avicennia marina; assembly: GCA_019155195.1. Classification (NCBI taxonomy): domain Eukaryota; kingdom Viridiplantae; phylum Streptophyta; class Magnoliopsida; order Lamiales; family Acanthaceae; genus Avicennia; species Avicennia marina. The sequence goes on along the minus strand of CM032762.1, from coordinate 8,179,214 downwards.
TTAAGTCCCGATTGTACTTCTAATTAATAATCCCCATTATTAATGGTTGTACTTTCACAAGTCTTCTCAAGCCTCATTTGCAATGCACCAATTTAACTCTCATCATGCATTTCAACCTTTTGTGTGTGACTTTCTAAATTCATCCTTAATTGACAACGAGCATAGCTTGAAAGATATCTGTAATGTCTAGTCTACAATCCCTATCATAGCCCAATTAAAATGAAGTGAAATGGATCGTAATGGACCCTTTTGAATGCCAATTGCATAGTACAAATGCCTTGCTCACTTACAAGGAGACAATCCCTTATTAAACCCACACATGCCTTCATACGTATTCAAGCAATGGCATATTGAGCTTATGACCCTATCGCATACTAGGATTGATATTGGCCCTTAATGCTCAAATGACACGTTGACTGTCATGCACACAAGACAACCATATTGTCTTAGGTCTAAGGTCTACACACACTTAACTGTTTTAATGTTCATTCTCTAATGATGCATTCATGTACATATATTCTCAATATCTTATACTGAATAGCATGACATTCACTACATAAACATAAGGTGTACAAGCCATGTTGACTTTCTCATGCCCTTTAGAATATCTGTGACATGAAATTGGTTTTAAAGATTGAATACTAAGATAGCCTTGTATTGATATTCATAATTCTTTATTAATAAGACTTCTTAACTCAATCATATAGGCAAATGACATACTTTACGCTACTTAAGATTTACATGCATGAAGGAACTTGCTAGAATATTGATACAAAAAAATAGATATTTTATTAATAACTACAACGAAGTACCTATACAAACACGATATCCTCTAGTGTGCCTCATTAATTGTTCGTGTTAGATGGCATATCATTGACAATCTCCCACTTGCACTCTAAATTCAATAGTGCTATGGTGTTTAATACCCACCCATCTTCTCAAGATGGCGATTCAACTACACTTGAGTTATTAGCATAGTAAGTTAGCCACATGATTAGCTAAAAGTATTTTTAGCATGGCTACATTACCCCTTCCTATGATTTCTCAAATAATATGGTAATGCCTGTCTTTGTATTTGTACTTTTGATGAGACCTTGGTCCCTTTGTCTATGTGATCACACCATTGTTGTCACAAAAAAGTGGCAATGGCTAATCCACTTCTGGAACCACCTGAAATTCTTTCACCAACTTTTATCCAAACAACCTTCTTCCCGGCATCACATGCTACGATGTACTTAGCCTCAATGGTGAAGTCCACATTCATACCCTATTTGGAACGTTTCCAACTGACTACTTCTCCATTAACAATGAATATAAAGCCAAAGATAGATTTTCTATCATCCACGTCTAAATGGAAGTCAAAATCAATATACTAGTCTAGTCGTAGATCACTAGCTCCATATATAAATACCATACCCTTAGTTTTTCTTAAGTACTTAACAATACACTTGACAATATTCCAATGCTCTCTACTAAAATTTGCCTAAAACTTGCTTGAAATACTTATGAAATGGGCGATATCTAATCTCATACATGGCATTGCATACATCAACCTTCCTATGGCCTTGAGAGATGAATACCATGCCTGAATCGTAACAATCTTCTCTTACAAGCTTTCATACTAAACCTCATCAGTATTTTTATCTATGTACAAGACTTGGGAGAGACCTAAAAATCCTTTCACTCTTCCTTTATAAATGTGAATGCCTAAGAAGTAGGTTGCTTCCCTAAACTCTTTATGGAGAATGTGCTGGCTAACCATGTCTTGGTTGAGGTTAGCATCCTAGTATCTTTTCCAACTAGTAGTATGTCATCCACAAACAACACTAAGAATGTGATTGCACTCCCACTAACCACAAACAACACTAAGAATGTGATTGCACTCCCACTAACTTTCTTGTAAACACACGGCTCAGCTCCTCTTCATTTTTTATGATGCCAAACGATTTGACTACACCATTAAAACAAAGATTCCTACTTGTTGAAGTAAGTGGTAGGCCCTCTAACACCAATAGTCAATGAGGGATATTGGGGGGCCATTATGGTTCCATATGTATGCTTTCACATTGATTAATAAAATATTGATTTATTCATATCAATATTATGGCAAGTTCTCATACATGTAAATCTTGAGTGGTATAAAATATTGCATGTGCTCATGTAACAGAGTTGGAAGCCTTATTTATAAAGATTTATGAATATAGACACAAGACTGTCTTAGTATTCGATTACTAAAACTAGTCTACAAGTCATAGACATTCTATAGAGCATTAGAGAGTCAGTATAACTTATACATTTTGCATTTGTATGATAAGTTTCATACCATTCAATACAAGATGCTAAGAATAGATGTGTGGATGCGTCATTGAAGAATGAGCATTCGAACAATGACTCATAAAATGAGGTAGAAGCATGGAGTTGGCTCTTAGTTGTTATCGTCTTGCATCATAATTGTATTAAGTTTGCGTGGACCTTAAACTTGAGATGATTTGGTTGTCTTCCATGCATGATGATCAATGTGTCATTATGACATTAAGAAGGGTTAAAAGCCCAATGTGCCATTGTCAAGTACAGATGGAGGTGTTTGTCCTATGCAGTTAGTGTTCTTTGAGACAAAAATCCTAGGCCAAGGTAGTGGTTGATCAGAAAGGAGTTTCTAATAGAAACATTAGTCCAATAAGGCAACCATGATTCGCTATATGACTAAGTTTGTGGTTTGACTAAATCCATGATTTTTGATCTATTTGGACAAAGATAAAAGGTCTATACTACATCATGCTCGCAATTGGGAGAGTTCATTATGATCCATTTCACTTCGTCTTAATTGGACTACAACATGGGCTGCAAGCTAGGCACATTACTCATGTCTTTTGAGCTATGCTCATTTTCAATTAAAGATGAACCTAGAGAGTCACACAGAAAAGGTTGTTGTGTATGATGAGTGTTAAATAGGTGGTAGCATAATTTGTTTGGTTGCAATTGGGTTGAAGAAAATAAATGACCATGGTGTTAATGATGAGATTATTAATTAGAAGCACAATCAGATTAATTAAATTAAGGAGATAGTACATGAAAGGAATTATCTGATATCTACATGTTTATTTAATATAGTTCCTTTAAGCCTTAATTATTAATAGAGAATAATAATTAAGAGGTTAGATGGGTCTTAATTGTTAATGGGGATTAATAATTAAGACTTATGAGTTGCAATTATTAAAGAGTTCAATAATTAAAAGGTATATGAGATGGTAATTACTAAAGGTTCATGCAGTGAGCCCATGGATCCGATAGGTAGTGTCCCCTAGCGTTTTAATAGAAATATATATCTTAGAAGAGTTCAATGAATCTAAAAAAATAGAAAATTTCGAGTGCCACCCTCTAGGCAAGAAGAAAAACTATTCTAGCTACCCCTGTCTTCTCTTCTTGTCACCAAAAGCCCTCTAGCCCATGGCATTTACGTTATAGCCTTGCAAAAGGGGTTTTGCAAGGTGTAGAAGGCACTTATCATCACAAAAACTGTGTGGACAAACTATAGAGGTTGGGGTTTGAGGGCCACAACTCAAGGATCGGAAGTGCACCCTTTGGAATGTAATTCCAAAGGTATGTTCTTTTCAATTATCTTCAACGTTTTTCAGTTGATGTGTGTTGTATGGTGAATGCAAAACAAGTTTGGTATGTTATTCTACTACATTTATATTGTTATTTTATGTTTTAAAGTATGATATCAGAGCCATTGTATTCCTTATACAACCACGAAATTTAATAATCTTTCCTTGGTTGATGGTGTATTTCATTTAGAAACCATTTAAACATATATTGGATACTTTTTTGAATGTTAAATAATAATTTTTGTGGATTTGGAAGCAAATAAACGTGAGGAAAAATGAAAGAATTGTATTTTTATGAAAGCTATGCTGCTATACTGTCAGGTTCTACTGCAACATTCACAACCGCAAAAAGCCTACTTGCAACTTTGAAATGTGATTTGACTACCATGACGGAGGTGTTTGCGACCACAAATCATGTTTGAGGCAGAACAGAAGTTTTGCTACTTGCCTTCTTGCGGCTGCGACAAAGTGTTCTCTGCTGTGACTAGTCATGCGGCCACATAAGGATGGTCAGATCCATGGGAATAGTTCTTGTGGCTTCATCGGTTGACACTAGGCTGTTTTGTGGTTTTTTTATTTAAAATATTGGAAAAGGGGTTTCCTACAAACAAAAACTAGTGCATGAGATGCATAAGCCATGGAAGGGGCCATTAAATGGAATTACTTGATTATTCATGCGATACATAATTATTTGAATGTATGTTGTGGATGGATTATAGACCTAGGACATTCATGGATGATTGTATATTTTCTTTTGAGTTGGTTTTCATGATTGTGTAATTATTTTTCATGGGTTGTAAAGGTATCCCAAGTTTTTATTTTTGTTACCTAGAATAGGGATTCTCCGTGGTATGCCACATGTAAATATAACATGGAAGATATCAAGGAGTTGATGTTCGAATGGAGACTAAGGGTTGGTTCTATTTGAAGTTCCATGGAGCCGATTGACATAGAAGGCATCAAGTAGTTGATGTTTGTATGTGGACCTAAAGTTAGTACCATTCAGAGTTCTATGGTTGAGGGTGGGCGGGGGGGGGGGGGGGCGCAACTCCATGAAGACCAAGATAGAAGAAAGAATTCAAGGAGTTTCTATGAAATAGTATAGGGAGCCATGAACATGTGCATAATCCAATTCCTAAGTCAAATTGGATCTAGAAATCCATAATCCTCCACATTACTTTATTTTGCATATTATTCATGATGGATATGTGCGATACATAAATGGATAATGTGCTACCAAAAACTTCCTCAAACATTATCAAGTTGTGATGGAAAAATGTTTATTATGGCTGATGTGATTCCTGACCTATTGGAGGTGTTGAGGAACTACGTACAACGTCTTATTGTGCCTTATTATTTTTGTGAGGGCCAATAGATAAATTTTGGCTTCAAAAATTGGGCTCCAATACTAATTAAGGTGGATTTGGTGATTGAGATAAGCTAAAGGATGGAATTATGGCTACAATTTCACACTTAGAGTGGCCAAAAAGAAATATATAATCTGGGCTTGTTTTGACATTTTGCATTTGCTGAAATTGTGATTTTTGGGGTTGAAAATATTTTGGGATTATTTGTACAAAAATTGGGGTTTGTTGCTATGTTTGGAACAAGTTTTGTTAGAATTGACTAACAGATCAATCTCAACAAGTACTGGATCGATTGTGCCGCTAAGGTTACAAAACCCTAACTTCTAAATAGCTTTCATGATCCCATTTTTTGCTGCAATCACATGGGCACACCTACTACACGATCATCCATGTGTGTATATATATGCATGTGTATTGAATATAATGGGATAGCAAAACAACGAATGAGAGAAACCTTCCGTGGCCGATCCACTACAGTAAGGTTCAATCACCCACCTAGTTTTGCTTCATCCTAATTGATCTTTCTACGCCTAGATCGATCTTGATTCCTATTTTTCATTTTTTTTATACCATTTACCTCAACCAAAAATTGGATGGCACGCATGGGAGACTAAAGAGAGTTGAGGAAGCCAATGGTATCCCTACTACCCACTCGATGGACGAAAGTGTTGTGTGCTCAAATTGTTTCCAATGGGGACGCATTATGAGCAAGTATCTTAATGAAATGGTCGAGATTCCTCTTGAGTTATGCAGACTTCTACAGAGCAGACCGATTCCATCTATGGAGTTAGTGCCATTAAATGATGACATTTAAGAGGAGGGCAAACTTGAGGTACATGAATCCAACGAATTTGAATGAGAAGCCATGGAAGTCGATGTGGGAGTTGGAGATAAGCACAAGATCGAAGAACAAGCAAAGGAGTGGGAAATTGAATTGGAAATGTGATGTTTGGATGGGTATGTGGATGCAAGAGAGTTCATGAGTGGGAGCAGAGCTTCCAGTGGCTCATGTGTATGAGGACCCATTTGACCTTCTAATGTACCAATCCCTTATTTATGCAACACATCAGTTGAAAATTTTTAGAACCAAGAAGTTTATGTGTGCACACCCAATTAATTGTGATTCATCCTTGTTACTTCACATGTGATAGTGTTGGTAAATAGGTGCTAGATTTGTATTGATGCAAAATTGATGTCCAAGCAAATTGGTGAAGCACTTCAATGATTTTATAGATTTGTATTTGTTCTGTGAGGAGAAAACTACAAATTGGGGACAATTTGCCTTCAAGATGAGGGGTTTGGTGTGATGTCGAGCTTATTGGAGGTGATGAGGAACCTAGGTATGATGTCTTATCATGCCTTGATATTTTTGGGAGGGCCAATATATAAATTTTGGCCTCAAAATTGGAATCAAATACTAATTAAGGTGGATTTTATTGATTTAGAGAAGCCAAAGGATGGAATTATGGCTTCAATTTTAGACTTAGAGTGGCCAAAAAGTGTGAAAGGTATTGGAGTTGCAATTTGGGACTCCTTGGATTGATCTCATTGATTGGGATTGACTTTAGGTATGTTCATGGCACTCTGGAATTGCAATTTGGGACTCCTTGTACTGAACCATGTAACTTTGACATTTGATAATGAATGAGAAAGGTTTCTTCTTTCACTTTCCAAAATTTGTGTTTTGAGTGATTCAACACCCAAGTTCAAGTACTAAAGTGGGTAATTTGGGTGTTTTTTGATGGTGAGTGACCAACATCTACACAGTGTAGGTATCTAGATATTTGGTTGAATATTTCTTTGATGTTTTCAAGGTTTACCCCTACATTAGGTACATTCTTGTGCAGTTGAAATTTATTCTATCTTTTCATTTATCCCTTTTATTTTCCTTGCTGTATTTTCCTTTCAATTTCTTCATTTTCCTGACCCCTTTTTTGATCCTTTGCTTTTGCTCAATTCACATAGGTGGCCCTCCACTGAGCTTGAAGTCTTAAGTGTAGCCATAAGAGTGGTTATCTATGGGTAGAGTTCAAATTTGGTGAGATTTTATGTCAGTGGATGTGACTTAAATAGACCCAATATGCCAAGACAAAATTACATGAGGCATTGTTGGGCCATGTGTCAAAACAAAGATTTGGACTACGTATGAGATGCATTAGCAAGCATTGCCACTTGTTGAATTGCAGGATTGTTGCCAAAATAGTACAAGGATTGTAGGATTCTAGTGTCGCGCTCGATCTGGATTCCCTTTAGGATTAATCTGACACCAAAAATTTGGCAAAAATTTTTCGAAATAGACCCCAACACAAAATTTTTTTTCCACATAATCTCTTTTTTTGTTCTAATTTTTCTGCTTTCTTTTCTTTTCTCTTCTTTTAAAATCCCCAACAATACCTCAAACAATATTCCCAACAAACACATATATTCAACAAATATATCACCAAAAAGATATCTCAATATTCAACACCAAATTTCTCAAAAATTCATCAAAACAGTACCTAATCAAATTTTTTTCTTGTGTTTTTGGATTTTTGAAGAAAATGGATAGGAGATGAACAAATAAGTTGTAGAAAATATGAAGAAACAATAAATAAAATCCAACCAACTAACCAGATTTAGAAACCCAATTAAGTTGACTTTGATGTCAATTGATGTAAATCGGCAGAAGCAAGGATCAAAAATGGTTGGGAAAAATGGGGAAATTTAAAAAAAAAACAAAAATAAGAAGATAACAAGGAAAATAAATGAATAATCGGTTAGATTAAACCTGATTCAACTAAGCAAGAACATACCTCGCATAGAGCAAACTCTTGCAACAAGTTGAAAAAAGCACAATTAAAGAACCAAACACCATGTAGGCAAGTGTTAGCCACGAACCATTGGAATACACCCAAATGACTTGATATGTACTTGAGCTTGGTAGTGTAATCACTCACACTCACAAACAAGGAGCAAGAGAAGTAGAGAGAATATTCTTAAAGTTGCATTCAATGAACTAAGTTAATGTGCAATGGGTTGTTCAATGTATTTAAGGGGTATAAGCCAAAACCCAGGATTGGGTAGGGGTGAATAACCAAAATGCCCTCCAAAAATGGGCCCCAATTGGTCAAAATTTAAAAGGAGTCAAAATCTATCTTCCCGCCTACATCGCAATTGAGCGGCCCTTCTTTGGATCGAGTGCGATGCCTATAGCCAATGTTTTGTGGTTACAATCGCTTAGCTTGCGATTCATCATGTCCTTGACGATCATAATTACATAATGCCTAATGTTTTCCCTATTGATCGCGTCTCCTTCAGATTGATTGCACAAGGTGCGATTGCAAAGTTAGAAGCCATCCATGTTGATCAGGTTGGCCTAGCTAGATTGGGGCAATCCAGCTGGTCTAGATCATAACTACTGAGTCCTATAGCACTTTTGGACTTCCCATTCAAAAATTTGATGCCAAGCTATTTCCTATGTCTTTTCAACATGCCCAAATCTTCTTCAAGCTTCCAATTGAGCATTAAATTGGTGAGGACCTTCTTAAATGTGTGCACTCTTGCTCTTATGATCGGTCTAGGTGGTAACTTGGGGGGTTCTCAACCTTTGACATCCACATTAATTTGTCCATTCAATAAAGGACTCTCTTTACAATTGAGCAAAGTGGTTATCCCATGCAATTGCTATTCCAAGAGACTGAAGCCCTTAGCTGGAGTTTTCGATAGAAGTATCTGTAAACACATAAAATAAATAAATATAAATAAATAAATAAATAAGTATCACATAAAATTAAATAAAGAAATTAAAATACGAATTAAATAATTTTATTCCAAAATTTTAAAATAAATACACTTTTCTTAATAAATAATTAATCAATCAAAATTGTCCAAATCAAATGGCGACAAATGGCACAATCCGGTAAGAAAGCAATAAATAATGAAGAAGGCCAATCAGAAGGCGACAAGTGGCGCAGTCTAGCAAGAGGCCAACAACCCCAGCCAATCAGAATGCTCCACGTCAGCAGGTTAGGTGGCTACATCATCTCTCCTACAACTATAAATAGGGGTCAAAACCTCACAACAAAAAAAAGAAAAGACAAAAACAACAAGCCAAGGAGAAGAAGAGAAGACACAAAATCCTCTCAAGGCGTTCAAGAACATTCAAGGCGTTCTTCGTCAAGTTTAAAGAGTTCATCCCCAAATTCAAGGCGTTCTTCGTCAACGGTCTTCAAATTCAACGTTCGATCCGAAGTCAGAGCGCTAAGTTCGAAGATCAACGTTAATTGGAGAAATCAACAAATTTCAAGGAAGATCAAGCACAAACCCTTCTCTTGAAGATACTCCAAATTAAAGCCACAGCTTCGATCCTAAACCCAAATTCAAGGCGTTCTTCGTCAACGCTCTTCAAATTCAACGTTCGATCCGACATCAGGGCGCCAAGCTCGAAGATCAGCGTTAATTGAAGAAATTTACAAGTTTCAAGGAAGATCAAGCACAAGCCCTTTCCTTGAAGACACTTCAAATTGAAATCACATCTTTGGAGGAAGAATCAGAGGACTAAGTTAGAGAACAGAGCCCGCATCAAATTTATTTGATTCAAGTTGTAATCGATTTGTACGAATTTCTTGTTAGTGAAATCCGAGAGCAAGATTTTGTCCTACAAATTTTTGGCACGCCCAGTGGGACCTCTCTACCTCTCATCTCTTCCTTCCTCAGAGTTTCAAGTGGACTACAAGTTTCGAACAAATCGTCATGGCCAGCAACAAGGGAAAAGCTGTCAAAGCCGCTACCTCATCCGCCAGTGAAACCGCCACAAAGAACGTCGGGGTCATCACTAGGAGTTTGGCAAGGAAAGCAACACGCTCAGAACCGGCCCCCCTCCATGAAGATGTCAACAACCCACTCCTCACAAACAAAAGTAATGAGGATGACTCAGCACCTTCAAGCCCTCGCTCTGACGCTTCATCTGCCTCCAATGACGCCCCAGTCATGACGACTAATGCCTCGAGCTTGGAGGACCAAATCGCCGCACTGACTAAAGTCATTGACGGGCTAGCCAAACATGTCCAAGAGCAAGATGCTCGGATCTCAAGGGTGATGGACAAAGTGGACAAAGCCGAAACCAGTCAAATGGCAGAAACGGCGCTCGAAGTTCCTGACGGAGTTGAAGTATCTACCAAGCAACCAGCCAATGACCATCAGGAGTCTGTAGCCAAAGAGCTTCAACTATCCTCGGACGGCTCGATTCCTATTGATCAACTTAAAGACTTCATCGAAGGTACCATCAAGAACAAGCTAGAAGGAGGCACTAAGTCGACTCTGGTATATGCCAAGCCCTACTCGACAAGGATTGACGGCCTGAAAATGCCAACCGGCTATCAGCCTCCTAAATTCCAGCAATTCGACGGCAAAGGAAACCCGAAACAGCATGTGGCACACTTCATAGAAACATGCAATGACGCTGGAACATATGGAGATCTTCTGGTCAAACAGTTCGTCCGCTCGTTAAAGGGAAATGCGTTCGACTGGTACACTGACCTCGAACCCAGATCCATCGATAGCTGGGAAGAAATGGAGTATGAGTTCCTCAACCGCTTCTACAGCACAAGGCGAACCGTCAGCATGATTGAGCTTACCAACGCTCGCCAATGGAAAGAGGAGCCGGTCATTGACTACATCAACCGATGGAGGAATCTAAGTCTAAACTGCAAAGATAGACTTTCCGAGGCTTCAGGCATCGAAATGTGCATACAAGGAATGCATTGGGGACTGCGATACATTCTCCAAGGGATTCGGCCTAAAACTTTTGAAGAATTGGCCACGCGAGCCCATGATATGGAGCTAAGCATTGCCGCGAGTGGCATTGGCGCGCCACCTATTTCGGAATTCCGCAAGGCGAAGGATAGACAAGAAGTGAGAAGAGGGGGCAAGCCTCTCCCTAAAACTCCAACAAGAGAATCCATGGCGGTACGCGCCAGGCCCATTCCAGTCAAAGGAAAGGAGAAGGCTGATGAAAAGAAAGAAGCCTCACAAAAACCAAAAAGACCAACGCTAAAAGAAATGCAGGCCAAATCTTATCCCTTCCTTGATTCAGACGTGCCTGGGATCTTCGACGACTTGCTAAAGGCCAACCTCATTGAGCTCCCCGAGATGAAAAGGCCTGCGGAAGCCGGAAAGACTGACGATCCCAAATACTGCAAATACCACCGTGGCACCCTATTCATGACTGCTTCATATTTAAAGAGAAAATCATGGAGCTTGCCCACCAGGGAAAAATCACATTGGAAGATGATAGTGCGAACGTCAACGCTACCACCTCCAACGCCCAAATGAAGGAAGCCCCTAGAAACAACCACTCCCTGGACAAAATCAATTGTCTCCGTGAGAAAAGCCAACCCTCTGAAGGTTGCATGACCGCAATGGTCTTTACAGACGAAGATCTAATATTAGGATCTCAACCCCACAACAGACCCTTGTTCGTAACCGGCTACATCCTTGAGCAAAGAATCAACCGGATGCTAGTTGACGGTGGCTCGGCAGTAAATATCCTACCACTACGAACACTAAGAGAATTAGGGATCCCGACAGATGAGCTTTCAAACAGCCACCTGATGATCCAGGGATTCAATCAAGGGGGGCAGAGAGCCTTAGGCACCCTAAGGTTGAACTTGCTCATAGATGACATGGAATCAACCACCTTGTTTCATGTCATTGACGCTAGGACTTCGTACAATTTACTGCTCGGTCGGCCATGGCTCAACGAGAACGGGGTAGTCCCCTCTACCTGGCACCAATGCTTCAAATATTGTCGCAATGGTGTCGTCAAAAGCATCCTGGGTGATTGCAAGCCATTCACCGAAGCTGAATCCCATTTTGCTGATGCAAAATATTACCTGAATAAAACTAAGGCTCCAGAGGTTAGTAGCTCCCAGGAAAATGACAAGACGGGAGGTGTGCCGGCACAGAAAGACGAAGTCGACGACGTGCACCCCAAGAACCATCCAAATAAGACGCCAGAAATTCATGATGCTTTAAAGGGCTTGACACTGCCTATAACTCAAATTGACGGCAGCATACTTGCCCAACCACCTGAAGGGATTATAAAGGAACGTCCTGAGGCTCGAGAATTGAGGACTGCAAAAGGTTTCGGCCCCAAAGCATACAAACTCCTCGTCAAAGCAGGGTACAATCCGCAAGAAGAGTCACCATTGGGAAAGCTCCCGCAAAGGTCCGAGGGTCAAAACCCACGAGCCGGACTCGGATATAAACAGCCACAGGGCCCTGTGCGCATTGCCATAAGAAGAGCCCTTACCAACAACGTAAGGAGAGCTTCCACTAACAACACCACAGTGGAAGACCGCTCCTCAAAATTTGAAAAGAAGCCAGTGCGAGTGTCAGTCTTCAAAAGACTCGGCTCGTCCCAGAAGCAAAAATGCTGGAAAGTGAAGAATAGAGCCGCTGAAGCACCAAAGCACGAGGAAAAGCTCCACAGTCGAATTCCCTCCCGCATGAAAAGAAAGACAGACTTGGTCATATCATGTGACAGGGTCCTCAAAGCTAAATTTCAAACGATCATCTTCACCAAAGCCCAAACTGAAGAAGACGGTGACAGGGAAAGTGTTGGCTCATCCAACCATATAACTGTGAACGAAGGAGAACCCATTGAGGAGGACGCCGAAATCGCACCACCTCAGATGGAAGCAGGCACAAAGTCCACGATGGATGAGTTAAGGGAAATAAGTTTGGGAGACGATGACGCTCCTCGCCCCATCTACATCAGTGCCCTGCTAGGAAATGAAGAGGCTTGTGCATATGTAGAATTGCTACGGGAATTCAGGGATGTCTTTGCCTGGTCATATAAGGAAATGCCTGGCTTAGACCCGAAGGTAGCAGTACACCACTTGGCCGTTAAAAAGGTAGCTCGCCCCGTTAAGCAAGCACAGCGCCGTTTTCGACCCGAACTCCTCCCACAAATTGAGGCTGAAGTCAACAAATTGATTGAAGCTGGGTTCATCCGAGAAGTCAAGTACCCCACATGGATCTCTAGCATCGTCCCCGTAAGAAAAAAGAATGGGCAAATCCGAGTCTGCGTCGACTTTAGAGATCTCAATGAAGCATGCCCTAAGGATGACTTCCCTCTGCCCATCACGGAACTCATGATCGATGCCACCACAGGGCATGAGGCGCTGTCTTTCATGGACGGGTCATCTGGGTACAATCAAATACGAATGACACCCGAAGATGAAGAACTCACGGCTTTTCGCACCCCTAAAGGCATATACTGCTACAAGGTTATGCCATTCGGTCTCAAGAACGCCGGAGCAACATACCAAAGGGCCATGCAGAAAATATTTGACGATATGCTGCATAAGAACGTTGAGTGCTACGTCGACGACCTCGTAGTAAAATCAAAGAGACGAGAAGATCATTTGCACGACTTGAGAAAAGTCTTCGAACGCTTGAGAAAGTACCAACTGAGGATGAACCCCTTGAAATGTGCATTCGGGGTCACCTCTGGTAAATTCCTAGGCTTTGTTGTTCGTCATCGTGGCATCGAAATTGAACAAGCAAAAATCGACGCCATCTTGAAGATGCCAGAGCCTCGAAACATCCACGAGCTCAAAAGCTTACAAGGAAAATTGGCTTATATCCAGAGATTCATCTCTAACTTGGCTGGGCGCTGCCAACCTTTTAGTCGCCTCATGAAGAAAGACATCCCTTTTAAATGGGATGAGTCCTGTAGAAAGGCCCTGCAAAACATCAAGTCCTATCTAACAAGACCTCCAGTGTTGGCAGCCCCGGTGATCGGCCGCCCGATGATCCTATACATCGCCGCACAGGAATGCTCGGTGGGAGCTCTATGCTAGCACAAGAGAACAACGAAAAGAAAGAAAATGCTTTGTATTACCTCAGCAAAATGATGACACCAAATGAGCTGAAGTACTCACCAATAGAAAAGATATGTCTGGCACTCGTCTTTGCCATCCAAAAGTTGAGACACTACTTCCAAGCTCACACAATTCATCTGGTGTCTAAAGCAAATCCATTAAAATATGTTATGTCAAGGCCTGTCCTCTCTGATAGACTCGCAAGGTGGTACCTCCAATTTCAACAATTTGAGATTATCTACATACCACAAAAGACAGTGAAAGGACAAGCCCTAGCAGACTTCTTGGCAGACCACCCTATCCCAGCTGAGTGGGACCTTTCTGATGACCTACCGGACGAGCACGCCCTGCTGGTAGAAGTCACTCCTCCATGGAAGATGTACTTTGATGGAGCTTCCCACAAAGAAGGAGCCGGCGCCGGGGTAGTATTCGTAACATCCGAAGGCGAAATCCTGCCCTATTCATTTACCCTTGTGGAAAAATGCTCAAACAACGTGGCTGAATACCAAGCTTTAATCCTCGGACTCGAGATCGCTATGGATATCAAGCAGCTACACCTTGAAGTCTTTGGAGATTCTCGATTAGTGGTCAACCAGCTGCTAGGGGAATATAAAGTTAAAAAACCCGAATTGCTTCCATACCACAATTATGCAAGCAAAATCATGAGCTGGCTCGGGAACGTCACAATCAAGCATGTACCAAGGAGTGAAAACAAACAAGCTGACGCACTGGCTAAGCTTGCCTCCACCCTCTCGTTGCCTGATGCAAAATACCAGGTGACTATATGCAAAAAATGGGTGGCGCCGCCAACATTCGAAGATGACGAAGGGGTAGAAAGTTGCCCCGTAGAAGTCTTTGACATAGAAAAGGAAGACTGGCGCCAGCCATTTGTGGATTATCTGAAATACGAAAAATTACCAGATGATCCACGCCAAAAGGTCGACGTCCGACGCCGAGCAGCCCGCTTCATCTACTTTAAGGGTGTCTTATATAGACGCTCGTTTGATGGAGTGTTCCTACGTTGCTTAGGCAATGATGAAATGACTTAAGCCATGGAAGAAGCGCACTCCGGCATATGCGGCGCTCATCAGTCCAGACCAAAACTCCATTTCCGAATCAAGAGAATGGGGTACTACTGGCTAACAATGGTGAAAGATTGCATGGAGTTCGCTCGCTGATGCCAAGCATGTCAATACCACGCCAATTTCATTCACCAACCACCCGAGCCGCTACACCTGACGGTAGCTTCATGGCCATTCGACGTCTGGGGATTAGATGTCGTAGGACCCATGACAAAATCATCCGCTGGCCATCTCTACATTTTGGCAGCCACTGACTACTTCTCCAAATGGGCAGAGGCGGTTCCCTTAAAGGAAGTAAAAAAGGAGAACGTTGCCAACTTCATCCGCGCTAACATCATTTACAGGTATGGGGTCCCCCGGTATATCATCACCGACAACGGGAAACCATTTGTCAACAATACCATAGACAAGTTATGCCAAAAGTTTGGCTTCAAGCAAAGAAAATCCTCGATGTACCACGCTCCGGCCAATGGTCCTGCAGAAGCCTTCAATAAGACTCTAGGCAACTTGTTGAAGAAGGTTGTGTCAAAGTCTAAGAAGGATTGGCACGAGAGAATTGGGGAGGCCCTGTGGGCTTACCGGACTACGTTCAGGACACCCACGCAAGCGACCCCTTATGCTTTGGTGTACGGAGTCGAAGCGGTCGTCCCGCTCGAACAACAAATCCCATCACTACGAGTTGCTATACAGGAGGGACTAACTGAAGAGGAAAACGCCCGCCTGCGTCTTGAAGAATTGGAAGCACTGGATGAAAAAAGGCTTGATGCTCAACAGAGGCTTGAGTGTTATCAAGCCCGGCTATCCAAGGCCTTCAACAAAAAGGTGCGTATGCGATCCTTCCAAATTGGGGATTTGGTGCTTGCAGTAAGGAGGCCTATCATTATCACTCATCGCATTGGAAAAAAGTTTACCCCAAAATGGGATGGGCCGTATGTTGTCCGAGAAGTCTACACAAATGGCGCCTACAAGTTGGTCGATCAGGATGACGTGACTGTTGGCCCGATCAACGGCAAATTCCTCAAGAAATATTATGCTTAAAGGCGAGGCACAAAAAAAAAAGTGTTAAAACAAAATACACAAATTGTACAACACTCCTGGCCCGCAAGAGTATAAACTGTGAACGGCATTTACTTCTTGCAAATTTAAGAAGTTCTGAACTACGTTCTGACTTGATCCCATTCTTTTGGGTACGTAGGCAGCTTAGATATTCTCTAAGTTCAGTCTCAAATTTGTAACAAATCATGCTTGGATAGCCACCATCGGAGCATTCGCAGAAAGAAGAAAGAGCAACAAATGAGGAAATAAAGAATGGCATTTTATTGATAAATCCAGTTGTGGGCAAAAGAAATAACATCAGAATCTAAGAAAAGGGAAAATACAATTCTGATTAAAGGCTAAGAAAAAGGGTTCAAGCCCTCTAGCTCGTCTTTGGCCATCACCAACTCTGCCTCAGCAACACGCAAGGCCTCGACAGCTCTCTCGTCCGAAGGCTCCATAGATCGCAAGGTAACCAGCTCTCCATGAATCTCCCCAACCTCAGCCGCGGCCTCCCGCAAAGACTCTCTTTGCTGCACAAGGGATGAGGAAAGCTCCTGCTTCCGCTTTGTCAATAGCTCAAGCTGCTCCTCCACATTCTTCAGCTCAGCCTCAGAACACTCAACCTCTTTAACTCCCTCAGCTTCCTTGTCTAACGCCTCTCGAAGCCGGTCATCAACGTCCTTCAACTGGCGGGCGAGGGCCTCCTTGGTAAGTGCATCTGATGTAGCAGATCGTGCTTCGTCATACGCCGCGGCCCTGGCAAACAAGCTCTCCAAGAATTCCTCGATGCATGAAATGTTGGCATGTTCAAAACGCTTCATGGACTCAAGGACTAACATGACCTCGTCCTTGAGGGAGGAAACAGTGTCAAGCGAGGTGCCCATTAATCTCTCACGAAGGCCCGTCCACAGCTTACAAAGAAACTCCCTCTCGTGGCTCCGAAGGAATTTTTCTGCCTCGAACACTGAAACTGCTGCAGGAAGAAGAGCGTCCTTCTGCTTCTCTGAGGGGCGAGGTCGATCCAGCACAACATCACCAGGCACGACAGCAGATGCTGCGCCAGATCTTCCTAAAGACTTGCGACTACCACTGAAATCCCCGCCATCACTCCCAAACACTTGCTTCTCTATCTGAAAATGAGCATATACATAAGCACATTAAAATCAAGCAAGTCAAAAAGAAAAAAAAAGAAAAGAGACCATCAGTTATAGCCGATCACCTCCTTGGCAAGGACCTCAACTGACTCATGGTGGCTGGAAGCAGCATCTTCTTTCGGACCACTGGGGGCAGGATCCTGTCTAGCCCTCTTCCAATGACGGTCCCCGTTGCTGCTAGCACTGTCATCCAAAACTGGAAGAGCCAGTCGCTTTCTTTCAGGGGCGATCGGGGCAGCATGGTCGTCAGGACGATCAGGGATGTTGGGAGATGGACCTTCTGCTTCAGGCACATCACTTTGAGATGAGCTGGCACACAACTTCGCTGCATGCGTTTCAAGGTAATCCCCATGAACTGCGGTCCACCATTCTTTGTAGCCCTTAGAGTGAAATTTCCTTACAACCGCTGGAATGCGAGGGAAAAATGCCTTGGCCTTCGACCCAGACAAAGTCAGCAATCACCAGAAGTAGAGACCCTCATCCAAGGAAGTTTCGCGCACATCACGTGTAAGAATCCCAGGAGCCTCCTGATAAAAACCGAACTGACGGCTGAACCGGTGCGGGCTATAAGGCTCAACAATACACTGAGCGCCCTGCCTCAACGAAAGATAGCCCAAGCGAATCGCAGCAAAATAATCATCCTCATGACGCCTATGGCTACCATCATCAAGATAGAAGATATCCTGTTGTTTAGTAATCATGGTGTCAATCCAGCCAAAAAGGTCGCCTTTGTGAATTCTCCGGCGCGCCTCCCGTGGGTCGTAATACCTCGCTCCGCCTTCACCTGAATAGACATCCATCTTCGGACTATCGATGTCTTTATGGATCAAATAGTGAGTCTTGAAGAAGTGTGCAGCCCACGCATAAATATAATGAAGCGGGAACGGGGAGAGTATCCGTGAAGGCCTCCGTGATTGCGCAATCCTTCCCAAACCACGATAGAGACTCGTAAGGACAGGGATCGCCAGACTCACTGCCCTCCCAGTCGCCATAACACATGCCATCTTGAAAGTGCTAGGACGTACAGAACCAGCACTCTCGATGGGAAGGACGAAGACGCTGAGCCAGCAAGCTAGAAATGCCACTAAATAAGTCCCCACTCTCAAATTATCAGGGACACCGAGGCGTACAAAGGGCTCCTCGTCTACAACAGACCAGGGCTGATGCGCACCGATCTCACCAGATGGGTTGCAAGAAGATTTAGGGCGAGCCGACTTCTTCTCTTTTCAGGCAGGAGGTGCAACATACTTCGCCTTTCTCCTGCACCAGAAGCTAATCCAGTCTTTGATGGAGACTGAGGAAGCCCGAGCATCATTTGAGTTGCTGCGCAAAAACCGGTAAGCATGAAACAGATATTGACAAGACTGGGGAAGATGCCTCTTGCCTTGATCATTGAGACCCACAAGCTCCTTCGCGCTCGGGACCACCTCGTCATAAAACCTTCCATAAATCGGGAGTCCAGCTAAACTCCGTAAATCATGCAGTGAAATAGACACCTCGCCATAAGAGGTGAAGAGCGTGTTAGTGGATGGGCACTACGCCTCATAAATCGCCCGCAGAATGTTAGAGCATCGATCGTAGGTAAACATCGAGGCATACACGGCATCCACTCCCAATAGCCTTCAATGAAACGAAACTCCCCAACACATGGAAGAACATCACCCCACTTAGCTTTTCCTTCCACAATCTGGCGCCCAAGAGTCGGAAGAAGGACCGGCCGGACAGCAGCGTGATGATGAGACGACCGCAAGGTATATGCCTTGGAGGTCTTACTAAAAGGCACCTCTCGAGTCCAACTGTCCATCCGATCAGCAGCTTCCAGCCGGGGCCAAGGACGATGGAGAAGTGGAGGATAAACATCCAAGATCGTGCTCCTCTCAAGAGGATGACCTTCTTCATCAAGGATGACCAAATGCTCCACGCCTGAAGGAGAAAAGCTGCCCTTGAAATGCACCATAATGAAAACTGCAAAAGAAACGCAAGAAAAGGTTAGACAGATTCGCAAAAAAAAAAAAAAAGAGAGAGAGAGAGAGAAAGGAGTTGAAGCCTAGTCAGTACACGTGGGCTGAGATCAAGCCTGGTACTCAAAGGCCCGAAAGTTCGAGCCTAACCGGTACACGTGGACTAAAATCAAGCCTCTCAAAGGCCCAAATTGAAGCCTAGTCGGTACACGTGGGCTAAAATAAGCCTGGTACTCAAAGGCCTAAATTTGAAGCCTACGTGGGCTAAAGTCAAGCCTGGTACACGCCCAAATTGAGCCTAGCGGTTACACGTGGGCAAATCAAGCCTTTACTCAAAGGCCCAAAAGCCGAGAGGCTTAACCGGTACACTTGGGTAATTCAAGCTGGTACAAACGGCCCAAAATGAAGCCTATCGGTACCACGTGGGCTAAAGGTACAAGCCTCAAATACTCAAAAGTTCAAGCCTAACGTAACGTGGCTAAACAAGCTTGGTACTAAAAGGCCAACATTCAAAGCTAGTACACGAGGCCAAAATAACTGGTACTCAAACCCAAAATTGAGTTTGGCGAGAACTACACGGGGCTAATCAAGCCTGGTACTCAAAGGCCCAAAAGTTCGAGCCTAACCGGTACACGTGGGCTAAAAATCAAACTTGATACTAAAAAAAGAAAAAAAAACAAACCCTGAAACACAGCCTTCCCCGGAATCAGTACCAAGTGCAGCCCCATTTTCCAAAACACAAAATTCACACCAAACCAAGCCTTGTCCTTAAAAAAATAAAAAAATAAAAAAAAAAAAAACTGTCTGTGCCAAACAGGGCCTTACGCCCCAAAACCAAAATAGCACGCAAACACGGCCTTGTCTCGAACTCTTCTATCAGCATTGAACGCTGCTCGCTTCCCCATGCACGAGCACCCGCGCCGGACGCCGCTCCCTTCCTCCCCGAAGCGCCGCCGCGGCATTCTCCCCATCCAAAGCGCTGCCGCGGCATCTTTTCCTCCAGGCACCCGCACCGCCCGGCACACACACCGAGGCACGGCTCGGTAAGCCGCCAGCATTTCCGCCTGCAGCAGTGCGTGGGCGGCGCCGTGCGGTCGACGAGAGGAAGGCACAGAAGCAGGCGTAGCACGGCCACACAGGACGCAGCACAGCACTGCACGACTGGACTGCGCGCTCGTGCGCCTGCAGGAACAGCGCCTTGCGCCTCCGCCGCCGCTGTGCCATCTTCCTCGAGGCGCCGCCGCGCCGACCGCTCCGGAATATCCTCCACGGATCAGCCACACCTCGCCAAAACTGCAATCCTTCCTTTCAATGCCTCCGCCGCTGCACCCGCCCGCCAACTCTTCCTCTGCCGCAGACCCAAGCAGTACCTGCACCGCCACCTGCACACGGCGCTTAAACACCAACGCAGCTGCAGCATCGCGCGGCCGGACAGAGCGCAGCAAACGCCGCGTGACTGGGCCATGCACGCTACGCGCGCGCACAGACGCGACCCCGATGCAGCCGAACGACACCCAGCTCCACCCAACGCGACCGACTGCCTCGCGCACGAACCCAACCACCATCGTCACCAGCGCTGCGCCACCGCCTGCAACAGGCCTGCTCAGTGACAGCACCACCATTAACTCCGCCGCGTCCGGCCGAGCAATCATCAGGGAAATAGAACCGCCTCAACCCAGTTGCTATCGTCACCACCACTTCAAACGACGCCCGCAGCACTGCACAACCAACTGGAGCACGGCGCCTACAGCGCCACACAGCCAAGGGAAGCGCGGCGACACACGGAGAACGGCGCCCATAGAACCGCGAGGCCAAATAAGGCCCGAAGTGATGTCGCGCGATGCAGCCCGTCGCGCCACCGCTGTGCCATCTGCCCCACCGACGGCATCAACTGCTGCTCCAACCGCCGCCCTGACGAAGCATCACGCGGCCAAGCGGGGTGGAGCAACGCGCGCGACTCAATAGAGGGCGGCGACCGTGACTTCGCCGCCTCCTCAAAAAAAAAAAAAAAAAACAAAAAAAAAACAAAGAAAACAAAAAACAAAAAAAAACAAAAAACAAAGACAAAAAAAAAGAAAAAAAAAACACAGAAACAAAAACAAAAGAATATATAAATACATCTGAAATAAATAAAATAAAATATAATAATAATAATAATATTAATAATGATAATAATAAAAAAAAATGATGGATATACGTACATATATATGACTTCCGGTAATAAACAAATAAATAAATAAAGAATATATATATATGGAAGAATGAACGGACTCACCCTCTGTTACGGAAAAGAAGAGGAGAAATGAAATAAAAGAAGAAATGAAGAAAGAAAAAAAAAAGGGGAATGAAGGACAGATATATAAAAGAAATTTGTGGGGAATCGGCAACGACGCGCGCGATCTTCAGTACAAGATATAAATGACGCGTGCGATTTTCAATGCAAAGCTTATTTAAGGTAACCGGATATATACTTATACGTACGTACATATATATATACATATATGAAAGAGAGTCGGAAAACAAAATAACCAGAAATATATATATATACAAAAAATATATATATAATAATAGAAAAAAAAATAATAATAATAATAAAAAATGCATATATATATATAAATAAAATCGAAACTTATTCATTCAAAATAAATAAATAAATAATAATTTTTATTCATGAACAAGTCTCGAGGGGGCATTTTGTAAACACATAAAATAAATAAATATAAATAAATAAATAAATAAGTATCACATAAAATTAAATAAAGAAATTAAAATACGAATTAAATAATTTTATTCCAAAATTTTAAAATAAATACACTTTTCTTAATAAATAATTAATCAATCAAAATTGTCCAAATCAAATGGCGACAAATGGCACAATCCGGTAAGAAAGCAATAAATAATGAAGAAGGCCAATCAGAAGGCGACAAGTGGCGCAGTCTAGCAAGAGGCCAACAACCCCAGCCAATCAGAATGCTCCACGTCAGCAGGTTAGGTGGCTACATCATCTCTCCTACAACTATAAATAGGGGTCAAAACCTCACAACAAAAAAAAGAAAAGACAAAAACAACAAGCCAAGGAGAAGAAGAGAAGACACAAAATCCTCTCAAGGTGTTCAAGAACATTCAAGGCGTTCTTCGTCAAGTTTAAAGAGTTCATCCCCAAATTCAAGGCGTTCTTCGTCAACGGTCTTCAAATTCAACGTTCGATCCGAAGTCAGAGCGCTAAGTTCGAAGATCAACGTTAATTGGAGAAATCAACAAATTTCAAGGAAGATCAAGCACAAACCCTTCTCTTGAAGATACTCCAAATTAAAGCCACAGCTTCGATCCTAAACCCAAATTCAAGGCGTTCTTCGTCAACGATCTTCAAATTCAACGTTCGATCCGACATCAGGGCGCCAAGCTCGAAGATCAGCGTTAATTGAAGAAATTTACAAGTTTCAAGGAAGATCAAGCACAAGCCCTTTCCTTGAAGACACTTCAAATTGAAATCACATCTTTGGAGGAAGAATCAGAGGACTAAGTTAGAGAACAGAGCCCGCATCAAATTCATTTGATTCAAGTTGTAATCGATTTGTACGAATTTCTTATTAGTGGAATCCAAGAGCAAAGATTTTGTCCTACAGTATCATAAGGTAACATCGACTAGTGATATGACTAAATTTGTGAATTTAACTAAATACATGACTCTTACTTGGTGAGAATGAAAAAAAGATAAAAGGTCTATACCGCACAATATTCAAGGTTAGATGGATTTATTGTGATTTGTTTCACTTTGTCTTAATTAGACTATAATAAGAACAGAGGCTAAGTATTACCCATATCCTTTGAGTTATGCTTGTTGCCAATTAAAGATATATTAGAGAGACACACAAAAGGTTAGAATGCATGGTGGGAGTTAAATTGGTAGGTTGCAGACAAACCTTGAGAAGACTTGTGAAATAATTTATTTATTTGCAATAGGATTGGACATAGTAAATTGTCATGGTGCTGTTACGATGAGATCATTAATTGGAAGCACAATGAGAACTTTCCATTAATTAAATTAAATAGATTAGACACAAATGGGATTTCATTATTAGTAGAGATTTATTATTGGGGAAGACATATGGACTACAAATTATTAATGAGTTTAATAATTAAAAGGTACATGGGTTAGGAATTAATTAAAGGTCCATGTAGGAGAGCCATGGAGCCCATGTCTTGAGACCCTAGTGTCACTATGTATTTAAGCTTGTTTTCTTTTCTTTTTCTAAACACACATTTAATAGTTGCAAGGCAAAAAATGCATGCACCCTCTAAGTTAGAAAAGAAAAACAGCCACCCTTTTTTTGTCTTTTTTTTTTTGTCAAGAAAAAGATTTTAGTCCAAAGTGTTCATGTAAGAGCCTTGCAAAAGGAGTTTTATAAGGTGCAGAAGGTGCTTATTATTGTTCCAACTATGTGGGCAACCTAGAGGTCAAGTTTTCAAGGTCACACAACTCAAGGTTCGCAAGTGTGCCCGTTGGAAAACATTTACAAGGACCCATATTTTATGTATTCTTGTTTATGAGATATCCTATGTTTTCATAACGAAAATAGATGGGGTTTGTTAGGTTATGTTCCACTGGGTGTTTACCATGTTTTTATGTTTTAAAGTTTCAATTTTTACATGTCAAACCCCAGCAAAACCCAACAATTTACCCATGGCATACAATAGAGAATTCCTATTCTATGTTAAAGTAAAAAACTTGGGCTTATGCCGATACAACCCATGAAAATAAATTATATATCCATGTAACCTCTCCAAAAGAAAAGAAAACAATTGTCAACAAGTGACTTAAATCTATAATCCATCCATAGCATGCATTCATACAACTATACATCACATGTATGGTTAGACAATTCTATTTAATGACTCCTTCCACAACTTATGCATCCCTTTCATTAGTTTTCATTTACTGAAAAAACTCTTTTTCTAAAATTAAAATTAAGAAAATTCTGCAAATAGCCCATTTGTGTCACTAAAACAGTTTCCATGGCCATGAGCCCTCGATTCATACTCGCGAAGCCATCTACAATAGAATACCATATTCTATCGCATTACCCCTCATAATTGTGAAAATCCTTCTCGCAATGGCAAGGCACCACTCATGATTGTGGGAATTGGAATTGGGCATTATAGAACTACCGCTTCCAATAGCACGATTGTAGAGATGACTATTGTGATCGTGAGAACCCATCTCTTGTTCATGACATGAATCATGAATCACAGCAAAATGCTGTCTTGACTATCAAGACTAGATTTTTAACATGTTTTCTCAATCCTAAACTCTTACAAAACATTTTTGCAAGCATAAACATGTATTAAATACAAGTTTAAATAATTTTTTTCATGAAAACGAACAAAAATCATAGAAGGGCCATTAAATTTTATGGTTATGCAAGGAAACGGTGGCTCTAACACCACTATTAGGTTTCATTGGGTTTAGCACATAAATATACAAACTTTAAGCCATAAATTCATCACCAACATGGATCAAAAGCAAACAAGCATAAAATCATGTAAACAAGCAAGCTTGTAAATCTATCTTCGAAATCTAATTTCAAGACGAGTGAACTAGTGATCCTTTGAGTCATGGCCCTCAAACCCAACCTCTAGTTCGTTCATCTACATAGTTGGAATGTTGACAAGTGCCTTCTTAACCATGCAAACCTCTTTACAAAGTTCACTTGAAACACCTTTTGGGCAAGAAGGATTTTTAGAAAAGAAAGAGAAGGAGAGGATGGCTAGAAAAATTTCTCTCTTTTTACTTGAAGGGATGCACGATTTTCCACAATTTTCTGAATTAAATGTGATTTAGAACTCTAAGTATATATTTTACCAAGACGCAATGTCCTATACTGGTTAGGATTCCCTTTCCAGATATATCACCTAGAACAAACATGGCATGAGCTCCATAGGCTTCCTACATGGACCTTAAGTTATTCCTAGTCCATAAACCTTTAATTATTAATCTCCATCAGTGATTTGAGCCCATAGAGCTTTTCAATTATTAATCTCTATTAATAATTGAGGTCCACTTGTGTCTTTCCATTTAATTTAATTTATCTCTATTAATTAAACTAAAGGTTGATTATGTTTCGTATTAACAATCTCCTTATCAACAAGCGCCATGGTGAATCCCTTTGGTCCAATCCAATTGCAACATAATACATTATTTCATAAAGTCTTCTCAAGGCTCATTTACATTCCCCCAATTTACCACATTCTATGTTCATCCTTAATTGACAACAAACATAGCTCAAAGGATATGTGTGGTGCCTAGCCTGCAACCCATATCCTAATACAATTAAGATAAAGTGAATAAATCACATAAACTCTCCTAATAATGAGTACCATGCGATATAGGTGTTTTGTCTTGCTTTGTCCCAACCAAGCATGAGTGATGTGATCCTGGACCAATTGGAGGTGCTAAAGACCATGGCATAATATCTTGTTGTGCCTTGAGATTTTTGGAGGGTCCAATAGAAACAGTTCGGCTTCAAAATTGGGCTCAAATTCTGGAATAAGGTGGATTTTGATGATTGGAAGAATCAAAAGGATAGAATTATGGCTTTAATGTTGGTCTTAGGGCGAATTGCGATCCAAGACATGTCAAATCAATCATGAGGTGCCTAAATCGACTTTGAAGAAGTTTTAGGCATTTTGAATTTATGATCTGGACAAGGCCCAATCAATCTCAGACATTTCTATCTATCAAGGGACAATTTTGGGGCTTCCTAAATTTACAATTGTGTAGGATGCAATCGATTGCAATAGCCATGATCAATAAGGTAGAACTTTTGCAGGATGATTCCAAGACAACCAGATCGATACGTATCGATTTATTGCATTGTGTGAAAAATAGAATGGACATTTCAATCGATCTCAATAGGCAGGAAGCTAATTTTGGGTTACATTTCAAATTTTTGGCTGTTGGAGCCATTTTTTCAAGGGAAATTTTGTTATTTTTGTCTTCTACCTTGTGTCTTAGCTTGCACTCGTTTAACCCTCTCTTTCATTTATAAGAAGAATTGAACAATGAAACTTGATATTTGACAATGAAGGTAGAAGATTTCTTCCATCACTTTCCATACTTATTTGTATTATGTTAAGGGATTTCAACTCCCAAACTCAAGTATTAAATCAGGTCTTTTTGGGTGCATTCCAGTAGTTGTGGCCAACATCTCCATGGCATGGGTGTTTGGACCTTGGTTGAATATTTTTTTGATTTGTTGCAAGGGTTTATCCACATAAGTTATGTTCTTCTACGGTTGAAATTTATTCAATCTTGTCATCTATCCTTCGTTTATCTTTGTTTCCCTTGCTTATTTTCGTTGTTTTTTTCCCTATCATTTTTCCATTTTCCCAACCATTTTTTGATCCTTTTCTTCTGCCAGTTCTCATCAATTGCATCAAAGCTAGTTAATCGGGTTTTTTAATCCAGTTGATTGGTTGGGTTCTATTGTTGTATTTTCCATATTTTTTACTATTTATTGTTCATCTACTCCATTTTCTCTATTTTATCCAAAAAATCCACAAAAAAATTGGGCTGTTTGGGTATTTTTGGCATTTTTGGTGTTGCTGAAAATTTGGTTGTATTTTGTGGAAATATTGTCGGAGATTGTATATGTTGTTGAATATTGGTGTTGTTTAGGACAAAAAAAGGAAAGAATAAAAAGATGCAAAAATTTGTACAAAAAATCTAGACTACTTAGGGCTTGTTTGGATGGATTTTTTTATTTTTGGTGTTATGTGTTGCTGAAATTTGGGTATTATTGTTGGAATATTATTGGGAGTTTGTTTGGACAGAAAAAAGAAAGAAGAAGAAAAGAAAAATTTGTACAAAAAAATATACAATCTGGGCACATTTTGAGATTTTGTATTTGCTAAAATTGTGATTTTTGGGGTTGAAATATTGTGGGATTGTTTGTTCAAAAATTGGGGATTTGTTGCTGTGTTTGGGCAATTTTCGTCAAAAGTGTCCAACAGTTTGATGCCAACTAGTTCCAGATCAATTGCACCACCATGGTGAGCCCAAACCCTAGTTGTTGTATCCAAAGCATGATCAATCATCCTTAAGTCTAACCGATTATGCTCCTAGTTTCCTCCAAATCATGCACACATTCTATAGTGCGCTCGCTCAATCCCTTGTGTCTAGATCAATCCATTCCTACCCAGATCGTTTGAATTTGTAGATTTTTCACTTAGATTGATCTTTATAATTCTAGATCACTCACAAACTCCATTTTTATTCAATTTTTACACCTTGGTTTGTGATTTTTGTTAGCATTGAACTTAGGAACCACCTCGAATTATCAAAGGTGACATTGAGATAGGTTAGTAAGGGTATTGAGTGATTTTTTTATTTTTCTCTGTTCATTTATATTTATATACACATAGACACTTCTCTCACCTTTTGTTTCACAATGTCACATAGCCAAGCTGGTTCCAATGATGATGAGCATGATTTGAGGGCCACACTTGAACATTTCACTAAAGAATTGAAGGACCTCTATCAAAAACTGGGTGGCATGCATGCAAAGCCAAAGAGGTTGAAGAGACCCATATCATCTCCATTGCTTACTCAATGCAAGACATGGATGTTGTCAACTTAAATTGCTTCTAGTGGGGGAACTATTGTATATGGATTTGTCACCATTAAATGAAGACATTCAAGAGGAGGGGAAATTTTAACAAAAGAATCTGAAGTAATTAAAGTGGAAATTGAGGAAGTTGAGAAGGAGATAGCAATAGAAAAGGTAGAGGAGCTTGGGAGTATAATGGAGCATGGGTTGTAAGAGATTATTTAGAGCATGGGACTGTTGAGGTTTATGAGTATATTGACCCCTTTGATTTCCCTTTGATGTGTTTGTTTGTGTGCTCTTTGCAGGATTTGGTGATTTTACAAGTTAAGGCACTCCATGTGTATTGGGACCCTAATGACCTCAAATGTATACTTCACCTAATTGTGCTACACATCAGTTGAAAATTTTTTGGATCCAAGAACTTTATGTGTGCATGCCCAATTAAGGTTTTTGTGATTCATCCAATTACTTCACATGTCATGTTGTTGGCAACTAGGTGCTGGATTTGTGTTGATGCAAAATTGAAATCCAAGCAAATTAGAGAAGCATTTCAAGGATTTTACAAATTTGTATTTGATTTGGGAAGACAAGACTACAAACTAGGTACAATTTCCCTTCAAGAAGAGTAGTTTGATGTGATCTTGGACTAATTGGAGGTGATAAAACCAGGGTATGATTTCTTGTTCAACCTTGAGAGTTTTTGGAGGGGCTAATAGAACAAAGTTCAGCCTCAAAATTGGGCTCAAATTAGGAACAAGGTGGATTTGATGATTGGAAGAAGCCAAAGGATAGAATTATGGCTTCAATTTTAGACATAGGGTGATTAAAATGCTTGGAAGGAGCTGGAATTGCTATATGAGACATGTCGGATTGATCATAAGGCAACTAGATTCATTTTGGAGAAGTTTTGGGCATTTTGGCTTTATGATTGGGATAGGGTCCGATCCATCTCAAACATGTTGATTGACTAGGGCACAATTTTCTAGGCTTTTAAGATTTACATTTGCGTAGGATGTGATCGATCATGACAACTGCAATCAACATGGCAGAGCCATTTCAAAACAATTGTAGGACCAAATCAACATGGATCAATCCATAGCATTGTGCATGATATAATCCCAAACCAATTAGAGGTGCTTCAAACCCTAGGGCATGAGGTCTTGGTATGCCTTAGAATTTGTGGAAAAGTTTAGCTTCAAAATTAGGTTTACATCATGAACAAGATGATTTTGACTTCACTTTTAGACTTGGGGTTGGAATCCATTCAATAGGATAGATCAGCACAAGTGCACCAGTCAACACTTGTTGGCTTTAGTCTGCTGCGTTAGAATTCCCTCCATTTTGTTGTTAAATTTGTTGTTACTATTTATTCCCTTTTGGTTAGTTTGTTATACTTGTGTTTTTGTAGATGTGTGTAGATTATACTTGTGTTTTTGTAGATGTGTGTAGATTATTCTAGAAGGAGTTAGCCCCCAAGGGGCTAATCAGAATTGAATGGACAGTAACTTTGCTGTAGGAAACCTTCCTTCTTTTCTCTGCTAATTTTCTTCATTACTTCTCTTTTTTTATAAACACGTAAGGCCATTTAACCATTTTATTTCTACATGGTACCAGAGCTAGCAAGGAAGAAAGTAGCAGCATAATCACTCAAAAACCATGGCAATAGCATCATCCTCCATTGGCACCTAGCAAGACATCCCAACAAACCAACCAGATAGGTTCCCGACCCTTGCTAATGGCGATAATCCAATGGTGGCACTACCTCTAGAGTTACTAACTATTGAGAATTATGTGCTGTGGTCACAAAGCATGAGGAGAGATCTCGAAGCAAACACTCAATTGATGGAAGCTCAGGAGAGATCCAACAATATGGTAGTCTCTTATATCTTAAACTCCATCTCACCTACTATTAAGTCTAGTTTGTTGTTTGTTGATGATGCATGTGAACGTTGGAATGAGTTAAATCAAAGAATGTCATAGCACAACAATCATAGAATTTACCAATTGAAGAATCACTTGCTACACTAGTTTGAGGGGATGATTTGGTAGTAACTCACTATGGGAAATTAAAGGTGATTTAGGACGAACTTTCAGTGAATAACACAATGCTTGAGTGGACTTGTGGCCAGATGAGAATTCTAAGTGAGAGGGTATAAAGGGATTGTGTTATTTAATTCCTAATGGGATTGAATGATAGCTATGCTTATGTGAGTGGACCAAATTCTAATGCTTGATCCAATTCCCCCTATCAACAAAGTCTTTGCTATGGTAAAAACCAAGAAAAGCAGCATCAAATCCTTGGAGTAGTGTAGGGAGTAGATAGTCTGGGTTTGGTTGTGCAAAGAGGAATAGGGACTTTGAAGGCAACAACCAAAAGGGAGAAGTTGTTTTGTGCACATTACAGAATGCCAAAGGCATAACCTTGACTCTTGCTTCAAGGTTGGGAATGATGAGATTTCCACTTGCACACACTATAACAAGAAAGGCCAAATAGTGGGAAAATGCTATAAATCAAAGGGCTATCCATTAGGGCTTAAGTTCAACCAAAAAAATGGAAGGAATGCAGCACCTGTTGATTTGTCATAGGTTGTATAGCAAGAACAAGCTAACCACGCAGAGTTTTTTGAGAAGATGAACTTAACTACAAGGCAATATCAAGAGTTGATGGCAATTTTCAGGCAATGTTGCCAAGTTTGCAAAGCCTAGGCCAAGGAATACAATTCCATATCATAAGTAGGGTAGTTGAGGGTGGCTCCACTCAACTTTTCGCTAAAATACGCAATGGACTGTCTTTCTTGCATCAACACAATGCCAATTACTACACCAAAATCAAGTAAGCAAACAGCAAGTGCACATGTGATCTTTTGTTTTAAGGTGTCAAAGGCATCTCGCTATCCTTTATCCAATTTCAATTTCTCATTCTTCTCAATCACGATGGACAATGGGGCAACAATGATGCTAAAATCTTTCATAAAGCGGCGGTAGAAACTAGCCAACCTATTGAAGCTCCTAATCTCCCCAATGGATTGAGGCATGGGCCATTCTTGAATGGCTTTATTTTTTCCTCATCAACATGTATTCCCTAAGAATTAACATGTATTCCCTGAGAATTAACAACAAATCCCAAGAACACACAATGGTTCACACAAAATACATATTTCTTAAGGTTAGCATATTATTGTTCTTGCCTCAATGTAACCAAAACACGTTGCACATGCTTAACATGCTCATTTGTGCTCCTATTATATATCAAAATATCATCAAAGTATATAACAACAAATTTACCAATATAAACATGTAGAGCATGATTCATCAACTGCATGAATGTAGTACTAAGGGCATCGGTAAGACCAAAAGGCATAACAGTCCATTCATGTAGCCCAAATTGAGTCTTAAATGCCATTTTCCATTTATTTGCTTCCCTCATTCTAATTTAATGGTACCCACTTTTTAAATTAATTCTAATGAATATACTAGCTTCATGCAACTCATCCAGCACTTAATTTTAAATGGGGAATAGGGTAGCGATACTTTATTATCCTGGCATTTATAGCTTAGCAATGAACACACATGGGCATAAGTAGGACGATACGGCACATGGGCTCATGCTTTCTCAAGCCTACCCCTTTTCTAGTAATTCTCCTACTTGGCATTGTATCTCCTTAGCTTCTTCTAAGTTCACCTTGCATCTGATTCAAAATTGAAGCTCCAGGCACTAAACCAATTTGGTGCTCAATTCCACAAATGGGTGGCAAACAGCTAGGCAACTCCTCTAGAACTACATCTCTAAATTCTTGCACAAGTGGAACAAAATACAAATAGAATCAGGGAGTTAGATTGTAACATCATCAAAAAGCATTAAGCTTTCTTCGTACAATAGCAATACCATAAGACTATCATTTTCACAAGCTCTGCTCACATCCCTCACTCTTATTATCATACACTTTTTTGCTCCCTCTTTCTTGTACTCTCTCTATTTTCGTTTTGTGCTCTCCCTCTTTGGCTCTTTTCTTCTCCTCTCCTCTCGTCCTCTTATTCTTGTCAAGCTCTAATTTATATTATTTTTGCATGTGCACTTGCTCTTCATGGACTTGCTTCAGAGGAAATGTTGCCTTGTAACCTTCCTACTTCTAAAATTGAAGATTCTTGATCTACTTGTTCAACATCTTCATCACCACCATGCTCATCAATTCCGTCTTCTCCTTCACTTTCATTGGTGATGATTTCTCCCATGTCATTGAAGATCATTGCCATCTTGTTTAGGCATTGGTTTGCAAAATGACCTCACCTCTAATGCTTGAAACATATAATGTCTCTATTGTAGGAAGTACAAGTAGTCGTGTTAGGATGAGTTACCTTGGATGTTCCTTCTTTGGGTGGACTTGCCACAGGTGGCCAGTCATCCTTCCTAGGGAATGTCCTAGGGCCCAACATGCTTGTTGGTGCTCCTCCTTCTTATGGCCACCTTCAAGTTTGTCCGTTTTTAATTGGTCTTTCATTGGCTTTCCTTTAGCTTGTCACAATTTGATCTCACCAAATTACAGCATAGTCAATGAACTCAATGATTACTAGCTGATAATCTAAGTAAAATGAAACTTTACGTGAATAAATTTTTGTTCAAATATGTTAGCTCAAATTATCAATCAAAATAAAGAAATTTACCTATCTTAAGTGTTGCAGTGGTGTAGATTGAAAATAAGTGAAAGAGAAGAGGAATAAACTTGACTGGACGTACCAAACCAAGGAAATACAAGTTCCTGACCTAATACGTTGCTTGTATGAAGATTGGGTGCCTAAACCATCGCCTAAGTGAACCGCTAGTGAGAGGGTAGGTGAGGACCAATTAGATTTGCTGCCCATTGCCTCCTTGTTGCTTAGGCAATGGCCAAATTTTGGCTTATTGCCTAAGCGACAACCAACACCAGCTTTGTGTGAGGAAGCCAGTGTTGGCTGTCACTCTTTCATCGCTTAGGTGATAAGCCAAAATTTGGCCAAGCGATGGAGCAAGTGACAGTTCATTTTTTCCCCACCTAACCTTTGGACCAATAATGGAAAATGGATGAAAATTGCAACCAATCAAGGAGTTTGGATAGTGGAAGCCAAATCATCCATTCATCGTTTAGAATTGTTTTAGGCATTATGATCTATCATTGTAATATTGGTTTGGCATAAGTAGAAGGTTTGAGAATGAGTTGGTGTTATCACAAGATGTAAGGCATGACTTGGAGGTGAGGAATCGCTACGGGAAGCTGCGAACAAGCGATAAGTATTTATCTTTTATTTTCCTTATTCCCGATGTATGATATCATTGATCTAATCAAGTAAGGACTTTTATTTTGTCATTTCCAATTAATTATGTTTTCTTATTTAGTTGTGATTACTTTTCTTATTATTATTCTTCTTTCCTTCTCTTCTTCTTATCTCCTCCTTTTATTTTGTTACCTAACTTGAAATTATAACAAAAGTGAATCCACAAGTTAGGCAAGTTGTGCACAATTGTGAATAGTGGAATTATAACAGAAGTGAAGATCCTTTATTCACAACAAAAAATTGTGTTCAACTTGTCCTTCTTCTTTCTTTGTATTTTCCTTTGCTTATTCCTAACTTATGGTTATAATAAGACTAAATCTGCAAGTTAAGACAATTGATCACAATTGTGAATCGTAAACTTATAATGGGAGTGAAGATCTTACATTCACAAGGGATCAATTATTAATCCATTGTTTATATTCTCAATTGAATTAACTCTATAATAATTGGATTGATTTAATTGAAGCCTTAGTATAACTTCGGAAAGTGTACTAAGGAACTAAGGGATTAATAACCCCTAAATAAGAGATTAAAGATTAATAATTAATCAGATGATGATGAAAGTTCTTACATTTTTCTTGCATTATGATTGTCATTAAACCTTTACTTGTGATTATTACCACATTCATCTCATTCCAGATACTTTAAGTTACTGTGTATTCACTCAATCACTATTTAATTCATTATTAAATCAATTTTACTTAATAAAAATACAATATTATTGGAACAACACTCTTACTCCCTATGTATACAACAACCCTTACTCCCTTGTATTACTTGATGTGACCGTTGTACACTTACAACATTAAATTTTCCTACATCACTAGCTTTATCATTTGCTTCTCCGTTTATCGGTAGCAATTTAACAGCATTTTTGTCGTTCTCTCCCATTCAAAGTAAAGCTCTAGGTTAGATTTTCTTTGGAATGGTGGCACCTTGAGCTTAACTCTCTTAAGCTTATCTTGTTCAACATGTGCTAGTCTCCTTCATTGTTGTCATAGTGGCTCATCAAATATGTTATCATTATAGTCCAAATAATTATTCGCTGGTCATAATTAATCTCCTTGGCTGATCATAATTATAGAAAGCCTGTCATCCTATAAACAATCACATCCCCTCTAGCTTGATTGCAAACTCTTCAATGTTGATTTAGGTTGGCTTGGCTTGATTGAGGCTGGTCTGGATCGTGCTTGTAGAGTTCCTTGGTATTTTTTGGGCTTCTTAAGTTAAAATTGGATGCTACATCCCATCTTTAGACCCTTCCAACATGTGTGCATGGTCATCAAACCTCCAATTAAGCATCAAATGGACAAGGGCATTCTTGAATGTGCAAGCTCTTGCTCTCATGATGATGGGTTTAGATGGCAACTTGAGGGGATCTCATTCAAGAATGTCCACATCAATTGGTAACCTTGATAAGACTAAGTAGGACTATATGATACGCTATTGTAGAATCAGCAGCCCTCCATTAAGAATTTGGAGGTGCAAGTTGGGTAACTTGTAGAAGAGATAGCTTTTACACCTGCAAGTACACTTCCTTGCACTTACTAAGAATAATCCAATTGAACATGTATAAAGTGTGCAGATAGTGATACATAAAAATGAAGAGGTGCCAATGCTTGCAATGGAGAAAAAGAAGGTAGAGGGTGTAGACACATAAAAAAAAAATTAAATAAATATCACGAAAAAAAATTTAAAATATTCATTACATAATTTTGTTTCAGAATTTTTAAGCACATACAATATCTTTAATAAACAATTAAAAATTCAAAATTAATCAAATCAAAAAATGACAAATGGCACAATCTGGTAAGGAGGCATTAAATGATCAAGAAGGCCAATCAGAAGGTGACAAGTGGCGCAGTCCAGCAAGAGGCCAACAACCCCAGCAGCTAATGAGAACGCTCCACGTCAGCGGGTTAGGTGGCTACACTATCTCTCCTACAACTATAAATAGGAGTCAACCCCGCAACAAACGAAAAACACACAGAAAGGAAGAGCAAGAAGAGGAGACACAAATTCTCTCAAGGACACTCAAGAACATTCAAGGCGTTCTTCATCAAGTTCAAAGAGTTCATCTCCAAATTCAAGGCGTTCTTCGTCAACGGTCTTCAAATTCAATGTTCGATTTGAAGTCAGGGCACCAAACTCGAATATCAATTTAATTGAAGGAATCCACAAGTTTCAAGGAAGATCAAGCACAAGTCTTTTCCTTGAAGTCATTTCAAATTGAAATTACATCTTTAGAGGAAGAATCAGAGAACTAAATTAGAGAACAGAGCCCACACAAAATTCATTTGATTCAAGTTGTAATCAATTTGTACAAATTTCTTATTAGAGGAAATCCAAACGCAAGATTTTGTCCTACAGAGGTGCAACTGGCCACTATTGAAGAAGAGAAGAAAACTAGCCCACCACCATATAAGCTAGAGATCCCCTATCTACAAAGGCTTCTACCAACAAAAGTGAAGGAGTAAGTAAGTAAATTTCTTAATAATTTTGAAATGTTAAATGTATCCTTCAGTTGCAAAAATCAAAAAGAGCCTAAGTGTGGCCAAGTGCTTGCTAGATGTAGCAAGTAGAAAAAAGAAGTGGACAACATTAACAATATCATGGGTGATGAAAGGATTTTTCCACAAAAACTAGATAACCCAAGGAGTTTTTCCATTTCTTGTACCATAGGAAGCACCTAGTTTGCTAATGTTTTATTTGACTTAGGTGCTAGTGTGGATGTCATGTCTTTCTCTACATTTTAGGCACATAGGATGGACTTGGTAAAGCCCACACAGATGACGACCAAGTTGGCAAATAGGTCTACGACAAGGTCACCTGGATTGGTGGGAAACATGCTAATTAAGGTAAGTGATTTTGTTGTGCTCACAGACTTTATTGTTTTAGATATGAAGGGTGAAAAGGAGTAGAGTATAATCTTGGGGCGCCATTTCCTTGCTACCACTAAAGCTATGATAGACATAGGAAAGGGTAGTTTGACACCATATATGGGTCCTGAAAAGGTAACATTCCTTTTGAAAGAGGCTTGAGGGAGACAAAGGAAGATTTGAGCACAAGAAAGAGGGGGGCAAGCAAGAGGAGGAGTGAGATAAAGAAGATGAAGAGGGAAATTTTAGCTCATGGGGGTTGTGGATCTACAAAGTCACCACTGATCCACCCTAAATCATAATTGTTATTTTGGGTTGTAGACATTAAATATAACGCTTCTTGCGAATCAACCCAAGCTAATTTCATTGCTTTCAATTCATTTGTTTTATTTTCATTTTTTTTATGTGTTGCATGGATATCATCTACATTTTAATCTTGGTGTAGGAATTTTGGAAGAAAGTAGACAAGTGTGCATGGTAATAGCCCAAACATGAAGAAGGATAATGTGTGCCACCCTAATAGGTTGTCTCGCTCTTTGTTTCCATGTTTCTCTTGTGATAATGTTTGCTATAGGCACCAAACTAAGCATAGTGGTGGGCACAAGTATAGAAAAATTTGAGTGGGCACACTGTAATTGGATGCGATATGAGTGCTGAAATTTTTAACCATGCAATTATGTTGATTACATGATCAGATTGATATCATGAACATGTTGTAGAGTTTGTGGTCACTATATTTAATTTATGATGAATGTCTTGCATGGAATTTATTGTTGCTTGGTTCTCAAATTGTTCTTGAGTTTAGCACATTAGCCATAGTGTTGAAGATATGGTTCCTATTTTATAGAGCACGCACTTTTCAACTTCTGATTAATATACTGTTTGAGAAGCCCAATAGTAAGGGTAGGATAATTCAATTGTGAACATAAGTCTTACCTTGAGTGTTGATGAAGGCTCTAGAGAAATGGGGAGATTAACAAAAAAAATAGAGTGAGAACTTAAAAAGAAAAAACTTAAGTGAAAATTTTGAAAGAAAAAAATTGAAAACATGTTTGCATGTGAAAAATTAATCTATTCCACTAATTCTTGCTATTAAGTAATCAAGATAGCGTAAAGAACCCTGTTCATTCTTGCGACAAGTTTACCCGATTATGAGTATGCAAAGCATTTTAAGTAAGTTGTATATTGAGTAATTGGGGAAGCAAGGAGCATGACAACCTTTGTTCACCTTTGTGTAAGAAGATTCCCAACTGCTTAAGAATGAGTTTGAAGTTCACAAAAGAATGTGAAAAATAAGTGTGGGGGGAAAAAGGAAGGAATGATTTAGCTACACTAGTCGTCTAATTAGAATTATTGTTAAATAAACTTGTTTGAAAGGAAATAAGTTAATGCTTAAAGTGAGCAGCCTTGCATATAATTGTCTTTAGAGTTGCTATAGGATCATCAAGTAGTTAAAGTGATTGAAAGTTGAAGAATGCCATGCGCACATGCAATAATTCATGTTGTAAGCATTTGGATCAAAAGTGCCATGATTTTGAACTAAGTGGCCTACGCATAGTGATTTTTGAAATTCAAAAGAGTGGCTAAGTCTGTGGATTACATGAATTTATGCATCAATGAATTGACTGAAAGAGAAAGTGGTTGTTTAAGGACAAGCAACTTGCTAGAAGATTAATATAGAAATTAATATTTTATTATTAACTAAATGAAAGTATATATACAACCAAATGTCCTCTAGTATCCCTTGTTTTTGTCAGCATTAGAGGACATATCACTAACAATCTCTCTCTTGCACTTTAATGCCAACACTAGTAATGTCAATTGTTATAGTCTCTAATCCCTATCTTCTTAAGATGGTGATCCAACTGCACTTGAGTCATCAGCTTGGAGAGTGGCTAGGCCACATCACAAGCTAAAGCTATTTTCTGCAGCACTACATTGCCATTTCCAATAATTTCTCGAATAATGCGATAAGGCCTATCTATGTTTTTGGATTTTTGATGAGACCATGATTCTTTCGCTGTCACAAACTTCATTGTCCAAATAGCTTCCCTTGCTACATCACATGTGACATTATACTCAACCTGAGTGATGGAATATACTATTGTATTCTATTTGCAAATATGTACCCAGAGATAGATTTCCTATCATCCAAATTCAATTGGAAGTCAGAATTAGTATATCCGTCTACTTGTAGATCACCATCTCAATATAGAAATATCTTATCCTCTGTTCTTTTTAAGTACTTAAGAATACACTTGACAGCATTTCAAAGCCCTCTATTAGGATTCACTTAAAACCTACTCACGACACTTATAGCATAGGCAATATTTGGCCATGTACATCATTGCATACATTAGGTTCCCTATAGCCAAAGCTTATGGAATAGCTTCCATACTCCTCTCATCATCCATTTTACGCACATGGACTTCAAGAGGTGGGTGTCATGCTTGAATGGTAGCAATCCTCTCTTTGAAGCATCCATACTAAACCTCTTCAGTACTTTGTCTATCTACAAAGTTCAGGAGAGATATAACAATCTTTTTACTTTATCTTTATAGACGTGACTGTAAAAAATGTAGGTCACTTCTCCTAAGTCTTTCATGGAGATGGTTCTGGATAACCAAATCTTGACCAAGATTAACATCACAACATCATTCCCTATCAATAGTATTTCATCCACATATGATATGAGGAATGCTATTGCTCTTCTACTAACTTTCTTATAGATGCAGGGCTCATCTTTGTTTTTGATAAATAATTTAATTGCACCATCAAAACGAAGATTCCAACTCCTTGACACTTATTGAAGTCCGTAAATGGACCTCTTAAGCTTGCACACCTTGTAAGATTCGTATTTGACTTTGAAACTACGTGGTTGTAGCACATAAATATCTTTCTCAAGCATCCCACTAAGGAAAGCAATTGTTGACATCCATTTGCCAAATCGTACAATCCTAGTGGGTGGCTATCGAAAGTAGAATCTGAATAGATTCAATGTATCTACCGTTGAGAAAGTTTTCTTGTAATTCCCTTTGTTTAACTATAGTCCTTCACCACCAACTTGGCCTTATAGGTCTCTACATTGCCAGTCAATCAATCTTTCTCTTATAGACCTGCTTACATCAAATGGAAACAATTCTCTCGAGTGGATCCATAAAATTCCATACCTATAGTTCACGCGCTTTGAATCAATTCATAGCCTCTTGCTACTTAGTAAAGTCCTTATATGCAATCGCTTGATCATAAATAGAAGAATCATCTCCATGATCTTCATCTCTCATTACATACAACTCTTGTCCGTTCTCTAGAAATAACCATATCTCTCTAATGCCTGAGAGATTCTACTTGATCGTCACATTGGTTGTGTCTCAAAAGGTTCCGTTTGAATAGGAATGTGAATTATAGGTTGACATGCTCAACTTCCTTGAGAACTATTGTTTTACCAACACCACTTTCTAAAATGAACTCTTCTTTGAGAAAACATAGGCCATACACTATGACAATTGTATTGTCCTCAAGTATGTAGAACTCGTATCCCATAGAATCTTTAGGGTATCCTACATAGTGGCTAATAAGTGCCATTACATCTAACTTGTCCGTCCTAGTCTTCCTAAGATAAGTATGACGTCCTTAGATCCTTAAATGATTATGGCCTAGCTTCCTTTGACACCACACCTCCTGTGGGGTGGAGGGAATGGACTTAGAGGGTGCCCTATTCAAGATATACATGGTAGTAAGTAGGGCATGCCCCCGTAGGGATATGCGTAAATTGGTGAAGATCATCATATATCAAACCATGTCCAACCAAGTCCGATCCCTACATTCAACTACACCGTTCAATTAAGGAGTTACTAGTAGTGTTAATTGTGATACAATTCCAATCCCCTTATGGAACTCAACAAACTTAGCACTTATATAACCTCGACTATCTGATTGTAGTGTTTTGATATGCTTTCCAATTTACTTCTCTAATTGTGCCTTAAATTCCTTGAACTTTTCAAAAGATTTATGCTTGTACTTCATCATGTACACATATTTACACCGTGAGTAATTATCAATAAAGGTTATAAAATAGATAAATCCTCCCCTCGCCATTTAATATAATGGCCCACAAACATTAGTGTGGACTAATTTCAACACCTCAGTGCCCCTTTCACACATCTATCAAATGAACTCCTTGCCATTTTGCCCGGGATGCAAAGTTCACAAATGGACCAATAAGCTTGTCTATCTCCAATTTTTTAATCCTTGTGTCCCCAGCATGGCTAAATCTAAGGGGCCACAAGTGGTTGGGATTTAAACTTTTTGTTGAATGTTTGTTTGAAGTAGTGTTGATCACATTACTATCATCCATATTCAATTAATACAAGCCATTCATGAGAGATGTCAACCATGTCCACCTATTTATTACAATAATAAACATAGCACACATTGCTTTTGAAAGAAAATTTGTAATTCTCTTTTATTAATAAAGTATTTGAACAAATGTTTTTAAACCCATTGGGCAACAAAAGACAATCTATCAAGACTATACTATGGCCTAATGATAGTTTAATGGAAGCAGTTCCAATGATCATGGCAACAACACTTGTTCCATTCCTTACCTTGATCACTACTTCACGCTTCTCAAGCATCCTACTTGTAATAAGAACCTGAAGCAAAGTACAAATGTGAGAAAAATTACGAGAATCTAAAATCTAAGAAATAGAAAATACCCCAATGGAGCAAGATGTTTTATAAACATAAAGTTAGTTACCTCCTATTGCCTTCTTAAGGTTGAGGTACTAAGCGAAATTCTTTTTCCAATGCTCTTTTTCACCATAGTGAAACCACTTTTCTCTCTCTATAGAAGCTTTAGCCTTCTTGATACTTCCATTGGCGTTGGGAATAGTAGGTTTCTTCTTCTTTGCCTTCCCCTTCTTGGTCACATCGAAAGAGCTAAATGTAGCTAAAACTACCTCCTTCCCTTTTCCTTTCTTGGCTTGCTTTGCAGTCACTAGTTTATTGAGAAGCGCAACTAATGTGCACTCAATGTCATTCATATGATAATTCATGATTAAGTATGAGAAGGAGTCTAAAGTAATAGAAGGATCAAATCTGTCTATAGATTAGCATCCATGATATCTAGTGACTCAAGCATCCTGATAAGTGAAGTCATCTCAGGACATGCTCACTAACATCACCACCCTCTTCCATGTGCATCCTAAGTAGATGATCGAATATCTCATATTTAGCAGTATGACTCTACTCACCATACAACTCTTGCAAGTGGTATAAGATCTCCTTAGTAGTCCACATCCAATCATGGGTCCTCTAAAGATCGTCGGCCATAGCAACCAACATGTAGCTCATGACTTGTAGATTGTCCTCCACCCATCTCTTACAAGTGACTTTATCCTCTTCACTAGCCATATTAGCAGGGGTTGGTGGGATATTGGCCTCTAGAATAAACCTAAGGTGCTTTAGATTGAGAACAACTCTTAGGTTCTAAAGCCAGTTAACATATTTGGGCCCAATGAGAATATTGATCTCAAGCAGTTTTGCAAGAGGTGTAAACATTATTCAGATAAAATAATAACACAGAAAATAAATAAAACTTGTTAGTTAGGTTGTTATATGTGTTAGGATTGTTATTATGAACATTAAATCAAAATAGTCTCTTATTAGATTTTTCAAATCCTACACTCCCCTTGGTAGAAGACAGAAATTCCACTAGTAAAATTTACCTAGTGAGTGATTGGGGTCTTCATTGAACATAACATACCTTAAGTAATTGATTCTTGGCATGCTAAGCCTAGTGCATGGCAACTCTTACCAACACATCTTATGCATAGTCCAATCTTTCCTTCGGTCAATGGCCCAACAATGTCTCACATAATTGGTTCATAGCATGTTGGGTTCATTTAAGTCATACTAACCGATTGAGAACTTTTCAGATTTGAACTCCACCCATAGATAATCATTCTTAAGGTATTGTATTCTTTAAATGCTGCATCCAAGGCACTCGAAGTTGAAAAAGCATCATCACAATGTGACTTGACCAATGTGATGATACTTAGGGATGGCAATAAAGGCGGGTGCCTGCACGCACCCTATAGGGGTACAAATGGAGAGGGAGGAATTTTTTTCTCCTGCTTTAAATGGATGGGGGAACGTCACTCCACGCCAACCTCTGCTTTAATTAATTATATATGTGTGTACTTATATATATGTATGTATATATATTATTCTGATCCATTATATATATTTGAGAAAATAAATTGCATAATATAAATTTATGTAATTATTTTAATGTTACATTCGTTTATATTATACTTTCAATTTTAAATGATGTTACTTTTTTATATTCAAAATACAATAACTTTATAATATGTAAATAAATTTGCACATAGTTAGAATACATAGCAAACCAGTACTTCGTTATGTATGATGTTTAGTGATTAATTTTGTATATTACTTTGTATGTGGTTAATTTGAAAATTAGTTAATCTAAACTATTTTTTTTATCATTATATTATAAAAAATTGTTCACCCTCTATATTTTAATGCTTTATATATTAATTATGAAATATGCTTTCCATGCTTATTGGTTTTTATAGAATCGAAAGATATCAAAACAAATAAGATTGATTTTTTTTAAAATTTAGTTTTCTAAATAAAATTAGATATTTTTCTTCTACCAAAGGGGCACCTGTGGGGGATCAGGTCAAGGGACAGGACAGAGGCAAGAGGAACAATGGCGGAAGATAGGGCAAGGGCAGGGAGAGGCATTTGGTCGAGGGGTGGGGGATGGGGGAGTAGTCCTCTAGCCCACCCCCACTCCACTAGTAAAATTTACCTAGTGGGTGTTTGGGGTTTTCATTGGACATCATAACATACCTCTAGTAATTGATTCTTAGCATACTAGGCCAAGTGAGTGGCAACTTTTGCCAGCACATCTTATTCACAATCCAATCTTTCCTTCAGCCGAAGGCCCAAAAATGCCTCATATAATCAGTTCATAGCATGTTGGTTCTATTTAAGTCACACCCACTAATTAACGACTTGACGGATTTGAACTCCACCCAAGGCTAACCACTTTTAAGGTGTAATATTCTTTGAATGTCATATCTAATACACCCGAAGTTGTAAAAGCATCATCGCAATGTAACCCTACAATGTGATGACACCGCACACTATGGCTACACTTAGAGCTCCAAGCTCAGTGGAGGGCCATGACATACATTTTGCTGTTACAACTTAATATTAGTTTTAGGATGTTTTTGGGTTCATGTAAATTAGGTTTTGCTTTGTACATTATTCATTTTCATGTATCTCCTACATTCATCACAATTTATATGCAAAAATAAAAATGGAGGATTATGAACTTCTAGATCCAATTTGAGCCAAGATTGGATTGTGTACAAGTGTGTGAAATCCTAGAGTATTACATAAGAATTTGGTGAATGTCTTGTCTTGGTCTTCATGGGGTCCACCACATTTTACAACCTCGAACGACACCAACTCTTGGTATCCGTACGAACACCAACTCTTGATGTCTTCCGTATTTTACCAATACACATTACATACTATAGAAAATCCTATTCTACATAATTAAAATAAAAATTGGGCATATGCCCATACAACCAAGGAAAGATTAATTATACAATCCATAAAAAACCAAAACAAAAGTGAGTGCATTCATCTACAAGTGCCCTAGGTCCATAATCTAACCACAACATCTATCCAAGCAATCATATATCACATGTATAATTAAAGAATACCCTTTAGTGACAATTTTCATAACCTACACATTTCATGCATTACTTTTCATTCCTTGAGAAACAATTTTCTGAAAATAAAACTGAAAATTAGATTTTGTGCATTCTACCCACGATTGAGAGCTACCTATCTACAACGGCAAAGGTTGGATGCAATAGACACCCAAGGATTTGTTGCAGTACCTCTCGCGGTGATGTGAACCGGTGGAAGCAGGGATCGAAAGTGGTTGGAAAAATGGGGAGTACGAAGAGAAAATAAAAACTAGAAAACAACAAAGAAAATAAAGGGGATAATCAAGGAGATTACATAAAAATACACCGAGTAACAATTAACCTCACCTGAGGTTAAACTTTACAACAAATCTATTGTTGAGTAATCAAAGAACTAAAAAACCACTGGAATACACCAAAATGACCCCATTTGACTAGAGCTTGGAAATGTTAATTCACTCACACTTAGACAACAACAAGCAAGAAGTTGGAGATAATATTCTCAATGCATTAAATGAACCAAGTTGTTGTACAAAGTGTAAATAAGTTTATTAATGGGTTACAAGCCAAAGACCTGATATGGGGAGGGCAAATTGACTAAAATACCCATGAAATTTGGGCTCCAAATGGTCAAAGTTTCAAAATGGGTCAAAATATGACTTCCGACCTAGTGTGCAATCAAGCTCTCACTATGTTGGATCAAGCACGCACTTTCGTTGCATTCTGTAGTTACAATCACATCGCCTCATGATTGATTGTATCCTCAGGTGATCATTATTATAGAAAGCCTATCATTTCCTAGATAATCGCATCCTCGC
This sequence comes from Avicennia marina, assembly GCA_019155195.1. Classification (NCBI taxonomy): domain Eukaryota; kingdom Viridiplantae; phylum Streptophyta; class Magnoliopsida; order Lamiales; family Acanthaceae; genus Avicennia; species Avicennia marina. The sequence goes on along the minus strand of CM032762.1, from coordinate 8,134,767 downwards.
TAGCTCAATTGTGAACTCTTCAATGTCGATCTGGGTCAGCCTAGCTCAATTGGAGATTAGTTTGGCTTGTGTTTGTAGAGCTCCGTGGTACTCCTTGGGCTTCCCAAGTCAAAATTTGATGCCATATCTTATCCTTGGGCCTTTCTATCATGTAAAAATGGTCATCAAACCTTCAATTACGTATCAAATGGATAAGGGCATTCTTGAACATGAGGGCTCTTGCTCTTGTGATGGGTACGGGTTGAAACTTGAGGGGATCTCATCCTAGGATGTCTACATCATTCCCCTCCACTTGAGAAGGTGTTCCATCAACCTCAAGTCCTTCTCATCACTATATCAAATGGAGACAAATCAGAAACATTAAATGTAGCACTAACATTATACCTACCTGATAGCTCAATTTTGTAGTTGTTGTCTCCAACGTTTTCCAAAACCCTAAATGGACCATCTCCACTAAGGTCCATTTTTGTATTCCTTTATTGTGGGAACCTCTCTTTCCTAAAATGAACCCATACCTAAATCACCGAGTTCAAAGAGGATCTCCTTGCATGCTCTGTTCACCATTAAGTAATGACAACAAATCTATAGGAGTTAAAGGGCTAAACCCATACACAATCACAAACAGTAAAAATTGTGTGGTTGTGTGTATGCTCTTATTATATACAAACTCTACATGTGGCAGGCAGTCTTCCCAAGATTTCAAAAGTTTTTCAAAAATAGCATGCAACAAAGTTCCCCAAGTTTGATTGACCACTTCGGTTGGGCCATCAATTTGGGGATGACAAGCAATAAAAAAGGCAATTTAGTTCCTAATTTACACCAAAAGGTTTCCCAAAAGTTGATAAGAAATTTGGCATCCCAATCAAAAGCAATGGTCCTAGGGATCCCATGCAAGCACACAACTGGCCTAAAGCGAATGGTCCTAGATTTATTCATTTGTCTCGTTATTCTTAATTTCAAATCAGGCATTTAATATGCAAGATCTTATTCAAAATGAAGAAAATGTAAAAGCTCTAAATTTATTGTCTTTAGCCAAATTTATTCTTGAATTACCTCCAAAAATATTTTTTAATCTAGTTCACATAAATATTTTCTTATTACACCTAAAATTATACTTATTGATTTAGTTTCCCATTCTACTTTTATACTTATTAAAAATTTATTCCAAATAACAAAAATAAGTAATTTTCTATATTTTAAATAATTTATCAAGTAAAATACAGAAAGACTACCTTTATGATATGCATTTTGGCTAACAACATGGTTAAAAACATCATCAATCAAAAGACATTGTTTTTGCGATTTAATAAGGGAATCATCCAAAGAAACGGGGAAAGAAATACTCCCTGTTTCCTGTGTTGACCTTAATTTTTGTAGAAGCCCCTTGCTTGTTTGAACAAGGCACACCAACTCATCATTTCCTAGGTCCCTTTCTTGATTAATTACCACCCGTAGAAAATAAACATAATTCAGCTTTTGAGACAACACAGCTGTAAAAGAATTAATCACAATTAGCTCCTTAAAAATACCATAGAAATAGAGGAGGTCTTCATCTTCTTTATGATTAAGGAAAATTTTGAATATAAAATCACAAGCAAGTTGGTGTGAGAGTAAGTGTGAGATTGTTGTTGACATGGCCTCTAACACCTCTAATGCTAACAGATAACGAGCACCTTTAATGCTAATAGATAACGAGTGATTCTGAAAGCATATTAGTTGTATATATGTATTTTTCATACATTAACAAAACATTATTGAATATTGTGGCAATATTTCTTGTATATAAATTTTGAATGTCGTACAAAGTGTTGTATGTGCACATATAATTGCATTAAGAAGCCTTATTCATAAGGAGTTATGAATATAGACGCAAGACTATTTTAGAACACAATCATTAAAACTAGTTCATGAGTCACAGACTCTCTAAAAGGGTATTAGAGAGTAGTATGATTTGAACATTTTGTGTTTGTATAGTAAGTGTCATGCCAATTTGTATGAGATATTGAAAAGATGTGTGCGTATATGTCATTCGATAATAAGCATTCAAATATTGACCCAAAGAGCAAAGCAAATACATGGAGTTTATTCTTAGTTGTCAATTTCTTACTTTGTGATCCTATTAAATGTGCAAGGGCCTTAAACTTTTGATAACATAGTTGTCTTATGCACATGACGATCAACTTGTTGTTAGGGCAATAAGGGCCAATCTATCTTTGTATGAGATTGGGTTATGAGCCAACCTGAGGTCACTTGGGGGCATACAAAGGAATGTGTACATTCAAAAAGTCATTTACTTCCTTACAAGTGGGCAAGGTGTTTGCCTTATGTAATTGTTGTTCTATTAGAAAAAAAAATCCTTGGCTAAGGTAGTGTTTGTTGGGAAAGGAGTTTTCTATAAAAGCACTAATTTTATGAGGTAACGTTGATTGGTCATATGATTGAGTTTGTGAATATGATTATATATATGGCTCTTTCTTAGTTAGGATAAAACTTGAAAAAAGGTATATACCTCATGGTATTCAAGATCAAGAAGGTTCATGTGATCCATTTCACTTTATATTAACTGGGTAACTATATGGATCATAGGTTAGGTACTATCTATATCTTTTAAGTTATATTCATTTCTGATTAAGGATGACCTTAAAAAGTCACTCATAATAGGTGGGAACATAGGAAAAGTGATAAATTGGTCGAGATTTGAATGAGGCTTGAGAAGTCATGTGCACGAGCCTTGAGAAAAACTTGTGGAGGAATTAATTCGATTGCAATTGGATTAGGCCAAATTGATTTCTCTTAGCACTTGTTAATAATGAGATTATTAATTATAAGTGTAATTGGCCTTTAATTTAATTAATAGGGATTATTTAAATTGAAGAACAAGACACAAATGGAATTATGGAGTCCCCATCATGTTTCTTAATAATGTGGCTATTAACCAAAAACATGATGAGCCTTTAATTTAATTAATGAATTTAATTAATTTGAAGGATATGATTATATTAGGCCTTAATTATTAATAGGGATTAATAATTAAAGGTCATATGGGCTATAATTATTAATGAAGATTAATAATTAAATAGTTTATAGACTAATCATTATTAAAAGTCTAGGTAGGAAGCCCATAGAATTCATGCCATGTATGCTATAGGTGCTGTATGTTGTAGGTGCTTTACATGAAAATAAGAATCCTACCATGCATAGGGATGTCATGTCTCATTAAGAAGTATATTTAGAAGAGTTCTAAATCACAAGAAATACAAGAAATAAGAAAATTAATAGAATTTTCATGCATCCCCTCCAAGTAAGAGAGAGACACTTCTACCCACCCTTCTCTTCTTTCTCTTACATTAAGGATTTCTAGATTTCTAGACCGAAAGGCTTTTGAGTTGCCTTGCAATGGCATTTGCAAGGTGAAGAAGGAGCCTTTCAACACTTTGTTAATGTGGACAAAATAAAGGTAGGAGTCCAAGGGCCATAACTCAAGGATCATAGTACACTTGTCTTGGAATAGGTTTCCAAAGGTATATCTTATGTGCTTACTTGTTTAAACTATTTTATGCATGTTATGCAATGAAAATAGCTTGGGTTTGGTTAATAATTTTCCATCAAATATTTTCTAGTGTTTAATGTTTTCATGTTTGAATTTCCCACCCCAAACCCAATGAAACTCAATAGAGAGCTAGATGCTTTGCCTTAATGGTAGTAATCCTTTGTTAGAGGCTTCCATACTAATCTTCTTAGTATCTTGTCTATGTATTAGGCTTAGGAGAGAGCTATCAATCTTTTCTCTCTATCATGTGAATACCCAAGGTACAGGTCACTTCTCCTAAGTGTCTCATGAAGAATGTACTGAATAACCAACATCATTCCCCATTAACAGTATGTCATCCACATATAATACTAGAAATGTAATAGTGCTCCCACTAACTTTCTCGCTGACACAAAGCTCATCTTTATTTTTTATGGAGTTAAATGATTTGATTGTATCATCAAAATGGAAAGTCCAAGTTGCTAGCTTAAATCCATAAATGGACCTCTTAAGCTTACATACTTTATGAGCTTCTTCTTGGACCTCAAAACCACGCGGCTACACTATGTAGATATCGTTCTCAAGAACCCCACTAAAGAAAGTGATTTTGTTATCCATCTACCATACTTCATATTCCAAATTGGTGGTTATTGCAAGAAGAATCCAAATAGATTTGAGCATTACTGTAGGCAAAAAGGTCTCTTCATAGTCAATTTCTTTATTTTGACTATAACCTTTTTACCACAAGCCTAGCCTTATAAGTCTCTGCATTGCCAGTTGAGCCAATCTTTCTTTTGTATCCCACTTTCATCCAATGGGAACTATTCACTTAGGTGGATCAACTAAGATCCATACTTGGTTTGCATGCATTGAATCCATCTCAAATTGCATAGCCGTTAGCCACTTGGTGGAGTCCTTATCTAACATTGCTTGATCGAAGGTAGACAAATCATCTCTATGATCATTATCTCCCAAATGAACAACTTTTATCTATTCTCTAGCACACAACCTTATTTGTCTAGTTATGAGAGATCCTACCTGATCGTCATAATGCTTGCATCACAGAAGGTTGTTCTTGAACAGGAATTTGTTGTGCAAGATTTTTGCTTTATTACTCGTACTAAACCTTCTTGAGCACAACCATCCTACCCATACCACTTTCAAATGAACTCTTGTTTGAGAAATTGTCCATAATAAGCAATAATCATGTTATTATCCATGATTAGATAGAACTCATATTCCATGGATTCCATAGGATATCTAACCAAGCGGCCCATGGTAGCCTTTGCCTCTAACTTATCCATCTTACTTTTCTTAACGTAAGCTGGACATCCCCAAATCTTTATGTGCTTAAGGCTTGGCTTCTTTCCACTCTACATCTTATATGGAGTTAAAGGAATGGACTTAAAGAGAATCCTATTCAAGATGTGTGCAGTAGTTTAGAGGGAATGGCCCTATATAGACGTGGGAAGGTCTATGAAATTAGTCATAGATCGAACCATGTCCAATAAGATTTAATTCCTAATCTCAACTACACCATTTAATTGAGTTTCTAGTGGTGTTAATTATGACATAATGTCATTTTCCATAAGTAATTTAGCAATTCAACACTCTTGTATCCATGACTACGATCCTATCAAAGTGTTTTCTCATGTTTTCTAGTTTGTTTCTCTACTTGCACCTTGAATTCCTTGAAGTTTTTAAAGGATTCGTGCTTCTCCTTCATCAAGTACATATAGCCCATTCCTAAAATAATCATTAGTAAAGGTTATGAAGTAGTAAAAGTCTCCTTTAGCCATTTTATTAAATGGCCCACAAACATCAATGTGGACTAACCCCAAGACCTCCATGGCTGTTTTGATATGCCTATTGAATGGACTCACAGCCATCTTGCCTTAGATGCAAGATTCACAATTCAGATAAGGTTCCTCACATAGAGGGCCAATAAGCCCTTTTTTCTCCAACTTGCTCATCTGTGCCTCCCTGGCAAGGCCTTGTATATAATGCCACAATTACTTGAGATTTAACCTATCCCCTACACATTTGTTGGAAACAACATTTAGCACAACTTTGTCATCTAAACTAAGGTAATAAAGGCCATTTACCAATGAAGTAGTGCCAACTATTTTATTAAATTAATAAATCTTGCACATATTATCCCTAAAAGAAAATTCATAACCTTCTTTTACCAATAAAGGTGTAGAAACAATATTCTTTATACCATTTGGTGGTACAAGCAATCTCTCAAATAAGACTAGATGATTAATCAACCGAAGTGGTGCTTATCATAGTAGTGCAACACTTATCCTCCAGCCAACCTTAATCCCCACTTCTTGTTTTTCAAGCGATTTGCTCTTGAGAAAATGTTGACTCTAAGTTCAAATATGAGAAGATGCATCCAAATCTAAGATCCAAGATTTAGAGACCATACTAATGGAATAGGATGATTCATAAACATAAAGTTCCTAATCTCTATCACCATCTTCTAGGTCAAGGCATCTAGCACAATTCCTCCTCCATTGCCCTTCCTCACTGCATTAGAAACTCTTTCATTTGCCAACACGAGCATTGGATGTCACATCTCCCCAACTAGCCTAGGGAATGCCAGATTTCCTTCTCATAGTCTTGCCCTCCTTAGTGTCACTAACCGAGGGGCTAGACTCCTTAAAAACAAAATCTTTCCCATGTAATGGGACGATGGCTTGATAGGCAAAATAAAAATGCATTTTATTTGAATAATTTGAGGCTCAATTTATATTATCATGTTTAAAATTTCATTCAAAAAGAAAAATTTGACTATCATATGTGTGTAGAATGAAGACAAGCGAACAAGAAGTGAAAGAAAACTCAACTGAAGGAACCAGACCAAGAAAATGCAAGATTGTGGCACAAGACATTATTGGAATGAAGACCCATCATCCAAACCATTGCCTAAGTGAACCACCAGTGAGAGGGTAGGTGGAAACCAATAGAAATCTGCTGATCATCACCACCCTGTCATCTAGGTGATACCTAGGCAATGGCTTAAATTATGATTGTCACCTAGGCAATGAAATAGCGACTAGCATCACTTGTTTCATCACCTAGGTGATAGTTAAAAATTTTGTAGGCGATGGAATAGGCAATAGTTGAAAATTCTGCACACCTACCCGCCAGGCCAATGGATGGAAATGATGGAATTTATCAACCAATTAAGGAGTTTGAGTGGAGGGACTTCAAACCCATAAATAGGGAACTGTACTACAAGCAAGAGGCATCCAAGAACAACTAGAATTTCTATAGGTCTTCCATTATATCATTCCTCTATTCTTAGTTGTAAAATTTGAGGGTTGGAGTGGAGTTTGGTGGCTTGTACAAGCTAGATCAACCAATCAAGGAGTTTGAGTGGAGGGACTTCAAACCTATAAAAAAGGACCTGTTCTACAAGTAAGAGGCATCTAAGAAAAGTGAGAATTCCTATAGGTCTTCCATTATATCATCCTCTATACGGACCTATACCAATGGACGGAAATGATGGAATTTATCAACCAATCAAGGAGTTTGAGTGGAGGGACTTCAAACCTATAAAGAGGGGGGAACTGTACTACAAGCAAGAGGCATTCAAAAAAAACTAGAATTCCTATAGGTCTTCCATTATGTCATTCCTCCATTATTAGTTGTAAAATTTGAGCGTTGGAGTGGAGTTTGGTGTCTTGTATGAGCTAGATCAAGGTGAAAAAGGGAGGAATCGCTGTAACAAGGGAGCTCCGGATATAAGATAAGTTGTGGTTACTTCTACCTTAGGTAGGAGCTTGATGTACTAGCAATCTTGAATAACAAGTAAGGACTTTTGTTATCAATTTAATTTCTATTGTCTTTTCTTATTTTATTGTGATAAATCATTATCCTTCTCTCTTTCTCTTCTTCTTTCCTTTCTTATTTTTATTTGATTTAATGTATGCTTAAAATGAAAGTGAAGCCACAAGTTAAATGATTTGATCACAATTGTGAATTGTAAGTTTATAATGGAAGTGAAGGTTCCACATTCACAAGGGATGAGAAAAACAATTCATAAATTACATTCTCAATTGAATTGATTCTAAGATCATTGAATTAATTCAATTGAAGACTTGGTATAACTTAGGAAAATATACAAAGGACTTAAGGAATTACAAATCCCTATAATAACAAATTAAAATCCATAATCAATTTAATCGGTGTTTAAGGTTCTTGCATGATTATTGTTGCTTATATCTTAGCTATATTCATCATACTCCTCCCTACCGTATTTAATTTAATCTACTTTATTGCTTCATTACTATCATTACATATTATTTATCCACTTAATTAAATTGCAATATTATTAGACAACATTTTTACTCCCTATGGCCACTTCCCTATATTACATATTCAACCATTGTATACTTGCAACAATTGTGCATTGAATTTGTATCAAGTTTTTGGCACCGTTACCGGGGAGTAATGAGTGCTGTTTTTCTTTTTTTTTTTTTTGTGTTTCGATTAAGTATTTCATTTTTCTTTTTTTGATCTTTTCGTTTTTGTATGCGTAGATCTAAAAGTGAAGAACTAGCACCATTTGATCCTAAAATTGAAAGAAACCTGAGACAACTAAGGCCACTATACAAAACAAAAATGGAGATGGACAAAGAAATTCCACGGCAACACTAGTCTAGAGCCATAAGGGATTTTATTCAACCAATAATAAATAATCATATGACTGAAGTGGCATGATCTTCTATTAATTTTTTAAATTTTGAACTTAAACCAACTGTAATAAATATGGTACAAAAAAACCAATTTAGTGGAGGACCACTTGAAGACCCACATACTCATTTATTTATTTTCCTAGAAATTTGTGATATAGTAACATATAATAGTGTTTCTAATGATGCCATTAAAATAAGATTATTTCTATTTTCTTTGAGAGATAGGGCTAGATCATGGTTGCAAAGTTTACCACCTAGTAGTGTATAACCACATGAAATGACGTGGCAAATAAATTTTTGGTTAAGTTTTTTCCACGTTCAAAAATTGTCAATTAAAAACTAAGATAGGCACTTTTAGGCAGTTTGATGGAGAACTATCATATGAAGCATGGGAAAGATTTGAAGAGTTGCTTAAAAAATGCCCACAACATGGTTATCTTGATTGGTTTCAAGTTCAATTGTTTAATAATGGAATAAATAAATGTGTGAGCTCAGACGATTCTAGATGCTGCTGGTGGTGGATCTTTGATGGCCAAATTAGTAGATGAGGCTTGAGAATTATTAGAAAATATGTCCAACAATACTTATCAATAGCCATCTGAATGATGAAGTACAAGAAAAATTGCGGGAGTACATGAATTAGATGCTTTTACTTCTTTGGTTGCAAAAGTTGATTTATTAACAAGGAAAAATGATAACATGCAAACTAGTTCATCTTCAACTATCCCGCAAGTATGTGACATGTGTGCAAGATCACATCCAACACATGAATGTCAATTGGAGAAAGTCAACTTGGAAAAGTTAATTATGTGAGTAATCAAAGACTTTAGGTAACCCTCTCTCTAACTCTTATAATCCTAGATGGAGAAACCATCCAAATTTTCTTAGAGAAATTAAAATGCATTACCTTCAGAGCCACTAGGATTTCAAACAATGCCATTCCCCCAATGTAAAATTTCTCCTCCTTCACAAGAAAAGAAACCTTCATTAGAGGACTTAGTTAGTGCACTCACTAAATATATGACTAGAATAAAAAGCATTCTGCAAAATCAACAAGCATCTTTACGAAATTTAGGACAAGTGAGGCAACTGGTTAGGGATTTAGAAAATAGACATCAAGGTACATTTATAGAGCAAAATCCAAAGGAACAATGTAAGGTAATAATCTTGAGACAGATAGAAAATCCTAAGCCTAAAAACAATTAGAACAAGAGATGGATGAAATAAAAAATAAAGAATAAAGAAGAGTTAAAACCCTACAAAACCCTAGTACCCTACCCTATCCCTAAAGGTTACAAACAAGTAAAGATGAGCAGAATTTTAAAAAGTTCCTTGAAGTATTCAAAAAGCTCTATATCAATATACCTTTTGCTGAAACTCTTGCACAAATGCCAAGTTATGCAAAATTTTTGAAAGAAATTTTATATAAGAAAAGAAAATTTGAGGATAAAGAAACAATATTGTTAACTAAGGAATGTAGTGCTATTATCCAAAATAAAATTCCAAAAAAAATTAAAGGATCCTGGAAGCTTTACAATTCCTTATCATATTGGTGACATTGGATGCAACATAACTTTATGTGATCTTTGTGCCAACATTAATTTGATACCCTTCTCTTTGTTAAAAAAAGCTTGGACTTGGAGAGGTAAGATTTACCAAAATGTCACTCCAATTAGTTGATAAGTCTATTAAAATACCACTTGGTTTAATTGAAGATGTTTTAATCATGGTTGATAATTTTATTTTTCCCGTTGATTCTGTAGACTTGATGTGGAAGAGGATAGAAAGGTACCACTTATCCTTGGAAGACCATTTTTGGAAATAGGAAGAGTTTTAATTGATGTGCAACAAGAAAAATTAACATTAAGAATAGGAAATGAAAAGTAGTATTTAATAATAACACTTGTTTCTTTGTGGAAGAATTTGATACTTCTTTTATATTGTGCAAAGATGCCGACATAAATGAGAAGTTGGAAGAAGAACTTGGAGCCATTGAAGAAGAGATTTAGGAAAACAAAGGTAAGAATGAATCTCCAGTGATACCTTTAGAATTTAAGCCTATAACTCTACCTAAAACTTCGCTTGAAGAACCACCAAATTTGGAGTTAAAGGAATTGCCTAAGCATCTAAGGCATGCATTTCTTGGAACTTCTTCTACTTTTCTTGCAATTATTTCATCTAAATTAACAAAGGAATAACAGGACAAAGTTTTAGAAGTTTTAAGAAAACATATTAAAGCAATTGATTGGAGCTGATTTAAAAGGAATAAGTCCTGAAATTTGCATGCATAAAGTTTTTATGGAGGACAACTTTAAACCTACCAGACAATCACAAAGAAGATTGAACTCACATATGCAAGAAGTGGTTAAAAAATAAATAATAAAATTATTAGATGCAAGTGATTTATCCTATTTCTGACAGTGAATAGGTATCATCAGTCCAAATAGTGCCTGAAAAGGGAGCTATTACTATATCAAAAAATGAAAAAGGTAAAATGACATCGTCCAAACTAGGTAATAGGATGGCAAATTTACATAAATTATAGAAAATTAAATAACGCCACTTGTAAAGATCATTTCCCTTTACCTTTTGTTGATCAGTCAAATGTTGGAAAAAATTGCTGAACATTCTTATTATTGTTTTCTTGATGGGTACTTTAGATATCACTAAATACTAATTGCTCTAAAGGATCAAGAAAAAACTACCTTACTTGTCCCTTGTGCCGTTGCTTATAGAAGAATGCCAATTAGGCTTTGCAATGCCTCTGCCACTTTACAAAGATGTATGATGTCAATATTTTCTGATTTAGTTGAGAATGTTATTGAAATATTTGTGGAAGATTTTATAAAGATGTGAGGAGGCTAATTTAGTACTAAATTCAGAAATATACCACTTTATAGTGGATGAAGGAATGGTACTTGGCCACAAAATTTCAAGGAAGGGAATCGTGGTTGACAAAGTAAAAGTGAAGGTAATAAATGATTTATCCCCTCAAAATTTGAAAGAGGTAATAAGTTTTCTTGGACAAGCTAGATTTTATAGGAGATTTATTAAAGATTTTGCAAAAATTGCTCAACCTCTAATTGAATTGCTTTCAAAAGATACCATGTTCAATTTTAACGATGAGTGCTTGTTGTCTTTTAATGCTTTAAAAGAAAAACCTATCATTGCACTAATGGCAACAACACTTGATTGGGATTATCCATTTGAATTAATGTGTGATGCCACTGATCAATGCATAGGTGTAGTATTAGGACAAAGATAAGATAATAAATCCCAAGTGATTTATTATGCTAGTAGAACTTTGAAAGATGCCCAAATGAATTATGCCACAACTAAGAAGGAATTATTAGCAATAGTTTTTGCTTTTAACAAATTTGAATCATATTTGATTGGGAGCAAAACTATTGTCTACACAGATGCTGCCATAAAATATTTATTTGATAAAAAAAGATGCTGCGCCAAAGCTTATAAGATGGATTTTACTTTTACAAGAGTTGGATATTGAAATAAGAAATAGGAGAGGGATAGAAATGTAGTTGCTAATTATTTGTCAAGAATTGTGAGGAAGAAAGATGATGTAGAAATTAATGAAACTTTTCTTGATGAATTTCTTTTCTCTATTTCTATTGCTCATTGGTATACTGATTTTGCAAAATATTTGGCATGTTGTATTATTTCTCTTGATTTTAATTATCAGTAACTAAATTTTTTTTGCATGATATTAGAGCTTACTTTTGGGATGAACTGTCTCTTCATAGATTATGTGCTGAACAGATAATATGTAGGTGCATCGCAGAGGAGGAAATAGAATCCATTTAAACTTTTGCCTTACAGAAACATGTGGAAGACATCTTGTGGGCAACTGAACTGCACATAAAGTATTCCAATCTGGCTTCTATTGGTCCACATTATACAAGGATTCCCATGGGTATGTTAGAAATTGCGAAAAATGTTAAAGGATGGGGAATATTTCTAAAAGAAATGAAATTCCTTTGACAAATATTTTAGAAGTTGAACTTCTTGATGTTTGGGGAATCGATTTTATGGGACCTTTTCCTCCTTTTGGGAATAAATATATTCTTGTTGCCATTAATTATTTTTGAAGATGGGTTGAAGTTGTTGCTTTACCTGCCTACAAATGAAACTAAACATACTATTTAATTTTTAGGGAAATATATCTTTTTTCTAGATTTGGAGTTCCCCATGCATTAATAAGAGCTGGAGGATCCCATTTTTTTAATAAATGGCTAGAAGCTATTCTAAGAAAATATAATGTTTTTCATAGAATAGCCACCTCCTATCATTCGCAAACTAGTGGCCAAGTTGAAGTTTCAAATAGAGAATTAAAAAGAATTTTACAGGCTATAATTAACCAAAGTCAAAAAGATTGGGCATCTAAATTGGATGATGCATTATGAGCATATAGAACTACTTTCAAAACTTCGATTAGCATGCCTTTGTACCGGCTTGTCTTTGGTGAAGTATGCATTTACCTATTGAACGTGAGCATAAAGCTTATTGGACTGTTGAATTTTTAAGCGAGGATTTAAAGGCAGCAAAATTTAGAAGATTACTTCAATTAGATGAACTTGATGGATTTCGTCTTCATGCATACTAGAATGCTTAATTATGCAAGGAGAAGAAGGAACACATTCATGATAAAATTACTCAAAATAAAAATTTTCAGGTAGGTGAGAAAGTTTAGTTGTAGAATTCAAAATTAAAACTGTTTTTGGGAAAATTAAGGTCCAAATGGTTTGGGTCCTTTGAAATTACTAACATCTTTGAGTCTGACACAGTTGGGCAACAAAGTGGAGATAGGATTTTCAAGGTCAATGGGCATTACTTAAAGCATTATTTGAGAAATGAAGAGAAAAATATTGATACTTATAATCTTAAGCATCAATAATTTATACCAAGTACGTTGTAGTAGTAGTAGTAATAGTAATAATTATAATAATAATAATAATAATGATAATGAATATGTGATTAAGGTAACAAGTGTCTTTATTTTCTTACCCCATCTTAAATTTTTAACAAGACAATGAATAAATTTAATGTGGAAAAGGAATTTAGCACCATAGTCAATGCTGAATAAGTTCTCACAAATTAATGAATTAGTAGTATGATTTATTTATTACATTGCTTAATACAAGTTGTTCTCTTTTTGAGGACACACCAAGCACTTTGACATGAAGACAACTTTAGAAGTTATTTATATTTAGATATTGTGTTGCATTCAAGGTGTAAATCTTATTGGTATTTTGGTTGACCCCTTAAATAACTTGCAATTACAAATTGCAGGGAACACAAAAAAAAAAAAAAAAGGAAAAAGAAAAAGAAAAAAGGGGGCTTTAAATGAAAAGCCTACTCCACTAATTCAAATGCCGAATAATCGGAGGTGCACAAGTGACCCTTATTTTCTTTTGCGTAAAAATGCATAAGACTCAAGAGTATGTAAAGCATTCCAAGTTTGTGCCATACTAAGTAATTAGGGGTGTGCAAGTAACTCTTATTCATCTTCGCGTAAAAAAGTATGCCACAACTTAGAAAAAGAAAATAGCCCTTTGAAAAAAAAAGAAAAAAAGAGAGAGATAATTAGAGAGTTTCCCTATGAATATTAAAAATCAAATAAAATAAGGGATTCAGTAACTACTAACAAGTAATCAAGAGTGTGGCACAATTGAAAAATATAAATTCTTTCCAAGATCCTTTATGTTAAAGTTGATTAGGAATCACATAACAAACAAGGATTTTTATACAAAGGTAATGTGATAACATAAATTCATATAATTAGAGGCTAGTTTGTTACTTGAGAAAATTTTGAGATATAATTGTGATCCAAAAGTTCTAATTCTACATGAATTTATTCTTCTATGTTGCTTGAGGACTAGCAAGAAATAAAGCATGGGCGTATTTAATAACCTAAATAAACCTATACTTATTGGAATAATTCGGGCTCAATTTATGTAAACTTGTTTAAAATTTCACTCCAAAAGCAAGATTTCACTATCTTATTTGTGTAGAATGAAGACAAGTGAACAAGAAGTAGAATAAAATTCAACTGGAGGCACAGGAGCAAGGAAATTTAAGATCGTGGCCCAAGATGTTGGAATGATGACCCATCACATAAATGATCGCCTAAGTGAACCGCTAGTGAAAGGGTGGGCGGGAACCAATAGAAATCCACCAACCATTTGCCACCATGTCATCTAGGTGATGCCTAGGCATTGTCTTAAATTATGGTTATTGCCTAGGCAAGAAGGAGCGACCACTATGGCTGATAGTTGAAAATTTTGTACACCTACCCCCTAGATCAATGGATGGAATGATGGAATTTGTCAACCAATCAAGAAATTTGGAAAGTGAGACTTCAAACATATAAATAAGGAACTGTTCCATAAGTAAGAGGCATCCAAGAAACACTAGAATCCTATAAATCTTGCATTGTATCATTCCTCTATTCTTAGTTATAAAATTTGAGGGTTGGATTGGAGTTTGGTGTCTTGTACGAGCTATATCAAGGTGAAGAAGGGAGGAATCACTGTAGTAAGGGAGCCCAAATATAAGATAAGTTGTGATTACTTCTATATTTGGAGCTTGGTGTACTTGCAATCTTAAATCACAAGTAAGGACTTAAGTTATCAATTTAATTTCTATTGTCTTTTCTTATTTTATTCTAATCAATCATTATCCTTCTCTCTTCCTCTTCTTCTTCCCTTTCTTCTTTTTACTTGACTTTATTTGTAGTTATAATTGAAATGAAGCCACAAGTTAACTAATTTGATCACAATTGTGAATTGTGGGCTTATAATAGAAGTGAACGTTCCACATTCACAAAGGATAAGAAAAGTAATTCATAAATTCCATTCTCAATTGAATTAATTCTAAGATCAATGAATTAATTTAATTGAAGCCTTGGTATAACTTGGAAAGTATATTAAGGACTTAAGGAATTACATATCCCTAAAATAAGAAATTAAAATTGATAATTGATTTAATTGGTAATTAAAGTTCTTGCGTGATTATTGCTTCTTGTATCTTGCTATATTCATCACACTCCTCTCTAATTTATTTAATTTACTTTACTCTATTGCTTCATTATTATTATTACATATTTTTTATCCTCTTAATTAAAACGCAATACACAACATTCTTACTTCTTGTGGATAAGACAACCCCACTTTCCTCTATTACGTATACGACCGTAGTATACTTACAATGTTCTACATTGAATTTGCATCATGGCTTACAAGATTTTGTTGATTCATTCAAGAATGAGAACTTGTCTTAAACTTCAAAACCAATATACTATTTTGGTCCTAATCAACATTACGGTCTCAATTAGTATAAAAGTGTTACTAGATGATTATGGGCATCAATTCTAGTGGCATCCCACTACATTTCTCAAATCTTATACTCCATCAGATAGAAAACAAAAATTCCATTGGAAAAAATTTTTTAGCTAGTGATTGGATCTTTATTGGACATAATATACTTCACGCATACAATTCTTAGCATGCTAGGCCAATGACTGGCAACTCTTGCCCACACATTTCATGCACAATCTAATCTTTTCCTTCCTCTCATGGCTTGAAGAACCCTCTCACACACACACTCCCACCAATTGGTAACTCACTAGATTTGTAATCACTCATGACCCTTTTAGTTCTTAAGCTGAAGTATACTTTGAATATCGCATTAAATGCACCGAAAGCCAAACATGTGCCATCGCAATTTGACCCCATGAATGTGATGATATCGCAAATTAGGACTACACTTGGAACTTCAAGCTCAATGGAGGACCACGATGAAACAATTTTCCTATTGCAACTTAATATTATATGATAAAGTATTTGGTCCATGTATTTTAAGGTCTTACTTTGCACACTATGCAATTTTATGTATACATCTTATCCATGTGTTGCATAAAACATGAAACTAAATAATATGAAGGATTATAGACTTCTAGGTCCAATTGGACCCACAATTAGACTGTTCACATGTGCATATATAATATTACATAGGATAGGCAAAAATGGATTTCTCTTCATCTTGGTCTTCATGGATTCTTTCATGGGTTCACCAATGCCATGGACCTTCAAATAGAACCAACTCTTGGTCTTCACACGAATATTAATTCTTGATCTCTTCCATATTACATTTACACATGGCATACCACAAAGAATATTCTATATAAAATAGAATATTTGGACTTATGCCTATAACCCATGGAAAATAAAGTATACATCCATGAAAACACCAATCCAATATGAAAAACCACTCATCTATGAGTGCCCTAAGACCATAATCCATTCATAACATCTATTTATACAACTACACATCACATGTATAATTCAATAAATCCATTTAACGTCTTTTCTATTACTTATACTTCTCATGCCTTAGTTCTTGTTTGTAAAAAACTTTTTTCCAAATTTTAAATCAGGTAATTTTGTATTTTGAATATCATCCACATCAGGTGTCTATCAAACAAGCACGTTAGCTGCATGTCCTTGCTGCTGCGCACTTCTTGTGTGCTCATTGTGCCCATCATACCATTGTTGTATTTGACTTTCCATGATCCAAAATTACGTAAAAACAATTTTTGCAAGTAGAGACAAATATCAAAAGCAAGTTTAGCCAATTATTAAATGATAACTACCATAAATCATTGAAATATCATCACATTCAATGATTATATAAGGAAAACGATGTCTCTAATACTACTATTGGGTTTCAATGGGTTTAGGATGGAATTTTAAAATTTTAGAACTATAAAATAATAGAATAAATACAATAGAATAACATACCAAACCCCATTTCGTTTTTATCATATAATATACATTAACTAATGAGTTCCAAAATGTAAAGTGTATCTTTTGGAACCATATTCTAAACAGGAGCGAGTGCATGATTTTTAAGTTGTGGCCCTTAAACTTTGACCTTTATTTTATCTACACAATTGAAATGTGAACAGGCACTCCCCAAAACCTCTGTGAACTTCTTTGCAAGGCTCTAATACAGAAAACTTTTGGATGAGACGGCTTTAGGAGATTAAAGAGAGGCAAGATGGTGGCTAGAGAATTTTTCTGCTTCTTGCTCAGGAAGGTGGACAAAAATTAGCTTATTTTTTTTGTTGTATATGATTTGGAACTCTTTCAAATCTATTTATTTCAAAAACAAAACCTTTTACACTTCGTGTGATTTATATTTCCAGCACCTAGGGCACCTGTATCATGGGCTGTATGGGCTTCTTACATTGATCTTTAATTAATTGCTGCCAATATATCATTTAACTATTAATCTCATTAATAGTTTAAGGCCATTTAACCTTTAATTATCAATTCCATTCACAATTAAGATCCCACTGAATTATATCCTTCAATTTAATAAATCTCATTAATTAAATTAAATGCCCATCACCTTTTTAGATAATAATCGCATTATTAGCCAATATGATAGGAACCAAATAATTCCACTTGTTTTTTGTCCTTTATTTTAATTAATCCCTATTAATTGAATAGAAGTCCCATTATACTTGTGGTTAATAATTTCATTGTTAACAAGCACCATGGGAAATCCATTTGGTCCAATCCAATTACAAACAAATTAATTTTTCTATGAGGATTCTCAAGTCACATCCCCTATGAATTCTCAAGTCTCAATCACACCCAACCAATTTACCACTTGTCCTTCATTCCAAGCTCTTGTGCATGACTTTTTATATTCATCCTTAATTGAAAATAAGTATAGCTTGAAGGATATGAGTAATGCCTAGTTTATAGTCCATATCATAGACCATTGAAGATAAGTTAAGTAGATCACATGAACTATCCTAATCATGAATGCCAAGTGGTATAGGCCATTTATTTTGCTTTGTCTAGATTAAGTAAGAGCCGTGGATATAATTAAACCCATTAGCTCGGTCATATGACCAATCAATATTGCCTCATAAGACTAATTGAATTGAAAACTCCTTTCCAATCACACACCACTTTGGCTAAGAATTTCTATCTCATGGAACATCAACTACATAGGACAAACACTTTACTTACAAAGAGACAAATCCCTTGTTGAATGCACACATGTCTCCATACACACCTAGATAGTACCATGTTGAGCATATAACCCTATCTTTTAACAAGATAGAAGTTGGTCTTCAATGTCATCTTAAGTCTAATGCCCATGCGCACTTAACACGATCAAGGTATTAACAGCAGAGAATAAACTCCATGTATCTGCTTTATTATTCGAGTCAGTGTTTAACAGATCACTCTTATGTTCTTGATATCTTAAAATAAATGGCATGACAATCATTGAATAAACATAGGTGTGTAAGCCATATTGACTCCAATTTTAAAGAGTCGGTGAGTGAGTCACAACCAAATTTTAATGATTGTGTACTAAGACAATCTTGTGTTTATATTCATAACCCCTTTGAACAATGTTTTTTAACGCAATCACATTGGTTGATGCAAAACTTTATGCTATTTAAGATTCACATGTAAGAAAGACTGCCGTAATATTTTATTAATTTGTGAAAAGTTCACATATACTACTAATATCTCTCACTATTTATTACTATTAGAGGGCATATCACTAAGCTTTCTTGAATGGTGATTTAAAAGAGGGAGTACTCATGAGTTTACCATAAGGATACACATTGAAGAAGGAAATCAAATGCTACAGAGTAGAAATGGCAACCTGCAAGCTGAAGAAATCCCTTTATAGATTGAAGTGGTCGTCTAGGCAATGGAATTCTAAACTCTCTTGGGCAGTTGGTGACTATGGATTCATTCAGTGAA
The DNA here is from genome assembly GCA_019155195.1 of Avicennia marina. NCBI lineage: Eukaryota > Viridiplantae > Streptophyta > Magnoliopsida > Lamiales > Acanthaceae > Avicennia > Avicennia marina. Next base: position 8,115,721 of record CM032762.1, on the reverse strand, counting down.
GAGGTGATTACTCACCATTCACCGAGGGTGGGAAGAAGGGGTAGAAGATTGCATTGTTGGTCTATGTTGATGACATAATTTTTGGAGGCAGTGATCAGGAGAAGATAGACAAAGTTGGAGGCTATATAGAACGCAAGGTTAAGATAAGAGATCTAGAACACTTGATTACTTCCTAGGTGTTGAGGTAGCAAGATCAAAGGTAGGAATAGTGCCTTGCCAAAGGAAGTATTACCTTGACCTCTTGAATAATTATGGCATGTTGTGAAATAGAATGGTTAAGACTCCAACTGAAATGAATCATCATATGAGCAAGGATGATAAAAGCTACTATAAGGTGAAACCTACTATAGAGAGCTAGCTCATTGGGAAACTAATATACTTAACATTTACGAGGCCTAATATAGCTCATGGAGTGCATGTGCCATCTCAATTCAAGAGTAAGCGAAGAAACATCATTTGGAGGGTGCATAATAAGTCTAAAGGTATCTAAAGAAGACTCTTAAGAAAGGAATCGTAATGCACAAAAATGGAGACATAAAAATTGAGGCTTATGCTAATGGTGATTGAGGGACTAGTCCTAATACAAGGGGATCAGTGAGTGGACACGATGTTTTCCTTAGAAGAAGCTTGGTTAGATGGAAATTAAAGAGCAATCAATTGTGGTAAGAACCTATTGAGGCTGTATATAAAACTCTTGCATCATGTGATTGTGAGATTGCTTAGATAACAATTATGCTCAATGAGTTTGGGACAGGACACAAACACACTCTGATAGTGCAATGTGACAACAAAAGTGCCATCACAAATCTAAAAGATCCCATACATCATGTGAGAACTATAGACTTCAACCTAGACATCCATTTTGTAAAAGAGAAAGTGGAAAGCAAAGGCTTCAAGGTGAGGTACACCGCAAGAAAGGAATAGGTAGTTGACACCTTGATCAAAGGGCTCAGTAAAGTTCAATTTGATAAGCTTCTATGCAATAGGAGTATGAAAGACTCCCATTCTCATGTTAAGGGGGAGTGTCAAAAACAACAAAACACACTAGCTGGATCATGAAATGGAATATGGGGTGTGGGCGGAGATTCCAAGTCAGAATGTGCTGCTTAGATGGAAAGGAGCTATTTTATATACTCAATTTTAATTAGTTTCATAGCTTGGTAGTTTTTTAAGATGTGATTCATTTATGCTTAGTAACTGAATGGCAACTATAAGGAGTATGGTTATTGAATTGAGAAATAAGATCAGGTGATCATCTTGTTGAAATCCTCTGAGTGTCAAGCTAGTTCATTAACTGATTCTTCTATGCTTGGCTTTTATGCATAGCATGGGTTATTTTTTACTTGCGTCAACAAATGAAAAGTGTACCTAACTTTTGTTATGATATGCCCTATGACACCAAATTGTCAATGAGGGATACTTGAAGGATATTCATTATCGATGTTATTATTATTTATTAATAAAATATTTATGATTATTTATCATATTCTAGCAGTGTTTCATGCATGTAAATCTTGAATAGCGTAAATTGTTGCATGTGCCCATGTGATTATATTTAGAGAGGTCTCATTTATAAGGGGTTATGAGTCCACAAGGCCGTTTTAGTATACAATTATTAAAACTAATTCATGAGTCATGGACAGTTTAAAGGATATTAGAGAGTTGATACGACTTGCGCACCTTGTATCTGTATGGTGGGTGTCATGCTATTTAGTATGAGATACTAAGATACATGTGTGTGGATGCATCTTTGGAGAATGAGCGTTTAGACATGAATCACAGAATGAAGTAGACATATGGAGTTCACTCTTGGCTGTCAATATTTTGTTTTATGATTATGTTAATGCACGTGGACCGTGGACTAGAGACAACATGTTTGTTTTGTGTGCATGATAGTCAGTGTATCATTAAGGCATTAAGGACCAATATCTATCCTTGTATGAGATGATTCATGTGCCTAATGTGCCATTGCTCAGGTGCGTATAGAGGCATGTATGCATTCAATAAGGGATTTGTCTCCTTGCAAGTGAGTAAGACATTTTTTCTATGCAATTGATGTTCTAGAAGATAGAAATCTTTAGCTAAGGTAGCGTATGATCATAAAGGAGTTTTTGATAAAAACATTAGCCTCATTAAGAAATGTCAATTGGTCATATGACTGAATTTGTGAATTTGATTAAATTTATGACTCTCACTTCGTTGGGATAAAGTAAGATAAAAGATCTATATTGCATTATATTCATGATCGGAGCGTTTTTAGTGATCCATTCACTTTACCTTAGATGGGCTACGATATGGATTACAAGTTAGGTGTTACCTGTATTCTTTAAGCTTGCTTGTTGCTAGCCAAGGATGAACTTAGAGAGTTATATACATAAGAACAAGATGATAGCTTGAGGTATTTGCAAAGTGGTGATCACAACATTTGAGAAGTTTTGTGGATGAGGTTGAGAAGTCTCATGATGGATTTAATTTAGTTGTAATTAAATTGACCAAATGATTTATTCCTCATTATGTTTGTAATGATGAGATTATTCATTAGAAACATGATGAGCCTTTAATTTAATTAATCAGAAACAAGGCACAAGAGAATTATTTTGTACCTATTATATTTGTTAATAATGAGAATTATTAATTGAAAACATAATAGGCCTTTAACATAATTAATGTGATTAATTTAAAAGAAGGACATAATTCAAATAGGATTTAATTATTAATTAGATTAATAATTAAAGGTGGACGGGCTTGGGTTAATTTTAAGGTCCATGTGGGAAGCTCATTCCACAAGCCTTTGGAATCCTAGTTATAAATAGAATTGTATTTTAAGAATAAAAAACTTAGAAGGATTCCAACAGAAAGTCGCTATTCACATGAATAGTGTTGGCGTTACTGTTCATGCAGGCACTATTCATCACTTGCTCGCGAGAGAAAATTAGTTGCTAACCTGCTTCAGTTTTCTCTCAAGAATTCTCCAAGCACAAGAGTTGCAAGATTACATAAAGGAGTTCATGGGGTTATGTTAGAGAGTCATAGCAAACAACTTATTTGTGTGGATAAACTATATGCCAAAACTTTATCGCGGCTTGTAGATGGATATATTTTTGGGTAATTATCCATGCAACCATCCTAAAATTTATGTTTATGCATTTTATGTGATGAAGATGGACTAGATTGAGATTTTATGGTAGTTTTTTATTAGAAAATTATATGAATGTGTTTTTGAAACTTGGATATACTTGCAAAAGTGTTTGTAGGTGTTTTAGACTGACAGAAGCAAGAAAAATCAAGTCTTAAATGTTAAGAAATTGTGTTAGCACCCGTTGCCGCACTCACTTCGTAATTGCAGGAAAAGTTCACGTGATGGCAAAGCCAGAAGCCGTATCTACATAATAAGGCGTAGCATATAACAAAAAGTGTCACCTATTGGTTGTAGCCACAACAGTTGCTGCAACAAAGAAGTGTTCTCTATCGCGTCAGGTCGTGTGGCATGCTAAGGCCATCTACAGCTACAAAAGGAGTCATACGTGCTAATTACATGATTTTTGGAATTCAAAACATTGGAAAAGGGGTTTTCCACAAACAAGAACTAAGGCATGAGATATGTAAATCATAAAATGATTGTTCCAAGAATTTTATTGTTTTATAAATGTGATGTATAGATGTTGTATGGATGTGTGGATAAGTTACAAACTTAGGACACGTGTGGATGGATTTTCATTACTTTAGTTTTGCTTTTTCCAAGTGTATAAATTATTTTTCCAAGGGTGATAAGGGCATAAGCCCAAGTTTTTATAAAGAAGAATAAGAATTATTTTTTCATGGTATGCCATGATGTAATTGTAATTCCAAAGACCAAGAGTTGAAGATTGCTTGGCAGCCAAGGAGTTGGTGGTCGTTGGGGGCCAAGAGTTTGAGGCTATTTGATGGTCCTAGCGTAGTACGGCGATGGAGTAGAAGGAGTCCAAGACTAATGAAGAAAAATTTTAAAAGGCCTTGTAACAATATATGGTTTCACACACATGTACACTATTTGATTATACCAATTAGATCTAGGAAGTCCATACTCATCCATGTTGCTTTTGTCTTATGTTTTTTATATATATGAGATATGTACATACAAAATAGCTAATGCACAATGTGAATGAAAAACACATGGATTGAAAACTTACTCATCAATATTAAGTTGTAACGGCGAAATTGGTTCGCTGTGGCCCTCCATTGAGCTTAAAGTTCTTAGTTGTCATAGCATGTGATATTATTACATTCGTAGGGTCACATTGTGATGGTACATTTAGAGCTTCAAGTGTGTTGGATGCAACATTTAAAGGATACTTCACTTTAAGAGCTTAATGGCCACTAGTTGGGTTTATAAATATATGATGAGTTGTTAGTCAATGGACGTGACTTAAATGGACCCACTATGCTAAGAACTATACGTGTGAGATTTCATTAGGCCATGGCCCAAAGTGTAATATTGGACTGCGGATGAGATTAGTTGGCAAGAGTTGCCACTCATTGGGCCTATTATATCAAGAACTATATGTGTGAGGTATGTTATGCTCAATGAAGACCATAATCACCCACTAGGAGATTTTTCCAATGAGATTTCCATTTCCTACCCGAGAGAGTGTGGAATTTAAAAAATCTAGTGGGAAGCTGTATGATTTAAAGTCCAAAATCATTTGGTCACAACATTAACAACTAAACTAATAATCTTGGTTATTTTTTATAGTTACATTATTCTTGAATGATTATATTCACTTTCATAATTATTACTGTTGAGACCATCATGTCATTTGGCACCAAGATAGCTAATTGGATTCGAGGTTTGAGAAGAGTTCTCATTCTTCAAAGAATTAGTGGAATTTTGGAAGTTGTCATCCTAAGCATTGGGAAGGAGGTTGTCTTTGAAGTGTTGAGGCTCTCAATTAGTGAGACTAATGAGGGCAAGATCAAAAGAAGGAAACTTGGCATTCCTAAGGCTAGGGGGAGGGGAGGCATTCAATGCTCATATTGGTGGAGGAAAGAGTTTTCAGTGCAACAAGGAAGAGCATTAGAGGAGGAATTGTGACGAGTGCCTTGATAGCCTAAAAGATGGTAAATGAGGCATGGAACTTTATGTTTATGAAATATCATGTTCCATTAGTGTTTTTTTATGTTTGGATCTTAGATTTAGGTACTTCCTCTGACATCTGCACCTCAAGTCAATATTTGGCCAAGACAAGGTCACTTCAAAAGCAAGAAGTAGTGATCAAAGTCGAGAGTAGGTCAAGTGTTGTAACCACTATAATTAGCACTATTTTGATTAAGTTATAATCCGGTAATGTTTTGGGCCTAAGAGATTGTCTGTTGTTATCAAATGAGCTCAAGAATATCGTCTTCATACCTTTATTGGTAAAAGAAGGTTATGAACTTTCTATTAGAGGCAATAAGTATCAAATTTATTATCATAATAAATTAGTTGGTACTACTTTGTTGATAAATGGTTTGTAGTACCTGAATTTGAATGATAATCCTATGATGAGTGCTATAACAAACAATCATGCTACGAATAGTTTAAATTCCAAGCAATTGGGCCATGCTACAGATAGTAGGATTAGTAGGTTGGAGAAAAATGGTTTAATAAGCCCACTAGGAGAGGATCTCTATCCTACTTATGAATTTTGCATCTTAAGCAAGATGGCCAATAGTGTATTTGATGGGCATGTTGAGAGGGCCATATTGGTGTTGGAGTTAGTCCGCGCTGACATTTGTGGGACATTTAATGAAATGGTGAGGAGTGGATTTCATTACTTCATTACCTTTACTGATAATTTCTCTAGGTATGAGTTGTTGGATTTTGTTGGGGTTTGGCCATAAAAATTGAAAATTTAACACTAAAAACAATCATGCATGAGCAGCGGAAGCAAATGAAACTAACCCCATCCAATATTTGTTGCAAAATACGCAAGATATTAATCAAACAAGTACAAACATAAATTTGTGCCTTTAAAATGTTTTAAAGATTGTCATGGGTGATCCTTAGAATCATTGTTCTCAAACCTTGACTTCTAGATTGTTCACATGATTAGGATGCTTGTGAGCTCCTCCTACACTCCGCAAAACTTCTTTTGTGAAACTCCAACACAAACACATTTGGGCTAAGGGGATTTTATGACAAAACAGAGATGGGAGATGGTGGTTAGGGGTTGTTCTCTCTCTTGATTAGAAAAGCTCCATATAAATAGTTAAGGCACTAGTGTTTAGTGCATGGGCTCTATGGGCCCTCCTATAGGACCTTTTTTAATTAAATAGCCCATGGACTCTTATTTATTAATTTTATTAACAAATCAGCCCATATATTCTTCAATTATTAATCTCATTAATGATTAAAGACCATTTGCATCCTAACCTTTTCATTTAATTAATATCATTAATTAAATTAAATTTCCATTGTACTTCTAATTACTAATCTCATCATTAATAAGTACCATGACAATTTATTTAGTACAATTCAATTGCAACTAAATAAATTATGCAGCTCACCAATTTAACACACACAACTCATCTCAATCTTATGTGTGTGACTCTCTATGTTCATTCTTACTTGGCAATAAGCATAGTTTAAAGGACATAGGTAACATCTAGCCTACGTCTCATATCGTGTCCCAATTAAGATGAAGTGATTCGAATTACAAGGATCCTACTTAATCATAACTAGCATGCTATACAGACCTTTGTCTCACTTGTCCCAATTGAGCGATAGTTATGAATTTAATCAAACTCACAAACTCGATTATATAACTAATTGGTGTTTCCTTGTGGGATGAATGTTCCTATTAGAAACTCTTTTTCGATCACACATAGCCTTGACCAAGGGCTTGTATCTCATAGAACTCCAATTGCATAAGACAAATGCATTGTTCATTTACAAAGAGACAAATCTTTTATTAAACACATATATACCTCTACAGACCCTCGAGCAATGGCATATTACACTCATTGATGTGAACTGAACAAAAGCAAGGATCAAAAATGGTTGGGAAATTTGGAGAAAATGAAGGGAAAATAAAAACAAGGAAATAAACATGGATAAATCAAAGGATAAATGGTGAGATTGTATCCAAACCACCAAGTAAAGATGTACTTCAAGTGGGGTAAACCCTTAAAACAGCTAAGAATGAAAAAAACTGATGAAATCCAAACCACACCATGGAGTTGTTGGCCATAAACCACCAAAAACAAGTCACATGACTAGATTTGATACATGAGTTTTGGAGTTTGAATCACTCAACACTCACAACCCACAAAGTATGGAAGGACAAAATCATCAATAAGTCAATACATTATTCTAAGGTTCTTTTTTTGGCAAATGCAAGGGGAAAGGGTATTTAAGTTGCACAACCCAAATCTAAGAATACAAGTGGGAAATAACAAAAGTGCCCCTAAAAAATAGTCTCCAATGAGTAAAATTTCAAAAGAAGTCAAAATTCAGCCTTCTCGTCTGCAGTGCGAATGATTCGGTCTGACCACGTAATCAAGCATTGACATGTTCGCTCAATTCAAGTTGTGATCTGTGCGTGTGCAATCTTTTGTCCATTCTGTATTGTTGATCACGTTACTATTTGCACTTGATCATAGGGGCATCTGATCGTAAACGCAAAAAACTTCAAGATTGTTAATCCTGTGCTGGTCTGCTCGATCAAGAATCTGTGATCATAACTCTACGATGCCCCAAAATGCTCCAGGTCGATCCGATGGCCATAAACTCAATCCAAAGTGGCCCAAATTGCAAATTTAGCACCTTTCATCATGAATTTAGCCACTTCAAGTCCAAAATTGAAGCAAAACTTCATACACCACCTTCAAAAATATTAAAGCACAATAAAAATACCATACCCCAATTGTGCAATACCTCCAATAGGTCCAAGATCACATCAAACCCTTCTTTTGAAGGCAGATTGTCCCCAATTTATGCTATTGTCCTCTAGGATCAAAGATAAATCTACAAAATCCTCGAATGGTTCCACCAATTTGCTTGAGCTTTAACTTTGTATCTTCACAAGTGTAGCGCTGAAATACCAATAGGAATCATAAAAATGAAGATAATCAAACTCAAAAATTTTTATTAGGCTTGCACATGTGGACTCCTCCGCCCCAAAGAAATGTAGAGAGGTAAAATGGGTGCTTGTGCACATGTGCTGCAATAAATTCTGCTCCCCACTCCGTAATTTCTCCTTTGTCCACATACTCAATTTTTTTGGGCCTCAATTTGGCATTTTTCAACACGGTTCCCAACTCTAGCACAAGCTGCTTCAAGGCTTCATGTTCCTTAAATTGAAGTCAACAAAAAAGGCCCTAGAAGAAACTTGTTCTCGTCGTGAAACCCAAGTGTCCTAACCATTTAAGAGCATGAACCAATTCAACCAATTTATGCCCCAAATATCGACAAGCACGTGCCCTATCAACAAAATGCAAATAGTTGCCTCCCAAGCTGAATTTGTCAACAGTTGTATAACAATTCAAGGTGCACATATCATTCCAAAAAATGCCCACATTATTCAATTCACAATTATGCTCAAGACTTTCTCAATCAAATGTTCCTCCAACAATTTCCATATAATTGCACCGCAAATAGAATTTGACAAAGATTGTACAACAAAATCAAGGGGCACATAAAATTTCCAAAACTTTCTATGTCTTGTAGACAAGTAAGTGCAATTATGAACTACCCACGAATTGTAATGATCTTACCCACAAGCACATATAATATCCAAGGTCACACAAGCATTTTACCATCAGAAAAGGATTTTCCACAACATGGAAGATAAAGCATAGCATACAAAACACGAAAATCGTCATAATGCTCATGCAAATTGCATATATGCTCAAGTTTCATTGGAAGTGAAAACAAGTACACCATATAAACCATCAACTTTAACATTATCACAAACCTTCTTAGGGGTAATAAATGAGAAGAGGTTTCCATAGACTCCTGGAATTTTTGGGTGCTTTAGCTCGGTGTGCTTCCACCTTTGATTTCCTATGTCATAGAGTAGTGGGAACCCACTTTGCCACTCAATCAAGGATATGTTTCCTCCTTTTTGACAAAAGACAGAGAAAACTTTGGGAGAGAAAAGGTGACCTTTTCATGAATAGACAAAGTTACTTTACAACTCAAAATTTTCATTATTCTCTCTCCCTCACAATTCACTCCCTAACTATGGTAGACACTCATTATTTTTCATGTTGCAACTCCCTCCTAATTTTCTCTCACATCCTTCATTATCTCTTCTCCTTCCTTGTTGTTGTAACTTGCCTTGCCCTTGAAGGTAGACTTGATCCTCTTGAATTCGGTTTAGAGATAAGGGAACCAAGGTGATCTTCCAACCACCCAAAAGAGACGAAATCCTTTTGGTGACGCCATAAAAGTCACACTCCTATCAAATCACCAAGGCCGTCCTAACAAAATATCACATGCTTTTATTGGAACTATACATATGGCGTTATCGACATACCTCAATTTGCAGTCATGTGCACCGGGAACAAGTACAAGTCTAGGTAAGCTTCTTGTCATGCCATCCCAATTCTTCACTAAGGTTTGCAAATCAAACACAAAGATGATAACTCCCCTTGCCATCAAGAATGTTCTACAATAAAATGTAATGGAGGAATGACATGAAATACCAAAACGACCTTTAGATGTCTTGCAAGGATGTGTACATGTAAGTTCCAACAATGGCAAAGATTCCAAGCCTGGCAAATTGTATATGGATGCAAGTGGTGATGGAAAATCAAAGTGATCAATGTATTTGAGATCTACAACGCATCCTATGTGCCCAACAACCTCTTTAGGTCTAAAGATTTTCGAGTCCTGTGAAATGCATGTAGATGAAGAATCAATGAAAAATTAAAGGAATCAACGTAGACATGACCTTGTAGAAGTTCAATTTCCCACTCCTTTGCTTGTCTTTCATGCATCTGCATATCTTCACCCTTCACATTGACTCTTAAGGCTTCTTCCTCAACCATTGCATCATTTACCTTGATATTTCCTTCTTTAATTTTCTTTGTTTCCTTCTCTTCAACTTTCCCGAATCCTAATTCATTTGCTTCGGGTTCCTCTTGCTCAAGTTTCCTCCTCACACTCTCACGCTCTTCTTCAATCTCAAATTTTATCTCGTTATGGCCTCTTTCACAATTCCCTGAACCTCTAATCCAATTGCCTCAGGTTTTTCTTGTTCAAGCTTCCTCTCCTCTTGAAAGGCTCTACTTGATGGTTCCAACTCCATGGATGGGATTAGTTTAGTCCCCACACAACCACCAAGCTTAAGGGGAACATCTACCATTTCTTTCGGACACTAGTTCATGAAGTGTCCCCAACGGAGGCAATTGAGGCACAAGACATTTGTATCCATCGGGTGGGTAGTGGTAGGAATGTCATTGACTTCCTCGACCCTCCTTAGCCCTTTATGCGTGCCATCTAATTTGGCATTGAGGTTACTCAATTCTTTGGCAAATTCTTCAAGTGTTGCCCTCACATCATGTCCATCATCAATGGAGCTAATTTGGCTATTTGACATCATGAAACAAAATTATAAAGTAGAGTGTGTGTGTACAAGTGTATATATAAAATGAACAAAGGAATTAAAATCACTCAATTAACCTTACCAACCTATCTCCAAGCCGCCTCAGATGATTAAGAGTGGTTCCTTATGCTCAATGACCAACAAATGCACATAAAAATGGTGTAGAATTGGCAAATTTTGGTTTTGGGATCGATCCTAATGCAAAAGGATGGATTTAGTGTGAAAAGAAACGCTAGACGATTGATCTCGTTAAGGGGTGATTGATCTGGTGAAGGAAGTTGGTGGTGGATAGGGGTGATGCTATCTTAGCAAGTTTATGCAACGCAATCGAGGGGTAGTAGTTGCAATCCATTGTGAGGCTTACACTATGGCAGGGTTGGGAAAGATCTTGTATCGAGCTCGATCCGAGCTCAATTCCAACAAGGCTGGAATTGGTCCCAAACAACTTCCAAAAATAGAACGTACTAATTTTCTTCCTTCTTTTTTTTTTTTCTCTCTCTGTTTTTTGTAATGATTTTCTACTTCTTTTCTTTTTTGCTTCTTTCCTTCTTTTCTCTTTGTTTTTTTTTTTTTGGGTTCTTTTTCTCTTCTCAACCACAAAGCCTTCAACAAAATTCCAACACAACAACAACCCTCAACAAAATTTCAACGAAGTACCACAATTCTCACAAATATTTTCCAATAGATACCACTAAATATATTCAGTAAAATTCGTCCCACAAATAGCCCATTTTTTTTTTTCAACAACTCCAAAATCAAAATCTGCCTAAACAAGCCTTACCAATCCAGATTTTTTTTTTGTATTTTTTGAGTTTTAAGAAAACTAGGGAAAAGTTGGAGAAATAAGGATGACATATGGAAAACAACAAAAATGGAATCCAACCAACTAACCAGATTTAGGAACCGGATTAAGTTAGCTCTGATACTACTTTGATGTGAACCAGTAGAAGTAAGGATCAAAAATGGTTGGGAAATTTGGGAAAAATGAAGAGAAAATAATAACAAGGAAACAAACAAGGAAAAATCAAAGGATAAATTGCAAAATTGAATCCAAACTGCCAAGTAAGAACGTACCTCATGAGGGATAAACCCTTACAACAAATGGGAATGAAAACAACCAATGAATTTGAACAACCACGCCATGGAGTTGTTGGCCACAAACTATCAAAAGCAAGCCAAATGACCCAATTTGATACTTGAGTTTTGGAGATTTAATCAATCAACACTCACAACACAAAGTGTGGAAGCAAAAGAAGAAATCTTTTTCAATAAATCAATGCATTGTTCTATAGGTTTTTTACAAATGAAAGGGGATAAAGTATATAAAGTTCTACAACCCAAATTCGAGAATAGAAGTAGGAAATGACAAAATTGCCCCTAAAAATGGGCTCCAATGGCTAAAATTTCAAAAGAAGTCAAAATTCAACCTTCCCATATGTAGCAAGATCAAATTGGCCTAACCACGCATTCGAGCATGACACCTTTGCTCAATCTAAGTTGTGATCCATGCATACGTGATTGTCTGTCTATTCTATACTATCAATCACATCATCACTGTTTGTGCTTGATCATAGGGGCTTGCGATCGTAAATGTAGAAAACTTTCAAGATTCCGCCTGGTTTAATCCTGTGCCGGCTTGCTCAATTGGGAACCCTGCAATTGCAACTCCAAAATGCCCTAAAATGCTTTAAGTCAATCCGATGGCCATGAGCTCAATTCGAAGTGGTTGGATTGCAAATTCAGCATCTTTCATCATGAATTTGGCCACTCCAAGTCTAAAATTGAAGCCAAACTTCATGCCTGCCCCCCCCCCCTTCAAAAATACTATGGCACAATAAAAATACCATACCCCAATTGTGCTCCCTCCAAAAGGTCTAGGATCACATCACTTGTGACCTTATCCCATATAAGGATAGACACTAGCCCTTAATGCCCTAATGATATGTTGACCGACATGCACACAAGACAACCATGTTGTCCCAAGTACAAGGTCCACAAACATTTAACATGGTCACAAAGCAAGATGTTGATAGCTAAGAGTGAACTCTATGCGTCAACTTTGTTTTGCGAGATATTGTCTAAATGGCCCATTCATCCACACACATGTATTCTTAGTATCTCAAATCAAACAACATGGCAGTCAGCATGCAAATATAAGGTTTGCAAGTTTGCCAACTCTCTAATGCCCTTTAGAGTATCTATAACTCATGAATAAGTTTTAGTCATTGAGTACCAAGAAAACCTTGTGTCCATATTCATAACTCCTTATAAATAAGGCTTCTTAACTTGAACAGATGGACACATACAATACTTTACACCAGTCGAGATTTACCTGCATGAAAACTCGCTACAATACTGATATGAAAATCAATATTTTATTAATTAGCATGAAAAGTACATATACAACCAAATACCCTTCTAGTATCCCTCATTTTCTAATGGTATTAAAGGGCATATCACTAACATGGGTTGATGAAGTACAAACACTAATCCTTCTCAAAGTTCAAGGAATACAAAGCTGATAGAGAAATGAACTGGCAAGCATGTAAAGGTACTACGATCAGATTGTGGTGGTGAATGCATTGACTTTATGGAACTCATCAAGGAAAATGGCATTGTATTACAACCCACACCACGAAAACTCAATTAAATGGTGTAGCTAATCATTGGAATCAGAGTTTGCAGGACATGTTCAAACTACGTCACATGAGATGTGGAGTGGGAGGAAGCTGAGCCTAAAGCATATTATGGGTCAGGGATGTCCAACTTACCTTAAGAAGGCAAATAAGTTAGAAGTGAAGGCTATATTGGGTTGCTTTGTAGGGTATCCCAAGGATTTTATGAGATACAAGTTCTACCTCCTTGATCAAAGGATCATTATTGGTTTTCAAGCATGCCTCCTAGAAGAAGAGTTTGTCCAGGAAGGAGGTGTGGGTAGGACTATTGTTCTTATAGAAGTTGAGAATGAGGAATAAAGAGAGGAACCCACACAGTAGTTACCTTCTATGATGCAATCATTGTGATGATCAAGTAGAGTCTCTCATGCACCAAAGATATATGGTTATGTCTTAGAAAATGGACAAAAGTTATTCGGTATAGGAGATGAAGAATATGGAGATGATCCTTCTACATATAGTCAAGTAATGGCAGATAAGGACTTTGCCAGGTGGCAAGATGCTATGTAGTTTGAGATGGATTTAATGTATTCAAACAAAGTTTGGACCTTAGTAGATCTACCCAAAGGAATAGTTTCCGTTGGATGCAAGTGGGTTTATGAAAGGAAGATTGGTTCAACTGGCGAGGTGGAGACCAATCAGGCCAGCCTTATGGTGAAAGGCTATAGTTAAAAGGAGGGAATTGACTATAAGGAAACCTTTTTAGCTTTTAACTATGGTCAAATCCATTTGGATACTTCTCATGATAGCTGCCTACTTTGACAATGAGATTTAGCAGATAGATATCAAAATTGATTTCCTCAATGGTTTCTTAAGAAGGATATCTATATGGCGTAGCCATGCGGTTTTGAGGTCCAAGATGAGTCTCATAAAGTATCCAAACTTAAAAGGTCTATTTGAGGTCTTAAGCAAGCATCGAGGAGTTGGAATCTTTCTTTGATGGTGTAGTTAAATCGTTTGGCTTCATCATAAACAAGGATGAGTCCTGCATCTACAAGAAGGTAAATAGGAACACAATCACATTCCTAGTGTTGTATATCGTTGACATACTTCTCATTGGGAATGGTGTTGGGATGATGACCTCTATCAAAACTTGGTTATCTAGTATGTTCTCTATGAAAGACTTGGGAGAAGCAAGCTATATCTTGGCCATTCGCATCTATAGATATAGAGCAAAAAGACTGATGAGTCTCTTCTAAGCCTTGTACATAGACAAGATCCTAAAAAAGTTTAGGATGGAAGCCTCAAAGAAAGGATTGCTACTAGTTAGGCTTGGTATCAATCTCTCAAAGTCCATGTGCCTATGGACAGATGATGAGAGGAGATCAATGGCTGTCATTCTATATGCATTGGCAATTGGAAGTCTAATGTTTGCAATTGTATGTACAAGACTAGATATCCCCATGCTGTAAGTGCAACGAGCAACTTCTAGGCGAATCTTGGTAAACAGCATTGTGATGCTATCACTCTTTAAGTACTTGAGAACGCCTAAGGATATGATACTTATGTATGGAGATGCAAAATTGAAAGAAGATGACTATGCTAACTCTAACTTCCAATCAGATGTCAACAATAGAAAATCTACTTTTGGATACATTTTCGTACTCAATAGAGGAGCAGTAAGTTGGAAGAGTTTCTAGTAGAGCACCAATGCAAATTCCACCACTGAGGCTGAGTATATTGTTGCATGTGATGCTGCAAAGGAGGTTGTTTAGATGATGAAGCTCATTACTAAGCTTCAAGTGGTTCCAAGGATGGATCAATTGTTGCCACTTCAGTGTAACAATAATAATGCGATTGCACAAGCAAAAGAACCAAAGTCTTATCAAAAGTCCAAACATATTAAGAGGCAATATTATATCATTCAATAAATCATTAGAAGGGGCAATATTTCCATGTAAAAGATAGCTTCAGAAGATAATGTTGCTGACCCACTTACCAAGCCAATAACACAAGAACAGTTGGACTACCATCTTGAAAAAATGGATATTAGATATCATAGTGATTGGCATTAGAGTCATTAGCATTAGAGTGCAAGTGAGAGATTGCTAGTGATATGTCCTCTAATGTCAAATTGTCAACAAGGGATACTTGAAGGATATTGGTTGTAAATGTAATTATTATTTATTATAAAATATTTATGATTGATTTATCAATATTTTGGCAGTGTTTTCATGCATATAAACATTAAATGGCATAAGTTGTTGAATGTGCCAATGTAATTATGTTGGGAAGTTTTTATTCGTAAGGGGTTATGAATGTAGATACATGGCTGTCTAAGTACATATTCACTAAAACTAGTCCGTGAGTCATAGACACTTTGAAGGGTAATAGAGGGTTGGTACGATTTGCACATATTGTATTTGTACAACAAATCTCATATAATTCAGTGTGAGATATTGAGAATACATACGTATAGATGTGTCATTGCAGAATGAGTATTTAGACACGACTCGTAGAACAAAGTAGACACATCGAGTTCACTCTTTAGTATTAATGTCTTGCTTTGTGCTCGGGTTAAGTGCATGTGGACCTTAGACTTGAGACGACATGCTTGTCTTGTGTGCATGACAATTTGTGAGTCATTAGGGCATTAAAGACCAGCATCTATCCTGGTATGGGATAAGGTTATAAGCCTTAAGTGCCATTGCTTAGGTGTGTATGGAGACGTGTGTGTTAAACAAGGGATTTGTCTCCTTGCAAGTGAGTAAGGTGTTTGTCCTATGTAGGTGATATTCTATGAGACGAAAATCCTTGGTTAAGGTAGTGTGTAATTGGAAACGAGTTTTGAATAGAAACATTACTCTCATAAGAAAATGTCAATAGGTCATATAACCGATTTTATGAGTTTGACTAAATCTATAGATCAGGTTTAGTTGGAACAAAGTAGGACAAAATGTTTATATTGCATGGTATTCACAATTCGAAGGGTTCATTGTGATTCATTTATTTCACCTTGGATGAGCTATGATATGGGGCATAGGTTAGGCGTCACTTGTATCTTTCGAGCTATGCTCGTTGTCAGCTAAGAATGAACCTAGAAAATTGCACATATAAGAACAAGATGATAGCTTGAGTGATTTGAAAAGTGGTAAGAATTAATTAGAAACATGATGAGCTTTGTGATTGAGGCTTGAGAAGTCTCATGGTGGATTTAATTTGGTTGCAATTGGATTGGACTAAATTGGAATGATTTATTCCACATTACATTCTTTAGTGATGAAATCATTAATTAGAAACATGATAAGCTTTCAATTTAGTTAATAAAATTAATTAAATGAAGGAGAGAAAGCATAAAAGAATTATTTTATGCCAATTATGTTTGTTAATAATGGGAAATATTAATTGGAAACATAATATGTCTTTAATTTAATTGATGGAATTATTTAAATTTAAGGAAATAATTCAAATGGGCTTAAATTATTAATTAGATTAATGATTAATGACGGATGGGCTTGGATTAATTTTAAAGTCCATGTGAAAGCTCATGGAGCCCATTCTACATGTCCTAAGAATATAGTATAAATAATGATGTGAGCTAGAACAAGAAAGGATCGAAAGGGTTGGAGTAATTGGTGGGAAATGGAGAGAAAATAAAAACAAGGAAAACAACCAATTAACAAAAATTAAACAATTAACAATTGGCGAAATTACACAGAAATTAAACAATTAACAATTAACCTCACTTGGGGTTAACCTTTACAACAAATCTATTTTTGAGTAACCAAAAAAACCAAACACTACGCCTGGAAAGATTGATCATGAACTATTAGGATACACCCAAATGACCCAATTTGACTTGAGTTTGGAATTGTAAACTCACTCACACTCACAACCACAACAAGCAAGGAAATTTGAAGAGAATATTCTCAATGCATTGAATGAACCAAAGCTTTTATACGAAGTGTAAATGAGTGTATTTATAGGTTACAAGCCAAAGACTAGACCAGGGAGGGCAAAATCATAAAAATACCCATGAAATTTGGGCTTCGAGATGGTCAAAGTTTCAAAATGGGTCCAAATGTGACTTTTGGCACATTGTGCGATTGAGTGCTTACTTTGCTGGATTGAGCACATCACTTACATAGCATTCTATAGTTACGATCAAATCCCCTCGCTATTGGTTACGCCATTAGGTGATTGTAATTACAAAAGCCTATCTTTTGCCAAACGTTAGTGTCCCCTCTGGCTTAATCATGAACTCTTTGATGTCTATCCGAGTTGGCTTGGCTCAATTAAGGCTAGTCCATATCATGCTTACAAAGCTCCGTGGTATTTCTAGGGCTTCCCAAATCAAAATTGATGCCACATCCCATCCTTGAGCCCTTCTAACATGTACAAATGATCATCAAACTTCATATTAAGCATCACATGGGTAAGGCACTCTTAGATGTGCAGGCTCTTGCTCTTGTGATAGGCCCTGGTGACAACTTGAGAGTATCTCGTTCTAGGATGACCACATCATTTTCTTCCTCTTGAGAAAGTTGTTCCATCAACCTTGGGCCCTTCTCATCCCCTACATCTAATGGAGATAAATAAAAAACATTGAATGTAGCAGTAACATTGTACTCACTACGTGGCGCAATTTTGTAGGCATTATCTCCAACTCTTTCCAAAATCCTAAATGGACCAACCCCCATAAAGTGCAGCTCTGTCTTCCTTTGTTGTGGAAACTTCTCTTTCCTAAAATGAAACCCAATCACTAGTTTCTGATATAACCTTCTTGTGCCCTTTGCTACTTGTCGCTCATATTGTTGTGTTCTTCACTCTAAATTTTGGCACACCTTCTCATTTAAGGATTTCACAAATTCAACACTCTTCTTGTCGTCTGCATTAACTTGCTCTCTACTAGGCAATGGCAACAAATACATAGGAGTTAAAGGGTTAAACCCATACACAATCTCAAATGGTGAAAATTGTGTGTTTGTATCTATGCTCTTATTATATACAAACTCTATAGGTGCGAGCATTCTTCCCAAGATTTCAAATTTCTTTTAAGAATAGCAAGCAACAAGGTTCATAAAGTGCAATTTATCACTTCGGTTTAGCCATCAGTTTAGGGATGACAAATAATAGAGAAAAGCAATTTGGTTCCCAATTTACACTATAAGTTTTCTAAAAATAACTAAAGGATTTAGCATAACAATTAGAAACAATGGTCCCAGAGACTCCATGCAAGCATACAACTTCCCTAAAGACCTAATTGGCCATGTGGCTTGCATCATGGGCTTTGTGACATGGAATGAAGTGTGCCATTTTTTAGAATCTATCAACAACAGCAAATTTGACCATAAAAGTATCAGTTTAAGGGGATTGGGGTATAGGTAAAGGAGTGTACAAACTATAAGAGTGTGTGCGTGACTTGGCCTCCTGACACTTCAAGCAAGCATCAGTCAATAATCTTGGACACATCCCTCCTTAAATGAGGCCAATAAAAGTGTTCTTGCAAGGTAGTCACGAACATGCTCATACCCTATCAATTTGGCGCTCAAGGTGAAAATTAAAATATACCTACATGATAAGGCATCGACAACAACATTTTCTTTTTCTTTCTTATCCTTAATCACATTGGAAAAAGTATCAACGAAAGAGACCCACTAGCATGTCTTTCACTCAAATTACTTTGGCTAGTCGGTGTGGATCATGAACTCCTTGAGCCTTAGGTAGTGTTGCCAAGAATGCAATGGGCCATCCTTGAAGTAGAATAGTTGAGGGTGGCTCCACTCAACTTCTCGCTAAAGAATGCAATGGGCCATTTGCATTAACATGGCACCAATATTACACCAGATGCATCACACTCATTCTCAAATGTTTTACCAAAATCGGGTAGACAAAGAACAGGTGCACGTGTGAACTTTTGTTTTAAGGTGTCAAAGGCATCTTGTTATGCTTTGCCTCATCTAAATTTCTCATTCTTCTTAATCACGGTATCAACAAGGTAGCAATGGTGCTAAAATCTTTCACAAAGTAGTGATAGAAGCTAACCAACCCAAGGAAGATCCTAACCTCTCCGACAGATTGAGGCATGGGCCATTCTTGAATGGCCTTGGTTTTCTCCTCATCAACATGTATTCCCTACGAATTAACAACAAATCCAAGAATATACAATGGTCCACACAAAATACGCATTTCTTAAGGTTAGCATATAATTGCTCTTGCCTCAATGTGACCAAACCATGTCTCACATGCTCAACATTCTCATCCATGCTCCTACCATATATCAAGATATCATCAAAATAACAACAACAAATTTACCAATGTAAGCATATAGGACATGGTTCATCAATTGCTTGAATGTACTAGGGGAATTCATAAGACTGAAAGGCATAACAATCCATTAACACAACCCAAATTTAGTTTTAAATGCCATTTTCCATTCGTCTCCTTCCCTCATTCTAATTTGATGGTACCCAATCTTTAAGTCAATTCTAGAGAACGTACTAGCACCTTGTAATTCATCCAACATGTTATCCAAATAGAGAATAGGGTAGTGATACTTTACCGTGACAGCATTTTTGGCTCAGCAATTAACACATGTTTGCCACTCACCTTTCTTCTTTGGCACAAGTAGGACCAATACGGTACATGGGCTCATGCTTTCTCAAATCCACCATTTTTTCTAGTAATTCTCCCACTTGGTGTTGTATTTCTTTGGCCTCGTCTAAGTTCACTTTATAAGTGAGTTGGTTGGGAATTGAAACTTCGGGCACCAAATCAATTTGATGATAAATCCAGTGAATGAGTGGCAAACTGCTAGGCAACTCCTCTAAAAATACATCTTCAAACTCCTAAAAAAGTGGAACAATAGAATCATGGAGCGAGTAATGTGGACATCCCAGGATTAAATCCCCTCAAGTTGCCACCTGGGCCTATCACAAGAGTAAGAGCCTACATGTTCAATAATGCCCTTGTCCATTTAATGCTTAATTGGAGGTTTAATTACCATACATACATGTTGGAAGGGTTGAAGGATGGGATGTGGCATCAAATTTTAACCTGGGAAGCTCAAGAAGTACCAAGGAACTCCACAAGCACAATCTAGATCAACCTCGATTGAGCCAAGCAAACCTAGATCAACATTGAAGAGTTTGTGATTGAGCCCAAGGGGATGCAATAGTCTACAAAATGATAGGCTTTCTATAATTAAGGTCTCCTAGAGACGCAATTAATCATGAGGTGATGTAATTGTAACTACAGAATGCAATGGAAGTAGTGCATTGAATTTGAGGATATTTTTGGAGCCCAAGTTTCAGGGCTATTTTTGTCATTTCACCCCTCCACCAGCTGGTTTTAGGTTTTAGGCTAGTACCCCCTTAAATACGTTGAACAACCCATGATTCATAGCATTGAGGATATTCCTCCAACTTCATTATTCGTTCTTTGAGAGTGTGTGAGTATTACACTTTCAAGCTCAAGTCAAATTAGGTCATTCAGGTGTGTTCTGGTAGTTCATGTCCAACATTCGCTGGCATGGTGTTTGATCTTCTAATTGTGTAATTCTTGATTTTTTGCAAGGATTTACCCAATGTGATGTATCTTCTTAGTTAATTATTGTCTAATCTTGCCAATTATCCCTTTATTTTCTGTTTTTGCTTTCTTTTCATTATCCACATTTTCCCAGCCATTTTCAATCCTTATTTCTACTAGTTCTTATTGAAGTGGTATCAAAGCCAAGTTAATTAGGTTTCTAAATTTGGTTGATTGGTTGGATTCCATTTATTGTGTTCTTCATATTTTCTACATTTTATTTCTTCATCTCCCATCCATTTTCTTAAAAAATCTGGAAAAAAAAAATCTAGACTGTTAAGGCTTGTTTGGATAGATTTTTGATTTTGGTGGTGTTGAATATTTGGTTGCATTTTTTTGGTGGGACATATTGCTGACTACTGTTGGAGTTTTGTTGTTGGTATTATTGTGGGAAAAAATATTTGTTGGAAATATTGTTGGTATGTTTTTGTTGTTTTGTGGTGTATTCTCTCCCACTTGTGTCTTGTGGATTTTGTCCTTAATTTCTTGGATGTTTCTTGCACTTTAACATGGTATTAGAGCCTAGAAAAATCTGCAGGGCATCTCTGATCTGATTGGCTTCAATCAAATCAGCACACATGAACATTTCCTTATTTTAGAAATTGATCATGTCATCCTCTTCCAAATCAATCAACCAAGAAGGAGCTGGGAGATCTTAGCTGCAACTGGAGGATATTCACTTACCCTATTACATCCATCCGAGTGATAACCATGGCAGTGTGATCACTCATCCAGAATTGACAATACCAAACTTTGCCACTTGGAGCAGGTCCTTTACTTTAGCTCCTTCAATTAGAAAAAAAACTGGGATTTGTAGATGGAACCATCACATAAACACCGAGGGAAGATCCCTTACATGCAACTTACAGTCTCTTCAATGAACTTGTTGTGGCATGGATGCTGAGGTCCATGTCGAACTTCCTAAAATCTGCAGTTTTATGCATGACGAATACAAGTTAAGATTTGGGATGTGATAACAAGAAGAAGGTATTCTCATCCAAATGACGACCTGGTGTGTAAGTTACAAGGTGATTTTCATAGCTTGGTGCAAGGAGAGAGGATTGTTGATGGCTACCATATAGAGCTTATGACAATTTGGGAGGAGCAAAAGCAATATAGAGCTCCTCCCCATTGCACGTGGTAGGCACAATCCCATATGTTTCCAAAAGTTCATAGACCAATAGGGGAAGGACAAGAGGCTGGAAGTGTGCAAACATTGTGAAGGAGGGCCATACTAAAGAAAACTGCTATAGGATTATAATATTCCAACCAAACTTTAAATTCATAAAGGGTAAGAACAAGGGAAACCCAAACGTGGCAAATCTAATTGCAGCAGAGGGCCTTAGTGATTTTGTGGAAAGATAGGAGGATAGTGATGTTGTTTTGACTTAAGAACATATTAAGCAGCCTATGAAGATGCTTGACTTAACATTGCATTGGTGAGCACAATGTCTTGCACATAGAAGAAGCAATAGAATGGGAATGCACATCACATATCTACAGCTAACTCGAGCGCACTCTCTGCCTACTCCTCAATTATTCATAAATCTTTCTTTGATGAACCTCATTTTTGCTTCACATCACTTCCTTCCAGCCATTTGCATACAGAGAAACTGCATAGACATAGCCAACCTGCATGTGAATGGATTGTGGACACAAGGGCTTCAGATCACATTTGCTACTCACGTAAGTATTTCTAATCATACAAGCCAATCACCAATGTCTTTGCTAACCTTCCTAACCATGCCAAAGTACTAGTGATTTGTATAGGTTCTATCAAACTCCTTGATAACTAGCTCATAGATGATGTGCTCTATGTTCCTTCTATCAAATTAAATTTACTATTAGTGAGTAAAATGACAAAGTCACATAACTGTTCCTTCATTTTTACCTCCAATGCATGTCACATCCAGGGTCATTCGCCATGGATGATGATTGGAACTGCCGAGCTAAGGAAAGGCACATCTTGTACCAGAATTTACTCAATTCAGTTACCATCAGATCCCTTCCAACCCAGGACATTCTAAGTACAGAAGTCAATGTGGCATCCACCCGCACATTAGATGTATGGCATTTTAGGTTAGCACATACCTCTAATGATGTGTTAAATAGGCTACAGTCCTCATTTCCTTACATTGATTCCATTCCACAAAAAGTGTGTGAAATCTGTCGTATGGAAAACATAAAAGGAAGCCATTTCCTGTCCATGTAATGAGTACCAAAAGATGTTTTGAATTGGTTCACCTTGATTTTGAAGGGACCATACTCTAGTGCAGCTTTAGGAGGACACCATTCCTTCTCGATCATTGTAGATGATTTTAGTAGATGTACATGGACTTAATGAAGAATAAAACTAATATTTCATTCATTCTATTTGCCTTTTACCACTTTGTCACAAAACAATACAACCAGCATATCCTTTGTGTTAAACTAATAATGCACCAGAATTAAGCCTCACCAATTCTTCACAGACTAAAGGAATCATTCATCAATTGTCTTGTGTTGAGAGACTCCTCCACAGAATGAAATAGTAGAAAGAAAACACTAACAAATTCTTTGTATAGCTAGAGCCCTTATCTTCCAAGCTTCCATGCCTATCAAATTTTTGGGTGATGCCATGCTGATTGCTACTCACATCCTAAATAGGCTGCCCTTAAAGATCATAAACTATCAAACTCCATATGAGATACTTTTCCAAAGATCTCCATCTCAGAGTCTTTGGTTCACTCATCCACTCTAAAGAGGGATAGAACAAAGTTCCAACATAGAGCCAAAAAGTTTGTTTTCATTGGCTATCCACATCACATTAAAGGGTATTAACTTTATGATCTAAACACACATGAAGTCTTTGTGTCTAGGGATGTTGCATTCCATGAGCAAGTGTTTCCTTTTGACAGCAACTATTGTAAACACTTGAACAAACCTCAGAACTCACCTGATCTTTCTATATTGCATGATGATATCATTTATAAGCAGCAAAGTGAGTTGAGATCTCTTGGTCCTAGTCCTTCACATGAAATAACTTTGGCATCACTAAACAAATATTCTAAATCATTGGCACAACCAGCCCTGTAAACCAATAACCATAGCACTTATACGTGTCTAATGGAGGAGGCTTATATGACAATCCCACAAGGGTATGAAATGAAGCACGATAGGAAGTCTGTAGGTCTAGAATAGTATAGAAGTTGAAAAAGGCTTTCTATGGCCTCAAGCAAGCTTCTAGGTAGTGGAATTCCAAGTTCACAGAGACTAATTGAGTATGGTTTCAGCCAATCCAAGTCTAATTATCATTGTTTACAAGGAAAACAACATAAGGAGATATGGTGGCCTTAATAGTGTGTGTGGATGATGTGGTAGTTAAGAGCAAAAACCAAGATGAAATTGGGAGTATTCTGAACTTCCTCAATACAAGGTTCAAGGTGAAGGACCTTGGAGCTCCAAGGTATTTCTTTGGCATAGGCATAGCCAAGTCTAAGCTAGGTGTGGTACTCAGCCAAAGGAAGTATACTCTAGACCTCATCAATTCAATAGGGTGCTGCCAGGGGCCAAGGTGATGTCCACCCTTATTATGATAAATCAAAAGTTCAGTAGTCAAAAACTGCTGGATGATCCTACTTCCTATAGACAACTTATTGGAAGGCTAATATACCTCACTTTCACTAGGCCTGATGTCACCTATGTTGTGTAGACACTATCTTAATTCATGGCTAAACCTAGAAAATCTCATTTGAAGGCTGCTCTTAGGGTGTTGAGGTACCTAAAGACCTCAGCAAGGAAGGGTGTCTTTATGAGGAGATCATCAGATGTTCATATGTTAGGCTTTTCAAACAGTGATTGGGGAGGATGCATGGAGACTAGAAGATCAATAAGTGGGTATTGCATTTTTCTTGGAGAGAATTTGATCAGTTGGAGATTAAAGAAACAAAGCATTGTAGCAAGAACTTCAATGAAGGTAGAGTATAGAACAATGGAAACCTGCCTGTGTGAGATGATTTGGATACAAAATTTGTTAAGAGACTTTCAAGTAGGTAGTGATCAACCAATGGTGCTACACTATGACAATCTCAATGCATTGCAAATTTGTAGGAATCTCACACACCATGAAAGAACAAAACACTTTGACTTAGAGCTTCACTTTAAAATGGAGAAAGTACAAGAAGGGCTTGCTGATGTTAGATAGACACCAACTAAGGAACAAGTGGTTGATGCATTGACAAAAGGACTCTGCACTAGAGAGTTTGACAAGTTGCTTTCGAAGATGAACATGAAGGATATTAATGCTCATCTTGGGGGGGGGGGTCCCAACATGTTGGCACAATAAAATCAAGCGGAAGTAAGGAGAAAATTGTGGAACTAGAGCTGACCTGTGCTTTACACCGGGCTACAGCAATGAAATAGCGGACAGCTTACATATTCAGGTTGTAGTTACTTTAGTCTTACTTCTAATCAGTTATGTTTGATTCAGTTGAGTTAGTTACTTAATGGTTAATAGAGTATTTAGATAAGTTGAAAAAAATCAATACAAAAAAATTGAAAGAGAAAAAAATTGGCGAAGTTCTGTTTTGGGTGTCGTTTGGGACAAATTTAATGCCCAACCTTGTTGTCCGATCAACCCCGATAGAGTTCAGATTGAGCAGGACACAAGATCTTCCCAACCTACTGCACTTTAAGCCTTGCAATCAATCTCGTTTCATAAACTTTCCAAGATCATGCACACCACTGCACAATCACGTGCTTGCCTTGCCTGATCAATTGCCTAGCCTTTGCTTCGTTAAAACCAATCCTTTTGCATCTAAATCGATCTTGAAGCCCAATTTTCCCAATATCACACCATTCTATGTGCATTTGTTGGGTTGTTTAACTTAGGAATCATTCAATTCATCTGAGGCAACTCGGTTTGGATTAGTAATATTTCTTGAGTTATTTCCATACCTTCTACTTTGTATATATATACACTTGCACACATACACCTTATTTCACCATTTTTTTTCTTTCAAGATGTCTAATAGTCAAGCAAGTATGGTCAGAGAAAATTATAACATGAAATTGATGCTTGAAGCCATCTAAGGTGGGATGCAATGAATATCCTCGATGGTTGATGGAATGCATGACCAGTTGGAGAGGGTGGGCCTCTCAAACCACTCAAACAAGGGATAATCCGTTACCACATGGTGGTTAGGTTAGGGACCAAGAACGTGGCCTAAGAGTGGAATGTTGGCCACTGGATAACTATTCAAACTATAATGATGGCATATTTAATGAGCTACTGCGACAACAACAAAAGAGACCGACACATGATGACAAAGATGAGCTTAAGGGAATTAAGCTCAAGGTACCACTGTTTCAAGGGAAATTCGACTTGGACCTTTACCTTGAGTGGGAAAGAAGGTAGAAATGGTGTTTGATTGCTACCAATACATAGAGGAGCAAAAGATGAAGTTAGCAATCATTGAGTTCACCAACTCTACCATCATTTGGTGGGATCAAATTGTGACAATCCGAAGGAGAGCTGGTGAAAGACCAATAAGGACACGGACGGACTTGAAGGTGGCCATGAGAAAGAGGTTCATTCTATCACATTATTATAGGGACCTCTATCAAAGATTGCAAGGACTGGCTCAAGGATCCTAGAGTTCAAAATTACTTCAAAGAAATGGGATGTTGATGATGAGAGCCAACATGGTGGAAGACTGAGAAACCACCAAGGCTAGGTTTTTGAGTGGGTTATACCATGACAGAGCCAACATCATTGAGTTACAACATTATGTGGACTTAAATAAGATGGTCCAAAAGGCCATCAAAGTAGAGAAGCAACTTAAGAGTAGGGATTGGGCAGCGTCAATAGTAAGCACATCGGGCCCTAGGACCTTCCCTAGGAAAGATGACCAACCACTTGTAGCTAGTGCACCCAAGCCAAAGGAGGCACCCAAGGAGGGAACATCCAAGGCAACTCATCCTAGCACTACCACTAGGTCGGGGACATTTTGCAATCCAATGCCTAAGCAAGAAGACAATGATCCTCAATGATGTGGGAGAAATCATCACCAATGAAAGTGAAGGAGAAGGTGGAGCCAACAAGTAGGTGATGATGATGATGTGATTGAACAAGTGGATTAAGAAGGCATAAACTTGGTTTCCATGAGAGCCCTTAGTGTCCAAGCTAAGGAAGACTTGAATGATGACCAAAAGGAGAACATTTTCCACACCTGGTGCCCAATCCAAGGTAAGACTTGTAGTATGATTGTTGATGGAAGTAGTTGCACTAATGTTGCTAGCAACACATTACTTGAACAATTGAGCTTGCCTACCATTGCCCATCCGAGACCTTACTAGCTTCGCTAGCTAAACAATAGCAATGAAGTTCAAGTCATGAAGCAAGTACGGGTTCTCTTCAAGATTGTTGGGTATGAAGATGAAGTCTTATGTGATGTGGGACCCATGCAAGCATGCCACATTCTTTTAGGCAAGCATGGCAATTTGATCGATGGTTGTGCCGTGATGGGGTCACCAACTGACACGCCTTATATTTTAGTGGTAGAAAGGTTACATTGTCTCCCAAACAAATCCATAAAGACCAGGCGTATTTGCAAAAGTATTATAGAGCTTGACTACAATAGGAAGTTGAGAGGAGAGAAAAAAGAGCTAAAGAGGGAGAAAGTGAAAAGAAAGTAGAGAGAGCGTAAGAGGGAGCAAAAGGGTGTATGATAGCAAGAGTGAGGGATGCAAGGAAAGCTTATGAAAATGAGAGTCCTATGGTATTATTATTGTACAAAGAAAGCCTGATGATTTCTGATGATATCACATCCTTCCAGATTCTATTGTTGCACTTTTGTTGAAGTTTGAAGATGTGTTTTCAAAGGAGTTACCTAGCAGTTTGCCACCTATTTCTGGGATTGAGCACCAAATCGACTTAGTGCTCAGAGATTCAATTCCAAACTGACCCACTTACAAGGTGAACCTGGGAGAGGCCAAAGAGATACAACACCCGTAGGTTCAAGAAAGAATGAGCCCATGCGCCATACCGATCCTACTTGTGCCTAAAAAGAATGGCGAGCGGCGAATGTGTGTCGATTGCTGAGCCGTAAATGCCATCACAATAAAGTATCACTACCTTATTCCTCATTTGGATGATATGTTGGATGAATTGCATGGTTCTAGTATATTTTCTAAAATTGATTTAAAGAGTGTGTACCATCAAATTAGAATGGGAGAAGGGGATGATTGGAAAAGAGCATTTAAGATTAAATTTGGGTTATATGAATGGATTTTCGTGCCTTTTGATCTTACTAATGCCCCTAATATATTCATGTAGTTGGTAAACCATGTCCTACATGCTTATATTAGTAAATTTGTTTTTGTATATTTTAAAGATGTCTTAAAATATGGTAGGAGCATGGATGAGCATGTGCAACAGGTTTTGGTTATGTTGAGGCAACAACAATTATATGCTAACTAACCTTAAGAAATGTGTATTTTGTGTGGACAATTATGTGTTCTTGGAATTTGTTGTTAGTTCGTGGGGAATACATGTTGATGAGGAGGAAATCAAAGCTATTCAAGAATGGTCCACACCTCAATCCATTGACGAGGTTAGGAGCTTCCATGGGTTGGCTAGCTTCTATTGGCAGTTTGTAAGCGATTTTAGCATAATTGCTACCATATTGACTACCGTGATCAAGAAAAATGAGAAATTTAGATGGGAAAAAATGGAACAGGATACCTTTGGCACCTTAAAACAAAAGCTCACATGTGCACCCGTCCTTTGCTTACCCAATTTTGGTAATGCATTTGAGATAAAGTGTGTTGCTTTTGGTGCAGGTATTGGCACATCGTTGATGCTAGGACAGCTGGTTGCATACTTTAGTAAAAAGTTAAGTGGAGATACCCTCAACTATCCCATTTATGATAAGGAATTGTATTCCTTGGTCCAAGTCTTACAAACTTGGCAACATTACCTAAGAC
This sequence comes from Avicennia marina, assembly GCA_019155195.1. Taxonomy (NCBI): domain Eukaryota; kingdom Viridiplantae; phylum Streptophyta; class Magnoliopsida; order Lamiales; family Acanthaceae; genus Avicennia; species Avicennia marina. The sequence goes on along the minus strand of CM032762.1, from coordinate 8,086,986 downwards.
CCAAAAAGTTTGTGATCCACACCAATCCTTAGTCCTTGAAGTACCACAAAGGCTAAGGAAATTTGAGCAAAAGACTTGTTAGGTGGGTCTTTCTTGTTGATACTTTTTCCTATGTGATTAAGTATAAGAAGGGGAAAGAAAATGTTGTTGCCGATGCTTTATCATGAAGGCATACCTTAATTTCCACCTTAAGCACAAAATTGATGAGGGTTGAACATATTCATAAGATGTATGCAAACGATGATGATTTTGGTGATAAGTATGCCTTAACTCACACTACCTCACATGAGAAATTTTATCAAGATGATGGGTACTTGTACTATGATGGAAAGCTATGTGTGCCAATTGTTCATTGCGTGAGTTGTTAGTAAGGGAAGCTCACAGTGGAGGATTAATAGGACACTCTGATGTCATCAAAACAATGAGTACCTTGCAGGAACACTTCTATTGTCGCATTTGAGGAGGGGCATGTCCAAGATTATTGACCAATGCTTGATGTGTTGGGAGCCCAAGTCACACACATACCCCCATAATTTGTACACTCCTTTACCTATACCCCAAGACTCTTGGACTGATATTTTCATGGATTTTGTGTTGGGGTTGCCTAGGAATAGGAATGGACTTGATTCTATATTTGTTGTTGTTGGTAAATTTTTAAAAATGGCACACTTCATTCCATATCACTAGCAAATTTGTTCTCTAGAGAAGTTGTATGCTTGCATGGGGCCCCTATTTCCACTGTCTTCGATCGTGATGCTCAATTCCTTAGTTATTTTTGGAAAACTCTATGGCGTAAATTGGAAACTAATTTTCTTTTTTCTATTGCTTGTCATTCCCAAATCGGTGGTCAAACTGAAGTAGTCAATTGCACCTTGGGACCTTTGTTGCATTCTATTCTTAAAAGAAATTTGAAATCTTAGGAAGAATGCTTATCACATGTAGAGTTTGCATATGGTAGGGCATACATGTAGCTACACAATTTTCATCATTTGAGATTTTGTATGGGTTTAATGCTTTAACTCCAATAGATGTGCTACAGTTACCTAGTATAGTGAGCAAGTTAGTGCAGATGACAAGAAGAAAGATGAATTTGTGAGATCCTTGCATGAGAAAATACATTAAAATTTGGAGCAAAAAACACAACAATACATGCAATAAGCTAACCCTATTTGAACCCAATGATAGAGAATAGATTCATTTTAGAAAATAGAGATTCCCACAACAAAGGAAGACAAAGCTACATCCTAAGGGTGATGGCCCATTTAGGGTTTGGGAAAGACTTGGAGAGAACGCCAACAAGATTGAGCCATCTAGTGAGTACAATGTTAGTGCTACATTTAAGTATCTGACTTATCTCTAGTCGACATAGGTGATGAGAAGGACCTAAGGTTGATGGAACAACCTTCTCAAGAGAAGGGGAATGATGTGGACATCCTAAGATGAGATCCCCTCAAGTTGCCATTCAAATCCACCACAACAGCAAAAGCCCACACGTTCAAGAATTCCCTTGCTCATTTAATACTTAATTAGAGGTTTTATGACCATGCATTCATGTTGGAAGAGTCCAAGGATGGGATGTGGCATCAAATTTTGACTTGAGAAGCCTTAGAAGTACCAAGAAACTCTACAAGCATGATCCAAACCAGCCTTTGATAGGGCCAAGCCAACCCAAATCAACATTGAAAAGTTTGGGATCGAGCTACAAGGGACGCAATAGTCTGTAGAAAGATAGGCTTTCTATAATTACAATCACCCAAGGAGACGATCGATTGTGAGGTGATGCGATCGTAACTACAGAATGCAGTAGAAGCAGTGCACTCAATCCAACATAGTGAGTGCTCGATCTCACAGTAGGCAAGAAGTTTGATTTTGACCCATTTTTGAAATTTAGCCATTTGGAGCCCAATTTTCAAAGCTATTTTCGTCTTATACCCCTCCCCTATCTAGTTTTGGTCTTGTACCCCCTTAAATACATTGAACAAACCATTGTACACTAACTTTGGTTCATTAATGCGTTGAGGCTATTCCCTCTAATTTCATTGTTTGTTCTTTGAAATGTGAGTGAATCTACACTTTCAAGCTCAAGTCAAAGTGGGTCATTTGTGTGTATTTTGGTGGTTCATGGCCAACATTTGCTAGCATGGTGTTTGATCTTCTGAGTGTGCCATTCTTGATTTGTTGCAAGAGTTTACCCCACATGAGATACGTTCTTGCTTGGTTAATTATTGTCTAATCTCATCAATTATCCTATTATTTTTCTTCATTATTTTCCTTGTTCTTATTTTCTCATCATTATCCACATTTTCCCAACCATTTTCAATCCTTGCTTCCGCTAGTTCACATCAAGGAGGATGTAACAATATTGGATAGCATTAAACTTTCTTTGTACAATAATAATACCATTGGACTATCATTTTCACAAGCTCTCCTCACAAACCTCACTCTTGCTATTATACACCCATTTGCTCCCCCTTGCGTGTTCTCTATTTTCTTCTCACCTTCTCCCTCTTTAGCTCTTTTCTTCTCCTCTCCTCTCATCTTCCTATTCTTGTCAAGCTCTGTCTTTTATTTCTTTTGCATGTAAACTTGGTCTTCATGGACTTCTTTGGGAGACAATTGTACCAATGTAACCTTCCTCCCTCCAAAATGGAAGGTGTATTTGTTGGTAACCCCATCATGACATACCCATCAGTCAAACTACCATGGCTGACCCAAGAGAAGTGGCATGCTTGCATTGGGACTACATCACACAAAACCTCATCTTCATACCTACCAATCTTGAATGGAACCCTCACTTGCTTGGGGACCCGAAGTTCATTGATATTGTTCAACCATTGAAATAGGCAGGGTCACAGGTGTGCAATGGTAGGCAAGCTCAAATTTTCAACTAATGAGTTGCAAGCAACATATGTGCAACAACTTCCATCAACAAGCATACTACGAGTTCTACCTTGAATTTGGCACCAGGTGTGAAAAATGTTCTCCCTTTGCTCATCATTCAATACCTCCTTAGCTTGGATGTTAAAGACCCTCATGGCCACTAAATTAATGCCTCCTTGATCCACTTATTCAACCTCTTCATCATCACCATGCTTAGAAACTCTCTCTTCTCCTTCACTTTCATTGATGATGATTTCTCCCGTGTCATTGAGGATCATTGTCTTCTTGTTTGGGCATTAGTTTGTAAAATGTCCTTATCCCTGACACTTGAAATACACAAGGTCTCTATTATAGAAAGTACTAGTAGTAGTGTTAGGATGAATTATCTTGGATGTTCCCTGCTTGGGTGCCTCCTTTAGCTTTGGTGCACTAGCCATGAGTGGTGAGTCATCCTTCTAAGGGAAGGTCCTAAGGTTTACATGCTTGCCGATGCTCGTTGCTGACCCTTCCTCTTGAGTTACTTCTCTACCTTGATGGTTTTTTGGAACATCTTATCCAAATCCACAAAACATTGCAACTCAACAATGTCGGCTATATCTCAGTGCAACCCACTCAAAAACCTAGCTATGGCAGCTTCCCCATCTTCCACCATGTCAGCTCTTATCATCAATAATTCCATATCTTTGAAATAATTTCAACGCTGTGGGATTTTTGAGTCAATCCTTGCAATCTTTAGTGAAGGTCCCTATAATAACGTGATCGCATCCTTAGGGGATTGTAATTACAAAAGGCCTATCTTTTCCCAGATGATCGCGTCCTCTCCAATTCAATCACAAGCTCTTTAATGTCGATCTGGGTTAGCCTAGCTTGATTAAGGCTGGTCCAGATTATGCTTGCAGGGTTGTGTGGTACTTCTTGGGCTTCCCAAGTCAAAATTTGAAGCCACATCCTATCCTTGGGCCCTTCCAAGATGTACAAATGATTATCAAATCTCCAATTAAGCATCAAATGGGTAAGGACATTCTTGAACATGCGGGCTTTTGCTCTTGTGATGGGTCCAAGTGGCAACTTGAAAAGATCTCATCATAGGATGTCCACATTAAATAGGATTGTGTCTTGAGAATAAATAAACTTAGAAGATTTCAAAAGAGAGTCACTATTCACTTGAACAATACAGAACCACCACTACTGTTCACGTAGGCTCCACTTGCACTCGAGAGAAAATTGGTCACTGATGTTCCTCAATTTTCTCTTAGTAATTCTCCAAGCACAATAGCTGCGAGATTTTACAAAGGAGTTCGTAGAGTTATGTTAGAGAGCCACAGCCAACTACTTGTTCATATGGACAAACTAGAGGTCGAGACTTCATCACAGGTTGTAGATCATAGACAAAAACTACAGGATTTATTTCTAGGTAATCATCCATGTAATCATCTTGAAATTTATGTTTATGCATTTTATGTGATGAAAGAGGACCAGGTTTAGATTTTATTTATTCCGCTGCATTCTTTGATTATTTTATGATTGAAATTTGAAAATTTTCGCATCCCATACCTGGTGAAACCCAACAACTTTTTGCCATATAGATGGATAAGATACAGTGTTGTTTTCGTACCAAATTCTTAAATTAATGTTCTTGCCTACAATATGAGGCAGCACGTCTAGCATCATGAACATCTCGAATTGAGCAAGAGCCAATGGTAGCTCTAGCCTGCAATTCTAAACTCATCTTTTGTTTTCATAAAGAATAGCAGAGCTTTTCTTTCATTCTCTAGTTTTTGATCTGACCCGTTTCTTGATTAACTGATAACATGATCAAGCTCTCAGAGCCAGCCTGCATTTTTCTTTGAGCCTTACTTAAAGTTTTGTTCCTTGAACACCTCAATAATTATCACCCTTAATAGTTTCTTTTCTTGCCTTCATGGATTCATTTTCGAGGTCTATTAATCCCTTGATTCATGCAACATCAAGTCACTCTATGAAAGATCCTAACTCACCATACTTTGTTCGTCCAACCTACAACCACAATACAATAATTACACAACCTAAACTAACAGGGCCAAATTATCACACCTGAAGTTATTCATTCACCCTTGCCATCTCAATTAGAAATAAATTAGGGTTCGTCAATGACAGAATTTAAGAACCCTCCTGTAGATCATCTACTGTACCTTGCTTGAAGGAGATGAAATGATTTGATTGTTGCGTGGTTGCTCAAATCTATGAGCCCTTCTTTGGCTACTATAGTGTTCTACATGAAAACTGCATCACGAATATGGGAAGTCCTCTACAAAAGGTTATGTCTTCTAAATAACAATTGAGTGTGTAAGTCGCTAAGTGAGCTTTACAACATTGTGCGAGGATATAGATCAATTGATGCATTTGACACAAAATTGGTTACAATATGGGAAGAGCTGAGATAATGCAGGCCTTCTCCACACTACAAATATGGAAGATGCAACATGAAATGCTTTTTAGTCTTTTGTTAAGATGCAAAAGAAGGACAAGGTATACAAATTTCTTAATGGATTGGATGACATGCACTCATCAAACAAGTCACAATTGCTAAAGCAAAAGCCCTTTCCCTTATCGAAAGAGGCTTATAATGCCACTGTAATCAAAAAGTCTTATAGATGTAAGGAGAAAGTGTGAATGTTCTTGTGAATGAGTCTGTTGCACTCATTTCACTTGCAGAGAAAAGGGAGAGGAGACATGAGGTAGTGTGCTCTCACTATGGGAAGAAGGGTTGCAAGAAAGAAAAGTGCTATAGATTGATTGGCTTTCCACTAAATTTTAACTTCGCAGAGGGAAGGAAAGAAAGCACATGCTGCTACCAATCAGGTCTGCACTAATGTTGATGTGAATGATTAGAGTAGGATGAGTGGTGAAGGTGTAAAGATGTCACATGCTAGATTCACAAGGTATAGGGTAGGAGAGGCTAGTGTACGAAGTAAGGCTAAGTAGATCACTCCTTACTCTAATCTTGCAAGTACATATCCCCTTTATTCCAAGGATAATACATTCATTTTTTTCTAATATTTCCAATGCTAGTGTAAGCCTAAAACTTGCCCCATTTACATATCTTGCACATGATCAAAAATTCCCTAAACATCACATCTCATCAGCCTAGATCATTGACACAATTGCTTCCAATCATATGTGTCACTCTATTGAGTAATTTGAGACCCATAGACCAGTATGAAACTTATTAGTAAACCTTCCCAATAGAAACAAAGTGATAGTTATTCACATAGGTTCAGTAGTGATATGTAAAGCCTTGAGATTGCAAGACGTCCTACATATACCTTTATTTAGCTTCAATTTGTTGTCTAGTAGTAAACTAACCAGCTCAGCTACATCATTGTTAACTCTAATTCATGCTACATCCAGGGCTTCTCACCATGGATAAGGATCTAAGTAGCTGAATAGGAGGATGGACTCTACATCATGGGCCAAAAGACAACAAGCATCACTCCTCAATTCGATAAGGCCACAAGACCTTTTGCTGATAGACTTGACCTCTGTAAGTTTGATGTTCAGCATCATAGGTTGGGCTATATATCTCACATTATGGTTGATAAAAAGCCTTTCTATTGTCCTTCTGTCAATGTAATGAAACAAAAAGTTAGTGACATTTGTCATAAGGCAAATAGACAAGGTTGCCTTTCTTGACTCATGAAATACAAACATAAAGATCTCTTGGTACTTAATTACTAAAACCTATTCATGAGTCTTAGACACTCTAAAAGATATTAGAGAGTCAATACAACTTGCACACTTTATATTTGTATAGTGAGTGTATGTTGTTTAATATGAGATACTAAAAATACCTGTATTTGGATGAGCCATTGGGGAATGGAGAATTCAAACAATAACTCACAGAACAAAACAAATGCATGTAGTTCACTCTTGGCTATCAACATCTTGTTTTGTCATCATGCTATGGACATTAGATTTGAGACAACATGGTTGCCTAATGCGCATGATAGTCAATGTATCATTAGGGTAATAAGTGTCAATATCTATCCTGGTATGGGATAGGATCATAAACCTAACTTGCCATTGTCCAAATTAGTATGGAGGTATGTGTGTGTTTAATAAGAAATTTATCTTCTTACAAGTGAGTAAGGCATTTGTCTTATGCAGTTGGTGTTCTATAAGACAGAAGCCTTTAGCTAAGGGAATATATGATCAGAAAGGAGTTTCTGATAGAAACATTTGTCGGCTAACGAAACATTGATCTGTCATATGATCAATTTTATGAGTTTGACTAAATCCATAACTCTTGCTCGGTTAGAACAAAACAAGACAAAAGGTCTATATAGCATGATAGTCACAATCAAAAAGGTTCATTGTGATCTAATTCACTTCACCTTAATTGGGCTATGATATGGGTTGTAAGCTAAACATTACCTATATCCTTCGAGCTATGCTCATTGCCAATTATGGATGAATTTAAATAGTCACACACATAAGGTTGGGATGTATAGCAAGCGTTAAAATGATGGGTTGCATAATTTATTTAGTTACAATTAGATTAGACTAAATAAATTGCTATAGTGCTTTTAATAATGAAATTATTAATTAAAAGCACAATGGGGAATTAATCTAATTAATGAGACAAAATAAATTAAGTTAATTGGATACATTTGTATTAAACAATTTATAAGCCGATTTATTAATGAGATTAATAAATAAAAGTCCATGGGCTATTTTAATTAAAAGGTTTCACATATGAGATGGATGAAAATGGATGGTGTGAAAAGTGAAACATGATCTATATGAACGCTAGAACTTTCTCAAATAAATATTAAGTTGTAATAGCAAAATGTTTGTTGTGGCCCTCCACTAAGCTCAAAAGTCCGAAGTGCAGCTTTAGTATGTGATATCATCACATTAGTGGGCTCACATTGTGAGGGTGCATTTATGTCTTCGAGTACATTAGGTGCAACATTCTAAGGATAGGTCTTAAGAGTAGATAGCCATGGGTAGAATTCAAATCTGGTGAGTTGTTAATTGGTGGGTGTGACTTAAATAGACTTAACATGGCAAAACCTAATTACATGAGGCATTGTTGGGCCATGGGCTAAAGGAAAGATAGGACCGTATATGAGATGTGTTAGCAAGAGTTGCCACTCATTAAGCATAGCATGCCAAGACTTGATTGTGTAAGGTGTGTGATGTCTAATGATAACCCCAATCACCCACTAAGGAAATTTTCCAATGGAATTTCCATCTTCTACACAAGGGAGTCTAGGATTTGAAAAATCTAGTGGAAAGCCATTCTAATTTAAAGTCTATAATCATAATAGTAACACATGTAAAAACCAAGCTAACAAACCTTGTTTATTTTCTTCAAATATTATTTTATCTGAATAATGTCTACAACTCCATCTAAACTGCTTGAGTACAATATTTTGACTAAGTCCAACTGTCAACTAGCTCTGGAATATGAGAATCATTCTCAATCTAGAACATCTTGGCTATGTTTGGAAGGTTGATATTCCACAATCCCTTGTTAAAACAGCTAGTAAGGAAGAAAAAGCTACTCATAAGAAAGTGGTGGAGAATGATCTGCGGGTCAAGAGCTACAAGTTAGCTACTATGATCAATGATATTCAGAGGACCCATGAGGGTTTCGAAACTACTAGCTAGATCTTATGCCACCTACAGGAATTGTATGGTGAGCAGAGTCGTACAGCTTGATATTATTAGTAATATGCTCTCTAATGCCAATAGTCAACGAGGGATACTAAGGGCATTATGGTTGTATATGTATGCGTTTACATTCATTAATGAAATATTGATTAGTTCATATCAATATTAGGGAAAATTTTTGCACATGTAAATTTTAAATAGCATAACGTATTACATGTACCTATGTAATTGACTTAAGAAGCCTTATTTATAAGAAGTTATGAATATAGACACAAGACCATCTTATTAATATGAGGGTGCTTGGCTAAGCTTATTTTAAATAGCTTATAAGACCATGTAGCCTATAAGATATTTTTGGAGCTCAAAATCTCATATACCTTGCTTTCAAAATAACCTCATTAAGTGTTTGGATACAACATCTTATAAGATTTTGTTCAAATATATAATTTAGTTAATTATAAGTTTTTGGTGTAATAATGCTAATAATAAACAAAATATTATCAATATAATGTAATAGAAGAAGTTTATGTTATTTTTAATATATAAAATGAAGAGCATATAAGATATTCGAAATTAGGTTAGAAAGAGCAACTTATTTTTGAAGAACTTACGAGCTCCAAAGATCTTATTTTGGGAGCTTATAAAAATTACCAAAAACTTTTAAAAAATTGTTTTGAAAAGCTTATAAGCTCAGCCAAACACCCTCTAAAACCAATTTTTAAGTCACAAACACTCTAAATAGCATTAGAGAGTTGGTACAACTCGCACATCTTGTATTTATTTTGTGAGTGTCACGTCATTCAGTATGAGACACTAAGAATACTTGTGTGAATGTATCATCGGAAAATGAGCATTTGGACAATGACTCTACAGCAAAGAAAATGCATGGAGTTCACTCTTTGTAATCAATATCTTGCTTTGTGATCATGTTAACTACTCTTGGGCCTTAGACTTGAGATGACATAGTTTTTTTGTGCGCATGATAATTTAATGTGTCATTAAGACATTAAAGATCGATATCTATCCTGATATAAGATAAGGTCATGAGCTCATGTGCCATTGCTTAGATACGTATAGACGCATGTGTGCGTTCAATAAGGGATTTGTTCATTTGCAAGTGGGCAAGGCATTTGTCCTACGAAATTGGTGTTCTATGACATAGAAATCCATAGCCAAGATAGTGTGTCGTTGAAAAAAAGTTTCCAATAGAAATATTAATCTCATGAAGCAACACTGACTGGTTATATGACTTAGTTTGTGAGTTCAACTGAATCCATGGCTCTTACTTGGTTGGGATAATGTAAGACAAAAGGTCTATACTGTAGGGCACTCATGATCAAGAGGGTTCATTGTGATCCGTTTCTTCTCATCTTAACTGGGCAATGATGTGGGCTGTAGGGTAGGCTTAACCACATCTTTTGAACTATGCTCGTTGCCAATTAAAGATAAACTTGAGAGTCACACACAAAAAGTTGTTTGTATGATAAGTGTTAAATTGTTGGGTAGCATAATTTATTTGGTGGCAATTGGATTGAACTACAATGGGATTAATTGTATTAAAGGAAAACGAGACGAATCGAAGTATTTGGTATCAATCGTGTTTGGTAATAATGTGATTATTAACTGAAAACAGGATGGTCTTTGATTTCATTAATGAGATTAATTAAGTCAAAGGATATAATTCCATTAAGCCCTAATTATTAATAGAGATTAATCATGAAGAGGATAGATGAGCCTTAATTATTTATGGAGATTACTAATTAAGAGTTATGAGCTACAATTATTGAAGAGTTTAAGAAATTGGAAGTTACATGAGCTAGTAATTACTAAAGGTACATGTAGTGAGCCTACAAAGCCTGTAGTTAGTGTGCCCTAGTGTCTTAATATAAATACATGCCTTAGAAAAGTTCTATGGATGTGAAAAAATCAAAAAAATTCGTGTGCCACCCTCCAAGCAAGAAGAGAAATTATTATAACCACCCTCTCATTCTCTTCTTGTTGGCAAAAAGCCTTCTAACCCAAGCGAGTTTGTGTTTAAACCTTTCAAAAGGGGATTTGCAAAGTGTAGAAGATGCTCATTATCATAATAACTATGTGACCAAACTAGAAGTTGAGGTTTGAGGGCCATGACTCGTGGACTGCAAGTGCACCCTTTGGAATGTGATTCTAAAGGTACATTCTTTTCAATTTTCTTTGGCGCTTCTCAATTGATGTGTGTTGTATGGTGAAAGCCAAATGGGTTTGGTATGTTATTCTACTAGATTTATATTGTTATTTTATGGTTTTAAAATTTTAAAATCCAACTCCAAACCAGTTCAAACCTAACAAATAAATGATCTCTTAGTAGCTATTTAGGATAAGCATGGTAGAGAGTGTGATGTTAGTGAGCTCCTTAAGATCTTACTCATCAAAAGGCTTATGTCACTAGACTTCATCATGAAAGCCTATATACATATAGATTTGATCCTTCAGTCACTTCTAGATTCCTTCTCATTATTTATCATTAATTATCATATGAATGATATTAAGTGCACACTGGCTGAGCTTCTCAACAAGCTAGTGATTGCATAGAAAGCTTTGAAGGGGAGAAAGGGTAGTTCTTATTGCGTCTAACTCTTCTAGTATAACCAAAAAGGGGAAGACAATAAAGACAAAGCCTGTCATTCCTGAGGCTAGTGGAAGTATTAAAAAGGCTCTCCTACAACAAAATGAAAGTGTTTCCATTGCAACAAGATTAGGCACTGGAAGAGGAATTGTGCCAAGTACCTAGGCCTTAACAAGGTAACAGGAGGCAAGGAACTTTATGTTTATGAAACATCCTGCTCCATTGATGTATTTTCTACTTATTACATTTTCGATTCTAGTGCTACTTCTCACATTTGCATTGCACCTCATAATCTAGTCAGAAGTAGAACACTTGAAAAGAATGAAGTGGTGATCAAGGGGGGAATGGAGCAAGTGTTGCAACCACCACAATTAGGACCACTTTAATAAAGCTATCTTCAAGTCATAGTTTAGTTTCAAGAAATTGTCATTTGTCGCACAATGGGCTTTAGAATGTTATTTCAATTCCATTATTAATAAAGGAGAATTATGAAGTTTCATTTAGAAGTAATGTGTGTCATATTTATTTTTAAAATAAATTGGTTGGCACAACATAACTCATGAATGGCTTATATTATTTAAGCATGGATGGTGGTAATGTGATTAATACCATCCCAAACAAACACCCTAGCGAAAGTTTAAGTCCCAACTACTTGTATCACCTTAGCTTTGGCCATGGTGGGGGCACTAGGATTAGTAAGTTGGACTAAGATGGGCTTGTTGGCCCACTGGGAGAAGAACCCTATCCAACTTGCGAACCTTGTGTCCTAGGCAAGGTGGCTAGAAGTTCTTTTGATGGACTTGTCAAAAGGGCTACTGAGGTGTTGGAGTTAGTCCACACTAATGTTTGTGTGCTATTTAATGAAATGGTAAGGTGAGGATTTCTCTACTTTATAAACTTCACAAATGATTATTCACGATATGTTTGTGTACTTAATGAAGTACAAACATGAAAGCTTTGGAAAGTTAAGGAATTCAGAGCACAAGTAGAGAACCAAAGTGGTAAGCATATCAAGGCACCACAATTGAATTGTGGGGACAAGTATATGAGTAATAAGTTTGCTAAGTTCCTTTGGGAGAATGATATTGTGTCTCAACTAACACCACTAGAAACTCCTCAATTAAATGGTGTAGCTAAACATAAGAATTGAACTTTGTTGGATATGATTCAATCTACGATTAGGTTCACCAATTTGCCCATATCCCTATGAGGGCATGCCCTACTTATCGTAGCATATGTTTTGAATAAGACACTCTCTGTACATAAGTTCCCTTCACCTCGCATGAGATGTGGTATGAAAGGAAGCCAAGCCTCAAGTATTTAAGGATCTCAGGATGCCAACTTATCTTAACAAGACTAAGATAAACAAGTTAGAGGTAAGGGCTATTATGGACTACTTTGTAGGATATCCCAAAGACTTAACAGGATATGATTTCTACACAACTTATGACAATAGCATTGTCAATGGGTATCAGTTGAGAAAGTGCTGCTGGTGGAACCATAGTGCTCAAGGAAGTTAAGCACGAGGAATAAAGCTATCAATGCATAACACACATTCCTATTCAAAAGAAACCTCACAAGATGCAATCATTGCCCAGAGAGATATGGTTATGTCCTAGAGAACAAACAAGAGTTGTTTGTAATTGAATATAATGACCATGGAGATAATCCTTCTTCTTGCAATCAAGCAATGGTAGATAAGAACTTTGCCATGTGGCTGGAAGCTGTGAAGTTTGAAATGGATTTAATGCATGTGAAGTACATGCGGATTCTTGTCGATCCATCCAAGGCAAGAGTTCAGTTGAGAAAGTGCTGCTGGTGGAACCATAGTGCTCAAGGAAGTTGAGCACGAGGAATAAAGCTGTCAATGCATAGCACACATTCCTATTCAAAAGAAACATCACAAGATGCAACCATTGCCCAGAGAGATATGGTTATGGTTATGTCCTAGAGAACAAACAAGAGTTGTTCGTAATGGAATATAATGATCATGGAGATAATCCTTCTTCCTGCGATCAAGCAATGGCAGCTAAGAACTTTGCATGTGGCTGGAAGCTGTGAAGTTTGAAATGGATTTAATGCATGTGAACTACATGCAGATTCTTGTCGATCCATCCAAGGGAATTGTTTCCATCAAATGTCAGTGGGTTTATGAGAGGAAAATTGATTTGATTGTCGAGGTAAAGACCTATAAGGCCAGGTTGGTGGCGAAAGGCTATAGTAAAAAAGAGGAAATTGACTATGAGGAAATCTTCTCTCCGGTAGCTATGTTAAAGTCTATTCGAATTCTACTTGCAATAATCACCCACTTAGATTATGAGATTCGGCAAATAAATGTCAAGATCACTTTCCTCAATAAATTGATTGAGAAGGACATTTATATAGTCGAGCCACATGGTTTTGAAGTCTAAAAAAAATCTCATAAAGTATGCAAGCTTAATAGGTGCATTTATGGCCTTAAACAAGCATTAAGGAGTTGGAATCTTTGTTTTGATGCTGTAGTCAAATCATTTTGCTTCATCAAGAACGTAGACGAGCCCTACATCTATAAGAAGTTAAGAGGGAGCGCAATAACGTTCCTTGTGTTGTATGTGGATGACATACTACTAATATGGAATGATATTTGCATATTAAGCTCAGTCAAGACATGGTTATCTGATATCTTTTTTATGAAAGACATGGGAGAAATGAGCTACATCTTGGATATTTGGATGTATAAAGATAGAGCGAAAATATTATTTCATGTCTCCAAGCCTTGTATATTGACAAAGTACTAAAGAGGTTTAGTATGGAAGCCTTTAAGAGAAGATTGCTACCATTTAGGCTTGTCATCCGTCACCTCAAATCTATATGTCCAAAGGTAGATAATGAGAGGAGAACCATGGAAGCCATTACATATGCTTTGGCCATAGGGAGCCTAATTATGCAATGTTATGTGCGAGCTAGATATCAACTACGCCATAAGCGTTACGAGCAAGTTTTAGGTGAATCTTGACGAAGAGCATTGGAATGTTGTCAAATACATCCTTAAATACTTGAGTAGGACTAAAGATATGGTACTTATGTATAGAGTGGTGATCTAAGAGTAGAAGGATATACTAATTTTGACTTTCAATCAGATGTGGATGATAGAAAAACTATCTCTAGATTCATATTTACTCTTATTGAAGGAATAGTTAGTTGGAAGGGTTACAAATAGAGAATGACTGCAGACTCCACCATTGAGGCTAAGTAGATCAGTGCATATGAAGCAGGAAAGAAGGGTATTTAGATAGGAAAGTTCGTAATAGAGTTTCAAGTGGTTCTAGATATGAATCAGCCATAAACACTTTATTGTGACAATAATAGAGTGATTGCACAGGCGAAGGAACCAAAGACTCATTAGAAATCCAAATACATAGAGAGGCATTACTACATTATTCAGGAAATCATTTGAAGGGATAACATAGCCATGTAAAAAAGAGCTTCAACTAACAATGTCGTTGACCAACTCATCAAGCCAATGACTCAAGTGCAGCTAGATTACAATCTTGAAAAAATAGGTAATAGATACTATAGCAACTGGAATTAGTAGTATTAGTATTAGAGTGTAAATGAGAGACTATTAGTGATATAACTTTTAACACTAATAGAAAATGAGAGATACTAGAAGGGTATTTGGTTGTATATGTACTTTTCACACTTATTAATAAAATATTGATTTTCATATTAATCCTTTGGTAAGTTTTCAGGTATTTAAATCTCGATTGATATAAAATATTGCATGTACCCATGTGTTTGAGTTAAGAAACCTTATTTATAAGAAGTTATGAATATGGACACAAGCCACTCTTAATATTCAATCACTAAAACCTGTCCACAAGTTACAAACACTTTAAAGGGCATTAGCGAGTTAATATGACTTGTACACCTCATATTTGTATAGTGAGTATCATGATATTGGGTATGAGATACTGAGTACTTGTGTGTGGATGTGCCATTAGAAATGGAGCATTTGGACAAATAACTCACAAAATAAAGCAGACACATAGAGTTCACACCTAAGACAACATTATTACCTTATGTGAATGACAATCAATGTATCATTAGGGCTTTAAAAGCCAATATCTATCTTGGTATGGGATATGATCGTAAGCCCAACGTGCCATTGATCTCTTTACAAATGAGCAAAGTGTTTGTTCTATGCAATTAGTGCTTTATGAGATTGAAGCCCCAAGCCAAAGCAATATATGATTGGAAGAAGTTTCTCATAGGAACATTTGTCTCATTAAGAAATGCAGATTTGTCATAGGACCAAGTTTGCGAGTTTAACTAAATCTATGACTCTCACTCAATTGGGACAAAGTAAGACAAAAAATCTATACATCATGGAAGTCACAATTAGAACTATTTACTATGATCTGATTCTCTTCATCTTAATTGGGCTACAATACTAGCCGTAGGCTGGACATTATTCATAACCTTCAAGCTATACTTGATGTCAATTAAGGATGAACCTAGAGAGTCACACACATAATGTTGAGATGTATTGCAAGTGTTAAATTGACGGATTGCATAATTTTTTTAGTTGCAATTAAATTGGACTTAATAAATTACTATAGTGCTTGTTAATAATAAGATCATTAATTAGAAACATAAGATGGAATCAATTTAGCTAATGAGATTAATTAAATTAAGTTAGTTGGACACATTTAGGCTTTAATTATTAATGAGATTAATAATTAAAAAGTTTATTGGCTAATTTATTAATGAGATTAATAAATAGAAAATTTTAATTAGAAGGGTCCATGTAGGAGAGTTCATGGTGCCCATACCCCAAACTCTCGTGTCTCGACTATTTAAAAGGGTCTTGAAAAGTTCAGACATCATTCTAAGACTTAAATTTCATGCACCCCTTCAACCAAACGAGAGCGCCCCCCTCCCCGCCACCCTCTTTAACCACTCTTTTGTCATGAATTCCTCATAACCCAAACTTGTTTGCATTAGAGCCCCACAAAAGGAGTTTTGTGGAATGTAGGAGGAACTTGAAAGCATCTCAATCGTGTTGATGAATCGAGGTTTGAGGGCCATGACTCAAGGATCATGTTCAAGTTTCTCAGAAATATTTCAAGGTAACAACTTTATATATGATCTTATTTAATAGATATCTTGCAAGTTTTGCAATAAAAATGGGTAGGATTTGTTCCTACAATTTCCACAGTGTGTGCATAATATTTTTGTGATCAAATGTTTTAACTTGTACAGGCAAATCCCACAAAAATCCAACACAAGGACTATAAGATTATTCCTCTCTTTAGCAACCATGAATGATTGGATGCTACAGCTGCTTGACATTCCTAATGCCTTTCTAAATGGTGATTTAGAGAAAGAAAACTCCATGACAATACCACAAGGTTAATAGATCAAGGGGGAGACAAATAATTCAAGGAAGTATCTAGTGTGCAAGTTGAAGAAATCATCATATGGGCTCATGCAAGCTTCCAAAGAATGGGTATGAAGTTCACTAAAGTCCTGTGTGAATATAGATTCAAGCAATCTAGATTAGACCACAAAGTGTTTCTTAAGAGAACAAAGAAGGAAAGAAAACTGGTACTTCTTTTATATGTTGATGATCTACTCATTGGAGATGATGATCAATTAGAAAAATAAGAAGTGATGAACTTCCTTGAATCTAGATTTAAGCTGTGAGACTTGGGGACACCAAGGTGCTTTATGAGTGTGGAGATAGCTAGATTAAGGAAAAGGAGAGTTTATATGCTAGTGAAAGTACACTTTAGATTTATTGAGCAGCCATGGGACATTAAGGGTTAAGGCTACTACCACACCCATGGAATCTTTTCACAAACTCCAAAAGAATGATCTTGACTAGCTGAATGATGCCACATTTTACAAGCTACTTGTTGGGAAGCTTATGTCCCTCACTATCACTAGGCCTGAGATAAATTATTGTCACGCCCTAAGCTCGAGATCATGACACAATAGTATTCATGAACCAACTCAGTGAATGCCAAAGGTAACATGTAAACAAAGCAACTAATACAATAATATAATTTGACAACCATTCTAGAAAACAACGTAAAAACCATGACAATAGTATCTAATAACTAGTACACAACAGAAGAACAAAAACCTATATGACATTTGAATGTCTCTAATGAATAATATAAATGGAAATAAAGCTTATGCAATGATGCCCTCCTCCTGGATCTGGGTCTACCATTCCCAAATCTGTCCATGATCATAGGCTTCCTCTAGTATGGCTAAGTATCAGTTCACCTAGTATCGATCCTAATCTTTACCCTGATTAAGTGGATTCCAATCTATTACCCAATTGGTAGGGCAAAACTCATTCCTCCTACTCATTGGAAATCACATGAGTGGCTATCATGTTCTTGTTATATGTATTCAATTTCCAATTTGCAATTTAAAATCACTCATTTTACAAACGGCTCACATCCAGCTTTCAAAAACAATACATCATGTAAATTTCATACTTTTGTAAGTGGGAAAACATTTCAAAGCTTGGTTTAAAATGTGTATTAACCATTTAGTTATAACAAGAAAACAAGGGTAGAAAAGAATTGTGAAATTTGACAAGGTGTCACCACTTACATGTAGCACCATAATTGAATGTCGGGATCTTCAGCTATTGCCACCCGATCACATATGCAATCTACATTCAATACTTGATTCATCTAATAAGTCATGCTTGTTGATGCTCAATGTGTGTTATATGCGTTCGTGTTTACTTGAATAATTCTAGCAGTTATTTCCTGTATTCCATTATGCCTTACGTAGTAGGTTTATCCCTAATTTAGTCTTAAAATTGGAAATTTTGGCTTAAATTTCTGAAATCAAAAATTCTGGCTAGAGTCCATGACACTGGTCTACAACTGCATGACCTTGGTCCATGTTCGTGAGGTTTAACCATAGGGTTTACTAGAATTTTTGCTATCCTTCTTGTGATTGTAACGTATCACTCCGCAACTGCAATGCCAGAGTCACGATTGCACCCATGGCCACTAGGTGTTCTATGATTCCTACACTTAGATTTGCAACCACAGCAGGCTATCCTACACCCATGTCACTGTGTTCTGCCATCGCAGCTACGGCAGTGCTCTAACTATTGTGCAGAGCACTATTCAATCGATTTTTCATCCTTCACTTTGTTCCACTCTCCAAAACTTGATTCCACACTTGTTTCTATGGTCCTTAGGTATGTTTTTAGGGATTAAAACCTATGGAAAACATGTCCTACATTTCTCCACGAACTTGGGAATCCTTTTGAACGAGTTATGGTTATTCGTGAATTACACCAATACACACTCCTATGATTTCTACACATCATCGCATGACTTTTAATAAATTTTCATGTGTAGAACACACCTAAGTCCTTAAGATTTCTTGTTTTCAACATGCCTATGTGTGAAAAATCAGTTATCTTAGGTGTATGCATGAAAATTAAATAACTAGGCATAAAAATTACCTTTGTGATTGCATGTTTGAAGTTCATAAAATCTCCTCAACCCTCTACAGTGCTGTCACTATTCGCAAGTTTGAGAATAGTGTTTTCTACCTTTTAAAACCATTATTTATACCCTAGGTTAATTTGTTTTTGCCTAGGATTTTAATTCTTAATAGTTTAGGTCATTAAATCAGTTTCCCACTTTTCAGATTTTGCCCACTTCCATCCGAATTTTCAAGGCCTTAAGCTCTATTTTTCTTATTTCTAATGCTTGGAATTATCCCTCTTTAATATGAAATCATGTGGCAAAAATTCCACGCCTAAAAATGTCAAATTTCCTTCTTAGGCTTCCTTATTCAAATAGTAGCAATTGCACCGGAAAATAATATAAAATTGTAAATTAAAAATAATTTCAATCATAATTCCACAAAATTTCACTAAAAATAATGTTCCATAATTTCAGGGTATTACATCCTCCCTCCTTACAATAAGTTTCATCCTCAAAATTTACAATTAGAATCTTGAGTAAACAATTGAGGGTATTCTTTCCTAATGTCCTCCTTGAGTTCTCAAGTTGCCTCTTACTTAGAGTGATTCAACCATTGCACTTTTACATAGGATATTGATTGGTTCCTTAGATTCCTCTCTTCTCTGCCTATTACTCGGACTGGGAATTCCTCATAAGTCAGTTTTCATCCACCGACAATGATTATGATTCAAGCATGCTGCTCAAGTCAACCACATACTTTGGCAACTGACATGCTAAACACATAATGTATCTATGCTAGCTGTGGAGGTAGCGCTAATCGGTACGCCACCTCTCCGATCCTTTCCAATACCTTGAAAGGTCCAACGAACAGTGGACTTATCTTTCATGCCTTGCTAAATCGCATTATGTCGTGGGTCAAGGAAATCCTCAAGTACAGCTGTTCACTAGGCTAGAACTCTAATTGTCTTCATTTCAAGGCAACCTAACTATTTTTTCTATCTTGCTTTATTCACCTAAGATGATGTTCACCTTATCAACCATCACTTGTACCAATTTCAAACCCATGATTTTCCTCTCCTCTCACCAACCTCATCCTAGCAGACTAGGGGTCGACATCTCCTTCAAAGTGCCTTATAAGGAGCCATTCCTATATTTGTATTCCTACTAGTGGCAAGTGATCACTCCACATTCCCTTAAAATCCAAGACACACGC
Source organism: Avicennia marina (assembly GCA_019155195.1). Lineage (NCBI taxonomy): Eukaryota > Viridiplantae > Streptophyta > Magnoliopsida > Lamiales > Acanthaceae > Avicennia > Avicennia marina. The sequence continues at coordinate 8,067,176 of CM032762.1, read as the reverse complement.
CCTTAACATGTATTCCAATGTTTGGATCATTCGTTTAAACTACCCATCCGCCAGTAGGTGGTACACTGTGCTTAAGGCCAATCTCATCCCCATTGCTTCCTAGAAGCTCTTCCAGAAGCGAGACACAAATTGTGGATCTCGGTCAAATACTATACTTGTGGGTACCCTGTGTAATCTCACTATGTTATTTATATGCACCTTTGCCAACTTATCCAAAGCATGCATTGTCAATATGGGAAGGAAATGTGCAAACTTGGTTACATGATCCACAATCACCCAAATTGCTTCATAACCTTGCGGTGTCTATGGTAAGCTTACCACAAAATCCATATAATATGGTCCCATTTCCACTCTAGTATGTTAAGCAGTTGAACGTAACCTTCCAAACATTGATGTTCTACCTTAATCTTTTGGCAAGTCATGTATCTCATCAGAAATCTACAATGTCTTTCTTCATTCCATTCCATTAGAAGTTTCTCTTAAGATCCTTATACATCTTAGTACTCCCAAGTGCACTAAATACCTTGACTGATGAGCCTCTCATAGGATCTGATCTTGTATTTTCTTGTTATCAGAAGCATATAGTCTTCCCTTTATGTATACAATTCCATCTCCTAATTGGAAGTCCTGCAATTGGCATTACTCGATTTTGTTGTTTAATTCTATAATAGCCAAGTCAGTTGCTTGAAACTGCTTAACCTCCCTGATAAACGAGGGCCTAGCATTGAGTTTTGCTAGTGTCCCATCAATTAACTCGACAATCTCCAAAGGTAGTGAGTCGAGTTGTCTGGCCAACACAACCTCTATAGCATCAACTCTTTTCTAACTCAAGGCATCAACCACACTATTGGCTTTTCCAAGGTGACAGTTTTTAACCAGATCATAACCCTTGATTAGTTCCAACCACTATCTCTACCTCACATTCAGCTCCTTCTACATGAAAAAAAAGTACTTGAGGCTTGGTATATATTTCGTACTTCTTGCCATATAGGTAGTGTCTCCATATCTTGAGGGTGAACACTGCCGCTGCTAGTTCAAGGTCATAAGTTGGGTAGTTCTACTTGCACAGTTTCAACTGTCTTGATGCACAAGTGATGTCCCTCTCATTTTGCATCAAGGCACATCCAAGCCCTCTCTTACTGACATCATTATAGATAGTAAACCTACCGCCTTCAATAGGTAGGGCAAGGGTTGGGGTTGAGGTCAATGACTCCTTCAATTCAATGAAGCTCCATTTGCAATCTATGGTCCATTTGAACTTTGTTCTGTAGTGGTTGAGTCAACGATGTGGCAATTTTAGAAAACGCTTCTACAAACTTCCAGTAGTGCCCCCACAAGTCCCAAAAAACTTCACTTCTATCATAGTAGAAGATCTTGGCCACTACAAGATAGTGACGTGTGTGTAGAAGCGTAAAAGATAAAGGATAATGATGTATGCTGGAACCCAACGAAATCTATTTGCATAAACCATGAAGACAACCCAATGTAATGACCACAACACACCTTTTTAGTTAATACACCATGAATCAACCAAGAACACAACCTAGAATAATTTGATTTGGACTTCACCAAAAATTGATGTACTCAAGTTCAAAGAAGAAAAAAAGTTGTATTCAATATCAAGAATTCAAAAAAAAGTCTTTCAATAAAATAACTAGGCCCTATTTATAGTGTTAAGGAGCCTAGGAAACCTAAAACTTGTATAGAAATTAACCAAAGTAGAAGGATAACCAACTATATTTTGGCTCTGAGACACCTACGCGCTAAATCCAAATGTTGATGTCATGGCTCCAAATCAAAAAAATAGTGTGTTCAGCCATCCCAATGTTTACAATCCTGCTTGCATGCTCAAGCGTTACTCTCGCAATCGTGACTACGGAATGTCACAATGCTCAGAATCTTTGCAAGTCATCTGATCACAACTATAGACAATCTATTTTTGGCCTGCTATTGATCACACATGCTCTGACTCGATCTATTGGCCTTGTGATCGATTGGCTAGCTGCTAGGCTCAATTCAGAGGGTACTTCAAAGCTTATTTCGAGTTCTCTTTGCATCAAGTTCAACCACAGAAGCCCGTCTTCCTTCTTGAGCTCCTCCAAACATCCAAAAGCCTCTTAAAACTCCTTCACTAGCGTTGTCATTACTTCCTTAAGCTTTTTAGCCTTTGCCCTCGTCAATGGGCCTCTAATTATCCTTAGATACTTGGATTTCGCCCTAACACTCACATCATTCCCCTTCTCTTGAAAAGGAATTGACCTCAATTCTATGTTTCATTCATCCCCTGCATCAAAATTATCAAATCAAAGACATTAAATGTTGCACTAATTCCAAACTCACCTGGTAATTGCAACTTGTAAGCATTATCATTGATGTGCTCTATCAATTAAAATGGTTTGTCACCACTTGGCTTCAACTTTGACTTTCTTTGATCAAGAAATCTTTCTTTCTCATGTGAACCCAAATCCACTCTCTAGGCTCAAATACAATCTTCTCGTAGCTTTTGTTCGCTTGCTTTACATATTATTCGTTCCATCTTTTGACGTTTTGGCATACATACTCATGTAGTTGCTTTTCAATCTTTGCTTTGTGCTCTCCATCTATACTAACTTGCTCATGGTGTGGTAATAGCAGCAAGTCTAATGGGGTTAATGGGTTCAAGCCATAAACAACTTCAAATGGTGGTTTGTGTGTGGTTAAGTGTATGCTTCGATTGCAAGTAAACTCAACATGTGATAAACACTCTTATCAAGTTCTTATGTTTTCTTAATCAATGCAAGTAACAATGCAATTAAAGTCTTATTCACCACCTTAGTTTATCCATTAGATTAAGGTTGACTTGTAGAAAGCAACAACTTAGTCCCTAGCTTACACTATAGTGTCTTCCAAAAGTAATTCAGAAACTTAACATGTTCAGACACAATGGTTTTCAACATGCCTTGCAATCTAACCACTTCCTTAAAGTATAAGTTAGATATATGTGTAGCATCATCCATCTTATTAAATGCAATGAAGTGTGCCATGTTAGAGAATTCATCCATAACCATAAAAATACTATCCTTACCGATTCAAGTCTGCAGTAGACCCAACACAAATTCAATTGAAATGTCAGTCCATAGCATCTCTAGAACTGGTAATGGCAATGCAATCCATGCAGTTGAACTCTCGACTTGGCCTCCTTTCACTTGATGCATCGATTAACCATCCTTTCAACATCTCTCCACAGATATGGCCAGAAGAAATGTTCTTGCAAAATAGTAAATGTCTTGGTGACACCATAGTGTCCCATCAAGCCTCCATCATGTGTCTCCTAGATTAACAGTTCACGCAAGGAACACTTAGGAAAACACAACCTATTTATGAAGCGCAAATAACCATCATGCTAAAAATACTTGTCATGTACACCTTTGTTTAGTCAATTCATACACTTGACTAAAATCCTCATCATTTGAATACAATGCTTTAATATGCTTGAATCTCAAAAGTTTAGCATTTAATGTAGTAAGCAATAAATATCTCCTAGACAATGCATCTGTTACTACATTCTCTGTACCTTTCTTTTACTTACATACAGAAAAGTGTCCATGAGAGATATACCCATTTTAATATGTCTACAGATGAACTTACCTTAATTCTTTAGATGCTTTAGAGACTCATATCCATATGAACAACAAATTCCTAGGTCCCAAATAACGTTGCCATACCTCCAAATCCCATACCAACGCATATAGCTCCTTGTCGTATGTTGGGTAGTTTAGCTTTGCTCCATTCAACTTCCATTGAATTCTGCAATTGACCTTTTCTCTTGCATCAACACTACTCCAACTCCAATTCCTGAAGCATCACATTCAAGTTCAAATGTTTTAGAAAAGTCAACCAAAGACAATATAGGAGCATTAGTAAGTTTTTCCTTAAGCAATTCAAATGCCCTTTGTTGAGGTTCTCCCACTAGAACTTCTCAGCCTTCTTAGTGTTTGCAATCAATGGTGCAGCAATTGTATTAAAGTCTCATACAAACCTCCCATAGAAGCTCGCTAGGCCATGAAAACTCCTCACCTCAGTCATAGCCTTGGATGTTGACCATTCTCGAGTTGCCTTAACCTTTCCCTATGCACTTAATATATAGCTAAGAAATATACAATGATCCACACAAAATGTACACTTCTTAGGGTTGGCATACGATTGTTCCTTTCAGAGGGCTCCAAATACTTTCCTTTGGTGTCTAGCATGCTCATCAATAGATCTACTATATACAATAATGTCATCAAACTACACCACAACAAATCTACCTATAAAAGCAAGTAAAACGTGATTCATAAGTCTCATAAATGTGCTAAATGCATTGGTTAGTCCAAATGGTGTGACTAACCACTCATACAACCCATATTTTGCTTTAAAGATTGTTTTCCGCTCATCTCCCTCTTTCGTGCAGATTTAATAATACCCACTCTTAAGATCAATTTGGAAAAATGCACTTGCTTTTTTTAATTCATCAAGCATATCATCTAACCTAGGAATGGGATGATGATACTTTACTATTATAGCATTACAGCTCTGCAATCTATGTACATCTACCAAGACCTGTCCTTTTTTAGTACTAGCAATATTGGTGTTGTTCAGTATGCTGGTCGGTTTGGAATGGCTACTCTAGGTATGAAGTCAATTTGATGTCAATGCCTCTTATCAGCTATAATCCACTTGACAACTCCTCTAGAAGGACATCCTAAAACTCCTACAAAATAGGCACAACACTTTTAAGGAGGGAAGATGTGACCTCTTCTATTAAATTAATTTCTTTATACAAAAATAATACCACTCGTTGCTCCCTTCCTATGGCTACCCTCACATCTCTCATCCTCACTAACATACACTCATTTTCTCTCCTTTCTTTCGTCTCTTTTTCTTTCATACTATCTCTCTTTCCCCTATTTGCTTTGCCATGGAATACTACATCTTGGTCAAACTACCACGGCCTCTTTAACAAGATATGACTTGCTTGCATAGGTACCATGTTACATAGTACACTATCTTTGTACTTACCTATCTCAAACTCCACCAAACACTTATTTTGTCACCTTTACTTCACCACTATTATTCAACCACTGCAATTTATAAAGTTAGAAGTGGTCTCAAAGTGGAAGTGCAAGTTCTCCACCAACATTGTACTAGCTATATTTGTGCGACTCCCTCCATCTATAATAAGGCCGGATATCTTACCCTTAATCCTACACCTTACATGAAAGATGTTCTCTCATTGCTCCTCAAATCCTTCCTCCTTTACTTGTGTAATTAATATTCTCATGACCACCAAAGTTACAATACCTGTCTCCTTGTAAACTCCTTTCTCTACTTTAGATAGTACCTTCTCCAATGGTAGCATTCATCTCCGCTACTACCTTCTTCCTTGTCAATGACTATCTCTCCTTTGTTAGTCATTGTCATTATCCAACTATTCAAGTATTAAGTAGTAATGTGTCCCCTCCCTCGGTACTTAAAACATAAAATATCTCAATTACGTGTGCTAGAAGTAATAGGGTTTGGATTTTGTAACTTAGGTACTTTAGCCCAAAATGCTTCCTTGGGCTTAGGAACTCCAGCTATCTTTGTTGGTTGCTTCTCCTCTTGACAGGTAAACAATCGTGCAATTGTGTACAGTGGCTACTGTTGTTTATTCCTCCTATTTAGCTGTTTCTTTACCTTGATAGCCCACTCCAACAAGTTTCTAATCTCTTCATAGTGGTGCAGCTCTAACACATCGGTAATCTCTCAGTTCAATCCCCCTATTAACCTTGTCGTGGTTACCTCCCTATCCTCCACTACATTCACCCTCATCAGTGTCATCTTTATTTTCTTGTAGTAGTCCTCGACACTCCATGTACCACCAATGTCTATAGTCAACTATAGACATCCCTATGGTAATGACTCAACACAAACCTCTTTCTTCTCAAAGTCTTTAATTCCTACTAAGTCCTTATGGGATGTTCATCATTTCTCCTACGACTAATGCATACCTGATCCCACCACAGGATGGCATAGTTGTAAATTCTACCACTATTAGCTAAACCTTTTGGGCTTCAAAATACCTGTGGTAGTCAAACACTAACTCCACCTGTCATTCCCACTCCAAATACACATCTAGGTCGAACTTTCCCTAGGAACATTGAAGCATCGATATATTTAATTTGACACACTTCGGCACCTCATCTTCCTCATCTGTTCGGTGCCTATTGGGTCTTCTTAAGCTATCAAATCCTCAAACTCATTAAGATAATCAAAGTTCTCATCACTAATATACCTCCCCCTACATGATAGGCGCATAGCCAATCCTCTCCCAAGCATTGACTCCTCTTGAGGTGCTAGGCTACCCCATGCACATGCTTGTGACGTCTCTAGATTATCCAAACAGCAGTTAATGCTGGCCAGTGTGTTGTAACCTACTTCAAACTAAAAGTATTATCTCCCATAGCCAATTCTCTCAACATCCTATAGGTATGTAATACAAAGAGAAATAGTCAAGTGATGTGTGCATATAGGTGTCCTCTCACCTCATAAGATGTATCACTCCACTTTTTATCTCTCACTCATGAATCATACAAGTTCACTCAAAGGATGCACTTACCAAGTTTTTTTTTTATGACTACCTTACAAAATTCCAAGAAGTTCTTAGTAATTCGAGTCACGTAACTCCTAAGTACATGTAAGTGTGTGAAAAGATAGACTCAAGGTTACAGGATCAATCCAAACACAATTAGATCAATTTGAAACAAAAAAAGTAGGCTAATAAATCAATCTGGACTCAAGAGAGCAATCCTAGCTGAAAAAACATGATGTGATCAATCCGAGAGCAAAAGGATCGATCAAGGGCAAAAGTGGCTATGCGAGCGACCTGGGAAGTACGTGCGATCGAGTGGGAGGAGGGTGATCAACTAGGGTTTTGTACAAACATGCACAATTGAGTCGATTTGAGTGGTGTAACTCCTAAGTACATATGCGGAAGCATAAAAGATAAAAGATAGCGATATGTATGTTGAAACCCAACGAAATCTGCTTGCACAAATCGTGAAGACAACCTAACAAAAGTGCTTTCGATGAACTCTAATGAGGAAGACGACTACAACTAACATGCCTTATTAGTTGACATGCCACGAATAAACTAAGAACATGCTTAGAATAATTTGATTTGGGCGCCACAAGAAATTGATGCACTCAAGTTCAAAGAAGAAAAAAAATTATATTCAATATCAAGAATCTAAAAAAAAAGTCCTTCAATAAAATAACCAATCTCTATTTATAGTGTTAAGGAGAGCCTAAGAACCCTAAAACTCATATGGAAATTAACTAATGCAAAAGGATAACACAAGAGGTAGTTTCCAACTATATTTTGGCTCTAAGACATCCACATGCTCGATTCGGATGTTAATCTCATGCCCACAAATCGTAAAAACAATGTGTTAAACTATCCCAATGTTTACGATTGCGCCTTGCGCGATTGAGCACAACTCTTCTAATCATAACTGTAGAATGTCGCAATATTTAGAATTTTTGTAAGTCATCTAATTGCAAATGCAGAGAGTGTTGCTCCAACACAATCCATTGGCCTTGTGATCGATCAGCTAGCTACTGGGCTGAATCCAAAGGACTCCAAGTCTTGGTTTGAGTTCTCTTTGCATCAAGTTCACCCACAGAAGCTCTTCTTCCTTCTTGAGCTCCTCCGAACATCTAAAAGCCTCTTGAATCTCCTTCACAAGCATTGTCATTGCTTCCTTGAGCTTTTTAGCCTTAGCCCTTGTCATTAAGCCTCCGATTATCCTTGGATACTTGATATCTGTCCTAACACTCGCATTAGATGGCTTCAACCTTCTTAAGGTCCACTAATATACCATCTGTAGAGATCACATGTCCCAAAAACGCCACACTTCTAAGCTAAAATTCGCACTTGTTGACTTTGGCTTACAGCTATTCTTCTTTTAGCATTCACAACATTCTCTGCAAGTGCTCCTCATCACCTCATCACTTAGAGAGTACGCTAAGATATTGTTAATGAACACCACCATAAAATTGTCCAGGTGCGGTTTGAACACCTAGTTCGTTAAATCCATTAAGGCTGCTAGGGCATTAGTCAACCTAATAGATAGCACTAGGAATTCATAGTATTTGTACCTTATTCGAAAGGCCATTTAGGGTATATCTTTGGCCTTTATCTTTAGTTGGTAGTATCCAAATCTTAGGTCTATAAACCTTAGCCCCTTTTAATTGGTTAAACAAGTCATTGATTCTTGATAAGTCATACCTATTCTCAACGGTCACCTTATTGAACTCACAATAATCGATGCACAATCTTAAGCTTCCATCCTTCTTCTTACAAAAAGTACTTGGTCTCCCTGCAATGATGCACTTGGCCAGATTTGCTTTTTATCCAACAATTCCTGCAGTTGTACCTTCAGCTCCCTTAACTTGGCTAGAGCCATCTTGTATGGGGCCTTTGAAATGGGTGCTATGCTCGGAATCAGGTTTATCTCAAATTCAATTTCCCTATCTAGAGGCAATCTGGGTAAATCATTCAGGAACACGCCAAAGAATTTTGTAACCACCAAAATATTTTCAAACTTTGCTTTTCACTCTTCAAGATCAACAACACATGCGAAGTCGGCTTCGCATCTTTTGTTAATAGCCTTCTTTGTTCTAGCTATACAAATGTAAGGAAATCAAGTTGACTAGTTTTATCTTGGACACTCTTGTGGAAAGAGAAACTTTTGCTTGTAGGAGTGTGAAAATTTACTAACTTATTCCTATAGTCCATGTACGTGAAGCTTCTGGCTTGCCAACCAATCCATTCCCAAAATCACATCAAACTCTTTCATGTTAAGCCAAGTAAGATTGGCCTTAAACTCACAATTCCCATTAAGATTGAAGTCACAGTCGTTATAAATCAAACTAGATACTAAGGTTACACCTCTAGGGGTAGCTACTCTATACGAGTTGTCTAAAGTTTAGGCCTATGGTGAACATACTTGGCAAATTTCTTGGACACTAAGGAGTGTGATGGACCACAATCAAATAGATTATACACATCTAATTGGTTAATAGTAATGTTACCTACCACAATGTCCTCCACGTTATCTACCTCTTCCTTGGTCACAGCAAATACACTTGCCCTTCCCTTAGGTCTCCTATTTGCCTAATTCAGTTTAGGGTTGTTATGACCACCATTGCCGTTGCTATTGCCATTGCATGGGCCATCGTTAAAGTTGGCACCACCATATCCGTCCTAGTTAACACCACTATTTATATTGTCACCAATTGGGGCAATGTCTCTCGCTCTATTGGGACATTTAGTTACTTGACACCCATGCTATGTGCAAATGAAACAAGCACTACTAATGTGTCTACAAACACCCGAATGTTGGCATCCACGAGTGTTGTATTCTGGTAAGGAAGGCATCGTCCCACTAGACTTTACCTAATTTGGCCTCTTATTCTTGTTAGGCCCACTGGCTGACGATCCTTGAGGCCTGGGGTTGCTGGAGTTGGGGTTTGTCCTTGACCATTTGAGACTATTTCAGCTTCCCACCTATTAATATCCGCCTCACCTTAGATAGCTGCTCCGAGTAGTTTGTCAAAGGTGCCACCTCATAGAGGGCTAAGGCCATCTACAATCGTCTCTTCAAATTTTAATGAACTTGTACACATTTAGTTAGGGGTTGGCCATCACGATAGGGAAGTACTTGCCTAGAGCGTGGACCCTAGCAAAGTATTCTACTATCGACGTGTTGGGCTCTTGGACCAAGTTGTTGAAACTCCACCATTTTCTTAAAATAAAGCACATTTGAGAAAAAGTGACTTAAGAAGGCATCTCTGAAGTAGCCCCAAGTGACTAGTCCCTCCTCAAACTTGGCTGGTAAGACTCCTTCCCATCAAAACGTGGCCTCATCTACCAAGAATGGAATGACCACTCTTAACCGCATGTTTATGCGCACCTCAATTAACTCAAAATTGTCCTCTATCTCCTTCAACCATTTTCAGATCACTTTGAGCTCGTGAGTCCCGTCAAAAGTTGGCACATGTGCTCGTCGCATTACCTGATAATGTGCCTTAGTTCTACCATTAGGTTGGGTTGCAGGCTAGGTAGGTTGTTATTGTTATGTGCCTGTCACTTATGCTACCAATATTGCAATAATAACAAGGCCTCTCGTCTCAAGCCCATTTCTTGAATCGCTGCTTCTGGCTAAGGTTAGGCTGTGGGTGGAGGTGGAGGGTAGGCATATGCTAGTTCAGTTGGGTCCTCCACGAGGATAAGATGAGGTGGGTTTTGAGTAACAAAACAGGGTCTGCTTGCCATTTTCCTATATGGCCAAAGGCTTTTGCTCGTTAGCTAAATCGTACATATTATTTAATTAGCACATTATGGAGGGAATAGATAGGCACCACAAGATGTAAATAATGCATATAACATAGAAGGGAAAATTTTATAACATAACTTGTCTCAATTGTGGTAAGAAAATAAAACAAATAAGATAATCGAAGAAACTATTTTAGTATCATAACTAATGTCCTAATCGTGTCAATCCTAGCTAGCCCAAAACCCTAATCTATAAATTTCTTCTTCTAGAGCATCTTCATCTATTGCTCTCTCTTTCAGCACTAGTTCTAGTACCAGCTCTAGTGCCCACTTTAGGTCCTCTTCAAGGTCCTCCTCTAGAAAATTATGTATCATAGCTCACAATTCATCATTTTGTAATGTGAGCTCGTTCACATGGAGCGCCAATCCATGGCATTCATTGTGAAGCTCGCCTATGAGTCGCTCATACACTGTGTTATATGCCTTGTGTATTTGTACAAGCTTCATGTATTGTGCCTCTGCTTCATTCAATTTTTGCTTAAGCATGTCATCATGTTGATGCACCTCGCCATTCGCTTCTTTCAATTCTTTATTTTTAGTCTCCAACCTAGTACATATTGTTGCTGGGTCTCTAGTAACTCAATAACTATAGTGCCAAGGCAAGTCAATGCCACAAGAAAGCACTCCTTATCCTCCTACGACAAACCACTCCTTTCCTAAGGCATTGACTCGCCAAAACTACTACTTCCGTCCATTTTCTATGTCAAGTCACAATTCTAAGGTAAAATGCAAATGAAATTTCTCATATGCATGTGTAATGTAAGTGATTCCTAGAGTCTAGTCTAAGCTATATGCTTTAAGTTTGTCATCAAAACTTAGGTTCTAATACCACTTCTATCACATCCCAAGCTTGAGACCATAATACGGTAGTATTCACAAATCAACTTAGTAAATACCAAAGCCAACATGTAAACAGAACAACTAATCTAATAATGTAATTTGACAATCATTCCAGAAAATAACATAATATCCATGACAATACTATATAATCATGAATACATAGTAAAAGAACTAGAACCTATCTATTGCATTTGAATGTCTCTAATGAACAACATAAATGGAAATAAAGCTGATGCAATGATGTCCTCCTAGATTTGGATCTACCATCCCTAGGTCTGTTCATGATCATATGCTTCCTCTACAAAATGTTAACTTAGTAGGGGTGAGCAATAATTCATCCAGCAAATGATAACACCTACTTGTCTATTTTCAAAAAACAGTTGCAAGCAAGGAAATAATAGTTACAAGAAATACACAATTGTATAAAATAGTCACTTTCAAAAAAGTAAAAAAGCCACAAGGGACATTCACATTATATTTCAAAAACAAGTCACACTTAGTCTTTTTATTTCATCATTCTCATGCAGCATTTATTCTTGTTTCTCAACCAACTCATAGTTATATATATTGTGTATGCTTTCCACTAATCAAAGCCTTAGCCTAATCTCCTCAAACTAAAGAGGGGTAACATCTAATTGAAGTGTGCCAATTTAGGAAGTATCCCAATCTAGTGTAACCCAGTTGGTAGGGTCAAGTATCAACTTTGCCCGCTACTGATCCTAATCTTCACTTCAATTGGGTGAATCCCAATCTATTACTCAATTTACAGGGTGGAAGTCATTCCTCACACTCATTAGCAAGCACATGAGTGGCTATCATGTTCTCGTTATATGTATTCGATTTCCAATATGCAGTTTAAAATCACGCATTTTACAAACAGCTTACATCCAAGTTTCAAAAACAAAACTTTCATGTTTATGATTCATCATGTAAATTCCATACTTTTGCAAGGGGAAAACATTTCAAAACTTGATTTAAATATGTATCGACCATTCAGTTATAATAGGAAAATAGGGTTAGAATATAGTTGTAAAATTCAATAAGGTGTTACCACTTACTTATTGCTTAACCTAACTAAAATCTTGGGTTCTTCAGCTATTGCCTCTTAGTCACCTATTCAACCACATATACAATCTGCATTCAATACTTTATTCGTCTAATAACTCATGCCTGTCAATGCTCAATGTGTGTCCTACGCATTCATGTTTACTTAAATCCTTCCAACTATTATTTATTGTATTCTATTATGCCTCACGCAATAGGTTTATCCTAATTTAGTCCCAAAATTGGAAAACTCACCTTTAATTTCTCAAATCATAAAATCTAGCCAATGTTCACAATCCTAGTCCACAACCACACCTCTTGCTTCTATAACTGCGTGACCCCATCCTTCCTGCGATCACAATGTATCACTCCACAACCATAACACTAGAGTAGAGATCACAACCACACCCAAGGTTGCAGAGTGTTTTGTGATTCCACGCTCATGCCATTGGCTGTCGCGTAGTGCATTATTCAATCCATTTTTCATTCTCTACTTCGTTCTACTCTCTAAAACTTGATTCCACACTTGTTTTTATGGTCCTTGGTATGTTTTTATGGATTAAAACCTGTGGAAAACATGTCCTACATTTATCCATGAATTTTGGAATACTTTTGAACGTGTTTTGATTATTCATGTGTTACACCAACGCACTCCTATGGTTTCCACACATCAACCCAAGACTTTAATAAATTCCCATGCGTAGAACACACCTAAGTCCTTGACATTTCATGTTTTGAATGTGCCCATGTGTGAAAAATCAACTACCTTATGTGTATGCATGAAAATTAACGATTAGACATAAAAATTACCTTGCAATTGTGCATTTGAAAGTCCAAAAATCTCCCACAACATTCTACAATGCCATCACTGTTCCCAAGTCTAAGAATAGTATTTTCAACCTTTTGAAACCACTATTTATACCCTAGGTTAATTTGTGTTTGCATGGGATTATAATTCTTAATAGTTTAGTCTTTAAAATCAATTTCTCACTTTTCAGATTTTTGGGCCATTTTCCATCCGAATTTTCAAGGCCTTATCTATTTTTCATATTTCTAAAGCTTGCAATTATCCCACTTGAATACTAAATCATGTGGCAAAATTTCCATACTTGGAAGTATTAAATTCCTTCTTAGGCTTCCTTATTCAACTAGTAGCAATTTCATCCGAAAATAATATAAAATTGAAAATTAAAAATAATTTCAACCATAATTCTACAAAATTTTGCTGAAAATAATGTTCCATAATTTTCTAAAATTTTGGGGTATTACACTTATGCTATGCAAGGGTTATCTCAATTTACGAGTAGACCCTACAAAGTTACAAGTTTTTACAGAGCATTGATTATTTATAGTCCTCACCAAGAAAGGAAGTGCTCCTGGCAAGGTTAGCTAAAGCTAAACTAATGCCTTTTCTAGACAATGATTAGGGTTTTTATTGTGTTACAAGAAGATCAGTGTCAAGTTTTTGTGTGATGCTTGGAAGATCATTAATTAGTTGAAAGTCTAAGAAGCAAAACGTGGTGTCAAGAAGTTCTATAGAGGTTGAGTATAAAGCATTAGCTTTGAGCATTTGTGAGGTAATGTGGATATTCCATCTGCTAAAGAGTTTGGAGTAAAATATGAAGGATCTGTTGTTGTGATATGTGATAGCCTAAGTGCTATTCAAATCAATAAAAACCCCAACATTTCATGAAAAGATAAAATACTTTGATCTGAACTTACATTTTGTAAGAGAGAAAATACTTTGATCTAAACTTACATTTTGTGAGAGAGAGAGTTAAAATGGGGTGATTGAAGTTAAACACATAAGGAGTGGTGATCAAATGGCAGACTTGTGTACAAAGCTACTATGCCCAATTTAGTTTCACAAACTGTTTGTCAAGATGAAGTGGAAGACATCCACACTCATCTTAAAGGGAAGTATCAAACAACAAAAGATGAAGAAGGGTCAAGATCTGCTGGTAAGAGATAAAATTGGACAATAGAAACTATTGTTAGCTTTTTGCAAAAGCATAAGGGAACTTTCAACTTTCAATTACAGTAGTTGGAGGTTCTTGGTAGTTAAGCTAGTTAACCTTAATCTTGATTGAGTTAAGCTTAAAGTTTAGTAACTACTAGATTTGGTTACCATCCTACCAATACATGAATCAATGAAATAGTAACAATCTACATTAGCACTCGTCTTTGTTTTCTTGAAGAATTGTAGAGCTTTTGTTTAGTTCTCTAGAGATTGATCTGACTTATTTCTTGATTAATTGATAACACTACCAAGCTCATGCGAATTGTTCACAGTAGTCATTGATAGAACAATGGATAGCAATTGGAGTCCCTCTTAGCTCCATTCCCTCTCTATTAAATTTTTGGCAAGTATGAAGAACATGGTAATTTTAATTTTGGCTCCACAAGTATGAAGAACACAATGAAAATTATAGAACTACAATATTGAGAGTTTGGGGAAGGGGTGGTTCAGAGTAGGACTCATTTTTTGGAGTAGAGTCATTCCTTGAAAAAGGGTGTTTTGGAATTGGGCATGGTTTTGACAACCCAAAAATATTGTAGCAAAACACTTTCAGTTTTCAATGATTCATACACAATAATAGAATAGAGTTAGAAATATTTTAGAAAAACTAAAGGCTACATTCTTCCTAAAATGCCAAACATGCCTCCTAGAATAGCCCATCCCAAAATTATTAAAGATTGGAGGTTCTGGTGTGGGTACAAAGTCAAATAGTTGTTGTGAATCGAAATCCAGACAAGCTCCACCTAAACCTGGAAACATCAATGAAATAGGATTTGGTCTGATTAGTAGGAGGGGGCACCTTCTAACTTGAACACCAACTTATGACCATTGGGAACAAACAAGAGATGACAACGCAAAGAAATGGAAGAAGCAATTGCTTATGGCTACATCACACAACAGAGTTAAAGCTAACCTCTATCTTTTAACAATTATACAAAATACGATTAATGGGTACAATGAAAGCACAACAAGGCACATAGGAGTAACCAAATAATTTCTAAGATTGTTGGGGAAACAATATAATATAAAATAGAATCATGGCTTGAGTTGTGCAATAATTGGAATTGTCCTTAGAAATTATTTCAATAGTGCAAATTATTTTTCCAAATTTGAACAAGCCATCATCTTTTTATTTGAAAAAGATAACTTAAAATCAACAAATTATTTTATCTGCCCAAAAGCATTGGAATAAATAAAAAATGTGAAAAAGTAAGCGAATGAGGAAGAAGAATTTATAGAATTCAAAAGACACCTTTTGAAGAGGTATGACCATTAGAGAAACATCTATTTGAAGAAAGTGAGACTATTGGAAAAGGCAACTGTTTGAAAAGGTATAACCGTCAGATACAAAAAGTATAACCTTTTGAAAATATGCATTTAATGTTAAAGATAAATCAATAAAATATTTGAAAATTTTCACAATTTTCAATGTGGAAGAAAAAATCTTTTAAAATACTTAGTATTTTCCCAACATATTAAACTATTGCAATACATACGCATGGACCAAACAATGATTTTTCTAGGTTACAAAATTTGATGTTCTTTTGATGGGCTTCCTTCTAATACTTAAACAACTGCATTCAGGTAAAAATACCTTCATAACAGAACTATTGTTTTGGAATATTTAAGAATTAAATAAACAAAAAAGCATTAAGGAAAGCAATAAAACACAAATTGTTTCCCATGTAATCCTTTGCTTGTAATCCTTGGGTTGAACTTGAAAAATCCTTAATTCATTATTCAAGAAAAGAGCAGCTATGAGCAACTTTGTCCTTTAGATTAATCTTGGTGGTGCTTAGAGTGATATGGATTTTCTCCGCTCTAAATCTCTTATATAACAAGGAAAAAACAATAAGCAAAAACATTATCTTCAATTGGATGGAATGTCCACCTCCAAAAATTAATTTTGAGAGATTTAATTTTTGAGGGTAAATAATATATAAGGTTTGATGCAATTGAATGAACTTTGTGAAAAGTAACATCATGATGATATTTTTGTAAGATACCATGTAGAGTTGTTTGACGTTATAGATTATTGTATGTATTTATAAAAATGATATGATATGACAGTTAAATAAAATATTATTATAATAATGTGTTTGTAGGAATAATGTGACATATTGGTTAAATAAAATATTGTTAGTATAACATATTGTAAAAATGATGTGCTATGTTATTTGAATAAAATATTATCAATAGGTGAATGATAAAAAAGGAGTAGTGTGTGGCAAAAATATAGAGTAAAATTTTTCTAGAAAATTTTCTTAAGAAACTAAGCAAATGGATAATAATTGTGAGCAAATATTGTGAAATTTTTTATTAACACATGGTGCAAGAAAGAAGGTCAAAATGTTGGGTGAATATGAGCAAAATTTTTAAGAGAGAAATTTTAATTTTTTTAAAAAATTTTGTATTTCTATACATGTATATAAAATAAATAATAATAATAATAATACAATGATATGACAGTATATATAGATAATAATTTGCTTTTAGAGTGCAAATATATTTGGATTTAAATGCTTAAGTAGTAATATATGTATTTTTTTTTTTGTAAATAGGTGTAATGGTTGAATTTTGAATATTTGTGAAATATAAAAGAGAGTACAATTTGAATTAAAATTCAAATGAAAATTTTGTTTGGTAAAATGTTTAAATTGTATATGTTTTGATATGATGAAAAGCGATGAAAATATAGAAGCAAATTTAGTGATTATAATCAATTTAGCCCATATTCAGGTCCACTTCAACTTAATGTGATTAAGATATTTTTAAAAAAAACTATTTTCAGTCATTTGTAAATCATTACATTTCCTATTAGAAAACTTTGCATAATAAATTAATGTGGTGAGTTTAAGAGGGTAGTTGGCTAAGCTTATTTTTAAAAATGTATAAAATCATATATCTTATAAGATATTTTTAGAACTTATGTTTTATACTAAAAATACATGACAAGTGTCTTTTTTAAATACACTTTTGTTGAAAAATTTTGTCATGGGCGTGTATGATGGGATGTTAAATAGAATTAATTTTATTTAGAAGACATAACAGCACCATCTCTTGAGATTTGGGTTTTGCACATATCAACTTTTCAGGTATGAGAAATTACATAAACCTCTCTTCAATTTATATCTAGCTAACATTTTAAGTCAAAAAATTATATATACCAATGTGTAATTTTTCATAATTGCGGGACTGATCTGTGCAAAGCTCAAACATTAGGAGAGAGCGTTGTAATTTTCTTTTAATTTTGAGCAATCATCTTATTTGAACATAGATTTCTAAGATAGCAGTACCAATTCTTATGATGTAGTACCTTGTGGGCAGCTTTCATATGCAAGTCAATAGGTGCTTGCATAAATTGGATCAATGTTTGGACACAAAATGAAATGTTAGACCTGATAATTGTCAAGTATAATAACCTCCCAATTAACCTTCTATTTATTGAGGGGTCTTCCAAGAGCTTTCCTTGTTCCTTACTCAGCTTGGTATTCTGTTTCATTGGACTTTTCCTTAGTTTGCCTCTTAGCACACCATTGCTTGATAAGATGTCCAATGCATATTTCCTTTAATTAATGCATATTCTACTCGCACTTTGAGCAACTTCTATGTCCAATAAGTATTTCAAGCTTCCTGAGTCCTTGATTCTAAACTTTCTATCCAAGAACTCCTTTGTGGCTGTGATCATAGCCTTTGAATTGCTTTCAATTATAATGTCATCAGCGTACACTAATAGGGCTATTAAAGAGTCTTCTTGCTTCATGGTGAAAAGGTTGTAGTCAGCCTTGCACTACTTGAAGCATATGCGAAAACGTAAAAACTAAAAGATAGCGGCAAATGTTAGAACCCAACGAAACTTGCTCACGCGAAATGTGAAAAATAACCCAACGTAACAATCTTCAATAAACTCTAGCAAAGAAGATGACTACAACTAACACACTTTGTTAATTGATATGTCACGAATTAATCTAAAAAGTACTTGGAATAACTTGATTTGGAATTTTGGATTCACAAGAATTAAGGCACATTTAATCAAGGAAAAGCCAAAGAAAGAATTTTATTCTTCTCAAATATCAAAAGTTCTCAAAAAAAAAAATAATAATAACCAATGATCCTCTATATACTGTTAAGAACCCTTAACAACCTTCTAAAGTCGTCCATAAGTGTTTTAGGAAAACTACGAATGATAATTGAAAAGAAATCCTAACTAAAATACAAGTTTTAGGCTCCAAGTTGTAGTCAGGCTCAATTTGGATATGGTGGGATTGAGCACGTACCTTCTGGTTTCATCTGGGATGATCTAGGACCAATTTGATCGTAACTGCTGTATGTTGAATTTACAATCTCGTATACTTGTGATCGAGCACAACCTTACATGATTATAACTATAGAATGTTTGAATTGCATTTAAGTTGATTCGCTTCAACTCGAGATCGATCCAGACCCCTCGAGAATCGAGACTTCCTTGACATTGATCTTAATGCCATTTTAAAGCTATATCATCATTATTTCACACCAAGATGATCTGTAAACTCTATTTTGACCTCCAATACTTCTCAAAACATCTAAAAGCTTTTTTAAACTCATGTTCAATGTTCTTTTTAGCTTCTTGGAGCCTATAGACTTCAACTTGCATTTAAAGCTTAACAAACATCCTTTATTTCAACCCAGTGCTTGCGTCATTGTGCAAAACCAAAACCAATTCATGCATTACTCAATGTTGCATTCCATTGCATTAATGGTTGTTTTAAGCCATATAGACTTTTATTCAACTTGCATACTGAGTCAGGCCTCCCATTATTGTAACTAGGTGGCTTTCTCATATAAATTTTTTCATCAAGATCCCCGTGTAAGAAGGCATTGTTAACATTAAGTTGATGTAGCACCCAATCTTTCACTGCAGCCACTGCTAACAAACACTTAACAGTGGTCATTTTAGCCACCGATGAGAAGGTTTCTTGGTGGTCTATTCCTTCTTTTTGTGTGAAACCCTTTATTGCTAGTCTAGATTTATATCTTTCTATGCTCATCAGATTTATATTTGATTTTGTAGAGAAACTTGCATCCAATTGGTTCCTTCTCAACAAATAAGTCTGTCTCTATCCAAGTGTTGTTGTGTTCCAATACCTGCAACTTAGCTTTCATGGCTTCTTTCCACCTTGGATCTCTTGCAAGTCTTTGGTTCTTCTTAAGAAGAAATAGTAGCCAAATAGCTTTGGGGATGAAAGGAAAATTTTTAGCTAGTTAGAACACTTTCTAAGGGATATTTGGGATGCCTTTTAGGAGTTTGGGGACATGGCTTGTACGAGAATGGCGAGGTGGAGGAAACTAGTTGACAATAGTACTCTTAAAGGTATTTAAGTGACATTTTCACTCTACATGACCTTCTCAACTCAACTGGTAGCTGTTGGCTATTGGCTCAATGGAACAATAGCTAGCCTATCAGGTTTAATGACGTAGTTAAGTTCTGAGTCAATCCTACTGTCTTGTTGGTGAGTGTTTTCTAGTCTAGGCTCGTGGGTTTTTGGTTGAGGGAAGGCTTGGATCAATGTCTTAGGTTGGTTAGAGTCACAAGATAGATGCAAGAAATCAACAACATCAAAGTAAGGTGGTAATTGGTTTGGTAAATCAAGAACTATGTCGAGCTTAGTCGATTTAAAAGGGAATATGTTCTCATAGAAAACCACATCCCTTGAAACAAAAATGCTCTTAGTTTTCAATGCAGGTAATTTATACCCCTTAACTTATGGATAACTTAGAAACACATACCTTTTCCCTCTAAGTTTAAATTTCCTTCTTCCTTGACTTAATGTTAATGCATAACATAAAAATCTATGTACTCTTAAATGTTGGTAAGATGGCTTGGCTCCAAATAGCATCTCATCGGGAGTTCTGTTATTTAAGGAGGTGCTTGGTGTCCTATTTATCAAATAGGATGCTACCAAAAATGTGTTCACTCTAATATCTTAAAGGTATGTTGGATTAAAATCTTAGTGCCCTTGCTATATTTAAAAGATGTTTGTGTTTCCTTTCAACTATCTCATTCTACTGTGGTCTCCCAGCACAACTTTTTTGATGCACTATGCCTTTACTTTGGTAGAAATCCTTGCTATTGTCAGTTCTCATTATTTTTTATCTTTGTTTCAAATTAGTTCAAAATCTGACTATAGAAAGACCTTAGGCACTCCTTTATGTTTGACTTGTTTTTGAGTAAATACACCCAAGCAATCCTAGTGTAATCATCTACCAATGTTAGAAAATATTTACTTCCATCATGTACTATTTCATTTAGAGGGCCTCATAGATCATGATGAAATATTTCAAAAGGATGTGATGCTCTATGATCACTATGTTTAAAAGATTGTCTGTCCATCTTAACAAGTGAACAAATAGAACAAGGTGTTTTATTGTGATTAAGAGTATCCAAATTACAAGAGGGTCATGTAGGAGTGCTAAAATCTTGCTAGAAGGATGCCCAAGGCAATAATGCCCTAAATTACTATAAGGTATAGGGCTTACAACTAAAAAAGTTCAAGATAAGCTGGCTTGCTATCAGTTGGAAGGCCTACAAAGTTGACTTGATGGCACACCTTATCTTTCATAAATTTGTACAAACCGTCCTTCATTTCACCTTTCCCAATCATAGGCAAGGAAGTAAGGTCCTGCATGAAGTAAAAGGAAGAGAAGAACAGCAAACAACAATGGATACATTGTGTTAAGATGTTCTTTCACTCAACTCATTCTAAAGTTCACATGCATCATCCATGAACAACAAATTAGATTTAACTGTAGGAGATATAGAGTTTAGGATCCAAGAAACTACGATATCATTGCAACTCTACCTTGTTTACATCAATGCAGTATCTATCTTAGGTGGTTTTGCAATTTCTCCTATCACGAATCCAAGCTTATTCTTTGCCTTGAGAGCTCTTTTCATGCTTCTAGCTGATACCACATAATTCTTAGTGGTTAGGAGGTCTGAAACTAATGCAACCATGAGGTTATCCCCATTGTCAATTCTGAATGGATTGGAAGGGTTAGATAGGTTCAAGAATCTTACTACTGCCATACTTCGTTGGTTCCTACTATTGATGAGGCTTTGGCAATGAATTAGAGTCAATTATACCTGCAAACCTGACTCTAATACCATGTGAAGTTTGTGCTTAACAAATGGTGCACAAAAGAAAGCCAAAATTGGAGAGAAAAGCTGTGGTTTTGATTATCTAGAAGAACGAGTTTAGAGAATACTATTTTTTTACCTTGTAGCCGAAAGCCTCCACTATTTATATCTCCCTCGATCAGTTAAGTACCATAACTCAACTACTAACTAATAAACAACCACCTTCCTAACTACCATAATTAATCAACTTAGCTACAACTAGGATTACACACATCACACCCAATTGCACACATTCAGCTGAGGTGTGTTGCTGCCTAAGTTCCAACAAGTGGTGCTAAACTAATTTATTGTTTATCTAGCATGCTAAGCAATCATAGTGATTGTTTTTCTTCTCAATGTCTAAGTGTTTATAATTATAAAATTTTACATTGATGTCTTATGGTTGTGACTGTAGTTGGAACATTGTATCATTGTTACAATGAAGCTCCCAATAAGCCCATGGGCATAGATAAATTAAGTCTCTTTTGCAGGTCCTAAGCTTAGCTTGTGGGCACTAGCTCTCCTTGTAGGTGACTTACCATTTGCGGTCAAACCCCGCTCGCAATGTCCTCTTAATTCTTTGTTTTGTTTTGTTTTTTCTGTCAATTCACTTGGACAACAATTATGTCATTGTGTGCTTTTTGTTATTTGCTGTCACCACTAAATTATGACATTCAATTCGTGAATTAAGCTCTATCAACACACAATAAAATTACAACTAAAAGAAAAATCACACTTGTGCACATACAATAAGCCTTAAAATCACACGACATATTTAATGATCTTTAATAAAAATAGCAACTATAGTCGTAAGATAAGGGAAATACACTCTGTTATTTATTTAGAAATAACATGTTGCTATTGTGCATCAATCACACTTCTTAATTATAATATTTTATGTTTATATATCAATTTTTTGAATGGTCTGTTTGAGGACAGATGAAATATCAATCTGTACTTGATGCATAGTTATAAATGTTATATTATGATTTAATGACATATATATTATTTTACAAAAAAGGTTATTTGAAAAATTATCAACTAAATTGTCACATCCTTAGTCAGCTCATTAGTGAATATGACTAAAATTTTTAAATGAGAAATTTTAATTTATTTAAATTTTTATATTTATATAAATATATATATAATACATAATAATAATTAAATGATATGACAGTATATAGATATAATAATTTACTTTTAGATTGCATATATATTTGGATTTAAATGCATATGTAGTTATATATGTATTTATTTTTTTGGTAAACAAGTGTAATAATTGAATTTTGTATATTTGTGAGATATAAAAGAGAGTACAACTTAAATTAAAATTCAAATGATATTTTTGTTTGATAGAATGCTTAAATTGTATATATTTTGATATGATGAAAATTTAGAAACAAATTTAGTGAACATAATTAATTTAGCCCATATTCTATTTTTTATTCATGCACCGCTTCAACTCAACGTGATTAAGATATTCTAAAAAAAGGACTATTGTTCGTCACTTGTAAATCATTACATTTTCTACTAGAAAACTTCGCTTAATATATTAATGTGGTGAATCTAAGAGAATGTTTGGCTAAGCTTATTTTTAAGGGTTTATAAAATTATATATCTTATGAAATATTTTTAAAATTTATGTTTTTATACCAAAAATACATGACAAGTGCTTTTCTTAAACACACTTATGTTGAAAAATTTTGTCATGGGTGCATATGATGGGATGTTAAATAGAAATAATTTTATTTAGAAGACATAACAGCACTCTTTCTTGATATTTGTATTATGTACAGATTAACTTTCTAAGTATGAAAAATTCTGCATATCTCTTTTCCCAATTATATCTTACTTACATTTTAAGTCAAAAAATTATGTATATCTATTTCTAATTTCTCATAATTGTGGGACTAATTTGAATAAAGTTCAAACATCAAGGAGGGTGCTGTAATTTCCTTTTAATTTTGAGCAATCATCTTGTTTGAACATAAAGTTTTGAGATTTAATAGAATATATAAATATTATGATTTTAAAACTTTGAAATTATATAAGGCAATGATTGTTTGCTTATTTTGGTGGAAATGAAAATAATGTAAATTTTGTTTAGTATTAAAAAGTTTTGTAGAAGGAAATAAAAATTTAATTTTTTTTTTGAATTTGAGTATTAATATATGCAATGTACAACATATATGACTTTTTATGTTAATATATGTAAATGTAAGTGTATTGATGTATATACTTACACATTTTTTTAATTTTAAATAAGTTTAATGATTGAATTTTAATACATTGTATATAAAAAAAAGAAAATATTTAATTTTTTGAATAAAAATTATATATATATATATATTATGTTTGTTTTGTCAAAATTTTGATAAGCTTCAAATCTATTAAATTTTGTTGCACGCAGGGCAGAATTTGAAATTTAGTCCAATGATTTTTTTTTTAATTTAAAAAAGAGAAAATACTAATTCTCAGGCAATTGAGGGGGAGTTGAAGTGCTAACATGGATAGATTTGAGTCAACTTATTCCTCTAAATATTTTCGGGTCATTTACTTTTCTTCCAAGACGGAGCCCCTTCGCTTCTCCAAGTCTCGATTCCCTGTTGCTAAAATTCCCTAGGCAAGTCCCTAAAGGTGGGAGACGAAGAAGGATTTTCTCTTTTGATTTGATATAGGTTTGTGGGAAGCATGAGCACGGAGTCGTGGCTCAGTTTTGAACCTTCGGAGCTAAATTTTCCATGTGAGTATAGTCTTCTTCGCATCTGGCTTTGTTTGCTCTTTTTCAGTCAGTTTTTCTGGATTCGTTTTTTTAATGTTGATTCCTTTTTTCTTTCTTTCTTCTTCTTCTTGTTTTTTTTTTCTTGTTTTTGGATTTGATCAGTTGAGCTAAACAAGCAACTATCGTCTTCGATTCGATTGTGGAATAAGACCGAAAATCATGTTGCCTTTAAGGTGAATTTTTTTGTTTGTTCGCATTTACATTGAATTATGAATTATCTGCTTCATGATCGTTCATTTAGGTGAAAATTATAATTTAGTAATGTGTGTATGCGGTTGATATGTGTTCAGCTTTTGACCACTGATCCGAGAAAATATGGAGTTCGACCAAGAATTGGAGTTCTTCTGCCTGGATCAGCTCGTGACATCAAAGGTTCTTATTTTAGTAATGGAAATTGACTTTGATTGTATGTTTTTAAGGATCCATCAGCTTGATATTTTTTTTATCTTTTACTTTGCCGCATTAACTCTCTAATAAAGCTGCTTATTATCTTAGAAGAACTCAATTTGGCATATTTTGTAGTGACGAGGCAACCTTTGAGGGTGGCACCCCACAATATGAAATGCAAGGACAAGTTTATGATTCAAAGTGCCGTTGCAAACACTGGGGCAACCATGGAAGATGCTCAAAAGATGGTACTTATAGCTGAATTTTATGTTATTTTGTTTACGAGTGCACCAGAATGTATTTTACAATCATTTATGATTTGAGTATTGTTAGCCTTGTGGATGTGTTATAAAGTACTCTATATTTCCACTTTGTTCTACCAAAGCATGCTAAAGGGTGAAAAAAACAGGTGCCCAAGCTTGTTCCATTAATTTTGAAATGCTACTAACGATTGCCCTTTTTGGAACATATTTAACAATTTGTGATTGACTTTCTGAGTGCGTCTTTCGTAAAAAATCACCTGAACCCCCTTTCCATGATTCTACTCTGCGTCATGATATTTTTTGTTACTGCTTCCAGATAACATCAAGAAGTTCCTATATGTTTAATGAACTATTTTGTAGCGAACAAAACTGAAGTTGCCTGTTTTGCTGCTTTATTGATGAATTTTTAAATTTTTGACTGGCATCTTTATATTGTAGTTCAATAAAGAGGCAGGACATGCTTTTCAAGAGTGCAAACTACGTGTGGTTTACTGCAAGCCAGATTCTCATTTTGGACCGTCTGTGATAGATAATTCAAATCATGTTTCTGAGGTTCATGAATGATTTAGTGATTATTTTTTCCATGGTTCATTTGTGTAATGCTGCAATGCTTCAATACTGACTGCATCTTTTTTGTTGGTTCTTGCAGGTGACTAGTGCTGTCATAGGACCTCATGTCAATATTCTTGAGGTAAAAATCATGTATTCTCATGCCCCTTCAGTGTAAATAAGGTAGCATTGGCAATGTTTGTTTTGCAATTTTGGCTATCAAAAGTATACACTCAATCATTACACTTTTTAAATTTTATCTCTTTCTCTCTCTTACTTTTGTACAATTTTTCGAGACAAAAACACCTTAAAACACCACTAAAATTCAAAAACAAACATAGCCATTTGTTTAATCAAGTCTTGGATCTTATGTCTTTGAGGGATGAATCACGAATGCGAAGCTAGCTTCCTCAGGATGGAAAATTCTTGTCTAATTTTCATGGGTTTAAGTATTGTGATTGCGCCATTTAAATTTTTCTTGAACCAAATATTTTATCACTAACCACGAGCACTTTCGACTTTCAAAACAATTTGCAAACGATTCAAATTCCAGTTTGATGTCACCTTATTCTAGATGAAAGTATTGTATCTAATGAAATAGTATTTCTTCCAAACTGTATTCAAAGTAATGATGATTGAATTGATGAATTTTGCCTTTTATGAGATTTCACTTTCTGGCACTCTTAGTGTAAACTGTCAGAACAGTGGTATTAGCCATATGTTGCAGCATTAACATTTTTTTGGTATTGCCTGGCCCAAAATTAAGCATCTTGGCAGCCATTAGAGACCACTGTGTTAGATGAAGGATGATGAGCTTGTGTGTACCTATA
Organism: Avicennia marina; assembly: GCA_019155195.1. Taxonomy (NCBI): domain Eukaryota; kingdom Viridiplantae; phylum Streptophyta; class Magnoliopsida; order Lamiales; family Acanthaceae; genus Avicennia; species Avicennia marina. The sequence continues at coordinate 8,040,903 of CM032762.1, read as the reverse complement.
CAGAGTATTCTGACACTCCTGCAGAATACCTTTAGTTGTCTATCAGTATGCTGAATTCATCTATTTTAATATCAGATGAGCCCAAGGAAGCTTGTTGATGTACAGCCTCCAAAACTTCAAGTTCCTTGTAAGCAGATCGTAATTCTAATTATGTTCACTATTGTTCATCAAAATTCTCTTTGCTCATTGTATTGCATCTTGATTTTAACAGTAAGTTCAAAAAAGGAAGTCTCTTGCACGCTTCAATTGTCCAATGTGACCGAGCACCATGTTGCTTTCAGTGTATGTTTCTATCGTTTGGAGAAAACCTTCAATTAAAATATGGTTTATCTATCAAATAACCTTTGTGTGGTCTTTCTTTTTGCTTTCGTTTAATGAATCATCTGTATATGCATGTCTTTGCATTCACGGGGTTTTGTCCCATGATCATCTTTAGGTCAAGACTGTGAACCCGAGGTTTATTGTCCAACCAGATACTGGGGTTTTGTTACCTCAGTCTTCATGTGATATCACAGGTAGTTGCTGGAGCACTATTATTTTTGATTCAGTGCCACATCTGTTTATTTTAATTTTTTTCTGGGACATTAGTTCCAGTTGGTCCAAAAACCTGAAGAGTTGAAATTTTTATTTCCCAGATTGAGACATTTTGGGTTTTTCGTTACTGCCTCACCACTTTTCCTATTAAATATAAGTCAAAATGAAGATATTCTTGATGCCGTTTTTGTATATTATTTATCTTTGTAGTAAAATTTAAAGTTGAAAGCAAGATTCCATCTGAAATGCAAAGTGCGGATAAGTTTCTGATTCAGAGTAGAGTTGCTGCTGCTGCTACAACCATGGAGCATGTCCGGGATATGGTAGTGTAACTGATTATCTTAAAGCTCTGTATTCTATTTCTTGACTGATTTCTATTTGTATTAATTTAGTAAAGCCTCATGTCTGAAAACAAGGTGAGAGGAGTGACTATTGATGTAAAATATCTTTAAATTTTTAGGAGTATTTAGTAACATATATTGTGATTATTTATTTTGGACAGTTTGATGAAGCAAGGTCGCATAGTGAAGAGTGTGAACTGCAAGTTGTTTACATCTCAAAGCAGCAAAGAAATAATAAACTTGTCGGTGAATTAATGCTGAGGGGCATCCTCATTTGTCTCTTGGGTTTAATTTCCTTCTACCTCATGAAGAAGACACTATCGTTGTTCTGGTATTTAGTCATGCCTTTAAATCTGTGTTTAATCATGGTAGGGATAATCTTGTTTTCATTTGTTGAATTGTTTCTACAATTTCTTCATACTTCTGGGATTCATTTCTTTTTGGTTGGAATGACTACCTATTCAATTGGTGGAATGATGTTCACTTTAGATTTTGATAATTAATAGCAGATAATTAATCTTTTATTTGATTCCTTATATTTATTGAAGACATTGAACATATTCTAAGGTCTTATATGCTTAAAATAAAATTTGCTCAAGTTAGTAATTGCTATTTTTGTTTCAATATTTGGTTTGCAACCGACTAGTACTTATTTAGTTTTAACACCCCATCTTTCGTGGTTTTGGGTTTGGGGTAGGTATGAAGTGTTGAACTGTGAATGTGAAGTTATGACCTCAATGAAGCTTGAAAATTAAGATAAGGGGCTATCCTCCCATAGGCACTGCAGGACATCAGTGGCGAATTTGTTTCCAATGTATTTACTTACTAGCATGGTTACATAATTACTATAAGAAATGTTTTAAAGGTGCACTGGAAACCTGACAATAAGACACTTGGGTCTTCCTTGTCTTTGTATGTAGATTTAGTTATACTAAAATCTCCACCTAATTTTACTGCCATCACAATACATTGAGATCTTAATCTTTCAGTGTAGTAATTCTTAGTTCAATACTCAGCTTAGTCAAGATGGTTTGTAGCTTAGTGTAACATCAATTTTTTGTGATTATAGGGAAATAGTTTCTTGTTCTTTGGCTGAGATATTACATCAGCTTTTATGGTCCTTGTTATAGGAAGCAACTCTTGCATTTAATGTCATCAACTTTTGTAAAGCGACACTTTTTGTTCCCTATGCAGTCACTCAGTACACCTCAATAGCATAAAGACTAGGGGTTCAGCTTAGTTTAATAATTAATAACACAAAGGAAAAAGAAGTAAATCAACGAGAAAGATCCAACCCAAATTTTTTTTTCATATTCTGCCTATTTGAGCCAAAGCCCAGTTTGTACTCTCTTCCACAATCTGTTGCCCTGGAACTGGACATACATTTTCTGATAGCTGCAATATCCGCTTCTGTTTCTTGCAAGAATGTGAAGCTTTAACAAATCAATCTCTTTCTTCCCACCAAACAGTGGAGGGATCTAAGCTTTCTTCTACACTAGAATCTACCTTTCTCTTCAGCCACCTTCTGCGAAGTGATAAAAGCAAAAGTAAGTGGGTTTTTGGTTGGCATAACCCCTTTTCTTTTGTATATTTTGACTGAATACCGTCAAAAGGGAATTCTCCCCCTTTTTTTTTTTGTAATTTAGTTTTGACTGAGCTTTAACCAAAAAGTCTTGGTTTAGATTTGATTAAGATTGCAGGAAATTGACTTGTGAGCCAACAATTGCACAATCATATTGTTGCTTTGCCACAATGTTGAGAAACTGAGAATTAAAATGAAATTTCTTAAAACTGAAAAGCCTCAGCACTCAATGTATAAAGTATGACTATAGAGAAAGAAATGAATTAGAATTCTATCAAGTAGAATCCCAACAAAATTAGACAAATTAGTAGATAGCTACAAAAACATAAAAACCTATTTGGAATGTGTCTTATTAATATAGTTAATGCTTGATTTGCAAGCTCTTTCAAATGGGATATAAGAAATTTTCAAGCCCGTGTAAAGTTAAAAATAGACAATAGAAGACAAACCACTCTAATTACAAAAAAGTTACTAAAATTTTCATGAATGTAGCTTTCTTCTTTTCGCTTTCCCATCTTTGAACCAATATACTGATCAATTTTTAATGTACATTAAACTGCTAATCATTGTCGTACCTGAGAACATTTTTTGGCTGCTGAAAATATAATATTTGCGTTAGGAAATTTGCATTGATTAATGGGACTCTTAAGAATATGATGCCTGTGTAATGCTTCCTATGTTATCATGAATCAAACCTTTCCTAATAATTTAATTCATTATATAGAAATTAAAGCTAAAATAATATGTAAAGTACATTTAATTGGATAATAAAAATTTAATAAAGCTAAAGAAATTAGAATAAAAATATATTATTTTCCAATACAGTAACAAAAAATTGAATATATATTTTAAGATATACGATGCTCTTAATTATGAATCATGAATATTTTATAGAGATTAGAGAATAAAATTGGGAAGATTGTAGATTTGCAAGGTTGCTCTAACCTATCAGTATAATTTTATTTTTATTGATAAAAGATAAGGTTTATTTAACAAAAAAAAAGCCTGCGCAATTAATAAGATCTTTGACACTTTTAAACGATGCAGTCTTAAAGAGCAAAAGGTATTTTATTTTTTATATAGTCCTAATATATTAGTTCATATTTCACTCTATATGCAAGTATAAAATTATTTATAAATTTCATAATTTTATTAATAATAAATATTATAACTTAATTGTATTTTAAATAATGAAAATAAAATTATTTGGAAACAAAATCATATTAAAGAAAATAAAGACAGAAGTTGAAAGAAAAATAAATATTGTACATTAATAGAAAAAGAATTAGAAAAAAGAAAAATTTGCCTAGTCTAAGCCCTCATGGATAATAGATAGTATGGATAGAAAAGAAGAAAAGCTCAAAAAACAAAAAAAACACTAAAAAACAGAGATAAGAATAATTCAAATGGAGGATAGATAAAAATGAAAAAAAGTAAAAAAAAATATTTTAAGATAGAGGAGAAATACAAAATTTAGAAGTAAGGGTATTTCAATATGCCAAATGGAGGGTAGAGATAGAATGAAAGAAAAATAAAACTGGATACATTCAAAGATGGAGGAAATAAATAAAATGTTTTCTAATTAAATATAATTTAGTAAATCTACATTTGGTAAGCAAAAAGTATGCCATATATAGTGCCTGTGCTGCATATTAGATTAGTTTGATTTAAATACCTTGGACAAGTTGTATTGGAATCAAATCTGAGTTTTGTTTAAAACCCTCTAATTCATTGGGGAATACAGGAATTCTAAATTTGTGGATGTGATTCTAAATTTTAATTGGAAAGTAGTAATTGGAGAATTCTAAATTTGTGGATTGGACTGTAGTAATTCAAACAACAATCATAGGATTTATTCTAATCACTCCAATTGTCAATTTTATAACCCTGCTACCGGTGTCATCTTTAACCTTTAATCAGTGGTTTCACACCATTTTTCGATTTGCTGATCATTTTACATTTTATCCTTTATGTGCATGTATGAATCTGGCAATGTATATTATAACAAGTAGATATTTAATTTCACCAAATTAGAAGCTATTTATTATGTCAATCCTAATTGAAGTTTTATTGCATGGTTTTGGGAAGGATTACTCTTATTTTTATTTTGTTTTTGTTTTGTTTATTTATTTTGTTATTTTCTTTTTGTCATAAGAAATGAATAGTATTGTAGCCCTTTTTTTCTATTGATATTTTTTTGTTTTTTCACTTCTGTGCTGCACTGATGTAATTTTCTTAGTTCTATCCTTTGCAAGAACCATAGTGCACACGTTGACTGGGGTCCTTGTTTTACAGGAGCTTGACTATGGTAGCAGTGATGCTGATGATAAAGATGATAAAGAAATTAGTGTCAGAGTCGGTTGAAGATTGGATTGTCAAGATTCTCTTGAACATTTTTATGTATCTTGTGTTTGGACGAAAGGAGGGCCGGTCATAGTTTCAAGAATGAAATTGCTGATAGTAATCAATGCAAACAGGACAGTTGGATGAAATATTGTTTCATCTGTCAAGCATTTCTCATCTCTACATGTCAAGTAAAACTTGGAGTTGTGCATCTCAAGACACTTTGTAAGTATTATCTCGGATACTGCAAATATTCCCATCACTAAACAAATGGTGACCCTGCTTGTTATTCATGTAAATGAGAGCTGAGGACTGTTGTTTTTGCTAGAATTAGAGAATTAGAAGTCTCTTGAGCCGTGTTTGTTTCTGTGACTGGAACTCTGTTGGTTTGTCATGGTTTTACATTTTCTGTGCCGTAAAAAGGCTGTCCATCTTGCTGCTGTTGTAAAAGTCTGTAGTGCCTTTTTCCGTACCTAATGAATGATTCTGCACGGCAAAAATGTTGTGCATCGGAATGCTGCCTTTGTCAGTCTAAAATTAGGTCGTTTTCTGTTCCGAATTCTGATGAACAGCTCAATGGAGTTAGATGAATGTAATTTGCACGCAATTTATCTCGCTAAACTTGCCTATGCTTGTTATCCATATTTATTTCTGCTGCGTTTCAGTGTACTTAAAGCATGGTTTTCACTTTTTGATGGACAAATTAGTTTAGCTCTCAATTTTACAGAAAATAAGGTTAAACTAGAGCTGTTCTCAAAATAGTTTTATCTATTATGGGATGACGCCGCGCTTACCAGTATAGAATTCAGAGTGAATTATACCTAACCTGTATGAAATTTCCAAATCACAACTATCTTCTGTTTTTTGAAAGTTTCATCTAAGCTCTTTAAGGTTTGTCTAACATGTTCTACGTTCCGGTAAAAAGGGATTGTGAATTTTCAAAAATGCCTCTGCTAGAAATTACGAAGTATGTCAAATCTGATTTCTTAGACAGAAATACCCTTAGGACAGAGGGACGAAGCTAACTATAAGGATTTGTAATATTTGCTTTCGTTTATAGATGCAATTTTCTCTACAAAATGACGTAAATATGGGTTTATATTGGGATTGAGTTGCATTGGCAAAGAATTTTTGGAGCCGACTTGAGCTCAAGGTTGATCAATCGAAAAAAATAATACAAAAATTTGAGCATTGTAGGAAGCAAACTCAAGACTTCTCAAACATTGGACAACGTTCTAACGGGTAACCCAAGTGCTTAATTGCACAAGTTTTGAAATTTTTATTACAAGAAAGAAAAATATGAATGGAATAAAGAATGTAAAGTTCTTGCTTTGGTTGGATTTATGTGACATTTGCCCAAAAAAATAAGAACTTTAAAACATAAAAATATTTTACAATCCCAATAGGAACAAATTTCACTGGTTTTTGTTATAGAACATGCGTAAATATTGTACTTCTAGAACATTTCCAAATACTTTGTATGTGATCTTTGAATTGCGGCCCTAAAATTCAAACCTCTGGTTCCTCTACTCAATTAGGATGATTACAAGCTTTTTTTATAATTCACAAAATTCTTTTTGTAAAATTCTAACATAAACACTTTGAGCTAAAAAAATTTTTTGACAAGAGAGAACCTTGAAAAGGGTGGCAAGGGAGTTTGTTTTCTCTTACTTGAGGGGTTACATGAATTTTGTGCTTCTGGGTTGTGTCTTGAACATTTTAAGCACTTCTTTAAATAGTTGAGACATTAGGTTTTGAAAGATGGACTCCATAGGCCATTCTACATAAACCTTTTAAATAAAACTAATCCATGGGTTTGTATTAATTAATCTTATTAATAAAACATCCTATATGTCATTTAATTATTAATCTCCATTAATAATTAAAGTCCAATTATATCCAACTAATTTAATTAATTTAATCTCATTAATTAAATTAAATCTCCATTACACTTCCAATTAATGATTTCATCGTTAACAAGTATTACGGTAATTTATTTAGTCCAATTCAATTGCAATTAAATAAATTATTCTACGAGTGTTTTCAAACCTTGTACACAACCCATCTACTTAACACTTGTAATGCATCCCAATTTTATATGTGTCTCTCTAAATTCATTCTTAATAGGCAATGAGTATAGCTTGAATGATATAGGTAATATCTAGCTTACGACCCACATCGTAGCCTGACTAAGATGAAGTGAATTGAATCACAATAAACTTTATTGATCGTGACTACTATGTCATATTGAACTTTTGTCTTACTTTATTTCAACTGAATGAAAGTTATAGATTTAGTCAAGTTCACAAACTTGATTATATGATCAATTGACATTTCCTTATGAGATAAATGTTCCTATTAGAAACCCCTTTCTAATCACACACTGCATTTGAAAAACACTTTACTTACTTATAAGAAGACTAATCTTTTATTAAACGCACATATGCCTTCATATGCATTCGAGCATCGGCACGTTAGGCTTGTGACCTTATCCCATATTGGGATAGATATTGGTCTGTAATGTGTTCATGACATGTTAACTGACATACACACAAGACAACCATATTATCTCAAGTCTAAGGTTAATGCATACTTAACATGATCACAAAATAGGGTGTTGACAAGCGTGAGTGAACTCCATGTGTATGATTCGTTTTGCAAGTCATTGAATGAATGCCCCATTTCTCAATGGCACACCCATGCAAATATATTCTTAATATCTCATGCCGAATAACATAATATTTATCATACAAATATAAGGAGTACAAGTCATACCAACTTTTTAATGTCTTTTAGGGTATTTATGACTCGCAAGCAGGTTTTAGTAATTGAGTGCAAAGGCAACCTTGTATTCATATTTATAATTCTTTATGAATAAGATTTTTTAATTCAAACAAATGAACACTGCAATATTTTATGCTAAATAAGATTTATATGTATAAAAACTTGCCAAAAGATTAACATGGAAATCAATATTTTATTAATAACTGAATGAAAATACATGTACAACCAAATATTTTTCAGTATCTCTCATTTTTTATTGGCGTTAGAGAGCTTATCACTAACAGTCTTATAATCTAAACACAAGCCATCCTCTATTTTTAGCAATGATCGTATCTTAACACAGAAGACTATATTAACACTTGTCATAATATGAGTCCTTATATTATATTTAAATCATGTAGGTGATGCACTATAATAATAAGTTGCAAGTATAAACCTATTGCACGCACCAAATAATATGGGGAAATAGGATATCGTTTCCACACAAGGAATAAGAATGCCTATGCTTGATAATGCCATCCTTTAGTTACATAAATTAAAATAATAGCTAAATAAACTAGCAATTAAGCAATCTAAAAACTAGCAAAGATTAAAATAGCACAAAAATAGCAATTGCAAAACAAAAGGGGAACTAATAATGGCAAACCATCAACGAAGTATCCAACAAAAATTAACAAGTAAGATCACTTATTACCACTTAAAATATTTATCAATTTCAATTTCTTATTCTAGGATATTAATTGCTCAATTCCACAATATGCTTTTCTAAATTTTACTAGGGTTTGAATTGAATTACTCAAATATAATTATGAAATACTTCAAACGAGATTGACAGTGCGATGGATTAATATTGAATCCTTGTAATACTAGATATTCACTTTCGTTAGAAGTCTTTAATTCACAATTGTGATCAAATTCTTAACTTGTAGATTCATTTCTGTTATACCAACTTGTTAAGTTAAAAGAAAAGAATGGAAGAAGAAGAAGTAAAGTAGAAGAAACGAAGAAGAAGAAGATGGAGGAGAAAAAGAAAAATAATGTTGATCACAACTAAATAAGAAAAGTTGATTATACATAATTGATAATAAGAGTTCTTACAAGTTTTATCAATTACTTCTAACCGTTGAATACATTAAAAGGAAAACAAGACAAGGAAGAAATTATTTTTGTTTATCTCCTTGTACTTGCACCAAGCTTTGTTCCCTTGATGCTTTGTTTCTTCAATCACCACAATACTCCTCTTCCACTTGAATTGCTTCAATATCACTCTTAAAATATCTACTCAGTTATTATGAAGTGATCTTAGAACAATTCTTTGATGCCTTTAGACGCTTGAGTGCCCTTTATTTATAGAAGCATGTTTTCACGACCCAAGAACTCCTATAAGTTAGTCTTTTCATCTCATTTCTTCTCATCGATGGAGAGCTTTTGAACCATAGAAATTCAATTGTCGCCTACTTGGTTGCTTGAGTAAGCTAGCCATTAATGATTCAAAACAAGGGTTTGAAAAATTACTTGGATATTTCAAGAATGGAGGACGGATACCACTTGATATTGTCTTATTGCCACACATTGGTAACTAGTGGTTAAGTGATGGCCGAAATCATAAAGGATGGAACACTGAAAGGAACAAGGAACTTCAAGTGAGGTTTGTCACAAACTTTGTGTTGTGTTACAAAGCCTGCCTGCTGGTCTAAGTGACACGACACGTGATTGATTTTTTAATTATTATATATTTTATTATTTCATATTATTATCGCCATCATCATCAATGTTATATATGTGTGTGTGTATTATTTAATATGTACTGCTGCTGTTGTTGCTACTACTATTACGACTATTATTATTATTTCTAGCATAACATATATTATTTTTATTTTATTTTATTACTTTTCTTTATATATATATATCAAATTTATTTATTGGAAATGAAAAAAAGTAAATGTAACTCAATAATACTTAAGATTGTGAACATCAAAATTTTTTCTTTGTTTTGAATATAATGCTTTAAATGGTGTCCATTAAATACCTTGAAAGTTTTGTTTCCATTTTGAAGCTTAATTGCAACAAAGTTAATAACATTAGTGATTTTGAATGGCCTAGATCATTTGGATTGCAATTTTCCTCAAGACAATTTCAATTTTGAATTGGATTTTTTAACTTACCTTAAAATTTTAAGTTTAAATGAACTTTTCGTAAAATCTTTTCATCTTTTCATTATAAAATTTAGCATTCTAATAAGCATGAAGAAGAAATTAATCAGTTAATCAACTTGAATTAATCTTTTAATTGGTTTAAATCCACGTAAAAAAAAATTCAATTGTCCATAAGCTTTATTAGGTCAACTAGCAAATGGCATGCTTTTACAAAATTAAGCTGATATGAAGACATGCTAATTGGAGTTTTGGAAGTAATTTTACAAGTCCACGATGTATCATCTAATTTGGATGCTTAATCCTTTACACATTATCAATTGAGGCTAGCGGAATTCTTTTCAATTCTCTGTTTAAAACTTCAACTTGTTCACTAGTTTGAACATGGTATGGGGAGGCTATTATGTGAAGAACATTGTGTTTTCTCAAAATAGTCACAAACTATTTATTATAAAAATGAAACCCTCCATTACTTATTAATACTTGCGGGACACCAAATCTTATAAAAATATTTTTCTTTAAAAATTTGATGACATGTTTAGTTTCATTTGTGGGTAGCGTTATTGCTTCAACCTATTTACTCTTGTAATCAACAATAATAAGAATATTGTTTCCATATGGAGAAAAATGTCACATAAAATCAATATCCCATGTTAGTGATATCCCTCTAATGCTAAATGTTAATGAGAGATATTAGAGGCATAGTGATTATATATATGTACTTTTTCTTATATATTAAAAAATATTAATTCCTTCATATCAATGTTATAGCAAGCATTTCATACATATAAATTTTGAATGGCATGAAGTGTAGTATGTGCCTATGTAATTGTGTTAAGAAATTTTATTTATAAGGAGTTAAGAATATAGAGAAAAGGTTATCTTAGTACATAATCACTAAAACCAATTCACCAGTTACAGACATTCTAAAGGGTATTAGAAAGTCGGTACGACTTGTATACCTTGTGCTTGTATAATAAATGTAATGTTATTTAGTGTGAGATATTAAGAACTTATGTGTGTGGATGCGTCATTAGAGAATGACCATTTGAATACTAACTCAAAGAACGAAATAGACACATAGAGTTCATTCTCGATTGTCAATATCCTGTTTCATGATTATGGTAAATGCACAAAGGCCTTAGGCACGAAATGATATAGTTGTCTTATGTGCATGATGGTAACATGTCATTAAAGCGTTAAAGGCTAATATCTATCTTGGTATTAGACAGGTTCATAAGTCCAATGTGTTCATAAGTCCAATGTGCCATTGCTCAAGTGCATATGAAGACGTGTGTTCAATAAAAGATTTGCCTTTTTGCGAGAAAGGCCTTTTTTCTAGGTAATTAATGTTCCAAAAGATGGAAATCATTAGCTAAGGTAGTGTAAGAGTTTCTAATAGAAGCATTAGTATACAAGATAATATTAATTGGTCATATGACTAAATTTGTGAGTTTGACTAAATCCAAAACTCTCGCTTGACTAGGACAAAGCGAAAAAAAAAACAAAAGGCTTATACTATATGACATTTACATTCAAGAGCGTTTATATGATTTATTCACTTTGTCTTAATTGAGTTACGATATGGGCTACAGGTTAGGCACTACCCATAACTTTTGAGCTGTGCTTATCACCAATTAAAGATAAACATAGAGAGTCACGCACAAAATATTGAAATGTGTGACAAGTGGTAAATTAGTAGGATGTAAGCCAAGCTTGAGAAGGCTGTGGAATAATTTAATTTGTTGTAATTGGAATAGACCAAATAGATCTACTATAGTATTTGTTAATGATCAAATTATTAATTGAAAGTACAATAGGCCTTTTATTTAATTAATGGGGATTAATTTATTAAAGGGCAAGACACAAGTGAGCCTTTATTATTAATAATGATTAATAATTTTGTTAATGATAGGCCCTTTAATGCTAATTATTAATAAGGGATATTTGAGGGATATTGATTGTAAATGTTACTTTTATTGATTAATAAAATATTGATATTTATTTATCAATAATTTGACAGTATTTTCATGTATATGAATCTTGAATGATATAAAACATTACATGTGCCAATGTGAGTGTATTAAGAAGCTTTATTTATAAGGGGTTATAAATATAGACATAAAATTGTATTAATACATAATTACTAAAATCAGTTTTTAATTATAGACAATCTAAAGGATATTAAAGAGTTAGTATGACTTGTATATCTTGTATTTGTATGATTAGTATCTTACTATTTAGTATGAGATATTGAGAATACATGTGTGTGGATACGTCATTAAAAAATGAGCATTCGGACAATTAGTCACAAAACGAAGTAGACATATAGAGTTCACTATTTGCTATCAATCTCTTACTTCATAATTGTGTTAAATGTGCATAAATCTTAGATTTAAGATGGCATGATTTTTTGTATGCATGATAGTCAATTTGTCATTAAAACATTAAAGACCAACATTTATTTTGGTATAGGATAGGGTCATGAGCTCGACATGCCATTTCCTGATTACTTATGGAGACATGTGTGCCTTTAATAAGGGATTTGCCTCATTGTAAGTGAGTAAGGTATTTGTCCTATATAGTTGATATTCTATTAGAGAGAAATCCTTGACTAAGGTAGTGTGTGATCAGAAACAAGTTTCTGATAGAAACATTAGTATCATAAGGAAATGTTAATTAGTTATATGATCGAGTCTGTATGTTTGACTAAATCGATAGCACTCGCTCAGTTGGGACAAAGCAAGGTAAAAGATCTATACCGCGTGATATTTATGATCAGGAGGGTTTATTATGATCTATTTACTTTATCTTAGATGGGTTACGATATTGGTCATAGGCAAGGTGTTACTCATATTCTTTAAGCTATGCTTATTACTAGGTAGAGATGAATCTAAAAAGCCATACACATAAGAAAAAAATGTTAGTTTAAGGCATTTGTAAAATGGTAATTACAAGACTTAAGAAATTTTGCGTATGAGGCTTAAGAAGTTTTGTGGTGGAATTAATTTAATCGCAATTGAATTGAACCAAATGGAATAATTTATTCCTCATTGTGTTTATTAGTGATGAGATCATTAATTGGAAACATGATGAGCCTTTAAATGGGGGTTAATTAAATTAAACAGACATTACACAAGAGAATTATTTTGTACCTGTTATGTTTGTTAATAACAAGGATTATTAATTAGAAACATAATGGGCTTTTCATTTAATTGATAAGATTAATTAAATTGAAGAAAATAATTCCAATAAGGCTTTAATTATTAATTAGATTAATAATAAATTTGGATGGGTATGGATTAATTTTAAGATTCATGTGAGAACTCATAGAACTCATTCTATAATCTCTAGGTATCTTAGTATATATCTCAATGTGTCTTGAGAATAAATTACTTGAAAGAGTTTCACACACTCAAGGGCACTATTCACACATGAACAGTAGCCTGTGGTACCTGTCATCTATGGCACTATTCACCAAAGCACTTTGCATATGAGAGAAAATAGTTACTAACCTCCATCTCATATTTTCTCTTAAAAAATTCTCCAAGCATAAGAAGTTGCATAATTTCACAAAGGAGTTTGTGAAGATTCGTTGAAGAGGACTTGCCTATGCATTATTTGTGTGGACAAACTAGAGGCTTATTTTATAATGACTCTTTGATTATAGACACAAACTACAGGAATTGGATTCTAGGTAATCATTCATAGAAGCAAGCTAAATTTTAATTCATACGTTTTATGCAAAGAAAAGTAGATTGGGTTGGGAATCTTTATTCTACTACGTTCTTTGTTTATTTTCATGATTAAATTTGAAAAACTTTGCATCCCAAACTTGGTGAAACCCAATAAATTTGAAGGTTAAATGGGCTTTAATTATAAATAGAGATTAAAACTTAAATGATCCATGAGCTAAAAATAACTCAAGGTTCATGCAGAAAGCCCCAAAAGTCCAAGCCATGTATGCCCTAGGAGTTATACAAGGAAAGGAAATCTTACCAAGTGTAGGACATTGTGTCTCGGAAACATATATATTTAGAAGAGTTCTCAATCACATCTATTCAAAAAAATTGTAAGAATTTTCATCCATCCCTCCAAGTAAGGGAAAAAAAAAAGGAACACTTCTAGCCATCCCTTTCATTCTCTTGTCCAAAAAGCCTTCTTACCAACAAGTGTTTCGAGTAAGAGATTTGCAAAGGAGCTTGTGTTGGGTTTTGTGCATAAAAATTCAAACTATATAACATAAAAACATTCAGAACCTACAGTGGAAGCGTATGATCTAGACACTATCCATTTCCGTCACATAACACGCAAGAAACCATGAAAAGAAGTAAGCATAAATAATACCTTTGGAATCCCATTCCAAGGTGAGCAAACTTGCAATTCTTTGAGTTGTGGCCCTCGAATCCCGTACTCTAGTTTGTCCATAAGGTTAGAGCAATGACAATCAACTTCTTTACCTTGCAAACTCTTTACAAAACTCCTATGCAAAACTCATTTCGGGTAAAAAAGAGAAGGAAAAGGTAGTTAGAAAATTTCTCTCTTTCTTACTTAGAGGGATGCATGAAAATTCTAGGTTAATAATGTGTTTTATACAATTTAGAAGTCCTCTAAACACATATACATTGTCAAGAGACCTAAAGCACAATAATTATAGGCTCCATGGACTTCCTATAGGGATTTTTAATAATTCCTATCCCATGGACTCTTAATTATTAATTTTCATTAATAATTGCAGCCCATATGGCCTTTTAATTATTAATCTCCATTAATAATTAAGTCTCACTTGTGTTTTGTCCCTTTAATTTAATTAATCTCCATTAATTAAATAAAAGGCCCATTGTACTTCCAATCAATAATCTCATTACTAATAAGCACAATGGTAATTTATTTAGTACAATCCCAATAAATTATTCCTTGAGACATATCAATTACATTCACATCCCACCACTTTAACTCTTGTCGTACATTCCATCATTCCGTGTATCTCTCTAAATTCATCCTTAATTGAAAGCAAGTATAACTTAAAGGATATAGGTAATGCCTAGTCTACGATTGTGTATTCTATGCAGCATTGATCTTTTATCTTGCTTTGTCTGAATCGATCAAGAGTCATAGATTTAGTTGAACTCACAAATTCAATCATATGACCAATCGACATTAATACATGGGACTAATGCTTTTATTGAAAACTCCTTTCTAATCACAAACTACCTTGGCCATGGATTTCCACCGTATGGAATGTTAATTGCATGGGATAGATGCCTTACTAACGTTTAAAGAGACAAATTCCTTATTGAACATGCACATACCTGTATACGCACCCGAACAATAGTACATTAGGCTCATGCCCTATCCCATATAAGGATAGATATTAAACTTTAATGCTTTAATAACATATTGATTGTTATGTGCATAAAACAATCATGTCATTTCAAGTCTAAGGTCCATACGCACTTAACTTGATCATAAAGTAAGATGTTGACAGCTAAGAGTGAACTTCATAGGTTTACTTCATTCTACGAGTTATTGTCCAAATGTTCATTCTCCCATGATGCATTCACGCACATTTTTAAATCTTTTCATGAATAGCATGACATTATGCAAATAAAGTGTGCAAGTTGTGTCAACTTCCTAATGTCCTTTATAGTGTTTGTGATGTGTAGACTGATTTTAGTGATTTTTACTAAGATAACCTGGTATTTATATTCATAAATTCTTATTAATAAGGCTTATCAACTTAATCACATAGGTACATGAATACTTTATGTTATTCAAAATTTACATGCATAAAATTCTTGCCATAATAACGATATGGAAGAATCAACATTTTGCTAATGTATGTGAAAGTGTCACAACCAAGTGTCCATATACAACCACAATGCCTCTAGCATCCCTCATTAACTATTAACACTAGAGGAAATATTATTAACAATCTCCCATTTCACTTTAAGGCCAATGGTGCTAATGTCAGTCGCAATGTTATCTAATACCCATTTTATCAAAATGGTGATTTGGCTACATTTAAATCATTGACTTGGTAAGTAGGTTAGCCACATTTTCTACAAAACTCTTTTAATGATCTCTCGAATAATGCCTCTTTACATGTTTGGATTTCTAATGAGACCTTGTTCTTTGGCCTATGCTATCACACCATTGTTGTCACAATAAAGTGTCAACAACTAATCCACATCCAGAACCACCTGAGAAATTGTACCACAAACTTCCTTGTACAAAGAGCTTCCCTCACAACATCGCATGCTGCGATGTACTCAACTTAGGTAGCGGAGTCTGTAATCATACCCTATTTAGAGCTCATAGAATTGACCACTTCTTTAAGAGTGAATATAAACCCAGAGATATAGTTTCTATCATCCACATCTGACTAGAAGTCAGAATCGGTGTATCCATTTACTCTTAGATCCCTATCTGCATATATAAATACCATTTTTTTCTTTCTTCAGCACTTAAGATACACTTGACTGCATTTCCATTCTCTTTGTGAGGATTTGCCTGAATCTACTCATAACACTTATGGCATAAGTAATATTTGACCTTATACGTAGCATTGTGTACATCGGGTTTTTTTATAGTCGAAGCATATGGAAAGGCTTCCATGCTCCTCCTCTCATCATTTGTCTTTGAGTATATAGATTTTGTGAGATGGATGTTGTGCTTGAATGATAGCAATCCTCTTTTAGAGGTTTCCATATTGAATCTCTTTAGTATTTTATTTATATACAAGATTTCAAATAAACTTAATAATCCCTTTGCTCTATCTTTATAGATATGAATTCTCAAGATGTAGGTTGCTTTTGCCAAGTTTTTCATGGACAAGGTACTAAATAAACTGATTTTAATTGAGGTAAGATCCAACATCATTCCCAATTAATAATATTTCATCCATATACAAAATTAGGAATGTAATGGTGCTCCCACTAACCTTCTTGAAGACGCAGGGCTCATCTTCATTTTTGATGAAGTTAAACAATTTGACTACACCATTAAAATAAATATTACAACTCCTTGATGTTTGCTTAAGGCCATAGATGGACCTTGCTTACATACTTCATGAGATTCCTCTTGGACCTCAAAACCATGTGATTACACCATGTTAATATCCTCCTCAAGCATCCTATTGAGGAAAGTAGTTTTGACATCTATCTACCAAATCTTATAATCTAAGTGGGCAAGGATCACAAGTAAGATCCGAATGGATTTCAACATAGCTACAGGTGAGAAGGTTTACTCATAGTTAATTCCCTCCTTTTGACTATAGCCTTTTACCACAAGTCTAGCCTTAAAGGTCTCTACCTTGCCAGTTGAAATAATATTTCTCTTGTAGACCCACTTGCGTTCGATGGGAACTATTCCCTTTAGTGGATCTACCAAGGTCTATACTTGGTTTGCGTGCATTGAATTCATTTAGGTCTATATAGCCTCCAGCTACTTAATAGAGTATTCATTTGTCGTTGCTTGGTTCGAAGTGGAAGGATCATCTCTATGAACATTATATCCCATAAGAACAACTTTTGTCCATTATTTAGGGCATATAACTATATCTCTCTAGTGCTTAAGAAATTTTATGTGACCGTTGCAATCTTTGCATTGTAGAAGGTTATTCTTGAATAGGAACTTACCGATGGACTCATTGCTTTGTTCTCTATGCTCAACTTTTTTAAGCAACATGATTTTACTTGCACTACTTTTTTGAATGAACTTTTCTTTGAGAAAGCGTGCTTAATAACTGATGACAATCATACCATCTTCACATAGGTAGAACATATATCTCATAAACTCCTTAGGTTATCCAATAAAGTTACCTATAATGATCTTCACTTCTAAGTTATCCGCTACATTCTTCTTAAGATGAGTCAAACATCCTCAAATTCTTAAGTGTCTGAGGCTTAGCTTCCTTCCATTCCACATCTCATGTGGGGTAGAATGAAGGGACTTGGAGGGATTCCTATTTAGAATGAAATCATCTTAAAAACATGCTCACTAACATCACCACACTCCATCATACACATCCTAAACAACTATTACAATATCTCATATCTAGTAGTACAATTTCACTCACTAGACAATTCTTGTAGGTGGTGCAAGATCTCCTAAGCACTTGCCCTACTCTTATAATCCTTTGGAGATCATTGGTGATAGCAACCAGCCTATAGCTCTTGATGTACAAGTCATCCTCCACCCCTCTTATAGGTGGCTTTCTCTTACTCATTAGTTATCTTAGTAAGGGCCGCAGGATATTGTTCTC
Organism: Avicennia marina; assembly: GCA_019155195.1. NCBI lineage: Eukaryota > Viridiplantae > Streptophyta > Magnoliopsida > Lamiales > Acanthaceae > Avicennia > Avicennia marina. The sequence continues at coordinate 8,022,900 of CM032762.1, read as the reverse complement.
CAATACATAGCTGATGCACTCCAGATAAAGATTGATTTTCAAGTTTTGGAGCTAATCGACATAGCTAGGCCACGTTAGAAAATTGGTCTCAAGCAATTTTGTAAGAGGCATGGACATTATTCGAAATAAAGGAAATTGTAGAAAATAAGCCAAACTTTGTTAGTGTGGTTGTAATGTGTGTTGCCGTTATAATAATGGACTTCAAATCAAAAAGATCTCCCATTAGATTTTTTGAATTCTACACTCCCTCAAGTAGAAAACAGAAATTCCATTGAAAAAAATTCCTTAGTGGGTTTGGAGTCTTTATTGGACAAAACATACCTCATACACAGTTTTTGGTATGCTAAGTCTAATGAGTAGCAACTCATGCCCATGCATCTCATGCATGATCTAATCTTTTCCTTTGGCTTATGGCCTAATGAAACCTCATGAATACAACAATTCTTGGCAACGCGGGTTCATTTAAGTAACATCTATTGATAGACAACTTGCCAAATTTGAATCCCTCCGATGCACATCATATTGGGATTTTAAGATTGAGGAATGCATCTAAATCCATAGTGGAAACTTAATTTCTCAAAATCCTTTTGTGGATCCTTACAGTTAAACAAAAATTGAAGAAACATTAAAGGCATCTAACTTGTTTTTTGTAAAAAGCTAATTCTGCTCATTTTGGATTTTAGGTACTCTTACAGGAACAAACACCCCCTACAGTATCTAGACGATCAAGTGCATAGATGAATAGAGGTTTGCTAGTGCCCTTGAATGTTTTCACAAAAGCATTCTCTCAATTTTTCTCTCTCTCTCTAGTTTTCAGGATTTTGCAAGAACCAACAACTTTTTTATTTATTTCATGCATATCTAAAGATATCCAAATCCTTAACAATTAAGGATTTGATTTTGGATAGAGATCCATCCATTAATTACTTATGGATAGAGACCTTTCTATGTATTAAAGACATTAATAACTTAATTATGAATAGAGATCTTTTGCATAAGTAAAGAGATTCTATCTATCTATCCGTAACAATTAAGGACTCCAAAATTTTCTCCCACAAATCCAAAACTCATTTTTTCTTCCTCCTTTTTTTTTCTTTCTCAATATTCAAGATTTAAATCAAATTTTAATTCAATATATCTAAATTTAATGAATTTATATAAAATTAACCTAAAACCTGTCTTAGCTCGATCCAGTTTGTGACTCTATAGTCTCACTTAATATTGGTAGTGGGCCTCAATCTCATTTCAAGCACACAAGTCATAAGTAGCCTCTAGCAAGGTATTACAACTGCCCAAGTTAAATGAATATAGATAATTTGATACAACCTAATCCATAGCTTATGTTATAATCTTTTTGTCTCATAATATCTAGATTAGACATAAGGCGTGGAAATGTTACCCTTATACTGATCAATCATATTATCTCGATCACTAAGCAAACTGATAGAACAAATGACATTGAATTCTTCATTAATTCATTTGAGCACAGCCACGCATTTTTCAATCTTACTTATTGCGGGGGCCTAAATATATATCTCTTATAATAAGGCGACAAATTCCATCTTAGTCACCTTTCTCCTTTAAATGATGCTTATTATGTTCAACAATAATCTTTGTAGCCATTTGGTTAAGGACTTAACAATGTTTGATTCTGTCAAAACATAGTGTTTCTTATGTAAGATAGTATGGTGACTTTAGGTTTGAGGATTCAATGACACAGCTATCATGAATGTCAACTATGACATTAATCCATGAAGTGACATCACGGTGAGTCAGTTTAGCACCTTGTTTTCCAACATGTATTTGCGAGTTTGATTTGTGTCTCCATACACATAATCATTGATGTGAACTGGCGGAAGCATGGATCAAAAAGAATGGTTGGAAATATTGGGAAAATTAGAGGAAAATAAAAATAAAAGAGAAGAAGAAAATAAAGGAATAATCGGTGAGATTGTACAATAATCAATGGAGCAAGAACATACCTCACACGGAGTAAAGCGTTGTATCAAATCAAAAATTATACAACTAGAAGACCAAACACTATGTCAGCAAATGTTGACTATGAACCGCCAGAAGCAAGTCGAATAGCCTTATTTGATATTTAAGTTTTGGAGATTGAATTACTCAACACTTACAGCACACAAAGTACAAAAAGGAAATGAAGAACACTTCTTCATTGAAATTTCAATACAAGGTTAAGTTCTATCTTATAAATGCAAGCGAAGGAGTATATATAGTGCTACATGTCCCAATTTGAAAAATACAAGCTAAAATGATGAAAATGCCCCTCAAAAAGGGTCCAACAGCTAAAATTTCAAAAAAAAAATTTGGTCTTCCTACTTGTCATGCTTGAATTAGAGGTCCTTCCAATAGAGTGCATGATGCAAGGATCAATCCGGCTACAATCCAAAGTCCGTGTCGTCATATGTCCAATTTCTATTTTTAGGATCACACGTCATTTACTTGATCACATGCCTGGGTCTTGGATTGCAAATCTAGCCTTCTTCCAAGCTCCTTGGCCATTCTAAACCCAAAATTGAAACCATAATTTTACCTTATTCATAATGTGAGTCCAAATTTGAAGCTAAACTTCAACTTTTAGCCTCTCTAAAAATACTAGGGCAAAACCCAACATCATACCTTGATTTTGTAGCACCTCCAATCAGTCAAAGATTGAATCAATCATCTCATAATCATCCATCAAACCTCATACTAGTTTTAGTTCATTATTGTTTCCCTAAAGAATAATATTTGCAATTATTCATAGACATTATTATAGCACCAATATGCAAACAATATAATAATAAATTTCTTTAAACAAAATAGAATGGCAATGTTCACATGATTGACCTAGGGCATAATGACTAACAAACTCCCACTTGCACTAGGCCTAATCATACATGTATCTAATACCCAATGACATTGTATGACAATCATGTTATACTAATGGGAAAACCTTACTAAGTGGATCAGCAACATTGTCGTCTATTGGAACCATGCACATTTTCAAATTTCTCTCTTAATGATTTCTCGAATGAGATGGTGTTGCCTAAGTATATGTTTGGATCGCTAATGTGATCTAGGTTCCTTAGCTTGTGCATTGAACAATTATTGTCATAATAAAGGTCAACTAGATTTGTAATGTCAGGAACAATATGCAGTTTAGTGATGAATTTCATAATCCAAACTGCTTCCTTCACTACATCTGATACTGCTATGTACTTGACCTCTATTGCAAATCTACCACAGTGCTTTTCTTAGAACTTTTCTAGCTCACTAAACATTCAAACAAAACACATACCTTGGCTATGATCTAAAGGCATCCTTATCAGATTGGAGGCTTGCATCTATGTAACCATTTACAACCAATTCATCTTCCAATCCCTTCACACACGAAAAACATATCCTTAGTCTTTCTTAAGTGTTTAAGAATGTTCTTGATAGTTGTCCTGTGACTCTCGTTGGGGTCTAACTAATATCTACTCGTTATGCTCAAAGCACATGAAAGATCTAGTCGATTGCACAACATGGCATACTTGATAGATCCTATAGCTTTATTGATCTTGATGCCTAGAATATAGGTAGCCTCACCAAAGTATTTCATTGAAAAACACTTCTTTAACCCAAAATATAATTGCACTCCCATTAGTTTTCTTATAGACACAAGGTTCATCTTCATTTTTAATAAATCCAAACTCATAGACTGCCTCATCAAAATGAATATTCCAACTCCGAGAAGCTGCTTCAATACATAAATAGATTTTTGAAGCTTGTAAACCTTACTAGATTCTCAAGATGAGCAAAACCCTCTGATTGTGTCATGTACACATCCTCGAGTAAGTTTCTATTAAGAAATGCTGTTTTGATATCCATTTTCCAAATCTCGTAATATAGTACACAACAATGGCATTAAGAATTCTGATGGATTTTAGCATAGCAATGGGTGAAAAGGTCTCGTTATAGTTTATACCATGAGTTTTCTTGAAACCTTTTGCAACTAGTCAAGCTTTAAAGGTATGTAGATTACCATCCATGTCAATCTTTTTCTTGAAAACCCACTTGCACTTAATGGTCTTTGTACGTTTAAGTGGGTCAATCAAGGTGTATACCTAATTGTTATACAGGGATTGCACTTTGGACTTCATGGCTTCTAGCCATTTCTCAGAGCCTAGACCTGATATAGCCTTTTAATAGATAGGTATTTGGCTCCTTTTAATCCATGAGAAATATATCATGATTGTCTGTCATGAGAAATCCATATCTCTCAAGCTTATGTCATATCTTACAAGACCTACGTTGGCCTTGTGTTATTTATGTATGCTTAACAATTGGTTGAGATTTCACTAGTGATTCCATCCCAGTTTGTGGGTCTTGAATTTCTTTAAGATGTATCTTGCTCCCATTGGTTCTTTTAGAAATGAACTCCTTTCCAAAGAGACGTTATTTCGAGCAATAAACACTTTGTTCTCATAGGAATTATAAAGATAGTATCGTTTAGTTTCCTTAGGATAGCCTACAAAAAGGCATTTATCAGATTTAGATATTAATTTATCTAAGGTTTGATGTCTCACATAAGTCTCACACCCCCAAATCTTAAGAAAGAATGAACTGGGACTTTTCCTAGTCCACATCTCATATGGTCTCTTTTCAGCTACCTTGCATGGAACTTAGTTTAATTTGAATGCAACTATCTCCAAAGCATATTCCTAAAAGGATGAAGCAAGAAGATCCATTTGACTCACCATAGATCTAAACATATCTAATAAGTTTGATTCCTCCCTTTAGCCACACAATTTCATTGTGGTGTTCTTGGTGGAGACAATTGTGAAATAATTCCACAATTCTTAAGATGATTGCCAAATTCTAGCTGAGATATTCACCACCGCGATTAGATCAAACTACTTTCACGATTTTGCCAAGCTAGTTTTGTACTTTATTTTGAAAAATTTTGAACATTTCAAACAATTCAAATTTCTATTTCATTAAGTAGACATAACAATATCTACTAAAATCATCTATGAATGTGATGTAGTACTAATAACCTCCTCTAGAAATAGTGTTTAATGGACCATATACATCTACATGTATTAGGCCTAATAAATTAGTGGCCCTCTCCTTGTATCCAATAAAAGGATCCCTAGTCATCTTGCTTGTTAAACAAGATTCACACATTCCAATTGATTTAAAATCAAATCGATCTCGAAACACATCTTGATGGAGCTAGGCTATGCGTTTCTCATTTATATGGCCTAGACAACAGTGCCAAAGATAGGCTGAATTTAAATCATAAAGACCATCATGTAAATAAGTATTTGCACAAAAACATGTCTTTAATAAACGAAAAACCACCATTTTCTAAATATGAAATAAAGATAATGTTCTTGCTTATGGCAAGAACATAAAAGCAATTGTTCAAAATTAACAAAAGCCCACTAGGTAGAACTAAGTCATAGGACCCTACTATTACGATAGCAACTTTTGCTCCGTTTCCAACTTATGGGTCCACTTTGTCCTTCCTTCACTGTTTTCTCCTTTTGAGGTCCTTTACATTTACACAAATGTGAGAAGCACGTCTAGTATCTAATTTCCCAAAAGTAGAAGTAGATAGATTATTTTTTGTAACATAAATATCTAAAGATATAGTCTCACAACTTCTCTTCTTCTTCAAATCTTCTAAATAGAGTTCGTAATTTCTCTTCCAATGACAAAGTTCATTGTAGAAGAAGCAAACTCTTTCCATAGGGGACTTTACTTTGGGCTTGGGCTTGGGCTTAGGACTAGCTAATGCTAATTGTCAATTCTTGGTAGCCTTTACCTTTCTTATACCCCTTTTTCTTCATCCCTTTCCCCTTCTGAACAACTAGAACATGATTAGGCTATTTCTTAACATTCTGTTCAGTAGTTTTAAGTATCACCTACAGTTTTGAAATGGATTTCTCCATGTTATTCATATTATAGTTCATGAAAAACTAGCCATAACTATTAGTTAGTGAATTCATGATCCAATTTGTGGCCAACTCTTGGCTCATAAGAATCTAAGCCTCTCAAGGTGATTAATAATGGCCCTTCATTTTCAAAACATGAGCACTCATAGATACACCTTCAGCTATTTTGCAAGAATGTAGGGCTTTGGTTATTTGATACCTCTCTTTCCTAGCTTGCTCTTGGAATATTTCCTTGAGTTGAGCTGTCATCTCATAAGCCTCCATGTGTTCCAAATCCTTCTAAAGTTCTGGACTTGTGATGGTTAGTATGAGGCACCCAACATCTACAGAGTCATTTACATACTTAATATCAATATATCTTTATGCTATTGATGTTAAACATTACCCAACAAATCATTCAATTAAGTCTTAGGGTAGCAATATTTTACTGTACGAGCAATTTCGATACTAATTTCAACATTACACCAACATCCTTAGTTCCTCCTCAACTTAAATACTAATTTCGATGCTAATTTCCCCTTGGTCGTCACGATATCAAAAGTTCGCAAGAAAAAAGGTAACTAGAGACAACAATGAGTAATTTATAAGATTACCGCTTATACAAATTTTACCATAAATTTGCGTGGTTATCCTATCAACTATAGCTCTACTCTTATTTTTCTCTCTCAATTTCTCTGCTTCCTTTTTATTTTCGTTTCAATTCTCTTTAAATTTCTCAATTATCATAAAATTATAGCCATAGTAGCCTTAAAAATATTAATTTAGTAGGCTATGAGCACAAGTACAAGAGATCGTAGGCTTAAGCCCCTCATTAATTAGATTAGTGTGAAACATCTAGGTCACTTATGAAGAACTATAAACCTAAAACAGGTAAATAATCAAACAAGTTGATCATGAATATATACTAAACTATTGTATATGTAGACAAAATTTATTTTAACTTGAAGTTGCACTTTTAAAGTGCTACACGCGTTTTAATATGACCCCACATTTTTAAAAATAATTTTGATGATCCAAGCAACATGGCTGGACTTAAGAGAATGGATGGGTAGATAGGTAAATAGAGAGCCAAATAATAAGCCCCCCAAGCATAGCCAAGATTCATGGGTCCAAAACCTTAGCTTAGCTAGATAGGAAGACACTCAGGATGCCTAAGCCAAATGACAAGTCAAACTCGAGAAAGGTAGTTATTTTGTAGTTATAATTAATGGTTACTCCTAATTAAATAGTGGAGGACATGGGCTAAATGAAAAGCATGTTTCATCTTGGAAATAACTGCTAGGGGAATCAAATTGTATATATAAGAGCTAAAAGCATTAGGCATATCACTTCTTTTGCACTATCAAAACTTAACTAAATATAATTTCTCTCCTCGTGGACATAGGTCAATTTGGCTAAACCATGTAATTTGTATGTTTCTCTCATTTTCTAGAAATTTCATGTGATCAAAATTCATTTGGGTTTTTGAATCACATCACTAGCATTATCTGTGATAACAAAATTTTTTCAATAATTTCTATTGTCCAAGTTGAGAAGGTGAAAACTAACAATCAACCCTATGTCCAAGTTGAAAAGATGAAAACTAACAATCAACCCTACAAATGAGGTCCAGGGATGTAACAAAAAAAATGTATTGAGAAATAGAGAATGATGGCTTGAAGGCTTCAAAATCCGGGAGCTCAAGTTGAAATTCAACCACAAATCTAGATTACAATAAAGCTAAGCTTTCTTTCTTCTCTCAATACACACTCATAAGCATAATTTGCTTTTACTTCTTATCTAATCCTATCTAAAAAAAATTATTATTTGATTATGTGGAACAAGTAAACCTCCTTGCTAACCCCATGTGCATTTACACAAAATTTGTACATATTTACTTCAATCCATATAGCCAAATTATACAAAGTAAAGAGTAGGTTGTATTTTAGGATAGCAGAGTGTGGACTCTAGCATCTTTAGCAGTTCTTCATTTCTTTCTTCACTTACATTTATTTTCATTCTCGCATCATTTACCTTTCAATCTTTTTTCACTCAATATGTTTTCTTTCTATCTCAATTTCTCTCCAAATCATCTATATGTTGTAAGCACAAGAAAAAAAGAGGGGAGAGAGAAGGTTAAACTCTTCCAAACCAGAGTCGTTGTCATTCTCCCTAATTTCAATAGTTCCAATGTGCAAGTGCATCACCATTTCTCCACAAAGGAGGAACCACTACATTAATTGTTTGGGTAGTCCTTCCCTTGGACAATGTCTAATTTTAGTTTTGTTTGCTTTGTTTAAGTCTAGATCCCTTGAGGAATGGAAAACTTGAAATCCCTACTTCCTAAAATTCAATGTTGCACAGAGACAACAACCCATTTCCAATTGCCTAATCTCCCAACTTATTGTTGAAGGTGATGTCGTTGCTAATTCCATTGTGGATGCTATTTAAAGATGTCTAAAACCAAATGGACTAAATCGGAAAATTTCCATGGAGACCAAAATGTGAGGAGTTGTGAAATGCCACTGTTTAATTAGAAAAAGGAAGAAATAGACATGTTATTCAAGCAAAATAAGTTATTGGGCATTCAATCTATCTAAATTAAAAAAGTATTTTTCCTACACGACTAATATGGAAGAAGGAGCATTGCCATAATAAGTAACCCAAATCAAATTAAGGTGGACTCTCAAATTTAGGAACGTGCATACAGAAGTTGTTTAGCTTGCTTTTTTTTTTTCCAATTCTATATTGGGAGTATAAACCATACAGGGAATTTATTACTTTAAATGCATAATTTTATATTATCTTGTAATAAATTTTTTATGGGATACTGAACTTGAGAAATCCCTAATATTTTTAAAAATTAAGGTAGAATTCAAAATTCATGAGATAGGTGGACACGATAGATTAAATGCATGCCATGTGACAGACGCACACCACGAATTAGTTGCACAACACGAGCTAATACACACCATTGGATTGGTACACACCATAAGGTGGATGCATGCCATGGGTTGGATGCACACTAGCTAGGAGTCCTCATTGATAGAGAACCTACCTAAAGAATTAAACTCTAGATAGATTCCTTGATCTAGATTATAGGGAAGGGGAGTCGTGATATATCTCTACAACTACCCCATTAAATTCTCTAATTGCTTATGTTAACGGACCCTCATTATTTCCATTTATGTCTAATTATTGGAATTTATTAATTATTTAATTATTAGAAAGTGAAGGAGGATTAAATACCCTCTTATACAAAACATTCCTATAAATATCCTCTTATAGGATAATGGAAGGCCAGCTCTTGCCTCTTGGAAAGCTATTCTTGTACTTTTATTGTCTTCCTTATTGGCAATAAAAGTAAACAAAAATTTGCTTCCCATGGATGTGAGCTAAATTGACCAAACATTGTTAAATATTGTGTTATTTCTTTTATTTATACTTTTGCACTTTATGGATGTGAATCAATTTAGAAAAATAGCTACCATTAGTTTGGAATCACATCATGTTTCATTTGTAATCACTGGAAGTAGATGCATCATTGCACGTTGTAATTTGTAATTAAATTTTACTTTTAGCCTTTTCTAAATCCAAATACTTTTTAGCTTACTTGGGCTTAAGGTCAAATGTTCCTCTTTTATTTTACTATATTATTTTTATTATCTTATTATTATTATCAAGTTTTTGAGCAAATTTAGCTCATGTCTATTGCATATAACTTATGTTCAAAACATGATTCAAGCATTTCAATTTATTTGAGTATAGTTGTTACAAAATTTTTCCAGTGCTATGGTCTTGTTCAAGCAAGGTGTAGCCCTTAGAAATTTTTGAAGTACATGTAACTTAGGTGGTACCCTATTTGGTCCTTCTAGGTGCACATTGCCCAAGTTAAGAAACATGTAGCCCTTATAAAATTCTTTGATTGCATGTAGTTTTGGTCGGACAATGGTTGGTCCATTTATGCTCATATGGCCAAGGTAGGGCAGTGTGTATCCCTTAAACAAATTTTGAAGCATGCTTGGATAGGATGCTATTTAGTTGGCTTTTAGAAAATTTTTTGAGTGCATGTAGCTTAGCTATTGCCTTGTCTTGTTAGTTTAATGCATATGGCCCAAGTTAGCTAACAAGTAGCCACTAGAAAAATTTTCAAGTGTATGTAGCTCATATAAGCCCCTATTTGGTCCTTTTAGATGCATATATCCTAAATCAAACAATGAGTAGTCCTTAGGAAATATTTTGAGTGCAAGTAGCTCGAGTAGGACCTTGTTTGGTAAGCCTTTCAATAATTTTTTGAGCACATATAACTCAGATAAACCCTATGTGGTCCTTTTTGGCATGTATGGCATAAGATGAGCAATGTGCAACCCTTACAAAAATTTCCAAACATAACTATCTTAAGTAGGAGCCTTTTTGGTCCTTTAAGGGATATATGGTCCAAGTCGGGCAATATGTAATATGGTTCAAGATTAGGCCATGGTTCAGCTCATAAATTTCTATAAATGAAAATAACTCATAATATGGGCAGCTTTTAGCCCAATCAAAGCTCATTTATCTCTTATGTAGGCAATTTTAGCCTTCAAGGAATTTTAAGGTGCATATGACCTTGTAATTTTAGGGAAATAGGCCTTATAAGTGTGCTCCTTCACCATTTTGGGCAGTAGAAGTGCAATAATGCATGCTTCACTAACATTTGGGAAGCAAAGGTGCAATGGTACATGCCTTGCTATCTTTTTGCATGTTCTTCCTTCATCCTAGGAAGATGAAGCTGTTCACTTCTTTCTTGCTAAGGTTTGGGCATTGATTTAGCCCTTTTGAAAATGTTGAGTTCGAAGTTGAAGTGTTACCCTCTAGCTTAGAATTTAGTAATAGTTCCCTTCATGTTTTCTTTTATTGAGATCTTAGCTCCTCGATGATTTTTTTTCTCAATCTTTAATTTAGCAAATCTAACTATTATTGAATTCGTTAGTTGCTCCTCTAATTGATTGAACTTTGAAGAATTAATTAATTTTTGTTATTGTGTGTTATATAAGGAATAATTGAAAATAGGCACTTGTGGTTTAGAATGAACACATTCATTCTTTATGCTAATCTTTCTTCAGCAGTGTAAGTTTTAATAAATTAATATGAGCAATATTGAAGCATGTATTTGTAATTTAGCAATAATATCATTTCTCATAGAGTCGTGAACATGACTTTTACACATTGTTGATTTGATAATCTCAAATTTGAGATTTATTTTGTTTAAAAGTTTGCGTCTGGGAATTATGGGCACATGACACCCTAATTCCTTAAATATTATTGTTTCTCATTTAATTTAATTTTGAGATTCTAAATAGCAATGTGCCAAGTTAATTCTAGGCTTTATCAATCATTTGGATGTCCTTAATGAGATTACATTAAGTTATGACTTTTTTCTTAGTACAGTATTTTGAATAGTGCATTTCATTTTTACGTTTTACAAGTTGGAAATGTGATGATTTTGAAGAAAAATTTTAAGTGATAATTCTTGATTTATTTACCAAATCAAAAATGATATGCATTTAACCTTCTATACAATCCATATGATAACTTTTCATAGATAAATCATATATGGACACACGCCACTCAATTAATCAACTTAGGCACACAAACCGTTAAACTAACTAATATAGCTACACACAGGCCTCTAGAAACAACTCAAAACAACTTCTATATATTCAGTCTAGGCATACAAGCCATCCACATAAATTAAATAAACACATAAATTGTGTAAAAAAATTAACTAGGCACACAAGCCTCTGGAAATAAATCAACACAAACCCACAGCATGTCTAATAATCAAGATAATTGGGATATTCAAAACTCATAAAAGAAGTAAAAAGCAAATACATAATTTCTTTTAAGATGGTAAGTAGGAAGAACATTACTCAAACCATCTATTAAAGTTGAAAGGAGGGCGGAGGAGACTTCATATTAATGTTCCTTGTTTGCTCGTTGGGCATTCAACCACAAACTTTCATGTGTGGGATTTTTAAAATTAAACTTCGAGCTCGTATGGTTAGCTCCTCCAAATTTGAAGCGCTATTTTTCTTTTCTCCATGCCATAGGGTAAAATGCCCAAAAGATGTGCATTTCTCATTATGTTGGATATTTTGAAGTGTCCCAAAATGACTATATCTCCTAAATATGAAGCCACTAGTGGGTTTTTCTTTAGTAAGATTTTCAAGAGTAACAAGATCCATAGGATTTGGGAATCAAGATCTAGTTTGGTGCATATGGATGGGCTTTGCATACCAGACCTAATTGTTGACCTCGAATTGACAATTTCTAGGATTGGACCCATTGTTGCATCCACTTATTCAATATTGGATTCGAAAAAGTGTAGAATAGAAGGAGACACCAGCCATAAAGCCCTAAAAATTTTTAGGGATAGAATGGTGTTGCAAATTGCTCATTGTACCTTATTTTACATGTAAAATTTTGCTTATTTTCTCTGTACTTGGGAAGAAACCCATGAAAGACAAAACTAGCCTCTTCTTGACTTTTGTCTTGGCCTAACTTCTCACTATTTATTCTCATTTTCCCCTTAAATTTCTAGTGAAAATGGACATTTAGGGTAAATTTTGAGTAAAATTGATAGTCAATCAAGAAGCATGATTTATAAGGACTTGGTCAACATCGACAATAGTGCCAATAGTGGCACTATATGACTTTTAAAGTGGAATTTTATCCTCTAAAAAAGTTACTAGAAAAAGCTTTACAAAAACTGTAGTCTCATCTTCCTCCCTCCTCTTCCTCCCTTTTCTCTATCCCTAAACCCTTGCTCCTCTTTTACCATTAATGCTAAGCAAAGTGAGTGGGAGTGATTTTGTTCTCATAGTTGGCGCTAGTTTTGAGGTCTAAGCATAATGCTTATAAATTACCTAAAAATAATTATGTGAAATAAATAAATAAAATAAAATAAATACCATAATTAAACTATTAACTCTAATGGGTTTGAGTATAAACTTGGACATTATACATTTGGTATGTGGGTTGGGGTTGGGTAATACTTTACAAATATGAGTAAAATCTTTTCTTATCCATTGATGCCCTAGAAGAAAGTTTAGATTATGTTTGTTTTTAATTTTAAATATCTTTTTTGGTATATTTTTTTCGAAATTTGTGTAAAAGTAAAAAATAAATTAAAAAAATTTTAAATATAATAATTATAACGTATGTGTGTGTGTGTTGAGAGAAGAAAAAAATAAAGCAAACAAAGCCTCACGACGTGAAAGGTATGTAAAAATGAGTTTGGAATTGAATGCTCATTTCTGTAGTAATTCCTACTCTTACAATTAGTAGACTTAATTATAGGTGATCACCGTTCCATCCAGAATTACTATTTTTTAAATATATGAATATTCATTCCATCGTGCCTCATAGTTTTCACTCAATCTTCATCTATTGGAAATGACTTATATTTTATGTTATTAAAATAATTTTATTAATTATTAGATATCCTACACATATATATCAACACATATTAAATATTATTATTATTATTATTATTAAATAAGTTAAATATTAAAAATATCATAGAACAAATATCACTTTAGAATAAAAAGAACTATGCAAATATTTATTTTACAATGAACATGTTAAACATCAATTATATATATGTGTGTGCGTGCGTGCGTGTGTGTGTCTATTCTATTATATACTATGCATATAAATATATAATTTTTGTGTACAACATAAACACTATAATATGATATTATTCTATAAATATTAGATATTTATTAAATATCTAAATATAGATAATCATATAATAAAAAATTATAATAATTAATTAACATATTGAAATAATGATCTTTTGGCAAAAAAATGTTTATTGTAAATTCTTACTACATATTTTTAACTAATATTTATAAATATAAAATAAAATAATAAAATGATGATTTCATTCTTTTCTTGTTCTTAATACTTTCTTATAAATACCCAGCATACGATATGTTGAAACATTTTACTCACTCCCTTTCTAATTTTATTTTATTTTTAAATTCATTTTTTTATCAATTTATTTTATTCACATATATCAATCAAGACATTAGGGTGTTGTTAAGTTATTCCTATTTGAAATACTTACGCATTCATGCAAAACGTTTTAATTTGATTAAGGAATGACCCGTTATTCTTATTGTTATTCTTATTATTATTACAATAAGCTAGGTTGTTGCTAATTATGTGACCCTAAATAATGAATTTATTTGATATACAAAGATTTATAATGTATTTAAAAATTATAGAGCATTGAGGTTGCAAGTTTGAAGAAAACGAAATGGTAATTTGCATATTCAATGTGAACTTTATTTTTGTTACTCCAAAGAAACTAATATTTCTTATCTGTGTTTTAATTATTCTATAGATTAAACACTACAATTTTTCAAAATGTTTTCAAAATTCATATTCCTTTTTATCCTAAATCTTAAAGTGATATTTCCATTAACTTTATTTTTTCTAGGAATCAACTTATAAAATTATATCCCTCAGATGTTTTAATTTTTTTTTTAACTTTTTACTTCTAATTTTCAATTTTTAAAAATTTTTATTCTGTAAACAACTCTATAAAATGATGTGTCTCTTTAATTGCTACATAGTAATATTTATGTGGTTATATAATCATCCTACTAAATACATAATAAAATTTCTAAAATAACTTAATTGAGATATGTGTGTGCGCGCGCTCACAATTTCAAACATATGGTTTGTTAAGATAGATGCTCATTTTTTTAAATGACATTTTTAAAAAGTGAAAGAGTGAGTTTGAAAAACAATATCAAAATGTGTTTGGGTATATTGATTACTTTAAAATAATATAATAATTTGACTAAATTTAGAATGCAAAGGAAAGAAATAAATTTTAAAAATCAAAAAATATAATATTTTGTTTTTATGGTAAGTGAAAATTGCTAAAAAATTAAATTTTCTCTCTCTTTTTTTAAATATGTAAACATTAAGAAACTTTGAATATATATATATATATATTTATTTATTTATTTATTTTTGAATAAGGGGTCATATAATCTACATTGACTAAAAATTGACTCCGAAAAAGACGACCAGAAAGAAAGGGTTGCAAACCCTAGTAACTTTATGGGTTGAAAAACAGCCGTTCGGCCCAGACTTCAGCTCGAAAGATCTTCTTCCCGCCACCCTACCTCTGCCTCTAGCCGTCCGGCTGCATTCCGCTGCTTGGTAGATTGCTGAGTTTGTTTCTCTACCTGATAGGTTTGTCCTCGGCATATGCTTTTTTCTGGTGGATTTAAAGTTATCTGGACTAACTAGAAACTTCTGCCCATTTATTTCTATTGTAAAGCGACTCTAATTTAATGTTCGCGTGTGCCCTTTTTTAATTTAGTTTTAGTTGAACAATTAATTTGAACGATGAGCGGAGCAACAGAGAAACCATCAACGACGAAGACTCCTGCTGACTTTCTCAAATCAATACGCGGTCGGCCTGTTGTAGTCAAACTAAACTCTGGGGTTGATTATAGAGGTTATTCGCATTTACATTTTTTTCTGCATTTTTCTTGTTCTTGGTATGCTGCTATACGGCTTTTCTTATTTGCTTTATTTGTTTCGTTGCACGAATTTGATTAGTTACTGCGTTGTATATGTGCATGGATGTCCTATGCTGATATTGGCCTTTGTTTTTGTTCCTGTTGAACTTGTGCCAATGATTCTGCTCGAACAAAGGATTTTATCTGCAATTTTGGATGAAGGTCGTCCAAAACTAATTTCAAGTAATGAATTTGTTAGGCGTACTACTGTGTATCAAAAATGTTCCTGGTGTTCAATATATTGGCTAACAAAGACATGGGGCCCAAATGAAAATTTTCAAGACCAGTGTAGTTGGCTATAACTATCTTAAGGGCTGTGGTTGTTATTATCCCTAAGTAAAATATTTATATCACTACTAGTTTTCAACATGACAGAAAATAGACAAATATAGAAGTTTTAATCTCAAATGACCGTACAAATTCTAGGTTTCTATAATTCTATTCAAGTTTTAGTATTTGTCACTAATTTCATCATATACGGAACCTTTAATTTTAGTTCTTGGAACATAATTTCATAAAATTATACCAAAAATTCCAAAAAAAACATATTAAATATTTAGATAACTTTTAAAATAAACGATTTAATATAAAAAAAGGTAAAATTGACTTGAATAGAAAAGAAGAGGAAAATATTGAAACATGAAGAAAGAGAGATTGGAGAGAAGAAAAAAGAAAGAAGTAAGAAAAAAGAAAAAAAAAGAAGGTCCTCTGGAGCAGAGGCAATTACCCGTCTTGTCCTATGGAGATATGTAATAATAAATATTGCATTGGAGAGAAGGAAGAAGCAGTCGTTTTGGAGATTACTAGAGCACTTTTTCCCCTTTCGATAATATTTGTTTTCCAGTACAGACATATATAAATAAAATAGTTTCATAAAGCACTCACCACTGGCACAATAGTGCCCACATTTAAGTTCTTTGCCAAGCGATTATTGAATGATGCATTTTTTTTTTCCATCTATGTGTTGAACTAGAGGAACCCATTAAAGCACTGTAGAAGACTACCTTAATAAGGTTCTATAGTTAATTAGATGACCTAGTTCTGTTTTTGGATTTGCTCCAAGATAACATGGGCATATTTTGGTTAATAATGCTTTATATACATATATATAGACATAAATAAGTTTGGAAGAAATCCCCTTTAATGACAATGTGCAACTGCTTTCTGGCTTTTCACTTGTCATGATTTGAGCCTAAGGTCACGGTAATTGATTTTACAGGTGCTCTTGCATGTTTGGACGGATATATGAATATTGCAATGGAACAAACAGAAGAGTATGTAAATGGCCAGTTGAAGAACAAATATGGGGATGCTTTTATTCGAGGAAATAATGGTAACAATAGTTACTAGACAAGCTTTGAATCTGATACGTTTTTATCCAAAGTGTTTCTGAATTAAGCTTTATTGCTTCTTTTGCTTTTCTGAATGCAGTACTCTATATCAGCACATCAAAGGGAAACCTGGCAGAAGGAGCATAGCGCTTGATATGCCAGGAATGAGAAGGTATTATAACCGTATTTTTGTTAGAAAAATATTTTTTGCTTCTTGTGGTATCTATTTGTATTGCATAAGCAACAACAATGCTTTTTTCCTTCAGATGTGGATGAAACTGAATCTGCATACTCATTCAAAATGGAGAAGCTGACCTGCTAATCCACTCTTCTGTAATTGCTAGCCGCATATGGATCTTGTTTTTCTTTTCCTAGAGGAAAATGAGATTTTAAATCCTCAAGAATGTGTTTTGTTTGCTATCTCTTTCTAGCACCATGAATTGATTCTAAAAATCCGTAGGATGCCTGAATATCATTTAATGTAAATAGATTCTGACAATTGAAAAAGGTTTCTGTATAATATATTACTCAAAAAGTGTTTGTGTGAGTTTATAAGCTTTTCAAAATATTTTATAAGATATTTGAAAATTTATAAATTCCTTTAAGTGTCAGTTAAATTTTTTAATGAAAGAACTTATAAGTTCTTAGAATAAGATTTTAGAGCTTATAAAAATTTTTAAAAATAAGTTAGTTTTTGTTAATTTATTTTCTAACATTTCATAAGTTGTTTTTTTTATAAATACTTAAAATTATATAAATATTTTGTATTACATTACATTAATAATATTTAATTTATTTTTATTATTATTGTGTCAAAAAATTATAATTAATTATAATTGTAAATTTTTATAAAATCTTATAAGATGATTATCTAAATTTTTTATTAGCTTATTTTAAAAATAAAATTTATGAGCATATAATTTTTAAAAATATTTTATAAGTCATGATTTATTAGCTATTTAAAATAAACTTACCCTCTAAATTTGTTTACCATTGGTGAATTTCAAGTTTGTTGGGGGAAGGGTTTTATAGAAATAACAGCGACATATTCTGCAAAGTAAATGCAAGTCTTAAAGTCTCATATTCTGCAAAGTAAATGCAAGTCTTAAAGTCTCTTATATCTATCTAATTATGTTTGTGTGGTCATTGCCGCTATGCACCTTTTGCTCCCTTCGTTGTATAAAAAGCTTTCCCAATATAAAGAAAATCCACAATGATTCAAAGTTCATGTTGAATGGATTCATTTTTCTTGGTATATTGCATTTTCCTAACTTTACTATTGCTAGTAGCCCTACATATAGATTGCATCCACCGTGGAAAAAAATTCGAATTTTAGAAATTATCATATGCCTAAGGTTGTACCATTGGAATGAGATACTTCTAATTACAATGTGGTAGGATGGCGAGGAGGGGAGATTTGGGTTTGAATTCAAGACATAATCTATAATATAAAATAGTTTATGCAATTTTATTTGCACCAATTTTTTGGTATGGTTTTAGTACGGCAAGGGGGCATGTAGTGATCCAAAAATAGTGCTATTTTTATTTTATTTTATTTTAATAATTTGGCTACGTAAATTAAACCCACTAGGCTTCTATGGGGCTACAATCTGTATACTTTCTATAAATAACAGTTACTTGTTATGTAATAGAAAAATAGAAGATACGAGAAATTTTTGAATTTCTTAAATATTGAGTCTTAATTTTTTTTTTCAAATTGAATCATTCTTGATCGGTCCTATGACTCGTAACATATACTATCGATATTGAGTTTGATTTTGATTTTATAATGTTGGAGACAAATTTTATTGTCGATTTGGACGACCCTTATCTAATTGGTTAACTTAGGAGCAAATATGATTGCTAAAGTTGAGGATGTATCTAAATGGCTAGATATGATCTTTCTTAGCCTCTAAAAAAATTCTTTGGCTATTTTTGTTTTATAATTATCTACCATCTAAAAATACATATTTAATTATTATTATTTTTATCTTTTTTTTATCTTACTTTTATGTAATTTTTTCAAGACAAATAAAGCCCTTCTCTTTTTATTTTTTAATGTGAGGGCCACCATTTAAGAGGGCCTTGTGACAAATGTTCCCTTTTAACCAGACTACGGGCTCACGCATTTCTATGATCTTGGTTGTCATCACATTGCTCTCTCACGCTACAAATGAAATTTGGTCACATGATGCAGACTTCCTCTTAACTCTTGTCACCAACCATATCTACATGTGTTGCTAGTTAACTTGGATCTTCTATAACTAAAACTCTAGCCATTAAATACCTGATCAAACATCATGCTCTAACTGTTGAAGCATGTGGTCCAATTCATTGTTAGGTTATATTAGGTATGGAATGCTAAATATTCTAAATTTTTATCACAAAATAATCAAAAAATGTAGTGAAATATAAAATCCCAACTTGATTCGCTTTTTGTAACATTAAACTCACAAGCATTAAATTTTAGAAAGCTGTATATATGATTATTTGGAAATCAATTCTTCTAGTTTCTGAATATGATCCATAAATCGATATAATGTTCCAACTTCTAGTTTATCAACGCGAACAAGTCGTTGACTACGACTCTCCAACAATTTCTTAAGAGAAATTGAGGGAATATAGTAATTAATTTTCTCTCGTGTGCAAGTGGAAAATAGTGTCTACATGATAGGTACAAAATAATTCTTTTGTACTTTATCTATTTAATTTAATTAATCTCATAAATTAAATTAAAAGTTCATTATGTTTCTAATTTATGATCTTATCACTATCAATTATAATAAGAAATAAATTATTCTAATTTGGACCAATCCGACTGTATTCAAATTAAATCCACTATAAAACTTCTTAAGCCTCATCTACTAGACTTGTCAAGCTTTGTGATCACCTCTTAGAAAATACTTCAAGCCATTGTCTTGTTCTTATACATGTGATTCTGCAAGCTCATCTTGGAGTGGCAACGAGCATAGTTCAAAGGATATAAATAATATTTAGTTTATAGTCCATATTATTATCTATCAAAGGTAAAGTGGATGAATCATAATAAACTCTATCGATTGTGAATACCATGCGGCATAAACCTTTTGTTTTACTTTATTCCAATTTATTGAAAGCCATTGGTTTAATTAAACTTACAAATTCAATTATATGATCAATTGATGTTTCCTTATGAGACTAATATTTCTATCGAAAATTTCTTTCTGATCACACAGTACTTTGGCTAAAGATTTCTATCTTATTGAACATTAATTGCATATAATAAACGTCTTTCTTATTTATAAGAAGACAAATCTATTATTGAACGTATATATGCCTCTAAACGGATTTGAGCAATGACATTTTAGGTTCATGACCCTATTTCATACTAGGATAGATATTGGATCTTAATGTCCTAATAATATATTGGCTGTTATGTGTACAAGACAATCATGTCGTCTTAGATTCAAAATCAACACGCATTTAACACAATCACGAATTGCGAGTCATATTTGAATGCTCATTATTTAATGACGCATTCATACATATGTATTCTCGACATCTCATATTGAACGGCATAGCACTCATGATATAAATATAAAGTGTACAATTCGTACTGACTCTCTAATGCTTTTTAGAGTGTCTATGACTTAAGGATTGATTTTAGTAATTGTGTACTAAAATAACTTTATTTTTATATTTATAACCTTTTATGAATAAGATCTTTTAACAAAATCACATGTGGATATGCAACGCTTTAAGCCATTTAAGATTTATATACATGAAAATACTATCAAAATATTGATGAAATAATCATTAATATTTTATTAAATAATAATAATATTTACAACTAATATTCCTCAATGTCCTTATTGATGATTTCGTGACAGAGGGCATATCTCTAACATTCATGTCATTCCTTCCTCCAATTTACTAACAAGGCCAATCCTCATCTTCCTTCAAATCGCCATGAAGTAATGTAGTCTTCACTTCTATCCTATTAATCTCTTGGTTAAGATTTGTTGCTAATCCCTATATTGACCAATGGATACCACCTTCGCTACTAGTGAGAAAATCTCATCAAAGTTAATCCCTTTCTTTTGACTAATCCCTAGAAAACTAATGAGGCTTTGAATCGTGGTTAGTAATTCTGTTTTTTAGGCCTAAATACTTACTTTGAAGTCCTCTTACCTTTTGTCAATTTTACCCATTAAAAACCTTCATGTAAGAATTTTTTATCTGACTCTTACTATTCATCAATTGATGCTTCTTCAAATCTTTTCTAATACCACATAATATATATGTGTGTGTGTGTGGGCGTGCGCGTGTGTGCATGCATGTGTTATATTAGCTCTTGTGGATCCTTTTAAAACTAGATAATCCACTAAAATTGGTTGGCCATGAACACCACCGTTATTATTGTGTGTGTTATATAACTCTAGTGGATCCTTTTAAAACTAGATAATCCAAGAAGTTGGTTGGTCATGAACACCATCGTCATTATTAGAATCCTTTAGACATCTCCATTGATCCTTCGATAAGCTTTAACTGGTTCTTAAAGAAGGTATTGTCCAAAGCATCATCATTTTGCTTATCTTTACTTCCATGGCTTTCAACTAAACACTTTTAGGATCTATTATTGCTAAGTAATTTGCTCCCTATCAATGAAAAAGCTTTTGAGTATCTCATGATATTAAAAAGAGTCCTTTATAACTTTTACAAGCCTATCTCTTAGGCTTTCCATAGAATGATAAACCAAGGGAACAATTCATACTTAGTCGAAATTGAATCATTGGCTCTGATATCATTTGGTAGTAGTAGTTGACCTACAACCACGAGCTTTGATATTTGTTATTAGGAGCACTAGTCTTGTTATCACTTTTTTGGTCTTGTCACCAAACACCCAACAAACTTCACCTATTGAAAAAAACAAAAAAGGTGCTAGCCAATAATAGTTGCACAACAAGATGTCAGAACGTAAACCGCAAAATATTGCGCAAAAGAACCACAATTAGTTAGGTGATAAGTCTTAAAAAAATCAGGCAAAAGTGCCACATACCATTGAGAAGGAAGCAAGTAAACCCTAAATTGAATATGAGCAGCGTCAAAGTTACGATACCAAATTTAACGTGATTCACCTTTCAATAGACTATTTCCTCATTGCAAATCCCAAAATTGTTTTTCCTTTACTAAACTCGTAGGAGTACAATAGAGAAATTTCTCTAAAATTTTTATAAATACAACACTACCATTGAGCACTTCAACTATTATACTCTTTCTTCGCTTAGCCTGCTGATATCCCTACTTAAATTCATCCTCATTTATAATTGAAGATAAGGGTGCTATTTTGATGCGGACATCTGGGCCAAAGACCCTTTTACCTTGGTGCCTCGAATGATGGTGACCACCTTAGTTTGAACAATTGATATAGCCTTATTGTTCTTCATGAAGAAAATATAAAAAAAATGATGAAGATGATTTGATTGCTTAGGAGGAGCTGAAGAATGAAATACGTCTTCAATTTTTGACTTGGAGTGGTAAGGAAAGCTTGGGAAAGGGTTGGAATTATGATCTGGTCACCTTAAATTGATCTCATGGGGTATAGATCTATCTGGAAGAGTTTTGGACATTTTGGAGTTATAATCAATTGGAAACTCGATTGATCGGACAGAGCACAATTGACTAAGGCAAAATTTAGGGCACATTGTATTTATGATGGTGTTGTGTGCAATTGATCTGAAACACTTGCAATCATAAAGATAGAATGAAGGCAGGAGATCGAACAAAGGTTGAATTACAACGAATCGATCTATAGCAAGGTGAGATTGGTCGTATGTACATCCAGATCAATCGTAATGAGCGAAAAGACCAATTTTTTACTGTTCTTTTGAATTTTTGGCCATTAGAGTCATTTGTTAAGGGCATTTCCAACATTTCTAGCTTGTATTTAAGTGTATTGGCTTGAGCCCCTTTAAATACTTCTGTGTAATGACTTGAAGACATAACTCTTACCCTTTGAACAATTGAATGAAGAAGGTTTCTTCTCTTTTCTCTCATACTTGTTGTTTGTAAGTGTGTTACACCCAACCTTAAGTATCACATTGGGACATTTAGGTGCATTTCGATAGTTTGTGTCCTACATCTTTACGGCATGGTGTTTTGGTTCTTTGGTTGTAGTATTTTCAATTTGTTGTAAGGGTTTACCCCAAGTGAATTACGTTCTTACTTAGTTGATTTGTTATAATCTCACCGTTTATCCTTATTTTATGCTTTGTTTATCCTTGTTTTCCCCTTATTTTATTTTCCTTTCATTTATCCCATTTTCTCAATCGTATTTTCGATCATTGCTTCAGCCATATTCACATCAATTGATATCAAAGTTGGTTAATCGAGTTTCTTGATTCAATTGATCGGTAGGGTTCCATTGTTGTATTCTCTATTTTTATTCTTCTATCTCTGCCATTTTGTTCATTTAGCTTGAAATTGTTTTTAAAAAATCTAGACTATGGCTGCTTGGATGACTTTTGGTGACTTTTGGAGCTGAAAAATTGATAGTGTTTTGTATTGAAAATATTGTTGGGAGTTTGAGTACTGTTTGGACAAAAAAGGAGAAGACAAGAACAAGAAAAAAAAGAAGGAAAGAGAAAAAACGTAGAAAAATTGAACAAAAAAAAAGGAAATAAAATCATGGGTTTGTATTGTTTGGGAGTTAATTTATTTCATCCAGGCTGGCAATTGGATCGATTCAAATGTCCTTGGATCAATCACGCCGCTAGGTTAAAAAAAAACCCTAGTTGCTTTAACTATTTGAGATCAATCTTAGCTAAGCCAGATCGATTGCAACCCTAATCCTTGGAGAGATTGATTGTGTGCACCCTTTTCTAATACGGTTGCCTGCCCCTACTTGCAACCAGATCAATCCCCTGCTGCCAAGATTGATAGCCCTAGATTGATCTCAACCCCTATTTTTATATTTTCTACACCATTTTTGTGGATTTTGTTGGATGCTGAGCCTAAAAATCATTCTAACATTTTTAAGGCAGCTTTGGGTTGGTCAGTAAGACCATTTGAGTTATTTTGAATTAATTTTTCATTTGTATATATATAAACTTGCTTACACTTGTAATTTACTTTCATTATGTCTAATAGCCAAGCAGAGTTAGACAGAGAGTCGTATGACATGAAGTTAATGCTTGAGACTGTTAAGGAAGAAATGTAAAAAATCTAAAGGACAGTAGAAGGGATGCATGGTTGGCTAGAATGAGTTGAAATCTCCCAAACTTCAAGGACACTAGATGACCTGTCACCACACAGCGGTCGAGTAAGGGACTGAGAACGTCTACTGATAGCGAAAAGAAGATCACTGGATGACTATTCCAACTTCTAAGGTGATCCATATGAGGAACCTCTAAGGTGGCAAAGAAGGAGCTTAACAAATGAGGATGAGGACTAGTTTAGTAGAATCAAGCTCAAAGTACCACTGTTCTAAGGTAAGTCTAACTCGGAACTATACCTTAAATGGGAACGAAGAGTGGAGATGGTTTTTGATTACTACGAATATATGGAGTAACAAAAACTAAAGTTGGAGGTTGGGGAGTTCACCATCCACGCAATGATTCGATGGGACCAATTTGTGAAGAATCAACGGTAAGCCGGTGAAAGACTTATTAGGACGTGGATGGAATTGAAGATTTTCATGAGGAGGAGATTTATTTCGTCACATAATCACCGAGAATTGTAATAAAGATTACAAGGATTAACCCAAAGGACCCAAAATGTAGAAGATTATTACAAAGGAAATGAAGCTGTTGATGATAAGAGCTAATGCTCAATTTTTGAGTGGAATGCATTGAGAAATAGCCAAGATTGTAGAATTATAACACTATATTGATTTGGATGAGATGGTATAAAATGTCATTAAAGTCAAGACATAACTTAAGAGGAGGGGTCGAGGAGGAGCTCGTTCTAGCATGATGGGTACAAAAACCACTCCCTGGGAGGGTGAGCGAGCTCTTGTGGCTAGTACTTCCAAGGCTAAAGCTTATAGACAAATGTACCACCTCTTGCTCCTAATACTTCTTGTACTTGTGATATCATGTATTTTAAATGTCAGGAATAAGGATACTACTCTACCTAATGTCCAAACAAAATAACTATGATCTTGAATGATGTTGGTGAGGTGGTGACGGATGAGAAGGAGAGTGGATGTGAAGAAGTTGTTGGAATTGGTGAGGAAGATGTTGGAAAGACGTTTGAAGGAGAAAGTATGTTTGATTATTGGTAAATGTGGAAAGCTTAACTTGGTACCCTTATTCCCAAAGTAGGTACAAGAAGACAAAGCTTATCTTCAAAAATAGCGTAAATTAGAATTGGAGAAAAAGGGAAGAGATGGGGACGAGCATAAGAGAGAGAGGTCGGAGCAAATTGTAACTTGAAAAATAACAAATGTTAGCTAGTTAGGGAGTGAAGTGTGAGGGAAATGTGTGAGGAGAATAGAATAATGAGATCATTGATATGTAAGGAAAAATCGATTACTTATGATAAAGTCATATTTTCCCTATTCTTCGCAAGGATTTTGAGATCACATATATAGAGAAGTTACCGAGTGGAATACCTCCATCTTGAGTGATAGGAAGTCATGGGATAAAACTAGGAGCCCTAATGGTTCTAAGTAACGTGCTTGTAAGGTATGCCTTAAGGGTTGATGGTATTGTAGTTGATGGATCCTTCATTGGGCATACATTGGCATCCACTCTATATATCGAGGTGATGAAATTTGAACCTACACATGACTTATATGAGCATGATTATGATTTGCTAATTTTTATGCTAAAATTCATCCTCCATGTCATAACAAATTCTTTTCTTTTGTTGGTGGGTTGTGTGATTGATGTGATCCTTGGATTAATGGGAGGTGCTACAAACTAGGGGAATGAGGTAACAACATGACTTGATATTTTTCGAGGGGCCAAAAGATAAAGTTTGGCTTCAAAATTGGGCTCACATCGTGAATAAGATGAATTATGACTTCAATTTTAGGTTTGGAATGGCTAAGGAGCTTGGAAGAAGGTTGGATTGTGATCCGGGACATGCCAAAGCGATCCTAAGGCAATTAGATTGATTTGGGAGAGCAATTTGAAGATTCTACATTTACGATCTTGTTGCATGAGATCGAGCATGAGGCTAGAGATTGTAAATACCAAAAGTTAGAGAGGATGATTGCGTACGATGGATTGTAGTCAGATAGATCCTTGTACGATGCGATTTATTGGACAAACCTCTGAATCAAGCATGATGGGCAAGAAAGGCCAATTTTGACTGTTCTTTTTGAATTTTGGCTATTGGAGCCCATTTTTTAGGGGGAATTTTTTAGATTTTAGGTTTTAGCACTTTAAATACCCCACCCCTTAGCATTTTTAGAGGATGTTGAACCATGTAACTTGAAAATTGTCTCAAATGAAGAAGGTTTTTCCTTTCAATTTTCATACTTGTTGTTTGAGTGTGTTTAAGTGATTCAACACTCGTATTCGAGTATCAAGTTGGGTCATTCAACTTGCTTTCAGTGGCTCATGGCCAACAATTCCATGGCGTAGTTGTTTGGATTTCTTCAATTGTTTTCACTTATATTTGTTGTAAGGATTTGCTCCACTTGAGGTATATTCTTATTTGGTGGTTTGGATTGAATATCACCGTTTATTCCTCATTTTCTTTTGTTTTCCTTGTTATTTTCCTTTTCATTTTTCCCTATTTTCCCAACCAATCTTTTGATCTTTACTTTTGTCGGTTCACATCAATTGGCATTAAAGCCAACTTAATTTGGTTTCTAAATCCGGCTAGTTGGTTTGGTTCCGTTTGTGTGTTTTCTCCATATTTTATACATTTTCATTCTCCACCTTCTTCCCATTTTCTTCAAAAAAAAAAAATCTAAACTATTAAGGCTTGTTTGGATAGATTTTCATTTTGTTGTTGGAGTAGTGATATTTTGGTGTTGCTGAAAATTTGAGAAATATCGTGGGTATTGTTGCTAAATTTTTTTGGTATTTTTGTGTGCAATTATTGTTGATATTATTGTTGTTGGAAGATTTGGTTTGGTTTGTTGGGAATATTGTTGTTGGAGATTTTTGATTGAAGAAAAGAAAAAAAAAGCAAGGATAAAAAAAAATATGGAAATAAAAAATTTTCCCAGATTTAGTGTCAAATCAATCCCGAAAGAAGTACAGATTGAGCTCTCCTCCAGGATTCACAAAACCCTAGTTGTTTAAGACCTGTGATTGATTGCCCCTTCATCTCGATTAATTACATGTTGAGTGGGCACCACGATCGATCGCACCCCTACTGCATGATCGCACCATCAGTTTTCTTCACAAAATTGATTCTGCTTCATTCGAATCGATCGCAATTGCTGTTTTTTGACTCAAATAAATTTGATTGACTCTAATTTCATCAATTTCACACAATTTTTGTGGATTTTTTTGGTTGTCAAGGTTAAGAACCACCCCGAATTTCCCAAGGCGATATTGAGTTAGGTTAGTAAGGCCGTGTGAGTGATTTTTAAGTTTCTTGTTTATATATATATATATATATGCATATATCCACATGCACACACGTACTTAAATTTTCACATTTTACTTCGTTATGCCACATAGCCAAATTGGTCCCATAGCATGATGAGCATGACGCGAGGACCTTACTCAAATCATTTGCTAAAGCATTAAAGGACATTAATCAAAGATTG
Organism: Avicennia marina; assembly: GCA_019155195.1. NCBI lineage: Eukaryota > Viridiplantae > Streptophyta > Magnoliopsida > Lamiales > Acanthaceae > Avicennia > Avicennia marina. The sequence goes on along the minus strand of CM032762.1, from coordinate 7,995,347 downwards.
GGTGGCAAGCATGAAAGGCTAAATGGAGCTAACAAAGCTGACGACATCCTTACCACTAACTTGATGAATTAAAGTATTGTGTGCCTTAATTGTTTCCTACGGGGACACTTCATGAGAAAGTGTCCTAATGAAATGGCAAACAATCGGCTTAAGCTTGGTGGACATATGGAGGTTAAATCGATTCCACACATAGAGTTGTTACCCTTAAATGGAGACATTCAAGAGGAGGGGAAAATTGAGCAAGAAAAATCCGAAGCAAGTGAATTAGAAGTCGGGAAAGTTGAAGAGAAAGGAGCAAAGAAAATTGGAGAAAGAGATACCAAGGCAAATGGGGCAATAGTTGAGGAGGAAAAAGTCTTGAGAGTCGATGTGAAGGATAAAGATACACACATAAATGAAAGATAGGCAACAGAGAGGGAACTTGAACTTTTACAAGGTCAAGCATATGTTGATTCTTTTAAGTTTTCAATGTCATCTTCATCCACATGCAATTCACAGGACTTTGATTTCTTATTGACAATGGGGCTTTGATATATACACCTGTGCAAACCTTTAAAGAAAATTGTAGGCATTCCATGTGGTCTACCCTTTGTATATTATTTTTGTGGGACTTTAGTCTTGGTAAAGAAAGTTTGCATGCTTGTATTTGATCGAGGAGGTAAAGAAGTTGGGTTTGATGAGAAGAGTGTTGAGAATACATTTGGAGAAGGAACGTTTAATTTGGTAAATATGGAAGTGCTTAGTGCTATGCCTTGCAAAGAAGTGAATGAGGATTAAGCCTATCTTTAAAAGCAACGTGAATTAGAGTTAAAGAGAAGGAGAAGAGTGAGGGAAGAGCATAAAGGAGAGAGTCGTAACTTGAAAATTCATGAGTGTTCGATAGTTAGGGAGTGGGGTTTGAGGAAAATATGAGAGGAAGAGAGCATGATGAGATTTTTGAGATGTTAAAAAATCTGACTATTCAAGAAAGAGTAACTCTGTTCTTCGCCAAGTTTTCTATGTCTTTTGTGTAGAAAAATTGAAACATATCCTTGGTTGATGGCAAAGTGGGTTCGTGCTCCTCCATGTCATAGGAAATCAAACGTGGAAGCGCATCAAGCTCAACTATCCAAAAAATCAAGGAGTCTATGATAACATCTTTACATTTATTACTCTTAGGAAGGTTTGTGATAATATTTAAGTTGATAGCTTATATAGTGGACTTGCTTTTACTTCTACTTCGAATTCCAAGTTGATGAACTTTGAGCACATATGTGATTTGCATAAGTGTTGTGACAATCTTTATGACTTGTATGATGTAGTTCATCTTTTATGTTATGACAAATTCTTTTCTATTGGTAGTAACTTGTGTGACTCTAAGTATTCATTGCATGTACCAGTAGTTAGGGTCAACATGAATTGTAAGATGTTATAAACTACGCTTACTTGTTTAATACATAACATGGAAACCTTTTGGGATGTTTTGTGTGCCTTGAATTGTTGTATACCTCCTATCAAATTTAGTTTGGAAAGTGGATATTTACATTTTGTTGATAAGGAGTTTGCTTGCCAATATTTGGGCTATACATTAGTTTATTGGGCTCGTGATCTTAAATGGTCAAGACACCTTGGTGTCACTTCAAGGATAAGTTTCTTGTAGGGCTATTTTTGTTAGCTTCAATTTAGACAACATGAGGCTTGGAAGAAGCTTGTATTTGAGCTAAGAGCATTGTTGAAGGGTGTAAATTGGGGCCTAGCAAATTGGTAAGGCACCTCGAGGATTTATAGATTCATATTTGATCTTGGAGGTCAAGACTATGAATTAGAGACAATGTGTCTTCGAGGGGGGGGTGGTTTGATGTGATCCTAAACTAATTGAAGGTGCTATAAACTTGGGGTATGAGATATTAGCATGCCTTGGTATTTTTCGATGGGCCAAAAGATAAAGTTTGACTTCAAAATTAGGCTCACATCATGAATAAGATGAGTTATAGCTTCAATTTTATGTTTGAAATGGCTAAAGAGCTTTGAAGAAGGCTAGGTTTATGATCTAAGACATGCTAGATCGATCTTCAAGTAATTGAATTGGCCTGAGGGTGCAATTTGAAGATTTTGCATTAATGATTGCATTGCACACAATTGAGTATGAGGCTAGCGATCGTAAATACAGAAAGTTGGATAGGACGATCGTGCGCAGACGGACCATAGTTGGATCAATCCTTGCATAATGTGATTGATCTGATGGACCTCTAGATCAAGAGTGATGGGTGGGAAAGGCCAATTTGGTTCTTCTTTTTGAATTTTAGTCATTGGAGCCCATTTTTGAAGGGCATTTTTGTCATTTTACCTTATATTCTTAGATTTGGGTTATAGCACTTTAAATATCCCTCTCCCTTGCATTTTTAGAGGAAGTTGAACCATGTTACTAGAAAATTATCTTGAATGAAGAAGGTTTCTTCTTTCAATTTCCATACTTATTGTTTGAGTGTGTTTAATTGATTTAACACCCAAGTTTGAGTATCAAATTGGGTCATTCAACTTGCGATGTGATTTTTGGTTAATAATTCCACGGCGTGGTTGTTTGGATTTCTTTGTTTGTTTTCACTTCTATTTGTTCTAAGAGTTTTCCCACGTAAGGTATGTTCTTACTCAGTAATTTAGATTTAGGGTCTCCATTTATCCCTTGTTTTCCTTGTTATTTTCCATTTCATTTTCCCCCATTTCCCAACCAATTTTTAAATCCTTGCTTCTATCATTTCACATTAGTGATCCTAAGCATGCGTTGTATGGATTAATGATTGGAGCCACTAACGATGGAAAGGTGATGGACTTTGAAATTTCCTACATTTTACATGAATTAGTTGATGCTTGGGATATTACTTGCGCCTTGATACATTGTACAAAGCTTGCAAAATTTCATTTGGAAGGCAAATATTTGTATTTTGCTGGCAGGACATTTGCCTGTTAATATTCTTGGCATGGATTGACTAATTTGGAGATTCACGAACTCAAATGGATGAGTCACTTTGGTGTCTCCATTGTAGTGAGTTTCTTGTAATGCTATTTCCCATGGTTCCTACATAGCAAATATGAAGCTCGAAGGAAGATCATGTTTGAATGAGAAGACTGGATTTCTAACTTTTGAGGAAGAAAAAATTGTGAGCTATATTTGCAACATAATATTGCAAAGTGATAAAGAGCCAATTCGTTTGGTGAAACAATCTTCACAAGACGAGGGAAATGATGCGGATATACAGACTAAAGACCTCTTTACCTTGGTGCCTCAAATGATGGTAACCACCTAAGTACGAACAATTGAGGCAGCCTTGTTCTTTATGAAGAAAATATGAAAAATAAATGATGAAGACGATTTGATTGCTTGGGAGGAGTTAAAGAATGAAATATGACTTAAATTTTGGACTTAGAGTGGTAAGTAAAGCTTGGGAGAGGGTTGGAATTATGATCCACACAACCTTAAATTGATCTCATGGTATGCCGATTGACTTAGAAGAGTTCTAGACATTATGGAGTTACTATCGACTGGAGACTCGATCAATTAGGCAGAGTGTGGTCAAATTTGAATCGTGTTGTGTGTGATTGATTTGAAGCACCTACAATTGCATGGACAGAACAAAGGTAGGACAATCGCATGAAGGCTAAATCACAACGGATTGATCCATAGCAAGGTGTGATCGATTGTATGGACATCCAGATCAATCGGGATAATCGAGAAGACAAATTTTTTATTATTCTTTTAAATTTTTAGCTGTTGGAGCCATTTTTCCAGAGCGTTTCCAACATTTCCAACTTGTATTTTAGTGTATTAGCTTGAGGCCTTTTAATACACTTGTGTAATGACTTGAACACATAACTCTTATCCTTTTAAAAATTGAATGAAGAAGGTTTCTTCTCTTCTCCTATACTTTCATTTGAGAGTGTGTTGCACCGAAGCTCAAATATCAAATCAGATCACTTGATTGCATTCCGGTGGTATGTGGCCAACATCTCTAGGCTATAAGTGTTTTAATTCTTTGGTTGTAGCATTTTTGATTTGTACTAAGAGTTAATCCTAAGTGAGGTACGTTCTTACTCGATTGATTTGTTATAATCTTGCCATTTATCCGTATTTTATCCCTGTTTTTCCTTTGTTTTCTTTCATTTATCCTATTTTCTCAACTGCATTTTTGATCCTTGCTTTCGTTGTGTTCTCATCACTTTCTCCTTCCTATTAGCTGAAAGGTGGAGGTGTACCTTGCTTCTGATTAGTCGATTATGTAGATCAAATATATTAGTCAATTTGGTCGACCACCTCCACCTACCACCTCCATCTGATTACCTAATTTTGGAGCAAATATAATTGACTAAATTTGGGGGCAATGACAATTCTTAGTCCCTAGGTTTCTTTCTTATTATTACTTTATAATGTGTGTGAACCCATCATTTAAGAGGGAACCACAACTCCTTTCTCATTCGTAATAGTAGTATTTGTCCTAAGAACCTCACCAAGTTCAAGGTAGTGTGATACTTATGATACCTTTTATTGCGATCTTCTAAAATCTCATGTCAAAGTTAAAGAATTTTTGTTTGTTGGAATTTTCTTTTTAAATTAGGGAAATATTTTTCCCTTGGGCATCCATAGAGTAATGGTTTGCCATCGCATTGATAATGCCTATATTATGCGAAATCTACTCCTGGGATCATTGCAAAATATATGATGAAATTTGAGTTGAATAAAAATTTAGGCAAATTTTGAATTATTTGTCTTTAAGGCAAGATTTTCTTGCATTGGTACTTAAGTTTATGAAAATTATCTTCCTAGATACAATGATTGCTCAAGATAGTAACCTGTAAATTTTGAGAAACTATGAACTTTATAAATTTAGATTTCTTTTTATTACATGAAGATGGAGGAAGAGATGGGAAGAGAAAAGTGCCACGAGTCTATGTTATTGTTGAAGTGTCCACATTTATTCAATTAACAATTAATTGAATGGACAAAATTGTTTATTCGTATAGCAATATTCGGTGATGATTGATTGGTTACATCTATTCAATTGTACCATCATATTGTTTATAAACAAATTACGTAGTCACATCATTTTTATTCACACTCTTACACAAAAGGCTATCTTTGCCATCAATTATCTATTGTATTATTGTTTACATTCACTTGGAAGAATATGGGAAATTAAGTACACTATACATGTTTACTTGTTGATTCTATTCTTCATGCCACTTGAATATTTGGTTAAAATCAATTATTTTAGATTATTTTAAAATAAAATATAACAATCGAATATGTATTGACAATCTTACTTACAAAAAGAAAAAGAATTAAAGGGATGCTAATAGATTTCAAAATATTGAATTCAATAAATTTATATATTATTAACATTTTCATAAGTGCTTCAAATAATTGCTTAACAACAAAGAGATTGTTGAATTGTGATGAACTAAGCATGTAGGCCATTCAATACAATCTTGGAAAAGGAAAACAGAGAAGAGAGTTGAGATCAGAACTCATGAGGTGCAGGAAAAGGACTCCAGAATATTTCACGTTGCCCTGACTGCCTCTGACTGCCTTTACTTAGCAGATATATATACTATTCCATTGATTAGCTACCTACACGATCAGTTAACTTCTGAAACAATTAAGTACCCCTCATTAACAATTAATTAGCTAGCAAATCAAGATTGATAACTATTCTAAACAAGAACTATAACAGAACAAAAATGGGAAGAACTGCCACTACCACTAATTTGCTATCATCTTTATTTTTAGGTGGCAGCTGATAGAAGTGTTTCCTGCTGACTTCCTTGGACTGCATTCATGGCCTTTTGACAGAGATCACCAAAAGCAGATATTTTTAACTCATGCGGGCTGCAGGCCCATTAACATGTGAGATCGGATGAGTGCGCACGTGTTTTCCACCTCTTCTTGAAGACGTGAAATTAACCAACCATTGCAACAAGTTGTAAATTACTGCTCCGCATTTGATAGCCAACTCCGAGCAAAAATGCACCCAAAGATGTGAATATCAATTTACAAATTTCCTTTTCAACTAGAATTCTATAAAATTAGGAATAGCACTAAGTTTTGCTATAAAACTTTTACTTGAATCAAATGAGAACTAAAATTTCTTCTCGAAATTGTGAGCTTATGTTTAATTCAATTTTAAGGCTTGCGAAACTGTTCATTAGAGTGCCGTTGAATAAGGGGTTTCCAACTTGGCCCCCTCACTAAAGGTCGAAGGTCATAATCAACAAGTTATGCATTTAAATTTGATAACTATGATTCTTTATTTATTATATTTCACCTATTAGCAATGCATGACGCAATTTTGAGCTAACATTATGTATAAATTAAAGATATTAAAAAATATGGATCATATATTGTGAGGGTATTTAAACAATTAAATTGTAGAAGTGAGCATTTGAAATAGGAATTGCATCATAGAATGCAAATTATGTCTCACCATTCGAAATAAATCTCGAATAGCAATTTGAGCCCTATTTTGAAATCATACCATCTCAAGCTTTGGACAAAATTAATAATCTTTGATGAACAAACACGGTATTTTTTTTTTTTTCAGATAGGTATTAAGAAATTCTAAGAGTAAGGCGGTAAACAATTGTTTTTGTCTAAATTTATTTTAAAAATTTTATAAAATAGAGTTGTTGAAGCTATAAGCTATCATTTATTGAAGATAAATTTTTTAAATCTTCAGGAAAAATAAAATCATGGACAAATAATATGCTAGAAATGACAATTTTGTAATCTAGTCATCACTATAAGAGTTTGCCAATAACTTTAAAACAAATCTAAAACACTGCACTTTTATAAAAAGAGGTTATAAAGTCTAAATATCTTTTAAAAATTTAATCAAACACTTAGCAAATATTAAAAGGATATTTTAAAAAATTTATAAATTCATTCTAAATGTATAAATTTGGGAGTTTGGAAAGAATTTCAAGGCAATGAAGAGGTATTTTGAGAATTTTCATCTCCCATGTCATTCATTTTAAATGATTATGAATTTAAAATTTTAACGTATACGTGTGATACACTATCTACGAATTAATTTAATAATTAATTCTTAATCTATATTCGTCAAATACGCCAATGATACCTTGATCTCAATTTATAATACCTACTAAGTAAGCTATTTTAGTGGCCTAATTTACCTTACGCAACAGATTCAACATCAGCACAGCAATGAAGTTCTAATTATTATTGAAAGTTCGTTACGATCACAAATAGGACGTAATTTTACAGGGTAGAAGTGTAATTTGCCCTATAATAAGTTCTCGAAAACACAATTAATGTAAAATTCAGGATAGCAAATAGGACAACCGAACATGGCTTGAGATAGCAAGCGACAGTGGATGAATGTGTTCAAACAAATAATTGTGGGCTGATCATTTTTTCCTCATTTTTTAAGATAATCAAACAGGAAACTTATTTTCCTTTATGCTAGGAAATTCCCAGGAATTGGGAGATCCCAGGGGCAGCCTTCAAATTACATCGGAATGAATGTGAGAATAAATAAAGAAAAGATAATAACAATACACTCATACAAGGCCTAGGGGTCGGATGGCTGTCCGTCCCCTTTCACAAGGGCAAGACAGGCAAAAAACTTTCAGAAAGCGTTAAATTAAAGCTTCTAGACCTGACCAGCCATTTTAAACTCCCAATCAACTCTAAAGCAAGGTTGGATACTTGGCATCAAGAAAATCTCTCAAAGTTTTTGCTGCTTTCTGACCCCCCATTAAGCCTGCGAGCTTCTCCGTTGGAAGCAGGGCGAGCTCAGCCAAGCTGTAACACCCATCCATTAGTGACCTGTAATTGGCATCCGTGACCCCTGGTAACCGTCTTAGGAATTCAACCGCTGCCGTGTTGAAATTTTCCGCTCTGCCAACCAAAATGCATTTGGTGATAGTCATAGATATAACCCAAACTTTTGGAGAAAAAGCCAAGAACGCCTGGAGCCAACTTTTTAAAAATTTTTTAATTCTTGCACAAAAAAAATAAATAAAAATGCAGGCATAGATTGTTTCCATTACATCCAAATCAACTTCAAGCAACATGACTTTAGACCTCTTATTAGCTTCCCTTGTTTATGCATTTAATTTAGTCACAAGTTAAGCTCTGAGGGTTAAATATGGAACCTGAATGTTTCTACATCCTACCCATCAACAGCCATTTAAAATTCACCAATGACAATAAGCACAATCGTATCACCTGACATCATTTTGAATGTTACCATCCAGTGATGGGACACCAACTGTAACTGCCTTTATCTCGTCCGGCTCATCCTGGTTTGCTTTAAGTGCAGCAAATATTTCAGCTGTAGCATGTAAACTACGAGACCAGACAATACGAAGCCGAGGAAAATGGAGAATAAGCAACGACAACTTGGATATAATGCTGCTTGGTGTAACATCATCACCAATCTCACTTGCAGACTGCACAAAGAAACCACGTATTTTGTTAAACAAAATTAACAAGCATCTTAGTACCATAACAATCTTACATATTAAGAACCTGAAATGAAAAGCTTTTATCTTGTGAAAACTCAATCAGCATAACAGGTATCCGATAATAGCGCGACATCATTTCCACCTGGTGATATAACCGACCAGATGAAAAACTACCAAAAAGATCTTGTATGCTTTTTCTTTCTATGCATATGAATGGGGATAGTATGTAATCTCCGACTTCCAAAGTCACTGGTATGATACGCATGCCTTTTTGGTGGAGCACATTTGGGAGGCTACTCATAAATTCCCTCATGTCCACTATGATCTAGAAAAGGAAAATACAAATTTTTACTTACTGATTAGCACTCCAAAGACTATTCGGATAGAGATGCTTCAAAATTCACTAACCTGCATTTCCTTTTCTTCTTCCTTCTTTCCACCAGCTTTTCGGGTAATCAAATTTTGGGCAGTGATTGATTGCAGCTCTACAGAACTTGAACTGAGAAACTGCTCATCCTGATTGTTGTACAAGCAATTACCAAACAATTGTAAAGGAGACTGAGTATATTTTAGCAGCTACATTTAACAATCACTATACCTAATGTCTTATAACTGATAAGATGATAAAACAGACCAAAAGGCTAAAATATCAAATAACTATTTGGAAGTTCCCATTAGCCTGGGTCAGCTGTCATTTATGACTCAGAAAAGTTTATGATCAATGAATCTGTTTCCTCAAGTTACATGCTTCACAATCATAACAGAAAATTTCATTGCAAAATAAGTAACATAAACAGAAATTGGATAACACAATTGGCAAAGAGATGAATAATACTTTATAATTTTCATTGGTAACTTTGTACTTAACCCATCCTACAAAGCATTTCTAGAATTCTATTTTGGTTGGCCTGAATATAAATAAAACAGGTAATCAGGTACAACAATGTCATTTACACCCTTTGATCATGCTTAATAATCTCCTTGTCCCAAATTTGACTCCAAATTCACTTTTAAAACATCCAAATATCAGATTCAGATTCCTACAACAAAAAATTTGTACCATAAATACCATCTCACTTAAAGTAATTACATGACACCAGTAATTCTCAATTATTATGTTTGAGGGCATATTTGTAAACATGATAAAAACTTTCAAAGTTTCATCTTTCAATAGAGGACCATTTTCTAATGGAAAGTCCTCAACTAAAATGTGATTTTTTATACTAATTTTCCTTTTCCATTATTGTAAAATTTTGTGAGTGTATTTTTTGCCTTAATGGGTTCAAAATGTCCTTTCAAACAAACTTAAAATTTTCAAACTATCTTTGACCCATTTCAAACCCTAAAAAGTATATTAGATCAATTAAAATTATGTTTCTCTCTAAAAATCAACTCATCCAAACATATTTCCAAATTTTTTTCTCGTTTCACCAAGTGTAGTATTTTCTCAATTACCCCTAAAAACCATTTTAGAGGAAAGAGTTATATTTGTCAACTTGAAGCCTAACTTATGCTTAACTTATTATTCACATTTTCTTGAAAAGGTTCAACCATGACATTTTTTACACAACAAAGAAACTGCAGCTTTGTAATCTGCATGGGAACTCAGTATAATGAAATTTTGCTATGATTTTATGAAATTCAAGAACTCATCTCAATCTATATGCCATTACTAAGCCCTAGCCCCTAAAGTAACTACTCTGGTTGATTAATAAATTTTTTAAAATACCTCTTTTTAATCAATTCAATTATTACTCCTTACTTTCATTCTCCAATTTTTCTTCTTGTTTTTTTTGTGAAAATGGAGGCTTTATCTATGATATGTCCCCTAATCTAAGAGGAAGGGATAAAGTAACTACTTTTTGTTGTCAAATGCTAACACTCCTATCATTTTTATATTAGTTTTTCTTCTTATATGATCTAATCTTTAATTCATTTATTTATGTCTTTCTTCAAACTTTTTACTTTCTCTCATTTTATAAAAGTTTCTAATACAATATTATCTTTTATATAATTTCATTTTAATATCAAAATCATCAATGATTACATTTTACAATATTAGTAGCATCATATAACTTTTATTACGCACATACATGCGTGTGCCACTTTTACTAGTTATTAATAAAGAATTAGAAATGTATCCATGTAAAGCTAGTTTATTCATAGTGCCCCTCAAAATTCCAGAGTGTTCACTTAGATAGAGTTTCCAGTCCATGGATTCATTGTCAAACATTAAGTACAGACACTTAATTTTTACAGGAGAAAATATGCACATCTCAAGAATATCAATCAAAGCAATGCAGTTAAAAATATTGTGATGGCCGGTGGCTATGTTACCTCACATTTGAAATGTAGAGAAATACAAAATGGATGGTAAAAGAATAAGCAGTATAAATGAATGGAACCTTGAAGCATAGAAAAAGCATTGCAACAAAAATTAACAACAAAAGAGATAGAAAGGCATTAATTAGTGAAAGACAATTTTAGAAGCAAAACACAACTGAGTAATAGCAAACCTGACTGACTGGGATCATCATCAGAGATTTCTGCCTGATGAGAGTCTCAAATGCTCCATTTTCTCTACGTACACTTGCCTCAAATTTCCGAACTTCAGTAGATTCTTCATAGAACAGAAAATATACTTTCAATCTCATGGAGGGATTCTCAGATTTGAAAAGTTCAATTTCCCTGACAAAGGCCATTTCAGGATGGTAGACAATTATGACAGAGGGCTGTAAAATATCAAGTATATTCTGATCACTCTCAAGGGCATGGAAATGCACTATCTGGTTCGCATTTTCTGATCCTTGACCATGCTTTTGGAGAACCTTTCTATCTAAATGCTTACTTTCAGGTGCATTTCCAAGAAGATGACCAGAAGTTGACAGATTGTGGTCATCTATTAGGTCTTCATGTTCTGAGGGAGGAGTCTCAGACTGAATACTAGTTTCAGATTCAGGATCAATTTTACCAATTGCTATTTTTGCCTTATTTCTTTCGTTTTTCTTCCCTTCACCCTCTTCACTTGCCCCACCATCTTTGACATCAGTATCCTGTTTAGCTTGTTTGCTTATTTCATACGCTGCAGCCAGCAGTGCATCATTTTCTTGCTTGCTTATGCTACTAACTTCAGCTTTTTGTCCAGAGACAGACGGAATCACTCCATCAAGAATTCCAAAACCCTTGGGCGCTTTTGGCTTCTTTTTTGTAGATTTTGGTAAAGACTGCAGCTCCACTTTACTTAGCAAATACTTTTCCCATTCCTCTTGCATGACCTTCAGATAACAAAAAAACAAGTGTACATCTAATTGTCACACTGATATGTGCCAAACCAGATAGAACACCATGGTATAGTTGTTTCCAATCCTCAGGAAATTTTTAATGCAATAAATAGAATCACAAAAGCAGATGACCTCATGTACAAAGATCCATGCCTACCAGCTGGGAGAGTGACATCATAAACCAAGACAGACACTCTTCCTGTAGTTCTCTATATGACAGATTTCATATTACAAACAAAAACTATATTAATAACTGCCGAATGTGATCATTCTTCCACAATGTACAGAAACCTCAAAGGGATGTAATGTTCTATGAACTCGATTATGTTTCAGCAGCCCAAACAAACAATTAAATAAAAAGTAAGATAAATGAATTTGCTAGAGTAATGATTTAATGATATCATAGACAGCAGGAAGCATTACCTAGAAACAGTATTTCCTATTCCATTTCTTGACCTTGGATAGTTGAGTTATACAGATTAAGGTAATGATGATGGGGCCAATGAAAGGTGACATGATCTTGATTTGCAAAAATCATAGGCTAGGTTTGTTTTTGAACTTTGATGTGTGTTTTTATCTTAAAAATTATGTTAAACTAAGAGAGGGAGATAAAATTTAAAAAATGTTACAATTGAGTGTTTGTTTTTGGAGTCCATAATTTGAAAACAGCCATAGCCCTAATTTTTACACTTTCTAATATGAAAAAATTTTAAAAAATAGAAGAGGAGAAAAAGGAAGACTTAAGAACAACGAAGATGAAAAGAAGATACTTGTGCCATCAAATAGTAAAAACACCTCAAAAATCTCACTACAAAAGTACTGAGAAAATCCACCTTCACATGTCAAGTCCAAAGCACTACATTTCAATAATAGATCCAAGAATATGGAAGAACTCCAGTGTGGGATTTTAAATTCTAATTGGCCTAATGCATCTGCCAATCTAGCAGTAACAGCAAACTTGAAATTAATGGGTAACTTTAGATTCAACCAGGAGCAGTTTTCCAAAAGACAGATCTTCATTGAACAATAAGATAAAATGTTTAGCCTGGATTTCCAATAATTCCTCCACTAACTTAACCAAACTGTACAATATCTGAATAATTTGTAACAACAAAGGAAGACATTCCAGCAACTGACTACAAAATACATGAGTTCAAATTTACATTAGCATCATCTTAGAGTCTGTCAAGATAAGTTGTAAATTTTAAGGATGACTGGCAAAATACAATTCAGATTGAACTATATGGAAAACTGAACTAAAATGGAAATTAAGAAAACCTTGTACAACTGCATCAACCAGATGCAACAGAAAAGGACACAGGTGCATCAAAATTCCATTGCAGCAAAAATTAGACAAGACATTAAGGTAGCAAGAGGAAAGATAGCCCACAGCTCAATTCCCCAGTAATCACCATGCTACCTAGTTTAACTACACAAATTCCAAAGTATTTCAAAAAACCTTTAAGGGTTTAAAAAGCTTATGGGAGTTTGTGAAGTTAACATATTTATTTGGCAGTTCATGCCAGATGCTGAAGTTTAACAGTTAAAATTAGGGCCTAAAATGAGAAAGTTAGCTGGACGAAATAAATTAGAGAGCATTGATGATATATAGTGTTTGAGAAACCTTATGCTGGCCTTTTGTAATGCAATCTTGAAGCTGCATGAAAGAGAGTTCATCCTTGCATGCCACAAGAATAATTCCATTTGGATCCCCTTCACCTCCAATTATGTCTTCTTCGCCTGCTGTTGCTCGCTTGTTTCTTGCCTCTTGTATCTCCATGAGAATATCCTGTAGTCAATTAACCAGTAATGAAAGCAGGTGGACACTCCAGTACAACAAATCTTCAACAAGTTCAACACTTATTCCTATCCATTAAAATGTATACATAGCCATTTCAACACTAAAACCATTGACCATGTGAACATAAAAATTCTTTTTAATACTGAAATCACAAAGAACAGCCAAGAGATTCAGATAAATTTATCGCTTTGAAACTAGCCAATAAGAATTTGAGGATTTCAAAGAAAAGTAGAACTCACTCACTCACAAGCAAGACCTTCCACTTGGGTGGTTTCTCCAAGATTTCCTCCAAAACTAATCTGTTGCTTGCACTAACCGAAGAATCTACACATTCAGGTGAAGATACATTAGCTTAACCAAAACTCTAGTGGATAAAAATAGTTAGAATGTTTATTTTATGATCAGTTCTGGTTTTACAAACTATTTAATCACTTGATCACCGCATTTTCAATTTAGATCAGCTGATTAAGGGGAAGAGGGTAAAACACCAGCCTCCGAATTATTTTAATCCAAAATTTAAAGTAAGTTAAGTTGGAACTATGAAGATAATCAATTCAAGCTAGAACAAAATATAGGAGAATTAATGGCAAAAAATACTGCAGAGAGATAGAAATTCACCTTCTCCATCCCTGTTCCTTTCGTCTAATTTTCTCTTCCTGGTGGATGCAGTTTTACCCAGTCCAACTGATTTCCCACTGTCAGGCCTACCAAAATTATAAACCCGCTTCTTTGCATACTCAAAAATCTTGTAGCTAGACTCAGCAAAGATCCAAACAGATCGAAAACTCTCAGAGGCTCTAAGTGAGTCCAGATACTTCAGGTAAGTCACTGCATCATACCTAATAAAAAACAGAGACATAAAATTCAAAATTGTATTTATAAGTATTTAGGAACACATGACTTGATCCTTGATTTATATTCATTAATGGCTCAATGCTAAATCTCTTTGACTGAGAACTAGCAAGAGGCCACAATAATACACAAGTATATCATTCCATTTTACCGTTCACAAGTCATACATGAATGCCTATATCATACTAAATAAGAATGCCATATTAATATTGGAATTTAAGAACAAAATAAAAGAGTGATTTCTCTTATACATCACTTGCTAAGATCACAGAGCTCCAAGTGTCAGACAAATTCAACAATTATATTTAGGGCATGTCAACTTGTCTGTCAAAAAATAGCAGATTGCCAGACCATAAAGCAAAATTTTGAACTCCAAAGCATGCATTGAAAAGTTTGAGGACGAAATCTGATTAAATTTAGTAAAATTGGGCTCAAACACCATCAACCTATCAGTTGTGTCAAAGAACATTCTCGTAGACTTCTCTTGCCAGCCATCATTAACACAGTAAGAATAGTCATGCAGATCACTAAAACAAACTCTCCATTCTGTACGAACAGTTATCTATTAGTGAAAACAATGCTTTTGTGCGCTTTGCCATGCCAAAAAATCTATTAACCATCACATGCTCAGGCAGTATATCCTTCAGGTAGGTCCATAGTTCTTCGTAATTAAGCACTATATCAAAAGTCAATGCACCATAATTTTGACTAAAAAGTTTCAAATGAATAGAACTTCATTTTACAAGAAAATTGTTAGATTTAAAAAAAAATGATATATAAAACTCTTTGTATGCCCCTCACAACACATGCCCGAAAAACTTTCTAGAATTTGATTGTTGAGAAATTGACTCTGTTCCAAAACATACGGCAAAACAATCATTTCCAAGATATTGCTTTCCAGTTGCATAGTTGTCTATCATAGTCCAATCAAATTTACTTCGTTTACAAACCATTGTTCTAATTTAGAACCTCAACATATTTTCATCAAGCTAACAATATCATGGCCTCTAAAAATGCTCGTTCCATATTTATCAAAGTGTATATCTTCTAATCTTACTGCTGTGGACCAAAACCAGTGAGATGGGGCAGGACCTATTGTTAGTAATATGCCCTCTAAAAATACACACAAACACATCATACCTCACAAGATAATCCAACAACTTCCGCAATGTCTTCAAATCTGAAACCAGCTGCCTTGTCCTCTTCCCCAATGTATGCCATATGGGATCCAACTGCCTCCTTACAATCTCATCAAAGGACTTGAACAAACTGTTCTCCACGGTCAAGTCCTCAACATCAACCTTATTAGTTTTCCTCATCTCCTTTAAACATGCATCCATCACTTCAATCACTGCTTTCTGAATCCCAATCATGTATGGTGACATGGGGACCCTAATGTCTATAACCTCGGGTGGGTCCCTTTCCAAATCTTGGGAAACATATACCTAAATCCGCCCAAAAATTAATCAGCGCGTGCTGTAAAATATAAAGCCCTAAAGGTAATATGGTACGTGCAAAACCGTGGACAAGAAACAAACATGGGCTTTAAGCTCCGAAGTACAAACTCTACCGTGGTGAATAAAATAAGATGATCAAATTCCGCTCACTAATGAACTTGACAATTATCGCCATACATTATTTTTAGAAGTTAGTATGTATTAATTTCAATGTTGCTCCACATATAATCCAGCAGCAATTAAAATACATAAAAATGAAGTACATGTTACTTGCTATTATTACCTGGAATCTAGGCCAGAGATGGAGCTTACGGAGAAAAAGGCACTTGAGGGTCCGTTCGGCTTTAGCAAATCCAGAGACCATGGCCTGGGGACGATCAGAGAACGCCCGGACATAAAGAGAACGGTTCGAAGACCGCAGAATCCGAACAATGAAAGCCTCGGTTGAAGTATCCGAAAGCGAATGGGCATTTAGGAGGATAATCCCGGAGACATAGGTTGTGGAGAGGCGTTGAGTGAGCAAATCGACGATCAGAATCCGAGAAGTGATGTAGAAGATCCCCCCAGAGGAGTAGAGGGAGAAGCGGAGGTGCAACGGGAGGTCGGAAGTGATGGAAGAGAAGTGGGAATTGACGTCGATGGAATTCTTCTGGGAAGCAGAGGCGTTAAGGATGAGGAGGGAGCCCTGGGAAGGGTCGTGGAGGCTAAGGAGAGACGATATGAGCTTGGGAAGGCCAAGGCCGGCGGATAGAACTACAAGGCCGCCGCTAGGGTCCTCCAGAAGGTCGCTAATTATGTGCTCGTGAAACCGTACCATGACCGATTAAAGTGGCAGCGGCGGAGGGGAGGGATGAAGTGAAGGGACGGTTGCGCGAGTGCGGGGGGGTAGGTTCGCTGGCCCCTCCAGTTGAGGGCTGAATTGAGTCCCAGACGACAATTGTCAACCCGTATCAAGTCCCCACCCCTGCGCTTTTCATATGAAAATATTTATGGTGTACTCTCTTGAATGTTTTATTTTTTTATATTCTCACATCTAAATTTTCTTCTTTTTCTATTCTAAAAATATAAAAATTTATATTTTACTATAATTAGAAAATAATTATACTCATGCATGCATTTTTCCGGGAAAGATATAATTAAAATCATATCTTTTAACTTTGCGAATAATTATTTATAACTCCTTCAATTTTATAGAATTTTGTGTCCAGTTTTTGTCAAACCCTAAACTCTATATTATGCACATTTATGAGTGCATTTCTAATAATTAGTAGTAGTACAGACCATTGGTAAAGCATCATTTTTTGTTCTATGGAGTTAATCTTCTCAGGGTTTATTCACTTAGTATGATTATTAAATATAATCTAATGTTCTGTTTCAAGAATAAGGGTCCATTATGAAATATAGCCCAATTTATTTTTCCAAAATACTAGATAAATAATTCAACTTAGTAGGCTTGATTAAAAAAATCCCAATCAATAAGCCCATAGAATATCTTATCAAAAGACATATTTACCCCTTAATTATTAATTAAATTACTAACATTGCCCCTATCACTAATATATTATGATTGACTCACTTAGATTTTACAACCTCACTCCAGATTTCACTATGGACCTCATCTTCGTCTCCCATTACTACAAACTTCATTATTGCTTTCATTTTCATCATTTTTCCATTTTCGATCCACTCCGAATTTAAATCCCTATTTTCTTTTTCTTTTTTATCTCATTAATTCATTTTCAAGAACTTTGAATTCACAAAGATCAAATAAAAATTACTTTTGGAGTGAAGTATTATAGAGGAAGGGTTTAAAGATAGGGATTTTAAGGTGATATTGATGTTGAAGCTTTTAAGATAATTTTTAGATGGATATTAAAAACGAATAAGATTCAATTTCAGTTTACTTTACCTATGGTCCTCAACTTTTATTGTAGGTATAAATTTACTACTTCTTGACAATTGTGTAGGACAATATTAGGTAATTTTTTTTTTTGTATAAACAATTTTTTTTCTGAATCAATACCAAGGCTTCAATCATTTCAAAACTGACAAAATGAGTTTATGATCATATACTTTGTTTTGTTCTTCTCTAGCATTTCTTAAAAGTTCAATAATATCTGTTTGATCATTGTATTCTAGAGTTGTTGACCATTGATTATTAGGAAGGGTAGCCAAAAATGGTTACTTGATGCCAATTAAGTATTGTACTAGATATGGAATCATAAAATGCATCCATCACTTCCTCAGTTAATTGCTCTATTGTTGTATTCTTCAACGGATTTAATTATCTTTGCCTAGATTATTTGTTGAAAAAGGGAAAGTAAAGCCGAAGGAAATGCATGTCTGTGATAAAAAAGCCTCTATAGTTTGTAGTCTTTAGTCTCTGATTATTCCAGTCTTTAATTCTTTGAAGCAATGCATTGATAGTTAGATTTGCTTTTCTTACCGGTTTAGATTCCTAGAAACATTATAATCCAACAAAAATTTGTGTCCCTTACTAACCTTGTTTGTTTATTTTCTTGAACTTCTTTTCACTTCTAATTTTGTATACAAATAATCCCTTCTTAGAGATTTAGTTTACCTTACACTATCTTGCTAATTCCATGGCATGCAGTATGTTGGCCAATTTTGATTGAGCATAGGTGCAAATAGCTGCATGTATGGAAAATTATATTTAACCATATATGAAGCTGTAGAGCAATAGAAGAACATGAGAAATGTATATGAAAATATTGTAGATTGTTCTTTGTTTTGGAAAGACTAGTGTTTTCATGATGATAAATGAAGAACATTAGGTGTCTTACCTTTTTGGGCAAAGAACTTGAGTATCTTTTATTTATACATGATTAAAACTCAAAAACGTGGGAATTATCGTGACGCACCATCAAATCTCATATATGATTTTTTTGGTAAACATTTGTTCT
Source organism: Avicennia marina (assembly GCA_019155195.1). Classification (NCBI taxonomy): domain Eukaryota; kingdom Viridiplantae; phylum Streptophyta; class Magnoliopsida; order Lamiales; family Acanthaceae; genus Avicennia; species Avicennia marina. The sequence continues at coordinate 7,976,572 of CM032762.1, read as the reverse complement.
CCTCAGCCTTGCAATTCCATTGTTCAAAGTTTGTTATATTTAGCTGATTCTTTACCTCATGCTACCCTTCTCTATATTCATGTCCAACTCTACCCTCAAAATTCTCTTGCTTCTTTCTTACTTTGACTAATTTCATGGGTTTCAACTTGAATTTCCGCACAAATATACTCAAGAAGCCAAGCAGATTAAGATACCTTAATATAAATGAACTCCAACTTCATGTAGCTTTTGTCAACTCTGTTAATGATGCTCTTCTTTGCATTTTGTTGTTTAAGTCAACCAACACATTAAGAGAACATGACTGTTGAAATCATTTATAAATAATTTATGATGCTCTTTTTCGCTCTTTTCCTCCTACTCTTTTCTTGATCAATATACACTTTTTTGTTTGCTTTGTGCTAAAATCTTAGCATTATTATTCATGTGAAATCATTTATAAATAATTGACTAGTCTTTATTAAGTATATGATAAATATATGTTTTTTATATTTGTGAAGCTCAATTCAAAGTAGAAGTAATTAATTTTAGTTCTCCACACATAGCCCCTTTTTTTCCCTAACACAAAATGCACAAATGCATTTGCATGTATGCTTTGCTTTTATCTTTCTCCTTTTTTTCAAGCAAACAACCTTTTCTTTAAAAACATACACATTAACAATTTTATGAAATTTCAAGGATATTTCAATTGGAGTTTAAAAAGAGCAAACCTACTTCCACATAGTTCAATTAGAATTGCACGTTTGTGTATAAACCATCTATAAACTATATTCATAGATTATGACCCACGAGAGGTTCAATTTGATACACACTAGGGATCAAAAATAAACATATAGTGGCATTGTGGTGGTGATTATTGCCATGATATACATTAGCCTCATGTGTTGAATTTGCATAGCACTATTTGAGCAATAAAAGCTTGATTATTATTTACATAACTTGTCTTGTTTCATATTTTATTTTTAAAATTTTAATATGCATACATCAAATACATTAAGATTGTTATTATTTGAAATTATAAACACGGTACTACCTCACATGGATAATGATTCAAGTAAAGACAAGATTTTGCTTATTCTTCAAGAGATTGTGTGTGAGAGTATTTCCTTTTTGAATGGACTTTGTCATGCTTGTTTGATACACCAGAATCAACGTTCTCCTGTGCGACACAAAGCTTCAAGACTGTATAGTTTAGTGGAGAAAATTCTAAATCAAGCAAAAAATATGATAAGTCTTGTTGATATTAGTGATACTGATTGTATCAACCAAGTAAGAAAGAATGGAAATGCATTTAGTGGGTTATGTTTCCTATTAGAAAATATAGAGCGAATAAGTTGCAATATTTCTATTTGTACTAGCCCATCACAAGAAAAATTGAGTTGTTAAATATGATTTCAAACGATTAGGTTGCACCATCAGCAAGACATTTAATGGTGTTTTGAATGCATTATTAAAGCTCCATCCTCTATTGATTGATTGTTGACCTTGAGCTAGTGAATGAGGATTACACTGTGAAAATATTTTAAGGTAATAATTTTTTTTCGTAAGAATGTTTAAATGTAATTAATCATGTCATATATGATTGGAATTTTCAAAGCTAATGGTTCATTTTTTATTTTTTTTATTTTTTTGGTTGTAGAGATGCTTAAGTGCATTAGATGGGATATATATTAAGGTAACAGTTGTAGAATGTGAAAAGGTACAATATTGATCACAGAAGGGGGAAATTAAATTTAAAATACTTGAAGTTTGTGACCAAAATATGAATTTTGTTTATGTTCTCACTAGTTGGAAAGGGTGTGCAACATATTGTAGAGTTTTGTGAGATGTAATGACTATACAAAATGGATTGAGGTTTCCAAGAGGCATTTTAACTTGTGCGAAATTACCAAATTTATTAATTTTTTGTAGTTATCTATAAAATATTATATTGATTAAGGCTTTAATCCATTATTTCAAGAAATTATTACTTATGTTATAATTGCTACATGAATGGAGATAGTTTTCTAACGCATATCGAAGAGTTAGATACCATATGGATGAAGCGAATGATGGATTTTTTACTTCTCAAAATTTTAAGGGGTTCTTCAATATGAAGCATTCAAAAACTTATAATGTAATACAGAGGACATTTCGATTATTGAAAACACAGTGGGCAATTTTTAGAAATAACTCATATTATCCAATCAAGGTCTAAAGCAAGACTGTTATAGCATATTATTTACTTTGCAACTTCATTAGCACTAATATAACTTTAGACCCCGTGGAAAATGAAATTCTTGAAGCCACTGATGCTAGTAATGGTTAAATGATAAGTTCATTAAAACTATTGAGTCATTCTAACTGTGGTCAACATGGAGAGATAATTTAACAAGGTTAATGTATGATTGATGCGAACAAAAAGGTGTGGAAGCATGGGTCGAAAGACAGGGTTGAGAAAAGATATATGTCGAGATTACCCAAAATATTAACTAAGTAAGAACTTACCTCACATGATATAAACTTTTAACAAATTAAAATTTTGGCAATCAAGAACTGAACGCCACTGCAAGATGTTGGCCACAGATCACCAAAAGCAAGTCAAATGACCTAATTTGTATTTAAATTTGGGTGAAAACACTCATAAACAAATAAGTATGAAAAGGATAAGAATATTCCTCTATTGAGTTATGCAATTGACCAAAAGTTCTTACAATGTCTCCTAATGAATGTATTTATAAAGGCAACAAACCAAAACCCTAATGTACAAGTTTGATAGGCCAAAAATGGTCTCCAATGGCCAAAAATTTGAAAATCAATCCAAAATCAGTTTTCGTGGCCCTTATGATTGATCTTGAGGTGTTTAGATCAATGGCACCTTGCTAGGGATTGATCTACTTCGATTTAGCCACCATACAATTGCTATTTTAGAACCTAACTTTTGCGATTGTGTTCTCCTAAATCAATCGTGCCCACTAGCAATCATAATTCCAAAACTTCATCTTCTTGCACCCAAGTCAATCGGGTTTTTTCGGATCAATCACACTCTCGTAGTCGGGCTTTTTCGGATCAATCACACTCTCGTAATTTTTTCCGGAGTTCACAAACTTCCAATTTTATTGTTAGAGAAAGAATTAAAGAGTTATATAGAAAAATTCATATCTATTTTATAGATCAAATTCAATATAATTTTTTATGATTTTTATCTATAAATTTTGCATAGTCAAAATTTGTACTACTAAACAAGTCTAATCTTCAAAAATTCATAAATGTTGAGGAACGTTTTATAAACACAATAGAGATAAATCACATATATCAAATAACTGTTGACAATTAAAATAAATGATGGGAAGAAAATAAAATTAAACAATTTAGACATTAACATGGAAATAAACTAACACTAACATTTTCGCACAATCGTTGTGTGTGAATCAGAAAAAATGCTTTGTAGATAAAATATGTTTTATAATAATTAATGTAGTCAAACTATATTATTTGATTAAAAATATACATCAAACTAGAAAAAAAAATTAAAATTAATGTTTTGTACAATTTTTAATAATAATATGAATAATATTAAAATTAAAATTATGTTTAAACACAAGCAAAAAAAGAATGAGAGAGATTTGGGAACTAGTGAAAAAAATAGAAATATATTTCAAGAAAAATAAATGAAAAGTCAGGAAAATATGTATTTGTCTCTTATCCACCGGCTGGTTTTTCCTTTTCCTTTTCCGATGAATGGGGAGATATGTTCTTACGAATAAACACTTTATTCTATTATTATCATCATCCTCTATTACAAGACTGAAAACATGGATCAGAGTCATTGTAATTAAATTCATTGAAGTGGAATTTTAACAAATTTATCAAATAATCAAATGTGATTCTCAAGGAATGATCTAGAAAGTAAAACTTGAGGGGCCTAATTATAAATACATCTATATAAAAGATCCGTTAAAATTTATTTATTTGGAGGGAAGGGGCAGTTCGTATTAAAATATTGAAACATGTAAATTTATTAAATTTATAATAAAAATTAAAAGACAAGTGCATATTAAATTTAGTTTTATCTAACAATACTTTAATATGCGCTATAAATATTCTGTTGGTGAGCCAACAGGGCCAACAAAGAGTGGGATGCCCCACACAATTCTACCTTTTAGGAGGTAATTATTCATTTTGGAAGCTAAAATGGTATTTGACCAACCTATGATCATTTAGGGCCCCCTTTAAAAACTCATTCCAATATAAAGATTTGCCATGCACCATATGCCAACATGAACCATTATTCTATACTCTATTTTTCACACGACTATGCGACAACTATAAGAAGTGAAAGGCCAATTACAATTAATCCTGTCTCAAGGCCCATCTGTGGCTTAATCCTCTTTCTATGAAAGCAATGATTTTAGAATCGCTCTTGATCCTAATAGCTTTTAAGTAGTTTCAAGCCCCCTAAAATCTGTTTTTGGTGATTGTAACTCCTTTACCCATAATAAATAGTATAGTTTAATGTAAAGGTAGGAGTTAAACACGTAACCTCTTACATGATATCAAAATTTAACTTATATAGAGAATTAAGGCATCAGGAAATTTTGCCAAGTACTCGCTGCCCAATCCCTTAAATTTTTATTATAAAGTTAAAAAATTAACAAATTTTATGTTATTATATGAGTTGACCCCTCTAGAATATTTTAGAGTATCTGTTAAGTTTTAAATTCTACAAATTAAGTATAATAAAATTTTGTAAAACTATTATTTTAACTTTTTGTTATGAATTTTGATGAAATTTAAAATTAGATATTATTGGCCAAAATATTCCTTTAAATTAGATGTATTGACCCAATACTCTTTTAAAAAACTAAGTTACTAATAAGTAAAATAACTCATTATTTATGCTTTCAGTACTCCCCTTAATGGTATGAGATATGAGAATATTACATATAAATAATATAATTTACTTATGAAGTTTTAATTTTATTCGTGATGATTTAAAACTTTTAAAGTTATATCCCTATCATCTTTTTAACAACTCAATTCAATTATTTTAGTATTTAATATATTAAAAATATATTTTCATTTTTATAAATTTTTGGTGTTAAACTATTCTAAAAATTATTTTACATCATTATATTTATTCTCGACCCCCTAAAGTTTCAAGTTATGAATCTGTCCGTGACATGCATGTTTCCTTTTTAATTATAATTTGTCTCATTGTTTATTCTATAATAATAATAATAATCAGATAAGTACATATGTTTTATTATCTATACTATATGTCGAAAAAAAGGCGTAGTTTTTATTTTATGTTGTTAAATTATTTTAATATTTTTATTTTTCATATCCTGTATATATATACACACAGGTATGTATATAATTTTACTTTATTTATTCACTACATATCTTTCATCTATTTTTATATCTTTCTTTAAATTTTTATTTTTCATTCATTTTGAATTTTTAAAAAATTATTATATTTTATAATAGTAAAAAATTATAATTCATAAAAAAATTCAAACACTTATTGAGTTGGCCCCCATAAATAATTCATGGCAATTGTTTTATTTAAATCCCTACTCACTCACACATTGATGCGTGGAGTCGACGCTAGGCCTCTCACTTAATTTAAGGAGCTACACGTAAGTCATTCACACGCGCGAAGTCATAGACTAATAATAGTGCACACTCTATGAATATATAAAAAGATTTAAAAAAATATTTATTAATATAATAAAATTATAATAGTAATTTATGACAAACAATATAAAAATATTGAACTTAATTTATTTTTCAAAATTTATTATAAATATAAAAAATTTACATCGTTAAATACAAATACAGAACTTATACCATAATTAGCATTATGTTTTTTTATAAAGTGTATACGTGAATGGACAGATAACAATAAATAGCCTTAATATTTTTGATAATTAAAAATGAATTATCATGGTATTTAAAAAGTAAAAAGTCATTGACTCTTATTTAAATTTCAAAGAAAATATGATAAATTGATTGGTTTAGTTAATTAGTTGAGACAATATAAGTATAATTAGTAAAATACTAAAGATATAGGTATTTGTTATAGGGATAGATTAGTTCTAATAGGATATTTTAAGTAAATTATTAAAAGACCAATTGAGGGTTTAATAATAATATTAATAGTATAGATAAATTATTGTTAAGAACCGCTTTTTGATTAACAAATTTATAGTGAGTTAAAAACGTCCCTCTTTCGTATTTCTTTTATCATCTTTTTCTAATTTTCATTTGTTTCACCCTCTTTCTTCAATTTTAATTTATTAATTTTTTTTCAATCTACTTTCCTATTTTTAATTTATTTTTAGCCTTTTACAAATCTATTTTTGTTTCATTTTATGTGGTAAATTATATTGAATTAACATTTAAAATATTATTAATATAATTATACATGTTCTTATACACCTCACTATATGGAATTGAGTATCTAGCTTGCCTTTTCTTGATACCTAAAGTATATTTTTTAAATTTTAAGTTAGTTTAGTTATAAAATGTTATTTTATATTATGGGTAAATTACATTTACGCTTTGATTAGATATAATTATATTTATTTTTCTCTATTTTCACGAAACTATCAAAACCCTCTTTATGTATTCATTCAATAACATTTCGATAGATATTCTTTTATGGAGTTTAGTAAAAAGTTTGAATAAACTAACAAAAAATCAATTTGATTGAAACTTATATAAATTAATGGACAAAAATAAATTTGGTGATAATTGTCATATGGTACAAATATAAGTAGGAATATTTGCAAAATTTCATAATTTTCTTTTCCATTTTCTTTATTTTTGATTTTTTTTCCTACTGAAAACATAAAGGATATTAGGATCATTTATTCTGTTTCAGTGATCCTTCGCAATATTTTAAAATTTTAGAGAAAAATTTTGATAATTTTTTAGATGGATGCAATTAAACTTAACGCCAAAAAATGTCGATGTAATTTATCGTTATACTATTGTCCTTAACTAGGTAATATGAATGTACACTTTCACTGTTTCTTAAATCTGTACTATAGTATTATAGCAGTTATTGACTTTTGTCTTCAATATCATATTACCAAATTGTCTTTATTTGATTTATATTTTCTTTTCTCTTTTTTCCTTATTTTAACTTTTTTACTTATTCTCTAAATAAAAATTTGATTTTTATTTTATTTTTCTTCTCGCATACCTTGTTTCTTCTTATCCCCCTTCTAAACATCAATAACATAATTTTACTCTATAGATAATTTTTATTAAACTTTTGAAATCTGTATTTTATTGTTAAATTTTGTTCCTATTTTGTTCGTAAAATGAAAACTTATGCTATTATCGTTAATTAAGAAATGTGAATCTACACTACTGTCTCTTGATTAAATATATATCATATTATTAAGTACGAAACATTTATACTTCCTAACTTTTGATCGTTGACACTATATCACCAAATTGTTCTTATTATCTTTATTTTTTCTTTTTTAGTCATATTTTCTTTATCTATTTTTAATTGTTCTCTCAATAAATATTTATATTTGCCATTTGGTGACTCTTGCGTCTATTTATTTGTCTTTTTTATACATTTATTAAACATATGTTCAATTTATATATAATTTTATTTTTCCTAAAATTTTACAAAATAAGATAATTTTATTTTTATTATATGTAAGAATGTTTATTAAACTTTTAATAAATATGCGCACAATTAGAGTTTTATTCAAATACACTATATTATTAAGAGTTTGGAATTGATTTGCTAGTATATTATGAATTTACAATATTAGCTTTAATTATTAATTTATATAATTATCCTTATTAAGGAGATCGAACATATTCAAATATAATTAATAAAATACCACTACTTTTTTACTATACTATATTATTATTAAGATAAGAATTTTTTATTATACAATATGAAATTACACAATTACTTTTATTTTAAATTTGTTTATTTTTATACCACATTGTTTATCCCTTTCTCTTTAACTTTTTGTTTTTGTATGTCTTATTTTACATATTTTTATCAATTCAAATTCATTTTAATCATATTTTATTTTCTTAAGTTAAATATTATTGTACATTGAATTTTAAATAATTTTATTTTCATTATATAAAATATAATAATTTTATCAATTATAAATTGATTTATACGCGTGTAAAGTGTAGTACTATCATAAAAACTTGCGAGAGCGAGCATTTTTGGGTGCAGTTGTCTCCTCTTCATCCAAATAGGATTTTCTTTCGTGTGCGATGTTACAATCGTCGCCGGACAGCTTCATTGTACATCAACCTTATCTCCAGGGTTTTATATATAATTTTTTTATTAATTTGTTCACATAGCAAACCTTACCCATGTACTATGAGAACTCTCGCAAGCCTTTTCTTTCGCTCCTCTCTTGACCTTCTGTATATCCATATCTGCTTCCGCACACCGAAGCTTCGTTTCTAGCGAAGGAAAAGCGGATTAACGCAGCACACCGTCACATTAAAACGAATCTTTCTCTTGGGTCTTGTAATATAATCCGATCTATATCTGTTCACATAATTATTGCAAATTTCTTCCTTTACCTTGTGCTATTTTGATTTTTCGGTAGGAAATGACTCGGAGATGCTCCCATTGCAGCCACAACGGGCATAATTCTCGCACATGCCCAAATCGAGGAGTTAAGCTTTTTGGGGTTCGATTAACTGATGGGTCGATTCGAAAGAGCGCCAGTATGGGTAATTTGTCCCACTACATGGCTGGTGGAAGTGGAAGCGCGACATCCCAAAACGGCGCCGTTCATGGAGACTCTCCTGCAGACACCCCTGACCACCCCTCGGCCGATGGTTACGCGTCCGAAGACTTCGTTGCTGGGTCCTCCAATCGAGAGAGGAAGAAAGGTTTTTATTTTGATTCTTTATTTGTTTACTCAGATAAACTTTCTCTTAAGTCGTTTCTGTTAGCGTGGGATATTAATTATAGTTTTACGTTATATTGTATGGATGGGTTTTAGTGGACTTGTTATGATACTTTCCTTATGATGATATTGTAATATGGATCTGAGTTCAAATTACATGGAAATGAGAAATAGCGGATTGTAATAAAGATTGCATTGTTATTGGGTCTATTGCATAAGATTGAATTAATACTGTTTGAATGCAGTTGTAACTCTCAGCCTAGCACTGCAGAGGTTCTTTTGGCATTAATCATACTCTGAAAGAGTTTAATTTAATGCGGGGTTGTAAAGCGTGAAACACACTGAGGAAATAATAGTAAAAATACTGAAGCTTGGTTTTTTAGTTCTCTTGAACAACAAAAAAACGTATTCATTTTTTATTCTAAAAACCAGGAATGGAATTTTATCTGTGTGTAGTCTTGTTCTTCTCTGACTTATGATTTGATTTTATTATTTGTATTGACAAAAAACTTGTCATGGGCCTGAAAGCTCTGCTTCACGTGTCATGATTGATTGATATGCATTTTTTAGCCATTTATGCAATATTGTTGTGGACAACTAGCAACCATGGTATGACTTTATTGTAATGCAATCTGATCGTTTTATTGATAGTGATTTCTATTGTGGCTTTTGATTTAATTAATACAGAAGAATGATAATGAATAGTCCATACTTAATAGTGGAGCTTAAGCTGAAAATATATTTTTGTGCTGCTGCCAAAGCTAGACGGAAATTTATCTCTGGGAAGAAGAGGTGTTCATGTATGGGGATGTATCCTTGTCAAGTTATTGCAGATCGAATTGCTTTTGTTTAGTGAAAATTCTACCGGCAGCAGCATTACATGTAGCAGTTAATTGTGTGAATGCCTTTTCCATATTTTGTGGCTTTTAATTTCTGTTAGTCATTATCATGAACATTGGGCATATACTGTCCATGAAGCTGATATCTCTCTTTATGTGGTACTTGAATGGGTAGTAGTGCATATTTTTATGTTGGGAATGTGTACTTCTGTCTTTCAGGTGTTCCGTGGACGGAAGAGGAGCATAGGATGTTTCTACTTGGTTTGCAAAAGCTTGGAAAAGGAGATTGGCGTGGCATTGCTCGGAACTATGTAATCTCTAGAACACCGACTCAGGTTGCTAGCCATGCCCAAAAATACTTCATAAGGCAAAGTAATGTGTCTAGGAGGAAAAGGCGTTCAAGCCTCTTTGATATTGTGGCTGATGAAGTAAGCATTCCTTTCTAGCTTCCTGTGAACAATGGATTCTGAAAATAAGTTAGCAGTACGGTTAACTACTTGACAAGCTATATTGCTATGGCTGATGGATAATTGATGTGATTTTTTCTCTTTTTCCATTTAGATGAGTTTTGCTGTAAAACTGTCGTGTCAATGGCTAGATGCTCATTCTGATTGGCAGATGATAGACTTTGTCTAGCTGGGCAAGTATTAATATATTAATGTGTTGATGAAATATGTAGATCAGGATATACCCTAGGATGTGTTTCTAGGTATCTCAATGGTTAAATGAATATACTTTTGTGGTCTGTCATTTATGGAAGCTCTGCACGTTCACATGCTTTTGTCATTTGTTTTTCTTCGTATTTAGGAAGCTATAATAATCCTTTGATTTTCCTTGTATTTTCTCTAGTCCGTCGATACTGCAGTAGGATCTAGAGACATTTTCAATGTGAACCCACAGCAAGCTGAGACACAAAACAGCACTCTGGTGCCACCTCCATCTATGGACGAAGAATGTGAATCTATGGAATCTGCAAACTACAATGTTAGCGAAGCTCCGCTTCCCAAGCCGGAGGGCTCACAATACCCTTACCCTGTTGTTTATCCAGCTTATGTCACTCCAATCTACCCGGTGTCAATCCCGGTTTGGCCTGGGTACAACGTGGAGCCTTCAAAAGAAGAAACCCATGAAGTGGTGAAGCCTACGGCTGTCCATTCAAAGAGCCCGATCAATGTGGATGAGCTTGTTGGCATGTCAAAACTAAGTCTAGGGGAGTCCCTTGGTGATGCTCGGCCCTCAACACTTACACTCAAACTAGCTGAAGGATCTGCAAGGCCATCTGCTTTTCATGCCAATCCGACAGCTTCTGGCAGTTCAGGAATGAATTCGACTCATAATCAAATTCATGCTGTCTAAAGAATGAATTGTTGATGTTGGACCCCCAATTGACATCAAACTCTGAAGATCTTTTGTTTATAGATGATAGCGCGTGTAGAGTGTTTTCGACAAGTTATAATCCTGCATGTTTGATTCTTGTAATAAGTTCGCATTAGAAAAGGGTAGACCGAATGGCATCTTACCGTGTAGGCTACAAAAAACACCTTTATGAAATTTATTGAATCTTTGTCGACTTCTGCACTAGCCAAATTGCCATTGGCTGAGCTTTTATGTACTTGAATGGATCAACTTTTTATATACGATAATGTTGATCAAAGTTGGTGATGCGTTACTTCACTCTCTCATTCATTTTTTCGGGTAAGTTTTACAGTTTCCCTCTCTTAATTATTGAAAAATGCCCCTAAACTCACCATTAAAGCACCTTGACGGCGAGTTGTCTTATTGTCATCACAGATCCGTCCTTGGCTTCCGGCTCTCTTTCGTGAAGAATGTCAAAGGAAAAAATTTCTAGACAGGGTTATCCGTTCAGACAAGTATATTGTTCTGCAAGTACTTCATTCATAAACGTTCTCTCTGAATATCTAATTCATTTTCACTAATCTAGCACTTTTCCTTTTTTGAATTAGTTTTTGAATGTGATGAAAAATGTAAAGTAATAGTGAAAATCCGGAGGACGCTTCAAGCATTTTTATTAAAAAAAATCAATGTTTAGGTATGTGTACACGCGTGTGGGCATATATGTATTAAGTATATTTTAAAAGGTCAATAAAATACAGTGTGTGAGAAAGTTGCGCGTGTTTTACTTATTGTTTGTAATTATTCAATTTTTAATCATATTTTTATTATTTGATAACTATTTTATACATGTATATTTTTATTAAATAAAATGTAATTTTTTTGATTAAAATTACATTGATTTTTCATCCTCTTTTTTTTTTTTTGTTAAAATTGACTTGTCTTCTTGCTCTTAGATTGGCTGGTTATCTTGTTTTATTGTAACATAACTTTACATTAGAGTTATCTTTCCCTTATTTCTATTAGAAAAAAATGCTAGTTTTTCCCAAATTTTTCATTGTTATCCCTTTGTCCATTTCTACATAATTTCGAGTAAATTATACTAAGTTTTTAGTAAACCGCACCATATATTTTGTTGTAGTATCTTGGTAGAATTAACTAATTAATCGCATTCAAGACGCAAAGGAGCATGTGATAAGCAAATTGTCCAATGATGAAACGCATGCCAAATGAAGGAAAGAGAGCATAATTCTGATGAAAACACATCCATGTTGATAAGCGTGAAAGCAAAGACCTATGACACATTTCAAGGCTTAGAAATATATGGGAGCAATGATAATGCTCATGAAGGAGCTTGAAGAAGATTTTGAGCATTTGGATAAGTTTCTTAAGCAAGAAGAACATCGGTAGATCAATTTGGTACAAGACAATTAGGAGACAAGTTTTGGAGTAGGATCCAAAAAGATCTAGACCAAATTCAAATCGATCAAGTAGGTTTTTGATCGCTCCAATCCAAGCTATGATTAACAAGTTGAGTTTGGACACACTAGAACTACAATCATTGAAAACACGATCGATCACACATCATGCAATTTTAAAGTTAAAACTTTGCTGTTGCTTTAGAATTACAATCTACTACATCCAATCAACATTGTGATCAATCCAAGGACGCTAAGATCAATCAATTGGAGCTTTAGATCGATTTGAAGCTGTTTGTAGCCCAAGAATTCCACTTTTACTAAGATTTCTTACCAATTTTAATTCCTAATTTTACTAATGCAAAGTTGGACGAATTTAAGTATTTTTTAAGTTTTTCTAACATTATATAAAGGGATGCTTGGTTATTTTTACATAACTTTTGACTCTTCACTATTGGAATGCTATTATTCTTTTTTTCTTCTAGAAAATTGAGTGTGCTCAAATTTTCTAATGAATTCCAATCAAGTTATTCCAAGTGTTTTTGGATTGATTTATGACATATCAACTAACTCGACGTGTTAGTTGTGGTTGTCTATTGCAAGAGTCCTACGACTTCATTGCATTTGAGTTAGTTTTACATAATTCACACAAACAGGATATCGTTGGGTTAGGCTTACGCCAAACTTCGCATCTTCATGCTTTTGTGCACATGTGAATTGGCATTCAAAATTGGCTACATTGGATTCTAATCTAGTCACCAGTCTAAGAACGAAATTCCTACCATTTCATATGTTTCCATTTCTACATCCTTTTTTTTTCTCCATCTTCTTCATATATTCAAAAACACAAAAAGAATTCATTGGTGAATTTTGTGATTTCCAGCAAATTATTGTTCTTTGTTTGGTTTGTGAATTGTGAGAATTAGAGAAGTAAAAAGAAGAAGAAACAAAAAGCAAAAATATATATGTAAAAAAAGAGAGGACAAAAGCATATTGTAGCCAAAAAAGTGTGATCTTGGGCAAAAAAAAATTGTTCTAGAGAGGTCTTTGATTGATGAAGAACACGTGAAAATTAAAAAGATTGGATTTTGAGTGATATTGGTGTTTGAATCAAATTTTGTTGTAAATTTTCAAACTAGTGATCAATAGCACTGCACCTAGGATCAATCGTGTGTCATTTTATTCAATCGCCACGATCTTGTAACACTGAGTTCCAATTGATCACACTTGATTTTGATCAATTACGTGTTGGCTGCCTAGCTTAAGATCAAGCCATTCTTCTTTAAATCAATCGTCCACACTCTTTTCAACCTACTATTGATCCTTACGCACCTGGATCTACCTATTAGCTCATTTTCAACCTTCGATTGATCCGATTGTGTTTAGATTGATCCTAAATCCCTACTTTTTGTTCCTTCACACATGTACGCACCATTAGGGGATATGTCATTTGAATTTTTGAGACCTATTGGAATTTCACAAGGCAACACAAGATTTCACCTGGTATGTGCACTTACTAAGTGCTTTATTAGGTGATACATGAGTAAGACATAAAATAAGAGTGCTTTATATTGTGTGAGGTGAGAATACTCGCATACGCATTGCACGTTTTCTTTGTACTATAATACAAATACTTTTAGAATGTTTGTATAATCAACTATGGGAGATAATACATTCAATATTAAGCAGCTTTAATTGTTGTTTAGAGAACTTGGAGGCATCTCGAGCATTTACATAAGGTATTCCAGTTTCTTGAGAGAAATCAATACCCAGAAGAGGACACTCTACATGCCAAGCTAGAAGATGAAGGTATGTGAGCAATGATAATTCAAATATCCTAGGCGAGTTTGAGGATTTGGTAGTGCTACAAGAGTAAATAGGTAAAGAAGAGATGAGGAGGAGGAGATTCCTAAAAGAGTGAAGCTTACCATCCCAACCTTCCAAGGAAAGTTGGACCCTAATGCAACTTGTAATGGGATAATTGTGTGGAGTTTGTTTTTGATTGCCACTAATACTTAGAAGTACAAAGGGTAAAATTAGTTGTCGTTGAGTTTACCAATTATGCAATTATGTAGTAGGATTAAGTATGCTTTAGTAGAAGGAGAGTTAGTGATCGTCCCATTGGCACATGGGGCAAATTAAAGGCTTTGATGTGCAAGAGATTTTTCCTTAGCCAGTACCATAGAAATTTACACCGTAAGTTACAAACCTTAACGAGAGTAGAAGTATTAAGGACTATTATAAAGACATGGAGATGGCATTGATGAGAGCCGATGTGGTCAAAATTGAAGATAGGGAGGCCACTATGGTAAGATTTGTGGCTAGATTAAAAAAGGAAATAGCTAATGTGCTTAAGTTAAATCATCATGAGGAATAAGAGGAATCAGTGGACAAAGTTGTTAAGGTAGAGAAGCAGCTCAAGAGGAGGGGTAAGAGGAGAAGCCACCATTTGCTATAGCCATCAAACCAAAGGTGAGAGACCTAAGGTACAAAATTCTAATCCTAATCCTTCTACTACACATAATCAGGAAGTTATGTGTTTCAAATGCCAAGGCAAAGGGTACATTGAAAGATAATATCTAAATAAAAGGACAATGGTATTGATGGATAAGGGAGAAATAATGAAGAATGAAGAGACCAATAGTGGGATGAGATGTTGCCCTTAGAGGAGGTATCAACCAATGATGAAGGAGTTTCCATAGGGATTAAAGGAATAAACTTGGTGGTTATGCTCATATTGAATGCTCAAGCTAAGGAAGAAGAGGTTGAAGTGCAAATAAAGAATATCTTTCACATAACATGTTAAATAAAAGGTAAAACATGTAGCCTTATCATAAACGGGGGAAATTACACAAATATAGCTAATATTATGTTGATGGAAAGACTTACATTGCCACTTAGAGATCATGTGAGACCATATAAATTATAGTAATTGAATAATAGTGTCAAAGTGAAAGTAACAAAGCAAGTATTGGTTATTTTGGAACTAGGCAAATGCAAGGATGAAGTATTGTGTGATGCAGCGCCTATATAAGCTAGTTACATTCTACTAGGAAGGTCATAGCAATATGACAAGTGAGTTGCATTTGATGGTGAGAATAGATACACATTCTATCATAATAACAAAAAGATTACATTAGTGCCACTCACGCTGAAGGAGATCCATGAATATTGGAATACTTGCATCAACAATATAAGCTTGAGTTAGAGAAAAACAACAAGAAAAAGGAGAGTGGGCGAGAAACACAAGAAAAAGAGGGAAAAGAATGTATGCTAGTAAGCATGAGAGATTAGAAAGTAGCTATAAGAAGTGAGCAAAGAATTGTACAAATCATATATAAAGAAATTCATTTCCTATCTAAAAAAGGTTTCTTCTTCCCTCTCTTGCAAGATTTTAAAGATGTATTGCTAATGGAATTCCCAAGTGGTTCGCTACTTATCTGTAGGATAGAGCATCAACTTAAATTCATGCCAAGTGTTGCAATGCTCAACAAATTGGCAACCCGAAGGAGAATATTGAAATTCAAAGGCAAGCGGAGGAGCTAATCAACAAAGGATAGGTTTGAGAGAGCACGAATCTTTGAACTGTATTCATACTACTTATATTTAAGAAGGATGGTTTTTAGAGGATGTGTGTTAATTGCCGAGCTGTAAATGCAATTACGGTAAAGCATAGACATCCCATTTCTAGGCTTGATGATATGTTAGATAAATTAGATGGTGCCACTATATTTTTATAAGTAGATCTTAAAAGTGGTCATCATCAAATTCGCATGAAAAAGGATGATGAATGAAAAATGGCTTTCAAGACTAAATTTAGTTTGTATGAATGGTTAGTAATGTTATTTGGATTAACTAATGTACCTAGTATATTCACGAGACTTATGAATCATGTTTTGCATGGATTCATAGGAAAATTTTTATTGTTATATTTTGATAATATTATGGTGCATAGTGAGTCTACAAAGGAGCATGCCATGCATTTGAGATATATGTTTGTAGCATTGTGTAAGGAATAATTGTATGCTAACCTAAAGATGTGGACGTTTTGTGTGGATCATTATGTATTTCTTATATTTATTGTAAGTGCACAGGGAATTCAAATTGATAAAAACAACGTGAAGGAAATTAAGGAATAGGCAACCCCTACTTTTGTTTCTAAGGTAACGAGTTTTCATGGCCTTGCAAGTTTTTATAGCAGATTCGTGCATGATTTTAGCACAAACAACGCACCCCTTATTGCAGTTATCAAGAAGAATGAGAGGTTTTAATGTGGAGAAGCACAATAGCAAGCTTTTGAGACATTAAAGAATAAGCTTGCTAATTTTCCAGTTTTAGCTTTATAAAATTTTTCTAAAATATTTGAACTTGAATGTGATAGTTCTAGTGTAGGTATTAGAGTTAGGCTTATGCAAGAGAAGAGCAAATTGCATATTTAAATGAGAAATTGCATGGAGTTAAGTTGAATTATCCAACTTACGACAAGGAATTATGTTCGTTAGTAAGGGTGTTGCACACAAGGAAGCATTATTTGCGACTGAAAGAATTTGTCATCCATACTGATCATGAGTCACTAAAGCACCCAAGAGTTAAGGTAAGTTAAGTAGGAGATATGTAGAATAGGTATCCATTATAGATACCTTTTCTTATGTGATTATGAATACAAAAGGGATGGGTAACATTGTTGTTGACACATTGTCATGCTGTCATTCACTTCGCACTACATAAAATGCTAGAATATTAGGGTTTGAGCACATTACAGAACAATACACTAAAGAAGAGGATTTTGGAGATGTATATGAATTGATTAGGTAGGGAACCTACGAGAAGTATTTTCAATATGATGGTTATTTGTTCTATATAGATAAATTGTTCTTACCTACGTGATCATTGCAAGAATTACCCATTAGGGAGACATATAATGAAGGCTTAATAGGACACTAAGGTGTTACCAAAACAATATCAATTTTCTAGGAACATTTTTACTGGCCACATCTATAGAGAGATGTAGAAATAGTCATTGAAAGATGCACAAAGTGTAAAGAGGCTAAGTCCAAGGTGCAACTAATAGTTTATACACACCATTGCTTGTTCCAAACATGCCATGGACTTTGTACTAGGATTACCTAGGATAAGGACAGGTAAGGATAGCATGTTAGTGGTTGTAGATAGGTTTTCTAAAATAGTGCATTTTATTGCCTGTAATTAGACTAATGATGCTACACATATAGTTAATTTATTCTTGAAGGAGATTTTAAGGTTGCATGGAAAGTCTAAAACCATCGTATTGTATAGAGATGTGAAGTCTTTAAGTTACTTTTAGAGACTTTGTGGTGTAAGTTGGGAAATAAGTTATTTTTTTCTACCACTAGTCATCCCTAAATTGAAGGTCGAACAAAAGTTATAAATAGGCCCTTGATAGCATTATTGCATGCATTAATTAAAAGGAATATTAAGATGTGGGAAAAGTGCTTTCCACACTTGGACTTTGCATATAGAGTGTACACTTAGCCACACACATGTTACCAATTGAGATTGTCTATGTTTTAATCTGCTAGCACCCTTTGATTTGTTACTATTACCATGTAATGAACAAATTCGCATATATAGTGTGAAAGGCAGGTAAAGTTCATAAAGCAACTTCATGAAAGACTTTAGCAAATTATTTAAATATGCATAGTAAATAAACAAAAAGTGTAAGCAGATCACCTTTGAACTAGGAGATTGCATTTGGGTTCAAATGTGCACAGAAAGGTTTCCAAAGCAAAGGAAATCAAAGTTTATGCCAAAAGGAGATGGTCCATTTCAAGTCTTGGAAATGGTCAATAACAATGTTTATAGACTACAACTATCGAGTGATCATGGAATTAGTGCAACATTTAATGTTTCTTATTTAAATTCCTTTGATGGAGGAAATGAGCATGAGTAGGAATTGAGTGCAATTCCTTAAGAGGAAGGGGACGATGCAAATATCAAAGTAAAGCCAAATTATCCAAGACTTTCTAGAGGACCTATGATGTGTTCCAAAGCTAAGAAGCTTAGGAACTAATAATGATGCTCTTGAAGAAGTTTCAAAATGATTTTAAGCATTTAGAGGAGTTTGAGAAGCAAGAAGGACATCTATAGATGAATTTTGTTTAAAACAAGAGACAAGCTTTGGAGTAGGATCTGGCTTGATCTAAAGTGAATTTGAATCAATCAAGTAGGCTTTTGATCATTCCAATGCAAGTGGCAATTGACAAGTTGATTTTGGACACACTCTAATTACAATCACTAGGAACACAATCGATCACACACCTTGTGAATGTAAAATTAGAGTTTAGTCGATGTTTTGGAATTGCGATTTGTTACATCCAATTAATATTGCAATCGATTCGAGGACGCCAAGATCGATTACCTAGAGCTCTAAATTGATCCTGAAGCAGTGTGGAGTGTTAAAATTTTATTTTTACTAGGATTTCTTACCAATTTTAATTCCTAGTTTTCCTAATGCATAGTTGGACGAGTTTATATATTTTTTAAGGTTTCCTAACACTACATAAAGGGACCCTTGGTTATTTTTACATAAATCTTCACTCTTGACTATTGGAGTATAATTATTCATTTTTCTCAAAATTTGTGTGTGCTCAAATTTTCTTATGAATTTTAATTAAGTTATTCCAAGTGTTCTTGGATTGATTCGTAATGCATCAACTAATTTGGTGTGTTAGTTATGGTTATTGATTGCTAGAGTTCTATGACTTTGTTAGATTTGGATTTTTTTTAATAGTTCACAGGAGTAGGATATCATTGTGTTGAGGCTCATGCCAAACTTCATATCTTCACACTTCCATGCATGCATCACATATTAATTCCCCCATTCGCGGATGCATTCATGACAAATCAACTATAACGGATCAACACACTACATTACTATGGCTACGAAAACAACCATAATTGATTTTACTAAAACACTAAGGTGGCACACTAAAAAATAGTTTCCTGTGCTCTAGCAAACTATTTGCAATTAATGTATCTTCTATGTGGTTGGCATGAAGTCAAAGACAACTTCCGATATAAAAACTAGCCTTTATTTTTCACAAGTTTCTCTAGGATAACTTATAACATTTTTCTTGAGCTTTTTACTCCATTAGAGGGACCTTCCTTTATTTCACCATTGCGACTTGGTGGCAACCTTCTTGGGTATCACAAAAGAATTCTCATGGGGCTTAAATCAACTCAAACTTGGTTGTGACATAACCCATTCACAACTTAGTCTACACTCGCTTAATTGAATTTTTGTTATAATCCTAATAATTTAAGTGATTATGATCATGATTTTGTCCTTTAAAACTATGTTATTTTCCTTAAGAAATCATTTATATAATATAGCAAATGACAATCTTTTGTGTTGGAGCCAGTATATGTTGATTATAAGTGAAAATAAAGAAATAAATACTCATCTAGAGCACCAAACAAAAGAAATTCGAGTTTGAGACTTGTGGTCGCTTAAGCAAAGTTTAGGCCTCAAAAATATCACAGACTAATAGAACATATTAGCGGTTGTCTCCTAGTTGCACAAGGGACGAGGGAGGCGATAATTCAAATTTTGGCACCACTTAAGTGACAAGGAGGAGACAAGTCAAATTTCACCACCAAAAGCCTCGAACTAATGGGAAGAAATGAAAGAAATTTATCACCATAAAGAGCCTTGGACAGTGGAGACTTACATGTATAAATAGGGGGTGTCCTACAAGCCAAAATCATCAATTCATCTTCAGAGTTCACTTAGATATTGTTAAGTATCATTTTAGCATAGTTTTGTACAAGTAAGGGAATTGGGGATGAGTTTGGTGCAATCACAAGACAAAGGACATGGCAAAGAAGAAAAGAATTGCTATGAAAGAGGGCTAGGAACAAGAGATAGGTGTTGATTTTTTCACTTTCCTATGTTAATTCCCAATGTACTTGACTAATTAAATTAGGCAAGTAAGAACTTTTATTACATCCATTAACTTTGAATGTCTTTTGTTATTTAGTTGTGATCAATTTATTCTTCTTCTCTTCTTCCTCTAATCTTTTTCTTTTTCTTTTTCTTTTTCTCCATCTTGTTATTTTGATTTTGTTTTAATTAGGGTTTTAAAGGAAGTGATTCCATAAGTTAAGAAAATTGATCACGATTGTAAATAGTAAACTTATAATTGAAGTGAAGGTTTTACATTTATAAAGGATTTGTGATCAATTTATTCTTCTTCTCCTTCTTGTTTTTCTTCTACCTAAGTTACGGTTGTAAGAGGAGTGAATCCACAATTTAAGAAAATAGATCACAATTGTGAATCGTAGACCGGGAGGAAAGATCCTATCTTTATAAAGGATCAATATTAATCTACAATTTTTCATCTCAATTGAGTTAATTCCATATATGTTTGAATAAATTCAATTAAAGCCTTGGTATAACTTGGAAAAAGCTTACTAATGGTTTAAGAGATTAATAACATCTAAATAAGAAATTAAATTTGATAATTAGTTTATGTGATAAATAGTGTTCTTAAATGCTATTGAATATTCAAGTGATTTGCCCTTAGTCTTTACTTATAGTTGTTACCTTTACTCCTTTCGATTATTTCACTTAAGTTTATTATTTGATTGATTACTAAAAAACTAAACTTCTATTTTAGTTCATTTAAGGCACAAAATTATTTAGAAACACACTTACTCTTCGTGGATATGACAATCATTATTCTTTTATATTGCTTGGTGCGATTGTTGTGCATTTACAACATATCATTTTCTCGCATTAAGTTTTTGGCGCCATTGTCGGGGAGTAACGAGTATTGTTACAAATAATTTTTTGTTTTAAATTAAGTGTTATATTTGACATTTGGTTTTTGTTTTTATAAATATTTTTTTTAACTTTCATCTATGATGAATGTTAATTATTTTGACCTCAACCTCATTCACCTTACTTAATTCCTACAAAAATGGCTTTCAATTATGATAGGACTTTCAATTATTTCTTTCTTGATTTAAGATTAGAAGTAATGTTGATTATTCTTTCGATTTTTCTCAAATAGGAAATTGTTTGTTAAATCAAGTTATGAGTGATACCTTCTTTGATTCTTATTCATTCAACTCATACTTTGATTGATGTAATTTTACTCCTCTGGGAACTGATCATTCAATTAAAGAATTGTGATTAGAAGTGGTCCAACTTGGAAGATGTTATATTGCTAGGTTAGACAATATATTAGATGAATAAAATAAAATACTAAGGGAAAATTCTTGGAAAGTAATAAACAATCAAGCACTTTAGTCACCAAAAAAGCCTTCCATAGAAAGAAATGTATCAGCAGTTAATAGCAAGTCAAGAAGCTTTTATGGGTATGACAGTAAGTTTAATAAATTACCCTATCATTGATTCTAACAAAGAGAGGGCTTAATTGTGAAAATTGAAATTCAAGGGCAACAAGAGGAAAATAGGACAATTCTGGAAGAAGTCCAAGTATAGCAAGGGGAAAAAAAAACAGTTTTAAAAAAAGTCCAAGTATTATCCTCACACTTAGAGTCTTTTGGACTAGTGAACCACAGTAACTTTAGGATGAATGAGTCAATCCAAAGACATGATAAATAAAGTGAGAAAATAATAAAGGACACCAATGAATTACAACAAGGGAAGGATGCAGAACAAAGATGTGGAAAAATTAGACCTATGAACACCCTAATATTCCTATTACTACAAATACCTCCTACATATAGTAAAAATAAAGATTTTACTTGTGTTATATTTTCAAAGAACTAACTTAAATTGATTCTTTTGCAAAAGCACTGTCCCAAAAATTAACAAACATTAGCTTTTTAAAAAAAGTGCTTGATCAGGGAAAGAAGTCAGAAAAAGAGGAGTTGGTGTGTCTTGTTTAAGCAAGCAACTTTCTATTGAAATTATGGCTACCAAGAGAGACCGGGAGTATTTCTTTTCATATTTTCATGGATAATTTTCTTATTGAATTGCCTAGTTAACGCGTAATAGTTGATGATGCTTTTATTTATGATGGGGGCCAAGAAGTGTGGAAGGAACAAAGAAAAGGAAAAGCCATGTTCGAGGGTGAGGTTAAAATTTTTTGGGTTATAGGGAGTATTTCTATTCTTTATCCTTTTAATTATTTAAATTTGGAGAAAAGGATAATAAGTATAAAAATAGAATGGGAAAGTAAATTAGAAGGTAAGCTATTAATTGTAATAAAAAAGTATTTACGCGAGCCAGACGGAGAAGTTTTTGGAGAAATATAAAAATAAATCTAGTTAAAGACAATAAACTTAGCACTTCTTGCAACCCAAATAATTTTTCTTTTCTCGTTTCTTTAATTTTTCATTTTGAATTATATGACTGATAGAATTTCTTTTGCTTTTAATAATAATAATAATAATAATCCATACTCTTATTTTAAGTGCTGCACTACTTAGACGTTTGAATTTGGTTGTCAAAAAGTTAATTTCTTTCAGTATCCTTATAATATATTTTCAAGCAACTACATTCAGGATATTTATGTAAATTTGATTGACATTTTTCCCACTAATTGAAAGACGGTTTTTCCGCTGTCCACTTTCTTTATGGTTCCTTAGCATCTGAATATCTCAACAGAGCCTTGAAACGAAACCGTTTGCAAAACCATAGTGACACCAAACGATTTGTAAATCTGCAATATCTTTACGGTTCGTCTACATTCTACACAAAAGATCTGCAACTTGTCAGCGGCGAAAGCAAGGAGGATGAATTGATGATGGGTCTACTGAAAAAATAGTTGGTCGACAATGAAGAAATAACAGCTAGGAATTCGAAAAAAATATACTTCGAAAAACAAAAATGGATACAAAACAAGAAGATGGAATGTTCGCAGTGGTAATTTCTTCTCAGATCGAAAAAACTGAGGGGGATTGAGAGATTTATCAGCAGAATGCTTCAGCGAAGCACGACACGCCACCTCTAATGGTTACTCTCATTCAGACCCAGGAGTTTTTAACTCTAGAGACAACCTCGATGCAGCTCTAGATAGTGAAGATTTGGGATAGAAAGAGCAAAGAATCAAGGAATAAGATACGTGAAGGAGGAGTTTCCTTAAGTGTGTAAGCTGTCGTCTTCCTCGGCAACTACAGGGTACTGTTCCTTTCATGAAATTGTATTCATTGGCCTGCACATTTCATTTTATTTATTACGTAATTGAACGATGACTGGAGAAGATGGAGGAAACAATTTGGTATGATGGCTTTTTATTGAAAAGAAGTTGTATTTTACTTCTTCCAGTGCTACTTAACTTGATTATCCACGTTTGATTAGTTATGTTTTGTGTTATCATTTATTTTTTTTTCTAATTTCAAGTTTGACTGACTGGGGATATGGATCGCTTTCAAAATGCCCATAAATCATTAAAATATTAAATGGTTAGATACAAGACAATGAAACAAAAAGCTTAAGCTTGGATTTGGTTGCTGTCCTCTTTCACGCAAAAGCGGAGATGCCGAAATTAATCAAATAGACATTACTTATAATTAGTCATTTACGAAGATTGGAATTTGGTCCATTATATACATGAAAAGTGTGTATGTATATATACTAATTCCATGCGAGTCAGTAGTTGATTTAAGGTTTTCTTTGAACTCCTTCAAATCTCATATTGGTGTCAATACAGTCTTTGTTATAAAGTGCTCTAAAACCATTTTGCGGTAGATGATACTTCATCTTATTTGGCAGTACCGTCTCTCAAGTATGAATCCTAATATGGTAACTGGAAATTTACATGTTTATAATTACAAAAGAACACACAGAGATGAAAGGAAATTTGGTTTAACAAGCCCTCGGACAATTGATCATGCTTTCTGAAAAACGATAAAACCATATGCCATTCAAACAGACAAATTGCGAGCTATTTATGGTAATACAAAGTCATGCTTTTATTCATATATATATATATATATATATATATCTCTCTCTCTCTGGTTATGACATGTAGATATACCAAAAATTCATTATAATAAAACCATAGTCCCATGCAGCACTTACTAGATGCATTTTCTTCTAACATCATGTTTTTGCTGATTATGTTTTTCAGTTGTCCACCAATTTGATACAGTCAAACAGATCTCATAATCATGCAAATAGTAAGATACGCACAATTGTCATCACTTATGGGGGGTTTGTTCGAAGATGTATGCCCCATTCTGGTATTATGCCACATTATTAAGAGTTTGGGTATTAATACTGTTTTTCTTCAGCTCATGTCATTTTTTTTCATTCTATACATAGTCGGAATAGTTTTATGATACATATATATTTTAAAAATAAATAGCTTATTATGAAATTTAAATATTGTATATTAGATTGAAAACTTAATGGAACATGAATTCAATGCAATCATCATTAATTTTATACAGTGACTGGCAACCAGCATCCGGTTCATAGCTAGCTACAACTTCATTAATATTTCTATTCATTTATTCTCAGTTAAAACATATTTTTCTTTCTTTTTCATACAACTATATGTCACTTTCAGGCAACAAACTAGTCATGTGATTAATGAAAATGAAAGAGTACCATGATTTCTAAAGGCATAGACCAGAATGCAAGCAATAACCCTTTGGTCCTAATCCTGTGGCAGTCTTCTACAAGCAGTAATCAGTAGTATTTTCCTATTGTCTCTTGGAAGTTGAGGTAAAGGTAATGATTTGAAGTGTGACTTCGCCATCATGATAATTCTCAATTGCTTGCCTTCTTTCGTTCTTCTTCCTTCCTTTTTTCATTTTGTTTTCGTTAAATAAATAAATCAACCAAGGTCAGTGAAACAAGGTGAAGACTGAAGACAAGAAGATGCACTGCTTCTGTGAGTGTCAGGCTAGAAGTTCATGCAGTTAATTAAGCAGCTTGATTGTTAGACTTGTCAATTGAATAAACTGTCCCTTAACTGGCTAAAGAAGGGAAGTTATGAGGAACTGAATTAATTTAGTTAGAAAAGAGGAAGGCTATATAAACCAATGTATCAATACTCACCGGACTATGAGAAATAACAGCACTGATCTGATAAAATCTTTCAGATCATTCATTCTTCTCTTTTTTCTCTTGTTTTAGGTTTCTTCACCTCAGAAATTTTGATGAATTTCAATTCTTGACATGGTATCAGAGCCAATCCATTCAAGAACTAATCTTTCTCTCAAAGATTTACATTCTGTTTTTTCTTTGCTTTTAAATCCTTAATTCAGTGGCTTCAGCATTAAGATCCATCAACTAAACCCTTCACTTGTAAACCAATCCATCTCCTAATGATCCAAATTCTCCATTCTATGTTCATCTAGCTGGCAACCAAAACACAGTTCTATGCAGAACTCAATGGCTAGAACTTTGCAACATGGAGTAGGTCATTCACTCTAGCACTCTCCATAAGAAAGAAGCTAGGATTTATTGATGGAACCATTATTGAAACACCTAAGGAAGACCCTCTTCGTCATGCTTGGTCAAAGTGTAATGACTTGATTATTGCATGGCTTCTCAAATCAATGATTCCTGCACTTGCATCAATTGTTTTCTTCATGCAACATGCACATGAGATTTACAAGGTTCTGTCCAAGAGATTCTCTCAACCTGATGACAATTGTGTGTGCAAACTTCAAAGCGATTTGCATGCAATCAATCAAGGAGGAAGGAGTGTAAATTCTTATTATACAGAGTTGATGACAATCTAGGAAGAATTGAGAGTATACAGGCCTTCACCTCATTGTTCCTGTGGTAGTTGCAACTTATCGTGCTTTTAAAGATTTTCTGATCTTTATGAATGACATAAGGTATATAAGTTCTTGAATAGATTAGATGAATCATTTTCTGCCAATAGGTCACAACTACTATGGCAGAAACCATTTCTTACACTTGATGAGGCATACAATGCCATTATAGTTTAAGAAGCTCAAAGAGGACTGAAACTCTCATAGCATTCTTGGAGTGAATCTTCTGCCCTACTCACAAAAACTGGTAAAAAGGAGAAATAGGAACTTGTCTGTACACATTGTGGGAAGAAAAGGCATACTAAGGACAAGTGCTATTAAATAATAGGCTTTCTAGCAAATTTTAAGTTCACAAAGTCAAAACAGAAGGGGATGTTATGAAGTGCTAATCAAACCTCAGTTATCTCAGAAAATGTGGCAAGTCAGAATGATGAGGAGTCAAGGGGAGGTATTGGAGCTTTTACCCTCTCAAAGGATCAATTTAAGAGACTAGTTCATCTATTAGAAACCCATGACTTATCTGATGCTCCTCAATCACAAGGACAACAGATTCAAGGTGATGCACACCAACCTTTTTCAAACTTTGCTGGCAAGAATTTTGCTTCTATAACCTTGTGTAATCTCAACCTTTCTCCTTAACATTAAAAACCTTAGCCTCTCATTCATAATATTCTAAGAACATGATATCTAGATCAGTCTTAGCCTCTTTGGACTGGACTATAGATACTGGGACATCTAATCATATGTGTGGCTCTCTTGATTTGTTTTTATCTTGTCAACCTATCTTTGGCTTATTTGTTAATCTTCCCAATAAAACAAAAGTCTCAGCTACTCATATAGGCACTATAAAGATAGTGAAGTTCTATATGTTCCCTCCTTCAAATATAGGTACTGTAAAGATTTCACAAAAGCTAATAATTAGTGAAGTTCTATATGTTCCCTCCTTTAAGCTTAATCTTCTGTCAATAAGTAAGCTAAGTAGAACACATTCATGCTACTTTGTATTCAATTCAAATTCATGTGTCATTTAGGCCCTTTCTCTTTAGTTGAAGATTAGAGTTGCTAGGCAACAACCTAGTCTTTACATCTTATATCAAAGTCAATTTGTTGCTAACATGTTTTTTGTTCAACAACTTTAGCCTCACTTGTACCAGAATTTGATACTTGGCACTTTAGACTAGGACACCCCTTTCATAATGTAACAGACAAATTGCATGAAAGCTATCCCTTTATTAAGAGAATGTCTGATAGAGTTTGTGAAACTAGTCCTAAAGCAAAGTTGAAAAGGTTGCCTTTCTCTGTACATCAACCAGCAACTAATAAACTTTTTCAACTCATTCATGTTGATACCTGAGGTCTAAATTCCTCTCTAGCTATTGGTGGTTTCAGATATTTTCTAACTATTATTGATGATTTTAGAAGATGAACATGGACACACTTAATGAAACACAAGGATGAAGCCAAACAAATCTTATATGCCCTTCACAATCTGATTCAAACTCAGTTTGGATACAAAATTCAGACTATTAGAACTGATAATGCCTTTGATCTTAAGATGGTAGATTTCTTTTCCAATCATGGCATCATTCACCGACAAACATGTGTTGAGACACCACAACAGAATGCTATGGTAAAAAGAAAACACCAACATATCCTAAATGTAGCTAGATCTCTCCTCTTTCAAGCTCACATGTCGATAAAATTCTAGGGGGATGTAGTGTTAATGTAGTGTTAACATTAACACTCATCATCAATAGACTCCCTTAAAAGTCCTTACATTTTAAGTCCCTATATCAGCTTTTATTTGATCTGCCATCTTAGGGTGTTTAGATCACTTGTCTTTGCTGCCACACTCAAAAGAAATAGAACAAAATTTGATTCTAGAGCTAGGAAATGTGTTTTCATTTGTTATCCATCTAGAACTAAGGGCTATAAGCTATTTGAGCTTGATTCTCATGAAACTTTTGTGCCTAGAGATGTTAGATTTTTTGAACATGTTTTTCCTTTCAGTCCTCAATACTCTAAGTATCTTAAGATCTCATCAGACTCCACGCCATTCCCTTGTCTACCTCAGAATGCCACACTTTATGATATGAGCCTCACAAGACAAAAATCAACTAATGAGTCTTTACTTGAAACAGGAACCTCCTTTCCCATAACACATTGTGAACCTAATGTTCCTGTCGATGTGAACAAGAATTTCAACCAAATACCTGTCCAACTTAGAAGGTCCACTAGAAATAGAAAACTGCCCATATATCTTGATTTTTATCATCACAGTTTAAAAACACAACAACCTGTCACAAACCATCCTATATCCAATTTCCTAAGTACAACCAACCTATCAAATAAATATCTTTACTTCCTAGCCGGTCTAGATAATATGCAAGAGCCAAAGAGTTTTACTAAAGCTATGGGAGAGGAACACTGGAGAAAGGCTAAGGCTGAAGAGCTGCTGGCATAGGAAGAGAACAATACCTGGAAGATTGTAAAATTACCAAAGGGGCAGCATGTTGTTGGGTGCAAATGGGTGTACAAAGTTAAAATGAAGTCTGATGGCTCTATGGAAAGGTATAAAGCCAGACTTGTGGCTAAGGCGTATAGCTAAAAGGAAGGTTTTGACTATCACGAAGCCTTTAGTCTAGTAGTGAAGCAAGAAATTGTTCGGCTCTATATAAGTGTGGCAGTAATGAAAAATTGGTGTTTGCAACAATTTGATGTACACAATGCTTTCTTGAATGGAGAGTTAGATGAAGAAGTATACATAAGTCTTCCAAAAGGATATAGTTTGATCAAAGAAGAGAAATGCAGTAAGGGTGGAATAGTCTGCAGATTAAAGAAGTCATTGTATGGTCTTAAACAAGTATATGGAAAATGGAATGAGAAGTTTACCAAAGTACTAAAGGAACATTGTTTTAGTCAGTCACAAATGAATCGTTCTTTGTGTGTTATGGATACCAAAAGAGGAGGAAAGGCTACTCTATTAGCTTATGTAGATGATTTGATTATTGGAAGCTCAAATAAAGAGGAGGTTAACATGATCATTAGTTTCTTGAGTTCAAGGTTCAAATCAGAAATCTTGGTGTTCCAAGATATTTTCTTAGAATAGAAATAGCAAGGTTAGTAGCAGGAATGGTGTTGTGTTAAAGGAAGTATACTTTAGATCTTCTTGAAACTTATGGTTTGTTAGGGGTTAGAATAGCGAACACTTCTATGGAAAGTTATCATGGACTTACTAGATTAGATGGAGACGAGCTTGAGGACAGGACATATTACAAACAGTGTGTTGTAAAACTTATATATCTTACTTTTACCAGACCAGATATAAGCCAGGCTATGCAAGTGCTTTCTCAATTTATGAACAAAGGAATTTAGAAGCATTTGCAGGTAGCATTTCGGGTACTGAGATACCTAAAAATGACAGTGGGAAAAGGCATCTTCATGAGCAGTAAATCAAATCAAAAAATAAAGGCATATAGTATAGTGACTAGGCTGCATGTCAACTTACAAGAAGGTCAGGCTATTGTGTGCTCTTTGGAGACTACCCTGTTAGCTGGAAATCCAAGAAACAAACTATGGTAGCAAGGAGGTTCTACAGAAGCTGAGTATAGAGCATTAGCATTTTGTATTTGTGAGGTGTTATGGCTGATCAATGTGCTGAAGGAATTTGACATAAGGTGTGATGAATCAATTCTAGTAATGTGTGACAATCTAAGCACCATTCAAATCAATAAAAATCCAACTCATCATGAGAAAACAAAACACTTTAACATTGATATACATTTTGTAAGAGAAAAAGTTGCTGAAGGGATCATTGATGTGAAGTACATCTCAACCAAGGAGCAACCAGCTAAAGATGCACTGATGTTGTGAGTGTCAGGCTAGAAGTTCATGCAGTTAATTAAGTAGCTTGATCATTGGACTTGTCAGTTAAATAAATTGTCCCTTAAGTGGCTAAAGAAGGGAAGTTAAGAGTAACTAAATTAAGTTAGATAGCAAAGAGGAAGGCCATATAAACCAATGTATTAGCACTCACTGGACTATGAGAAATAATAGCACTGATTTGATAAAATCTTTCAGATCATTCATTCCTTTCTTTTCTGTCTCTTGTTTTAGGTTTCTTCACCTCACAAATTCTGATTAATTTCAATTCTTGACAATTTTTGTCAACTTTTATGATACAATGCCCAAATTGCTAGGACACAAATTTAGATGATTTTCATGTTGTTACTACAATTGCCAAAGTAGTTGCTTCCATTCTAGGAAGAAGTAATTGTGAATTTAGTTTTTTTGCTTCTACTGATCAATATATTTTGTTTTTACTTTGTATATAGATGGAATAAACCTTTTCATCTAATTGAAGTGTTGAAAATACAAGAAGACGACCAACTAGTTGTTGCAGGAGGTCATCCATGACACTACAGCAATGACAATTAAACCTTTCACGACGTCAGGCATGGTATCACAGGCATCGAACTCAATTAATGAATTCAACTCAATCAAATGCTACAATCTCAGAAATATCCATAGATATTCATTGGCGAGGTACAATTACAATATCCATGACCTTAACTTAATCAAGGAGTAGTTCATACTCTTGAATATGACTCAATTTTAAAAACATGTAAAATTGAATAGTATGGATGAGAGGTAAAGTAGCTCTTAATAATATTGATTTCTTCTTTATATAAATAGATATAGGATCTGTGGGTCAAAATATTCTTATGTTTGTTTTGAGAAGTGGTATATGACATGCTTCCTTACTATTTTTTTCCCTTCATTCTTTTCATTTTTATGAAACAAACGTTCTTAGAGGGTGTCCTTCGCATGGCAATGTACAATCAACCTTTGAGCGAGGTAGTGCGAGCACAAATCATGCTAGACAGATCAACGAGTTAGGTATGCCAAAATTTAATAATTATTTGTGTGGTAATTATTTGAATTACCACATATATATCACATTCCTTTTATAAAAAACTTTATATCATAAACTTCATCCATTGAATTTTTTAAACTTATACTTTTGTACTTGTGTTATGTTTTATGCTTTCTTATTTATTTGTATTTTGTTCATCCGATGCAATGTCTTATTTACTCTTTATCTTCATACAAATTTTATTCATATGAAAACATTATCTTCCTTTAATAGAAAACAATAATGCTTTTACAATTATTACTTGATTTAGCAAGAACACAAATTACGAGAACAAAATATCAATACTTATATCTTACAATTTATCACACATCAAAACCACCTGTTTTATATATGTATACTTACAATAAAATATGAATAATTTTATTTTAATAATGAGAATATCTTCTTAAATTGCTGAAATGCATATAAAATTTTAAAAAAAAAGATCACAAATTTATAATAAAATATGAATACACAGTGTTTAATGAAAACATTATAATATCAAACAAATTAGGAAAGTGAAATATGAATACATATATTTTAATAATGAAAATATCTTGTAAAATTTTTGAAATACACATGAAATTATATGAAATTGAGCAAAAAATTTTTAATAAAATATGAATAGTCATTGTTTAATAAAAACAATTAATTATAACAATTAAAAAATGTATAAAAACTTATATAACATGAGGGAGAAAAGATCAAGGAAATATAATTAAGCTTTTGTAACGCAAATCATATTCATTTAAGGTGATGGCGAAAATGGAAAATATGGAGATTGAAAGAAAATAATACAAAATAAATAATACATGGCTATTTTAGTCATTTGCCTTTGTAGAGCAAACCCTCATTAATTTTATAGATACACCCATAACATACAATACATTTATCACGAGAAAATTTTTTTTAAAATTAAACAATGTAAGCATAAATTTGAGAGGTTAAGGAAATAAATTTAATTTAATAATCCAATATTTATAGGAGAAAATTTTAAAATAGAAATGCAATGAGTTTTTTTAACGAATTAAAATTTTATGCCTATCAAAACCCTTATAAAATGTGTGCTTATAAATACTTTGTCACACATATTCTACATATGCCTAACTTTCATTAGGTTGGGTGCACAATCAACGCATGTGCTTACAAATTCAAACCAACACCACTTGATTGTTATAACTAAAATTTTCATGACATGTTTACCATTCTTCTCTACATAATGATGTACATGTACAATGCTTTCATACTCAACTACACATATTCATTTTTAGGCAAATGTTAAGACAATCCTATTCCATACACCCAATTCCATGGGATAATGTGCACTTAAATTTTGAATTGGGTAGTACAAGTGTGCATAATAGAGCCAGTACTGTAGAACACCAACTAAGTCGCCCATGCTGATATCATAACTTGGCAAGAATTTTTTTTTAAAGAAAGAGATATACTAGACATCAACTATCTCAAAGTATGAGATATGAACATTGTCTTGCGATATTATTAGAAGGTGAAAGCTCTCAACTTTGTTGTTAAAATGGATGTATTTCATACATATTGATCTACAAGAATCATTCACTGTAAATACAGCAGAAAGGACACATTTTAGGCAATATATTTGAGTTGACAACCATGTCTTTTCTTTGACCTCCAGGGGGTTCACATAGATGAGAACTTAACAAGTGGCAAGGGAAGATTGATTTTGCAGGGGAATGTCATTTGGAATGTTAAAGTTATTGCTAAAAGGAAGGAGTCAAAGTGGATTTCACGGATTATGTTTGAGTGAGGTCACAAATATCCGATAAGGAGTTGTCTCGGTCTAGTTGAGAGGTTGTTTTCACATGAAACAATTTAGAGGCCTTTCCACGTCACAATATTTGATCCAAGAGTTGAGCTAAAATTTCAAGGAAATTTGCCTAAGCTTGCACCTTTTGGAGGTTCATATGTGTCTACATGTTCACAACAAAATTAAGTTGCAAGGTGTAAGAATAGGGTAAGCACAATATTAGTATTATAATACATTATTGCTTATTTGAAGTTTGGTTTTGTAGGTAATAGAAATCCTAATGAATTGAGGTCAATTTTCTTTCAAGGGGAAGGGAATGATGTGAGTTCTAGGTTTGAACAAGGGATGTTTACTGAGTGATGGACACGAGTGGAAAAACATGAGTGCCAAGAATCTAAGAGGAACCTTGAGCTAGAGTTTGAAGTAGCTTTTAGGTGTTTTGAGAGGGTCTAAAGGTCAAAATAGAGCTTACAGAATAATTTGATGTGAAATGACGAAGAGACAACATTAGGATCAAAATTGGGATTGATCTCAGCTTATTCCTAATCGATTGTAGGCCAAGTAAATCAAGCTTACACCTAGATGTTCGTTAGTAGGCTAGATAACACACCCGGAATTACGATTGCATGCTACTAAATTGATTGCAACTATAGCAATCATAAAGCTAGTGTCTAGGCAGTGTTCTAATCTTACGATCTGGTGGTACTCGATCACAATTGGATCAATCTCGAAGACATTAGATCAATTGCAAAGACATTAGATCAATTGCAAAGGCCACCAAATCAACCGGAATGGCGTGTTCAATAGATTTCTTTCTTAGTTTGTGTTGGATTCTTTCCTAAACCTATTTTACTTGTTTCCAAACATTTATACACAATTTCTAGGCATGGTTTAGCTTAGTTAAGCCTATAAATTGTTGAACTTGGTTATTTTTATGAAAAAGAACTCTTTGGTATTTCATTGAACAAAATTATTTCTTTGGTTTTTCTCTTGAATTTAAGTTTACATCAATTTTTGTGAATCCAAATTCTAAATCGAGTTATTCCAAATATTGTTTGAATTAATTCATGACATATTGACTAAGTATGTTAGTTGTGACTATCTTTCGTTAGAGTTCATTAAAGATCATTGTATTGGGTCATTTTCACATGGTTCACACAAGTAGGTTTTGTTGGGTTCTGGTATAAGTTGAAAATTTATATCTTTATGCTTCCACACACGTGTTAAGAATTATCCAAACTATTGAGTGTACCCCACCACAAAATAGCCAAAATAGAAATAGCTAAATCGATTGATGTGTCATAATTCAAATAAAAATTACTTTTACTAAATTACTTTGAATTTTACTCATAAGAATTTATCAAATAAACTACAAACTCTGAATTTACGTTTTATAATTGAATAAAATAAGTATTTGACGTAAAATGATGTAAAACTCTAATTCTAAAGTCCATATGGCCTAAAATACATTAAAAAGCCTAAAATTGTAATAAATATATTTATAAGAAAGATTAATTTATATAGGATTACGTCATCCCCTTCTCTCGAGGATGAATTTGTTAGTGATATTCCTCTAATGCAAAAATATTTGTGAAGGTTAATAGATTGTAAGTGTTATTTTCATTTATTAATAAAATATTGGGGTTGATTTTATCAATATTTTAGTAGTATTTTTAAGCATGTAATTCATGATATGGTGTAAAGTTATACGTGTACTCATATGACTATGTAAGACCTCTTATGTTAGTAATATATCCTCTAACGCCAATAGTTAATAATGGAAATTAGAGGACATCATGGTTGTGTATGTATTTGTTCACAATAATTAATAAAAATATTAATTTATTTATATCAATGTTCTAGCAAGTTTTATTATGCATGTAAATCTTAAATAGCGTAAAGTATAGCATGTGTCCATGTAATTAAGTTCAAAAGACATATTCAAAAGGGGTTATGAATATGGATACAATCCTATTTTAATACACAATTACTAAAATCAGTCAACGAGTCACAGATATTCGAAATGGCATTAGAGACTTGCATGCCACATATTTATATGGTGAGTATCATTCCATTCGGTATGAAAAACTAAAAATACATGTGCATAAATGTGTCACTCAAAAATGAGTATTTTGACAATAACTTGCAGATGAAGTAGACACATGAAATTCATTCTTGGCCATCAATGTCTTGCTTAATCATTGGATTAAGTGCAGGTAGACCTTAGATTTAATATGACATAGTTGTCTTATGAGCATAACGATCAATGCATCATTAGAACATTAAGGACTAATATTTATCTTGGTATAGGATAGCTCATGAGCCTAATGTGTCATTTCTCATATGCATATGGAGGCATGTGTACGTTCAATAAAGAATTTGTTACCTTATAAGTGAGTAAGGTGTTTGTGCTATACAGTTGGTGTTCGTTGAGAAGGAAGCCCCTGTCCAAGGTAGAGTATGGTCGGAAAGGAGTTTCCAATAGAAATATTTAACTAATGAGATAACATTAATTGGTCATATGATTGAGTTTAGGTGTTTAACTAAATCTAAGACTATTTCTCAATTGGGATAAAGAAAGACAAAAGATTTATATCGCATGGTCTTCACAATCAGAAAGGTTCATTGTAGTCTATTTCATTTCGTCTTAATTGGACTACGACTGGGCCATAAGCTAAGCTTTGCCCATATGATTTAAGTTATCATCAATGAAAATTAAAGATAAACCTAGAGAGTTATACACAAAAGGTGGGAATGCATGGTCAAATAATTTTTTAGTTGTAATTAGATTGGACTAAATAAATTACTATGGTATTTGTTGATGATGAGATCATCTATTAGAAGCACAATGGGGGCTTTAATTTAATTAATTGGGATTAATTAAATTAAAGAGTTTAGACACAATGGGCTTTGATTATTAATGGGGATTAATAATCATTAATAATCAAGAAAGACGTATGGGCTACAAATTATTAATAAGACTAACAATTAAAAGATTCATAAGCTAGAAGTTAATGAAAGAACCTTGCGCATGGAGCCCATATCTTGAAACCCTAGTGCTCAAAGTATTTAAACATGTTTAGAAGAGTTCTAAACACACTTTTACACTTAATTTTCATGTACCCTCCAAGCAAGAAAAAAGAATACTCTAGTCGCCCTCTCTCTTTCTTTTCTTGTCAAGAAAAACCTTCCAGCCCAAGGAATTTGCGCAAGAGCCTTGCAATAATTGTTATGAAAGGCATAGAAGGTGCTCCTTGTGGTTTTAGCTATGTGTACAATCTAGAAGTTAGGATTCAAGGGCAATGACTTAAGAATTACAAGAACAACATTTCTAAGGAGGTATATTTTAAGTATTCTTGTTTAAGTGATATCTTGCATGTTTTGTAATGAAAACAGATGGTCTTGTGGCATTACGTTCTACTGAGTGTTAAAAATACTTTTATATTTTAAAGTTTCAATTCTTACACGTCAAACCCCAGTGAAACCCAACATCCTATTCATAAGGAACTACAAATATAAACACAAGATTCCTTACTACACAAATCATTAAAACTCATTCGTGAGTCATAGATTTTCTGAATGAGCATTGGAGAATTAGTATGGCTTATACATGTGTACTATGTACTGAGTGTCACGCCACTTAAGATAAGATATTAAGAACACACATATAGATATGTCATTAGGAAATGACGTATTCAAACAATGACTCAAGGATTAAAGTAGATACATCGAGGTCACACTTTACTGTCCATGTCTTAGTGAATGTGCTAACTGCACATGGCCCTTAGACCTAAAACAACAGGATTGTCTTGTGCGCATAACTATTAGCATGTCATTACAATATTAAGAACTAACATCTATTTTAGTGTATGATAGGATCATGAGCCTAATATTCCATTGTCCAAATATGTTTGGAGGCATGTATGTGATCAATAAGGGATTTATCTTTATGCAAGTGAGTAAGGCATTTGTCCTATATGATCAATGTTCATTGAGATGAAAATCCTTGGCTAATGTAGTCTATGATCGAAAAGGAATTTGGGATAGGGCATTAGCCTCATGAGGTAGCATTGATCTAGTCATGTGACAGAACTAGTGAGTTTGAATAATCCATGGCTCTCTCTCGATTAGAACAAAGCATAACAAAAGGCTTATACCACACAATATTCACAATTGAAAGGGTTCATGTGACCCATTCACTTCACTTTAGATGGGCTACGATATGGGCTACAAGCTTAGTGCCACTCATATCCTTTAAACTATGCTTATTGCCAACTAAACCTAGAGAGTCACACACACAAGAAAAAGGCAATGGCTAGAAGGCATTTGCAAAGTGGTGGCCTTCTATGAGGCTTAAGAAATCTCGTAGTCAAATTAATTTGATTGTAACTAGATTGGATCAAATGGAATGTTGGTCTCAAGCAATTTAGTAAAAAGCAAATCATTATTCGATAACAAAATAAACTACAAAAAATAAATGAGACTTTGTTAGTGTGGTTGTATTATGTGTTACCATAATGATTATGGACTTTAAATCAAAACGAGCTCCCACTAGATTGTTCGAATCCCACAGTCCCTCAGATAGGAAATAAAAATTACATTGATATAATTTCCTTGGTGGGGGTTTGGATTATTTACTGGATATAACATTCATTTCACATATAAATCTATGCTTGCTTTGCCAACGCATCTCACGCATGATCTAGTCTTTTCCTTTGGCCCGTGGCCCAACAAAACCTCACATAACTAGATCTTGGCATTATTAGTTCATTTAAGTCACATCCACTGATTAACAACTCACCAGATTTAAATCCCACCCATGGCTACCCACTCTTAAGGTGAAATATTCTTTGAATGCTACATCCAATGCACTCGAAGCCATAAATGCGAATGTTCTCATATCATATACTAAGGCTACACTTAGAACTTTAAGCTTATTGGAGGGCCATAGCAAATAGTTTGCTATTACAAGTTAATATTGTTTGAGGAAGTTTTTGGTCTATGTAGTTTTAGGTTTCACTTTGCATGTTATTCATTTTCATACATTTCATACATCTATTATAAATAATATGCAAATAAAAACGTTGAAGATTATAAACTTCTAGATCTAATTTGAGCCAAGAATTGGATTGTGCACATGTACATGAAATCCTACACTATTACATAGTAATTTCTTGAATGCTCTTTTATCTTCATCTTCATGGCTTCCTTCATGGGGCCTACCACATCATGGAACCCTGAACAATACCAACTCGAGGTCTTCCATGTTTTACAAATATACATGGCATACCTTAGAAAATCCCTATTTTATATAATAATAATAAAACTTATTGGAAGATTTCTATATCTAACTATCACAAGACCAGACATGTTATATAGTGTCCAAGCTCTAAGTCATACGCATCCACTCACATTTATATATATATTTATGCCCTTAAAATCAATCATTATATCTACATATTGTCGAATTTTGTTGGGATTTGCACGTAAAAATTAAAACATTAAGGCATAAAAACATCATACAAACTTGGTGGAAATAAATGAAACAAATCTAAGCCATTTTAGTTCAAAAATACACAAGTTATCACACAAACAAGTAAAGGTAAAAATTTTACCTCTTGTAACATTTCCAATGAATTTGTTCACAATTCTTGACTCGAAGCTTTCAAACCCTAACCTCTGGTTTGTCCACACAACTAGAACGACAATGAGTTCCTTCTATGTTTTGCAAAACTCCATTTGCAAAGCTCTAATGCAAACTTTTTAGGCTAGAAAGAATTTTTGACAAGAAAAGAGTGCAAGAGAGTGGCTATAGTGTCTCTCTTTTCTTACTTGGGGGCTTACATGAAAATTTTGTGTCTCAAAAGTGTGTCTTGAATGGCACATCCTTGTACATGTATTCTCGATATCTCATATTGAACAACACAATAGTTACCATACAAATACAAAATGTACAAATTATACTAACTCTCGAATCACAGTGTTTTTATTTGCTTGCTATTTTACTTCTCTACTTGTGTCTTAAATTTTTTGAATTTTCAAAGGATTCATATTTATATTTTATCAGGTACGTACCTAGAGTAGTCATCAATAAAGGTAATGAAGTATAAAAAGCCTCCTCTCGCCATTTTATTAAATGGCTAATAAACATTCATGTGAACTAATTCTAACACCTTGGTAGTCCTTTTGGTATGTCCATCAAATGGACTTCTAGCCATATTGCCAAGTAAAGAACATTTTTAAGTTGGATAGGGTTCCTATTTCAATGGGTCAATAAGCCCATATTTTTTCAATTTGCTAATCACTATGTCCCCAAAACAGCCCAGTCTAAAGTGCCACAAATGCTTACGATTTGAACTATCCTTTGGACATTTTGTTTGAAATAGTATTAACCACACTACTATCATTCATATTCAGAAATATAAGCTATTCATGAGAGATGTGCCAACCAATTTATTATAGTAATAAATGTTGCATACTTTGCCTCTAAAAGAAAATTCATGATTCTCTTTTATTAATAATGGAATTAAAACAATGTTTTTAAACTCATTGAGCAAAAATAAACAATCTTTCAAAACAATGGCTAGATGATAATCCAACTGAAGCGATTCTAATAACAGTAGCTACAATACTTATTCAATTCTTCGGCTTGATCACCATTCACGCTTCTCAAATGTCCTACTTCTACCTATATACTAATGTGAAATACTAATATGAAGCAAAACATCAAAATTTAAAATCTAAGTGGAAAATATACTAATAAAACAATATGTTTTATGAATATAAAATGCCTTGCCTCGTGGCTCCTTCTTAATACTAGTAACTTAGTATAGTTTCTCTTCCAGTTTGATTTTATGTACATATATAATCAAGTTTGATTTGAATAAATATTTTTTGAAATTTTAAATTTCAAGACTCTTTATAGAAAATTTTTAGATTTTCAATTTTTTTTTAAAACTTAATTGAATGAATATATTTTTAATATTTTGTTATTTCTTATTAATCAAATTATTGTATATATCATTTTTATTGTTTATTAAAATTATAATATAATTAAATTAAATGATATTTAAAATTTAAGAAGATTAAGTAAATTCAATGAAACTCAAGCTTGAACTAATAATTATGAATCCAGCAGAGTTTCCAACTCTAAGTCTTTTTTTCTTTTTTTCAATTCGAGCTCAAGAATCAAGTTTGAAAAATTTGGAGTGTTCAACCGACTCGACTTGTTTGAGCTTAAAGTTGAAAAAAATAAAAAAGAGTACTTAACACAAATTCAACTTGTCTATGACTTAATTTTTCTGATTTGAGCTCGAGCTCTATATGATTTCTTTTTATTCGAGCTTGATAGCTTAAGAATTAAAAAATTAGAAGGTTCAACACAAACTTGACTCGTGCGAACTCAAAATTTAAAAATCAAGAGTACTCACAAACTCAAATTGTTTAGTTTCATAATCGGTGCCCGTAAGATTATTTCAATTTTTCCTAAACTTTTAATGAGTCACAGTTTTTATGAATTTTCAAACCGAACTATTCAAGTTGACGTGTTGTCCCTTGTTTTTTCTTGTATTCGCAGCGAGATCTTATTAAGATGCACACATCAAGATCAAGGTGGGTTCAAAATTTAGGATCATCCAACTGTTCATATTTGCTAGATTTATTCTGGCTGCTTTGATTCATATTTCCAGGAATTCATCACTGTGCGAACTCAAAATTTAAAAATCAAGAGTACTCACAAACTCAAATTGTTTAGTCTCATAATCGGTGCCCGTGAGATAATTTCAATTTTTCCTAAACTTTTAATGAGTCACAGTTTTTATGAATTTTCAAACCGAACTATTCAAGTTGACGTGTTGTCCCTTGTTTTTTCTTGTATTCGCAGCGAGATCTTATTAAGATGCACACATCAAGATCAAGGTGGGTTCAAAATTTAGGATCATCCAACTGTTCATATTTGCTAGATTTATTCTGGCTGCTTTGATTCATATTTCCTGGAATTCATCACTGTGCCTTGAGATCGCATCACTTTCATTCGAATTCTTCAAATTGTAGACTTGAATGAAAAAAAAAAAAAAACGGGATCCTTCAGAGAGACCATGTAGTTGTCATGAGAGATGCTGACAAGCCTATGCGATAGACAAAGAGGAAAAAATAGCTATGGAGAAATGTATGTGCTTGTGTGTGTGTGTAGTAGTAGTAGTACGGTGCCCAAGATACCACTCATTGCCCTCTATTGGCCCCTGCGAAGGCATGGTTTTCAAAAGACCCAACACAAGCTCGAACTACGTTCAGCTAATGTTTATCAAACGTGAGGAGTCTAATTATAATTTACATAAT
Source organism: Avicennia marina (assembly GCA_019155195.1). Taxonomy (NCBI): domain Eukaryota; kingdom Viridiplantae; phylum Streptophyta; class Magnoliopsida; order Lamiales; family Acanthaceae; genus Avicennia; species Avicennia marina. The sequence continues at coordinate 7,935,290 of CM032762.1, read as the reverse complement.
AAAAAGGTGAACTTAATTCAAACAAACAGAACAAAATCTATTATTATTAGTACAGGGGCATCTTGAGTCAAAGTCCGCAATTTTTTTTCAAAGAAAATCAAGAACATTTGTTACTTCACTAGAATCCACGAGTTTTTCTAATGTTAATTAAATTTTAAAAGCCTTCATAAATTCTCTCAAAAACTAAATAAGCAAACTGTAAATTAAGCAAACGTAACGTAGGTGTGAACCACCATTTTTTATTCATGATCTATTTTTAAATGTGTACTTCCCATACAAATTTAATGGCGCTCCGCATACTAAATGACCACAAACCTTGACAATTATATCACCCGTATTTAAAACCCCAAGCATGCAAATGTGGCCCTGAGTTGACGAAATGTCAGACAAGGATCCACATAATGGTTTCAGAAGATCAATTTAAATGTTTTAATGAAATTTTAACAGAAAAAAATGCGAAAGTTAAAAAAAGGAGGTTCAATTATATCACATCTGTGTTGAAAACCCCGAGCATTAAACGTGGCTCCTGAGTTGACGAAATGTCGAACAGGGATCCGCATAATGGTTTCCGAAGACCAACTAAAATGTTTCACAGTAATTTTAACAGAAAAAAATGCAAAAGTAAGAAAAGGAAGCTTAGAGAGCGGACGTCACATACAGCAAACAAGTTTATGATGAGTTGAGTATACAAAAAGAAATCCTAAAGAAAAGGAAGAAAAAGGTCTTCAAATGAGTAACAAGATGCACCATTAGCCAAATGAACAGCAAACACAGCCATAATTGCATAGAAGTCTTAAACAAGTATTCTTAAAAATAAGTCAAAAGAAAAGAATTTTTTAGAGAAGAATTTTTTAGAGAAGAATTATTATCCAACACGCACATTAGTTTAAGCTTCCTCAGTCGTCTGAGCACAACTCAGTTCCTCCTCTTCTTCTTCTTCTCTTCCTTATCAGATGCATTCTTCAGCTGTTATGCATTGTCAGAGTTAAAAATAAAAAAAACACAATAAAGCAGTGACCCCATGTTCCAGATATGTAAGAAGAAACATCCTCACCATGATAATGGGAACTCGAACAAAGACAGCAACAAAATCAGTGAATAAGGTTAGAGTATGCTTCACATAATCCAGATCCCCGGAGTGTGCCTTCTCAATAATATCCTGGGTATCAACTACTATATAGCCCACAAACACCAAGAGCCCAAAATACAACTGTAAGAGAAAAACCATGAAGTTAAGGCTCTCATCGAGATGGGAGCATGTGTGTGGATCAACGGTTGGAACCTCAAATGAGAAGTTAAGGGTTCAAATCCTATTGCTCCATTGGGTGGATGTGTGGTGGTTAAAAAAAAAAAGGCTCTCATTGACATCAGCTTTATTGTATTTATCACAATGGCATAACCAAGTCAAAAAACAAGTAATACCTCAAATTTTAAAAAGGCTGTAGAACCCCCAAAGATTGAGGTTGCGAAGTGCAACCAGAGAAGTATGGAGATGCCAGAAGAAAGCAGACCCCCCAGATACAGATACTCTCTACGTCTTGCTACCATGGCAGCCGCTGAGAAACAACCAAAGGCCACAGCACAACCAACAAAAGCACTAACAAGGATGCTACGACAGGAAAAATGCATTACATGAGAACTAGTACCAAACCGTGCTCCAAATTTAAACCAATCAAAATTATGTTACAGATAAGCCATTTGACCATCTCCAAACATTTAAGGCAAACTTTTTTACTCAAGTAGAATTTTTCAGAGCAAAGTTAACTTTATTTACAGGTGGTACACATTATCTATACCATCAATAAAGCATGAACAACTTAGAACGTTATACATTCTTAAAATTTTTGTGACAATTAGTATAACCCTACATAAGGTTGTCAACATAAATAATTAACACCATATGAAAAAAATTGTGGAGTTAATATTTACTAAATAACATCAAGCACAAAACTTTAGAAGAAACTTTTTCCAAATTCTTGAGTGAATTTGGACTGGAATGTTCATTTTAATATTCTTGCAATTCAAACAAAGAGGATTATGAAATCTAGTAAAAGATGTACGTCTGAACACAAGTAAATGTTCCGTATTCATAATGGTGAATCTATAAAATACGTTACTGTCTTGAAAAATTAAAAAGAAAAGTCTATATTGCACGATAAAATACTTACTCTATTCTATTATTTTCAGGTTACATGGGGATAAGTAAATGAAAGAATAAATTTATTTAAGATACTTGTGAAACAAGATTAATCACATCTAAATAATTTTATCTAAAGAAATCATATTTAAAATGAACAGAATAATTTGTCTATTCTATGCAATTGCCTGTAAGTAATGATATAAAATAAATTGAATAATTTGATTATGGACAAGAGTCAAGTAAACTTAAGCATATTAAAACTACATATGATTCTTGAAACTATACACAAAGTTGAAGAAATGAAAAAATATTTCGAAAAATTACAATAATATGTTTAATTTCAAAATGAGTATAATTCGCTATAATATAAAAGGTGTGTTCCATTCTAGCATGTATGAATAATAACAATAATAACTTCCAGGACTGAAAAAACCAATAACACAGAAAACGAACTATTGAAGAGACATCAGCACATAAACATGAGAAAAAAATTATTTTAAGCAAGTTATATGCATATCTCTATATATGCTTACACAACTTATAAACTCAAGAACAGAAAAGTGCAGAAAAGCAAATGCTATCATCCAATGTTTTCAAAACTTTGTATAAAAACAAACATTTGAGCATATAAAAATTTTTAGCTTACAATATTTTAATAACAAACATTTTTACTTATTTTATGGATGAAAAGAATGAATTAGTCTCCAAGAATGCATTCTAATTAATTAAAGTATTTCTCAATGTTATTGCTTTTATACTCCCTATAATATGTTTAAAGTTTTCTAATAAATAGTTAAATAAATAAAGAAATAAAACATTCTAAATCCAGCACACTTTCTCTCTACTTCTATGTGACAATAACTCCAGTTACTTAGAGCACAGATTAATAAGATAACATTTTCAGGAAGACAAAAACAAATCATGCAAAAGGTGTACCTCTTACAATATAACCACAAATGCAAGCACTGAAGCTGTTATTTGTAAATATGGATAGAGAATTATCTTTATAAGTTATTAGCAATACAGAAAACAGGCACTGATATATAATAGTCTCCAAAAGTTTCCAAAGCCTCCTTCAGCAATGTTTTGCACAAATAAGGTTTAAGCCAGGCGGATAGTCAAAGCTATATGATGTATCAAGATTCTGTAGCAACAGAGCCCAAAATAATAACAAACTCTGCACAACAGGCTCAAAAGAACATAAAAGCCTTCGTAGCACTGTCCAATACAAGGACTCTGTTTGGAACCGTTTTTGAAGGTTCCACATCTTCAAAAACATATAGAAAACTATCTCAACATAACATACCTAAAATAAATATACAAAAACTTCAAAATTTAACAATCAACCCTTTCAAAATAACTTGCATTTATCCAAGCATGTACCATAGAAAATAATGTTTATCGCTATATATCATCCTATTATCATTATGAAGACCAAATATACACCAAAAAAATTTTTACACTCAGAATTATTCACACCAAAAAACAAAAACCCTAATGCTTACACACGCAGAAAAAGGCTTTCAAACAAGATGAAGACATACTGCAGCCCAAAATTCAAACAACAATAAAAGCTACAAAATAAAAGCCACATGCTACAAAACAGCAACAGGCTCGGAATATATATTGAAAACAGTGTACTTTAATAAGACATGTACTTTAAGTCAAAATCAATGGCCAATTCAATCAGGGGACCGATAGAGGCTCCTTCAAAGAGTGCTGCAGCCATAAGAAGAGACACCCTCCTTCGCTGTTGATTATAAGAAACTGTAAGGATCAATATTGCTCCACAGAATTGTAGAACTGAGAAGAATACCATTAACCATACCTCTTCATATAGAGGTGTAGAGAGCAGCCAAATTATGCTACCCATGCATCCAAGGGATGTCAGAAATCCACCAATATTCCAAAGAATGTGAAGATAAGCACCAACTGCTGATGCCACCAGAGCACAACATAGCGAGAGATAAACCTAAATCAAGCAGCACAATGCAAAAGTCTCTCTCTTTATTCTCTCCTTTACAATTGTATAAGTAAACATAAATAAATTGGAAATCAGATCATTATTTCTCGCTAGACGATATTACTCCGCCACCATCAACAAATTGATAAACCATGTTAAATGCTCTCTGAAAAATAAATCAATCAATAGACTTAAGGAGAGGGGATGGGGTCGCGTAACAAATTGTAACAAGATATAGAAAAGGCTATGTTGAGATTCAACCGGCTTTGTTGTTTAGCAAATCAAATAACGTTCGAAAACTTTTAAGACAGGAATAAGGGGGCAAAGGGCATCAATTTGTCTGTGAAATTTAACATAATTCTCGTCCAAAGGAGATTGACAAAATAAAATTTATTTGAAAAACAAAAGAAAAAGGGTTGATGACAATCAAAACGGTCATCCGTTTTCCACCCGAATAGAGTAAAGATTCTCAATTCTGATGATAACAAAAGAAATTGATTCACCTATTCCAGATTAAGATCAACAAAGTCAATATTAACCTAATTTAAAAAATTTATACATCCACAAGCCACACTTTCAGAAGAAAAATTCAACTCAAAATTTCAATTAAACTTTCAAGAACAATTAAATGCCCATAAACTAGTTGCGGAGTCCTCCGAGAGGAGATTGGAAGACAGTAAAAAAAGAATCAAGGGGAGAAATACCTGTTTAAGATGTGTTTGAACGACCGAGGATATTTGCCGGAAATTCTTGAGTGACTCGTAACTCCAGCGATGTCGAGAAGCAGATTGCGCATCAAAGAAAGAGAAGAGAGAATCCATCGTTATCTTTTACGCTCTTTGCTTTCGAAACCAACACTTAAATTAGATTGTCATAATTAATATGTTATATACCGGAGCTGCGGGAAGCTTCCTCGAAATTACATGCCCATTTTTAAACGTTAAATCTTGTAAAACACGATTGAAAAAACATAATTATTATATTTTTTAAATTATATTTTTTTTTTATTTTTATATAATTTTTAAAATAATAATATTTAAAAATTAAAATTAAAATTTAAAAGTAAACAAATTTTACATGTATTATATATTATACGATGACATGACTACATGTCCGTGAGAAAGTAAAGACGGAATAGAGAATAAAACGTGAGAAAAAAAATTTGATCTGATTGTATTATACGTATGTTATTTTTGTAGTTAAAATTTATGGGCCATTTTACTTTAATTTTATTTTCTGATTTTCTTTCAGAATTAAAAATGAAAAAATTTTTGATTGGTAGATATTTGTTATTTATTTGTATTTTTATAATTAATTAATAAATTCATGTATAATATAATAACAATTAAATTATAAATAATAATTAGTTTTAAAATGTGAATATAAGCGTTTGTATGTGTATATAATGATTTAATTAAATTTGGAATACTTGTATATACTTGAAAAGTAAATAGTTTAATTTAATTTAAATAAAAATTGTTTAATAAAATATTTAATTGTGTAAATTTAGTGGTTGGCATGAAAAATGATAAAAAAATAGTGACATGCTGCAAGTCAACGGTGTTTAATGTATCAAAAAGAAACATATTCTACTCAAATAATCTCCCCGGCTTTCTCGGAAAATTCCTAGAAATTTCCAGTATGTTGTTCTATTGGTATTTTGCGATTCAGAAACGCTCCAAACGCGGTCCTCAAATGAGTTTGCGTTGCCACGCGGCAACACCAATGAGAATTAACCGTGTCATCACTTTAGTCTTATGGACACGACACGTACAGTGCCCCGTACAGAACCGGCGGATTATTGTTCTGCCTGTCATCATATGCATATCATATAATTAAAATATATACACACACACATATATATATATATATATCATATAATAGGAAGAAGGGAGTGTAGAATAAAAATCTTGCAATTGAATTTTTATTAATAAAAAATTTGTACCAGTATAATTACAATTTGAATCAAATGAATTTTTGTGAGTTTTATTCCCTAATTTGGTACTCTTATTCTTCCTTCAACTTGCAAGATTTAAATGTTGATCGAAGAATTCGATTAAAACTGGAGGAACTTTGAAATTTGATCCTCTTTGATATTGACCGAAACCTTCAGTAACGTTAATCTGGTTTAGCATATTAAATGTAGATTAAACGCTAAAATTTGATAAATCTTTAGAAAAAATACTTTGAATTTGATGACGAACACTTTCAAACTTTTTGAAATTGGTAGAGAGGATTTTAACTCCTTGAATGCTTCTTCTCTTAAAGTCTTTTATTGCTTCTTCGGTTATTGTGTTGTCTCCACTAGTTGTTTGTTGTCATTGTCTTGTATTGATGTTCTCTAGTTCTTGTCTTGTGTGAACCATCAAATCTTGTCCCTGTTTATAGGGGTGAGGAAGCCTGACTACCACATATATTGAGTGACGTGGCGCAGTCTGATTGGCTGTCACGTCTTGATTTATGATATTGATTGTCATGATTTCCTCCCTTTACAGTTGTCAAGGTGTAAATTACGATTTATCAAATAAGTAGCCTTGACACATAGCGCAATTTGATTAGCTATCTTGTCTTGATTTACGACTTTGATCGTCATAATTTACTCCTATTATATTTATTAAGGTAGTAATCATGACTTACAAAATGAGTAGTTGTGACATGTGATGTAATTTGACTGGCCCACTATAACATCATATTTGTATTAAAATATCAATTTTATTTATTATTTAATTCTAAAAATCGTATTTAGTTAAATTCTTAGAATATAAATAATAAAATTGTAATTTTAATTGATATTTAATGCAATAAAATTTCACGTGGCGACATCCGATTGGACAAAATTATTTACTTGCCTACAATGCCCGCTCAAAACTTATTTATGAAAAATTCGATTTTGGAGTAAACAAGACTAGAACATTTTTTTTTTAGTTTTTGTTTTTTCTTTTTATTATTTTATTATTTTATTATGTTCTTTTCTTTTCTTCTTCTTCGTGTTTCTTTTCCTTTCTGCAAAGAGAAGCAATCGACCATCTCCACCCGGATCTTCGGTATCTTTCCCCTTCCGTTCGAGATTGCAACCCCAGAAGTCTCGCCCTTTGAGGCACATTTCCAATTGGGGGGAGCATGATTAGGTTATAAATGTCTATCATCCGCTTGGAGCTTTCAGCCACGCTCACTGCCTCCATCTCGAATCAACCCTCCGACAATCTTAACAACATTAGTCGCTGTTCGAAGCCATCAAACAGGATACCGTGTAAGCATAGGGAAAAATACCGTTTGATTCAGCCATGCCCGTCCTCGCCATCCTTGAGCTTTCCCTTGGTTAGCACCGCTTCGCGCAGGTTCGGGCGCACATGGATAGGCAGTGGCTGCGTGGCACCTCGTCTTGACTGGATAGGAGTAGCTTCTGGCTGCACACGGCTAGACGTCATTATCAAGCCTCGCAGTCTCCATCGCTGAGCAAGCGCGCTGGGCAGGCAGCGGCCAGCGATGTGCGGTGCAGTGTCACGGGTGAAGTGGTGTTGCTATGGCCGCATGCGATTCGTCGTTGCTCTTACCGCCGGACATGCGCCGGAGAGATGGTAGTGCGCAGTGCCTCACCGTGGGTTGAGTGAGACAGTAAAAAGAGAGAGAGGCTGGGAGTCATGGGGTCTGATCCGTCTCCTGAACACCGGGGTTGAGTGAGGCTAGTCAGCCGGGGTTGATGTGTAGAGTCGCGCAATACCATCCCTAAGGTTGATGTTGGCAGGGATTTCACATTTTCCCCCACTCAAAACCCATGCAAGATTCTCCTACAGCAGGGGTTTCTATTTTTGAAGCTGACAAATTCCTTTATGATTATTAAAAGGAATATCTGGAGAAATTGTGGCTGGCTTTCATGAGCGGATAAGGAAGACCCCGGCCGAGTTAATCTCCTCCCTTAGTGATAGTGTTTCATTGGTTATTTAGTCAATGAAAAGCCTAGGCCAGTTTTATATTTCTCACTTAAAGGTTTTACTGGGCAAATTGTTTGCTAAAGCTACAGCTTATGATGATGTGAGGTCTCAAGCATCTAAGAAGCTAACCAATGAGGTCCTTGCCCAGTAGCTTAGTGAAGCTCGAGGTCGCTTGCATAAAGCCCAAGCTGATGAGAGGAAGAGGGATGAGCAAATTGATTGGACAAAGACAGAGTTGAAGAATGTGGAAACCCAACTTGTAGTTTTCAAAAAGAAGCAGGAGGAACTTTTCAAGTCTTTGGAGTTGCAGCTCGAAGCTCATGAAGGTGCTTTAGCTGAAGTCAGAGAAATGGAGGAAGACATCAAGATCATAACTAAGACTCCTCCATTAGATGGCGAGATAGCCAAGGCTTTGAAGTCTTCGGGGGCTTCTGTTGAGGCTGCCAAGAAGGGGTTGGATGATTTGAAGCTTTTTGACTATACTTGTTTGCTTTCACCATTTGTATTCAAAGTGTTGTAATCATTAACCTATGAATTAAATGTTTCTTTTACCCATTGTCAATGGATTGCTTTTTTTATTGAACTTGAAATTTATCATTTTGTTTCAAGCTGCCAATGTACTCTACAAAAGGATCAAGTCATAACGTAGTTTATAGTTTATACTCTTGTGAGTTAGGAGCAACTTACAGTTTAGATTTATGTGTCAAGGAGGGTTCATTTAACGATTTTGATAGTTTAAACTCATATCAAGGAGTGTAATGACTTGAAATTAGATCAGATAATTTATACTCGTATCAAGGAGGTTTTCTTGTTTTTCAAGGGTAGTATTTTTTTAGGAATTTCCCATTGATCGGACCAACCCTTACACTGTCTTGATCGATGAGTTTACAGGTACCATTTGTATAAACCTCTCGGACGACATATGGTCTATCTCACTTAGAGGTGAACTTGTTTTCCAATGCGGTGAGTAAGGCTGATGGGCTTACTCACAGTGAGCACTAGTTCCCCAACTTGGAAAGACCAGGCACGCACCTTTTCGTTGAAGGCTTCAGATAGGCAGGCTTGATAACATTTGAGCCTTTGTTGTGCGTTAAGCTTCTTTTTGTCAAGTACCTCCAATTCTTTAAGACGCAAATGGGCGTTGTCTTCCTCAGTCAATCCCTCTTGCATGGCAACTTGCAGTGATAGAATTTGCTGCTCAAGGGGGATGGCAGTTTTAACCCCATACACACCAGTGCATAAAGAATTGCTTGCGTAGGTATCCTGAAAGTGGTTTGATAGACCCATAGAGCTTCCTTAATCCTTTCGTGCCAATCCCTTTTTGACTTTGACACCACCTTTTTCAACAGGTTGCACAAAGTCTTGTTGAAGGCTTCTGTGAGATCGTTGGCCGGAGCATGGTACATCGAGGATTTCCTTTGCTTGAATTCGAACCTTTGACATAATTTGTTAATGGTGTTGTTGATGAATGGCTTCCCATTATCGGTGATGATATACTGAGGAACTCCATATCTATAGATAATGTTGATACAAATGAAGTCAGTAACATTTTCCTTTTTTACTTTCTTGAGAGGGATTGCCTCTACCCATTTGGAGAAGTAGTCGTAGCAACCTAGATGTAAAGGTGACCAGAAGATGACTTTGTTATGGGTCTGACGTCGTCCAATCCCTAAGCATCAAACGACCATGAAGCTACTGTTGGGTGTAATGGCTCAGGCGGATGATAAATGAAGTTAGCATGGTACTGACATGCTTGGCACCTTTAAGCGAACTCCATGTAATCTTTCATCATTATCGGCTAGTAGTATCCCGTTCTTTTGATCCGGAAGTGAAGTTTTAGTCTGGATTGATGGGCACCATAAATCCCAGAATGTGCTTCCTCCATGGCTTAAATGGTTTCATCATTGCCTAGGCAGTGTAGGAATACTCTATACAGGACGCTCTTGAAGTAGATAAAGTAGGCTGCTTGGCATCGAATGTCAACCTGTTGACGTGGATCGTTTGGTAATTTCTCGTATTTCAGGTAGGTTACGAATGGTTGGTGCCAGCCTTCTTTTTCCACGTTGAGTACTTCTATGAAGCAATTGTTGGTGGCACTACCCATTTCTTATATATGGGGACATGACACTCGGTATTAGGCAAGGACAAAGCGGAGGTAAGCTTAGCCAATGCATTTGCCTGCTTGTTTTTACTTCTCAACACATGTTCAATTGTGACACATCCAAACTATCCCATAAGTGTATTGGCGTAGATGTAGTACAGAAGCAATTTTGACTTCTTGACTTCATACCCTCCCTGCAGCTGGTTGATCACCAACTTGGAATTGCCATATACCTTAAGGTGGAGTTGTTTGATGTCCATGGCTATCTCGAGTTCAATGATTAAGGCTTGGTACTCAGCCACATTGTTGGAACAATTTTCTGTGAGGCTGAACGAGTGAGGCAAGACTTCGCCTTCTAATGTCACAAACATTACCCTTGCACTGGCTCCGCCCCTATAGGAGGCTCTATCGAAGTACATCTTCCATGGAAGAGTGATTTCGACTATCAGAGCATCTTGTCTGGCAGGTCATCAGACATACCCCATTCAGTTGGAATAGGATGGTCTGCCAGAAAGTCAGCCAATGCTTGTTCCTTCACTGCCTTTTGTGGCACATACACAATTTCAAATTATTAGAATTGTAGGTACCATCTTGCGAGCGTGTAAGAGAGAATGAGCTTTGTCATGACGTACTTTAATGAGTTAGCCTTAGACACCAAGCGAATTGTATGAGCTTGGAAGTAGTACCTTAATTTCTAGATGGCAAAGACAAGCACCAAACGGATTTTCTCAATCGGCAAGTATTTGAGCTCGTTTGGTGTCATCATCCTGCTTAAGTAGTAAAGGGCGCTTTCCTTTCATCATTTTCTTGGGCTAATAGGCCCCCTACTGAGTATTCTTATGCAGCAAGATACAGAATCAAAGGACGGTCAGGCATTAGGGCTACCAATACTAGAAGTTTTGTTAGGTAGGACTTGATTTGGAAGGCCTTCCTGTAGTGTTCATCCCATTTGAATGGAATGCCTTTCTTTATAGGTCTATTGAACGATTGACAGCAACCTGCGAGATTTGAGATGAACCTTCGAATATATGCCAGTTTTCCTTGCAAGCTTTTGAGCTCATGGATATTTTGAGGCTTTGGCATCTTCGAAATGGCGTTGATTTTTGCCTGCTTAATCTCGATACCTCAATGGTAGACGATGAAGCCTAAGAACTTGCTAAAAGCAACCCCAAAGGTGCATTTCAATGGGTTCATCTTCAGCTAGTACCTTCTAAGGCGTTCGAAGACTTTCCTAAGATCATCCAGATGGTCCACCTCCTTCTTTGACTTGATCACAAGATCGTCAATGTAGCATTCGACATTCTTATGGAGCATATAATCGAAAGTCTTCTGCATGGCCTTCTGGTATGTAGCTCTTGCAATTTTGAGGCCAAAAGATATCACCTTATAGTAATATATGCTCTTAGGTGTACGAAAGGCCGTTAATTCTTCATCCTCCGGTACCATGCGAATTTGGTTGTACCCGAACGATCAGTCCATGAATGAGAGAGCCTTGTGCCCCATAGTAACATCGATGTGAGCTTGGTGATGGGTAGAGGAAAATCATCTTTTGACCATGCCTCGTTGAGATTTCTGAAGTCAACACACACCCGGATTTGTCCACTCTTTTTTTCTGACCAGGACAATGTTGGAGATCCACGTGGGGTATTTAACTTTCCAGATGAATCAAGCCTTGATCAATTTATTGACCTCTACTTCGATTTGAGTAAGCAATTCTAGTTTGAACCGGTGTTGTGCTTGTTTAACAAGCCGAATTTCTTTCTTTATCGACAGGTGATGTACGACCACCTTCGGGTCTAGGCCTGGTATTTCCTTGTATGACCAAGCAAACACATCCTTGAATTCTTTGAGAGGCCCCATGTACATCTCAACTTCTTCATTTGTCACCAAGGCACTAATGTAAATGGGCTGAGGATCGCTGCTATCCCCTAGGTCCACTTCTTTTAATTCATCTATAGTGGACTTGGTTCCTACCTCTATTTAGAGTAGCACAACCTCAGCATCTTCTTCGATGCGCTGTCCTTCTTCACATAATGTAATGTGGTTAGACGAGTCCAAACTTTCTTTATTATCATCCTCTGCCACTTGAGCTTTAGTGAAGACGACTCTTTGGAATCTAGCTTTAAGAACTCTATCGCAGGATACCACCAAATCCGTTTGTTGCAGCATGCGAGAAGGGATCAAGCTTCGAAACTTTTCATCATGCTTCGATGTCTTTCTGATGCCCCCTTTTGCCTTCCAGTACTTTTGTTTTTTAGGTGGACCAAGTCTTTCAAAGATCGATACTCGTGCTGGCTTGCTCTCAACCTTTGAAGAGTGGTCGGCCTCAATGACATTGTTAGTGGTAGCCCTTCTTATGGCAATACGGACGGGGCCTTTGGGCTGTTCATACCCAAGCCCTACTCACGGAGTTTGATTTGAGGATTTTAGAGGAAGTTTCCTTAATGGCGATTGCTCTTGCGGGTTGTGTCCAGCCTTAATGAGGAGTTTGTACACCTTGAGACCGAAGCTTTTTGCAATCTTCAACTCCCGAGCCTCTTGGCATTCCCCTATAGCTTCTTTAGGCTGTGGGGCTGGTGCTTTGCTGTTGATTTAGGTCAGTGGCAAGGTCAGACCTTTAAGAGCATCGTCAATCACCGAGCTTTTGCCTTGATGGCTTTTGGGATGCACCTTTTCGGCCTCATCTTTCTTTACTAAACTATCTTATTATTTTTCTTGGCTTTGGGAGCTACTAGTTTTAGGAGCTCCGACCTTATTCAAGTAATACTTGGCATCGACGAAGTGGGCTTTAGCTTCAGCGAAAGGCTTGCAATCGCCTAACACTTTCTTCACAGCACCGTTGCAGCAATACTTGAACCATTGATGCCACGTATAAGGGACTGCTCCATTCTCATAGAGCCATGGCCGTTTGAGAAGTAAGTTGTATGATGTTTTAGCATCAATGGCATGGAATAGGACAGTTGACTCCATGTCATCTATGAACAGCTCCATCCTCGTGGTGCCTAAAGCTCTCTGCCCCCTTGGTTGAATCCTTGAATCATCAGGTGGCTATTCGAGAGCTTAGCGGTCGGGATCCCCAACTCTCTTAGTGTCTCTAGGGGCAAAATATTGAATATAGAGTTACCGTCAACCAGGATTCTATTGACCCTTTATTCGTTGACGTAGCTCGTCACAAACAATGGCTTATAGTGGGGTCATGACCCTAGCATCAAATCTTCATTCGTAAAGACCACTATAGTCGTAAGGTCTTCAATGGGCTCTTAGCTTTTCTTTTGGAGGCAGCCAACTTCATTAGGGGAGTTGCTCGTCTCATCAACTCCATTTGTTTGGTTGTCGAGGGTGATGGTGTTAACATTAACATTATCATCCTCTAACGTGAAATTCCATGACTTTATCCTTGAATATAAAATAGTTATGGATGGGGTGTCCGACTAAGTGGTGGTACTTGCAATACTTGGGATCATTAGTCTTCCCAACTTTTGCAGGCCGCTTCATCTCTAGCAGGTCAATAAGTTTAGCCTTTAGTAAGTCGTCAAAAATCCCAAGGACGTTTGTGTTTAGGAACGGGTACGTCTTGGCCTGCATCTCCTTCAAGGTCGGCCTCTTTGGCATTGGAACCTCTTTCGTTTCAGCAAGTCTTTCCTTTGCTGGCGGTTTAACAGGTTTCGCCTTAACCGTCATTAACTCCTTGACTGGTGCCTCGGTGGCGGGTTTGCTGGAGAAGGGCTTGCCCCTCTTTTGTTTCTCCTTGGACTCTTGGGAGTCTTGTATGGGTGGACCATAGACTCCGTTGGCCGCCATGCTCAACTTCATATCATGAGCACGAGTAGCCAACTCTTTGAAGGTTTTTGGTTAGATCCCTTGTAGGATGTATTTCAATCCCTAGTGCATTCCTTGAATGCACATTTCAATGCCTGAAGCTTCTAAAAGCTTGTCCTTGCAATTCAGGCTCTTATTCCTCCAGCGATTGATGTATCCGATGATAGACTCATCCTTCCACTGGCGAGTGTTAGTAAGTTCGATCATACTAACCGTTCACTTGGTGCTATAGAAGTGGTTGAGAAATTCATGCTCCAACTGTTCCCAGCTGTCGATGGATTTTGTCCAAGTCAATGTACTAGTTAAAGGCATTTCTTTTTAGAGACCAGACAAATTACTTGATAAGGAGGTCACCATAGGTTCTAGCGTCGTTGCAAGTCTCAATGAAATGAGCTATGTGCTGCTTTGGATTTCTCATTCCATCGAATTGTTGGAACCTGGGGGATTGTTAACCTACTGGCATCTTCAGGCCATCAATCTGAGCCATGTATGGCTTTGCGTAAGTTAGGGGCGATTTGGTGGTCCCTTCAAATTTACTTTTGATGGCCCCTTCGATGAAATCTTTTAGTTGATCGAGGGGGATGAGCCACTTGCAGAGGGTTGCAACTCTTTAATAGTAGGCCTTTTTCTTTTGTCTGGCTACTGCTTGGATGTCTCGACCTTATCATGAATTTATTGAGGCTTTTCTTTAATGTGACTAGCCTCGGCTGGTTCCGCCTTTTCCATTAACTTAGAGATTTTAGAGTCTTATTTTTGTACATACTTGGCAAGACCCTTAATTAACCTAGTCAATGTAGTGACTTGATCCACTAGACTTGAGGCACCAGTCATCATTGCTGGAGTAGTGTTGAAGCCGAGTGAGACAACTGGGCGAGGGCTAGAGGGCGATGAACCATTCTTATTGTCCTTGCTCTTTTGGCCTGGGTAGTATGGTTCGTTAGTAGTCTCAAGGATGGCAACTGGCTCAGAGTAAGTTAACTGCCTTACTTGACCCCTAGTGACAACGCCTCTTTCGGGAGTAGCTCCTAAAGTATATGGGTGGTAGTTTTAGATGACTTCACTTTTTCTCCAGCCATTTGAGATTTTTGAATTTGCTTTTTTGTTGAGAGAAGAGACGAGAGGTAGAGAGGTCCTATTAGGCGTGCTAGAAATTGTAAGATAAAAATTTTGTAATTGAATTTTTATTAACAAGAAATTTGTACAAGTGCAATTACAATTTGAATCAAATGAATTTTTGTGAGTTCTATTCTCTAATTTGGTCCTTTGATTCTTCCTTTAACTTCAAAGACTTGAATATTGATTGAAGAATCCAGTTGAAACTGGGGGAGTTTTGAGCTTTGATCCTCCTTGATGTTGACCAGAGCCTTCAGTAACGTTAATCTACTGGTTTAGTATTTTGAATGTGGATCAAATGCCAGGATTTGATAAATTTTTAGGAAGAACGCTTTGAATTTGATGACGAACTCCTTTGAACTTCTTGAAGCTGGTAGAGAGGATTTGAACTCTTTGAATGCTTCTTCACTTAAAGTCTTTTGTTGCTTCTTCTGTAATTGTGTTTCTACACTGGTTGCTTGTTGTCTTTGTCTTGTGTTGATCTTCTCTGGTTCTTGTCTTGTGTGAACTATCAAATGCTATCCCTATTTATAGGGGTGAGGAAGCCTGACTGCCACATTTAGTGAGTGACGTGGCGTAGTTGTAATGGTTGTCATGTCTTGATTTAAGGTATTGATTGTCGTGATTTCCTTCCTTTATATTTCTCAGGGCATAAATTATGATTTGCCAAATAAGGAGCTTTGACACGTAGCGCAATTTGACTGACTATCTTGTCTTGATTTATGGCTTTGATTGTCATGATTTCCTCTTTTTATATTTGTTAGGGTGCAAATCACGACTTGTCAAATGAGTAGTTGTGATATGTGGCGTAATTTGACTAGTCCATTATAACACGTGTGGATCATATTTGTATTAAAATATCAATTTTATTTATTATTTAATTCTAAAAATCATATTTAGTTAAATTCTTAGAATATAAATAATAAAAATTAATTTTAATTGATATTTAATGCAATAAAATGTTACGTGGCGACATCCGATTGGACAAATTTTTTTACTTGCCTACAGGGAGTTCATAGTAATTTATGGAATTTTGATCAAATTCTTAAATTTCAAAATTTTGAGGGAAGTTTCACTTTTTAAAAATATTTTTATTAAATTATCTATAATTATATTTATATATAATAGCAAGAAAGTACTCGATCAATTTTAATCCCCTTTCAATTCTAATTTTCTAGGATTTTGAATTTCTTATTAAGTTAAAAATCTTCTATTGGCTAGACAATTTTTGACCAAATTCTCGAACTTCAGAATTTTGGAGGTATTTTGATTTTTTAAAAAATATTTTTAGTAGATAAGCTTATCTATATCTATATCTAATAGCAAAAAAATATTTGACCAATTTTAACCTCCTTTCAGTTCTAATTTCCTAAAATTTTGAGTTTTTTATTAAGTTAAAAAACTTCTATTAGTTGGACTATTAATGATATATTTAATATTTTTCTAAATTTTTAATTTATAAAAAATGTTGAATTAGTTCAATAATAAACAAACTTTTATAAGTTTTAAGGCTAAAAGTATTGTCTGATTAGTAGAATGTATCTGTTTTGTGTGTGTGTGTGTTAACAATAAAGACATTACTATAATTTGCATCTAAATAATAGTTGATAAAAATTACTATTTTAAAATTATAATTTAATTTATTAAATATGTCTTAGTGTAGTAGGCTTTTAATTTTTTCTTAAATTATTCTTTATTTTTAAAAAAATGTTTTATTATTTAAATTATAAAATGTATTACTGACTTAGACAATGCTATTATTAAAAAAATTTAAAAAGTGACTATTTACATAAAAATAATAAAAAAACCCAATAATGATTGGTACTTTTCCTAAATTTATCATAAATATGAGCATATTTTAAAATTTTTAAGTATATATTATTCATACAAATTATTTAATTCCTAATTATTTTGATAGAATTTATAATTCTAATATTATAACTCAATTTATCAAATAAAACTTAGTGTAATGAGCCATAAAAAGTTTTTCAGGTTATTCTTTATTTTTTAAAATTTTTTATTTAAAAATTATAAAAAATTTATGTACTTCATTAATGCTATTATTAAAAATAATTGAAAAGTAACTCTTTTATATAAAAGTAATAAAGAAAAATATAATAATAATTGATATTTTTCTCATTCAATCATAAACTGAGTGTGAGTATATTTTAATCTTTTGAAATATATCTATTACTCATACAAATTATTTAATTACTAATCAATCGTATATACAAAAGAAACTTATTATGTTGCATACTCTCATTATTTATTTTTGTTTAATATTATATTCTTTATTTTTACTATTTCACATATTCATTTTTATTTTTGCAATATAGATTTTCTTATTTAATTTTTTCTTACACCTTTCAATTACATTGTGGCACCAAAATTTAATTTTCATAATATTTGTATATTTTTAAGCCTTTTGATTCAAAATGCATAAATACATGTTAAAAGAAAAAAATAGTTTATATTAACTATAACTTAAATTTTTTATGCATAATTTTTTCAAATAAAAATTAGAAAATATTACAATAAATTGCAATTAAAAATATTCATCAAAAAAACAATCAATGTAGGAAAAAAATAAGGGCATTATTGTTTCATTAAATGAAAATAAAAATTAAAAAAATCATACAAAATAATTTTTTTAAAAAATAAAAATCATACTGTATAAGCTCAATTTTTAAATAAATTTGTTCTAATAAATATGAATCATTCATTTTTTTTCAAAATTATGATCTATTTATGCATGTATAACATAAATAATTTTAACAAAAATCTGAAATTTACAAAATTTATAATATAAGAAATTTATACATCATACAAATTTTCAATTTTTTAAAACAAGGAAAACAAAACTATATAAGTTCAATTTTTAATAAAATTTATTTAATATGCAAATTTAATATGAGTTTTTTTTTGAAAACTATAATCTATCCATGTATATATGGTACAACTAATTGTGACAGAAATCTTAAATTTACAAAATTTATAATTTTTAAATAAGTTGAAAGCATTGGATTTTTCAAAAAAGTTTAAAATTCTTTTTTAATAGTCTTCAAGATTTTAAACGGCACATTATTTTATTAAGATATTTTTTTGAAAAGATTAATATGTTTTAATAAATGTGAAAAATTCTTAAAAGTTAAAACACTTTAGAAGAAATAAGACACAGCATAAAAATAATCAGATTATAGTTTGGTATATTTGATTGAAGAAAATATTAGTTTTAGATATATTAACATTAAAGGCATATGTAAATTTTTAAATTGATTTAATAAAGAAAATAAAAATTAGAAACATATTACAATAAATTTCTATCAAAAATAAACATCACAAAAACAAAACACAGAAACATAAATCAATTGATTGTTATTGAATGAAATTATATAACTATAGAAATTCATGCACAAGAAATTATTTTATAAAAATACAAATCAAAATTTATAGTTTAAAATTTTAACTTTTAAATACTTTTTTAAAGTGAAAATTTAACATGAGTCATTTAAATTTTCCGAAACTATGATCTATCATGCATATAAAAAAAAAATTTTAACAAAAATCTTAAATATACAAAATTTACAATTTAAAAAACTCATACGTACCAAAAATTTAAAGAAATGAAAACCAAACTACATAAATTCCACTTTTGAATAAATTTATTTTTAGTATGCAAATCCAATATGAGTCATTTAATTTTTTAAAATTACAATCTAACCACGCATATATTATAAAACTAATTCTGATAGTAATCTTAACTTTATAATATATGCATTTTTTAAATAAATTAAAATCATTTTATTCATCAATAGAAATTATTAATCTTTTGAAATTCTAAATGACATATTATTTGACTGAGATAATTCTTTGGAAACACTAATATGTATAAATAAATGTGAAAGAATTTTAAAGTTAAAACACATTGAAGTAAATAAAACACAGTAGAATAACAATTGAGTTATAGTCTGTAAATGAGGGCATCGCTCTACAGTTACAATTTGAAAGGCGAATAGTCATTTTAATAGTAACACAGTGAGTCCTAGAAGTCACCGTTGCCACTATAATTGTTACTACGAGCTATAATAAAAGTGCAGTCTAATTTGACTTTCATTTCACCAACAGTACACTACAAGAAGGTGAAGAGTAACTTGAAATTTAACCTTTGGTATAAAAATTCAAAAAATAATACTTTCAAAAAGTTATCATATACACAACATGGTATATGCCATATTATTTGTAAAAGTGTAATAAATGCATAGAAGTTGTCTTATTTTATATTTTCATTGCCTCATTTACAATTCTATAATATACGTGGATATCGAATATATTTATATATAATAGAAAAAGTGGTGTTTATATTTTAATAATTCAAAAAATTATTTGCAAAATTCGGACAAACAAAATATGCCTTTAATTATTACTTATATTTCATTAATTATTATAATATACTTTCTTAGGAAAATAACAAGTCTGCCATTTTAAATTGTAATGTCAATTTTTGAAAATAAATATTTATCATTATATATATATATATATATATATATTACTTAAAATCCAACTAACATGAAAAATATGTAGTTATTTTATTAGGGAGATGCCCTCTGACACTAAATTATCAATAAGAGATACTTGAGAGATATAAATTGTAAATGTTGTTATTATTATTTAATTAAATATTGATAATTATTTTATCAATATTCTGACAATATTTTTATGCATGTGAATTTTAAATAGTATAAAGTATTATATATGCCAAAGTGATTGTGTTAAGAAGTTTTATTCATAAGAGGTTGTAAATATGAGCACAATGTTGTTTTAGTACACAATCACCAAAACCTATTCATGAGTTCCAAACACTTTGAAAGGCATTAGAAAGTCGGTACGACTTGCAAATTTTATATTTGTACGGTGAGTATTATATCATTTGGTATAATATATTGAGAATATGCATATGTAGATGTGTCATTGGAGAATAAGCATTTGAACATAACTCACAAAACGAAACAGACAAATGGAGTTCACTTTTTGCTGTAAATGTCTTGCTTCATGATTATGTGAAGTGTACGTGGATCTTAGACCTAAAGCAACATAACATAGTTATCTAGTGTACAAGATGTTCAACGTGTCGTTAAAGCATTAAGGACCAATATCTATTTTGGTATAGAATAAGGTCATGAGCCCAAAGTGTCATTATCTAGGTGCATATGGAGTTATGTGTGTGTTCAATAAGGAATTTGTCTGCATTTGTCCTATATAGTTGATGTCTTATGAGATGGAAATCATCAGTCAAGGTAGTGTGTGATTGAAAAGGGATTTTCAATGGAACATTAATTTCATGAGGAAATGTTAAGTGGTTATATTATCAAGTTTATGAGTTTGACAAGATCCATAACTTTCACTCAGTTGGGACAAAGTAAGATAAAAGGACTATACCGCATGGTATTCACGATTGAAAGGGTTCATTGTGATCTATTAACTTTACCTTGGATGGACTACGATATGGATTAGAGGTTAAGCGTTATTCATATTCTTCGAATTATGCTCGTTGTCACCCAATGATTAACCTCAAGAATCACACACATAAGAACAAGATGATAGCTTGAGACATTTGCAAATTGGTTATCACAAGACTTGCAAAGTTTCATGATGGATTTAATTTGGTTGCAATTAGATTGAACCTAATCAGAATAATTTGTTTCTCATTATATTTTTTAGTGATGTAACCATTAATTAGAAACACGACGAGCCTTTAATTTAATTAATGGGACTGATTAAATTGAAGAGATAAGGCACAAAAGAATTATATTGTACCTATTATGTTTATTAATAATAGGGATTGTTAATTGGAAACATAATAGGTCTTTAATTTAATTAATGTGATTAATTAAATTGAAAGAAATAATTCAAATGTACTTCCATTATTAATTAGATTAATAATTAAAATTGGATGGACTTGAGTTATTTTAAGGTCCATATGAAAGCATGTAGAGCTCATTTCCACAAGCTTTAAGAATCTTACTATAAATAGAATTGTATCTTAAGAATAAATTATTTAGAAGGGTTCCAATAAAGAGACACTATTAACTTGAATGGTGTTGCTATTACTGTTCATACGGGCACTATTCACCACTTGCACATGAGAGAAAATTAATTACTAGTCTCATTCAATTTTCTCTTAGAAAATTCTCCAAACGTAAGAGTTGCAAGATTTATAAAGGAGTTTGTAGAGTTTTGTTGGAGAACCATAGTTAATGATTTGTTTGTGTGAACAAACTAGTAATATGAACTTTATCGCAACTTGTGGATTATAGACTGAAACTAGGGGATTTATTTCCAAGTAATCATTCATGTTATTATACTAACATTTATGTTTATGCATGTTATGTGATGAAAAGTGGACTAGGTTAGGATTTTACTTATTCCATTGCATTCTCTATGCCTTATTCTCCTACTTTTATTTTTGCTCTTTTCCTTGTTTTAATGTAATTTGGGTGATGAATGAAAGATGCTCTTTTCTTTAATTGGATCTCTGTTATCTTATGCTCTACCTTCTAAATCACTAAATTGAAGAGGATATTAAACCATTAGTAAATAACGATAGTAAATGTAACAAGTACAAACATATAATAACAAGTCAATTTCATCTGCTATGCCTTGGTCAATTTCCTCTTTATTACTCGACTATTATGGAAATCTAACAAAGCTTAATGGATTCAAACTAGGGAATGTGTTCCTGCTAGGGTGTTCTCAACCTCTAGGGTAATATCTCATGAGACCTCAGTCACTTGACTTCTCACGTGGTCACTTACTCTTTAAGATATGACCCTTTCTTGGCCACTTAACTGACTATACCTTATCCCATAACAATTTTGGTATTCATCTTGGGACACTTAATTTTCATAGTTTGAACTCTTCCAATTAGGTTTCATTTCCACATTTTTTGATACTTGGTCGCTCGATCATTCTGGTGGCCGAGATATTTAGCTTTCATAGCCTGAGCTCAACCCAGCTATTGTCCCTTTAAGAATTGCTTTGTAAAAGTTTTGAGTACTCAACCACTTAGACACTTGGGTAGCCAAGACATTGAATTTTCGTGGCATGAGTCCTACCCAAACATTAGTTAACTAGGCACTATCTAGTAAAAATTTTGTGTACTTGACCACTTTGATGCCTAGGTAGTTGAAACATTAATTTTCTTTGTGGCATGAGCCTTACCCATCCATTGACTGGGTATCATCCAGTAGAAATTTTAAGTACTTGGCCACTTGGACAACTAAGTAGCTGAGAATTTAAATCTTTCATGGCATGAGTCTTACCTAACTTTTGATTGACCGGGTACCTTCTTTTAGAAATTTTGATTACTTGGCCACACAAACACTCGGGTAGTTGAGACCTTGAATTTTTTGTGGCATGAGACCTTTCTAGCCATTGAGTGACTGGGTATCATTTTGCAAAAATTTTGACTACTTAGCCACTTAGAACCCAGGTGGCCAAGACATAGAATCTTTTGTGGCATGAGCCCTTCCCAAACATTGATCAAAAGTGATGTGGACATCTTAGGACAAGATCCCCTCAAGTTGTAACCTAAACCCATCACAAGAGCAAGACCTCACATGTTTAAGAATGCCCTTGCCCACTTGATGCTTAATTAGAGGTTTGATGAATATTCATGCATGTTGAAAGGGTCTGAGGATAGGTTGTGGCATTAAATTTTGACTTGGGAAGCTCTAGAAAAGCTAAGGAACTCTACAAGCACAATCCAACCCAGCTCAAATCGAGCTAGGCCCTTTAGATTGACATTGGAGAGTCCGTGATCGAACTGAGAGGGGTGCGATCGTCTACCAGGAAAGAGCTCTCTATGATTTCGATTAGCTAAGGATGCGATTGAGTTGGAAGAGATGTAATCATCTACCAGAAGTAGATCTTTCTGTATTTACGATTGCCCAGGATGTGATTGATTGTGAGGAGTCGCGACCGTAACTACAAAACACATGTTGGCTATGCGCATGATCCGACACGGTGAGTGCTTGATCACATAGCAAGCGGGAAGTCTTATTTGACCCATTTTTGAAATTTAACCATTTGGAGCCAAATTTTAGGGATATTTTGTCTTTCAACCCTCCCCCAGCTAGTTTCGGCTTGTACTCTCCTTAAATACATTCAATGCTCATTTTGTGAGCATAAACAAGTTCATTAATACAAAGAGTGTTCTCTCCTTTCTCCCTTGCTTGTTCTTTGAGGGTGTGTGAGTGAATCAACGCTTCTGAGTTCAAATTAAATTAGGTCATTTATGTGTATTCTGATGATTTGTAGCCAACATTTGCTCGCATGGTGTTTTTGGTCTTTCGTTGCATAATTTCGATTTGTTGCAATGGTTTACCTCATGTGAGGTACGTTCTTACTTGGTTAAGTATTATGCAGTCTTACCGGTTATCCCTTTTATTTCCTTGTTAGTTTCCTTGTTTTATCTTCCATTAAATTCCTCTAATTTTCCTAACCATTTTTGGTCCTTGCTTCAGCTAGTTCACATCAAAGTGGTATTACAGCTAACTTAATTGGGTATCTAAATTCGGTTTGTTAGTTAGATTCCATTTTTGTTGCTTTCCATTTTTCGTCGTCTTTTTCTCCATCTTTTCCCTATTTCCATCAAAAAATCAAAAAATATCAAAAAATATAAATGTTTTGGCTATTGGAACTTATTTTGTGGAATATTGTGTATTTTGCGGGGAAATAATTATTGTTGAAGTTGTGGTGTTCTTGTTGAAAATTTGTTGGTGTATTTTGTTGGTCGGAGTATTGTGGTAATTGTGAAAAAAGGAACAAAAAATGGAATAGAAATAGAAGCAAAAAGAAAACAAATTGAAGAAAATTAATAATTTTGGAAATTTTTGTTGTTGGGAGTTGTTTGGAACAAATTTTTGCCCAATTTGGTTGTTAGATCGATCTTGAGGAGTTTAAATTGAGCGTGACACAAGATCCTTCCCTACTCCGTCATAGTTTAAGCCTCATGATCGATCATGCATATGGCCGCTCGATTGCACTATGTAAACTTGCTAAGATCGCGTGCGCACCACACACGATTGTGTGTTTGTCTTACCCGATCGATCACCTTGCACCTCTAGATAGATCGGGCAGCCATTCTTTCATCTGAAAATCAATCCTTTTGTATTTGGATCGATTCCATAAACTAATTTCCCTAATTCCACACCATCCTACTTGCATTTGTTGGGTTGTTGAACTTACAAAACATTATGAATCATCTAAGGCAACTTGGTTTGGATTGGTAAGATTTCTTGAGTGATTTTCATTCTTGTACGTTATATATATATACACTTGCACACGCACACACACACATACACACTTTATTTTTTCAAAATGTATAATAGTCAAGTAGGTTTGACAGGAAAAATTATGACATGAAATTGATGCTTGAGGCCATCCAAGATGAGATGCAATGGATATCCCAAACAGTTGAAGAACGCATGACTGGTTGGAGGGAGTTGAGGTTTCCTAAACCACAAGGACAAGAGATGAGCTGTAGCCCCATGGGGGTCGAGTTAGGGACCAGAAGCATGGCCCAAAAGCCAAACGAATGTGGTCAGACAACTATTCACATTACAATGATGATATGTTTGATGAGCCATGAAAACCACAACGAAGGAGACCAGCACATGATGGTGAGGATGAGCTTAAGGGAGATAAGCTCAAGGTGCCACCATTTCAAGGGAAATCTAACCTAGAGCTTTACCTTAAATGGGAAAGGAGAGTGGAAATGGTGTTTGATTGCTACCGGTACACGGAGGAGCAAAAGATAAAGCTAGTAGTTGTAGAGTTCACTGACTACACCATCATTTAGTGGGATCAAATCATAACAAGCCAAAGGCGAGATAGTGAATGGCTAAATAAGATGTGGATGGACTTAAAGGTGGCCATGCGGAGGAGGTTTATTCCTTCACATTGCTATAGGGACTTTTATCAAAGATTACAAGGATCCTGGAGTGTTGAAGATAATTTCAAAGAGATGGAATTATTGATGATGAGAGTTGATGTGGTAGAACATCTGGAAGCCACCATGACTAAATTTTTTGAGTGGGTTGCTTCGAGATATAGCTGACATCATTGAGTTGCAACATTATGTGGATTTAAATGAGATGGTCTAAGAGGTCATTAAAGTAGAGAAGCAACTCAAGAGGAGGGATTGAGAAGGAACACCAATAAGAACATTAGGTCTTAGGACCTTTTTTAGGAAGGATGATTGGCTACCCGTAGCTAGTGCACCCAAACTAAAGGAGGCACCCAAGGAGCATACATCCAAGGTAACTCATGTTAACACTACTACTAATGCTTCATAAAATAGAGACCTTGTATGTTTTAAGTGCCGAAGCCATGAACATTTTTCAAATAGATATCCAAACAAAAAGATAATGATCCTTAATGAAGTGGGAGAAATCATCATTGATAAAAGTGAAGGAGAAGGTGAAGCTGACAGGTATAGTGACGATGCTAATGAGGTTGAATAAGTTGATCAAGGAGGCATAAACTGGTGGCCATGAGAGCCCTTAGTGCCCAAGCTAAGAATTGGAATGATGAGCTAAGGGAGAATATATTCCACACCTAGTGCTAATCTAAGGAAAGATTAGTAGTATGATTGTCAATGGAGGTAGTTGCACCAATGTTGCTAGCAACACGTTGGTTGAATGGTTGAGTTTGCATACCATTGCCCATTTGAGACCCTATCAACTTCAATGGCTGAACAATAGGGGTGAAGTTTGAGTCACAAAGTAAGTATGGGTTTCCCTCAAGATTTATGGGTATGAAGATGAAGTCTTATGCAATGTGGTGCCCGTGCAAGCATGCCACATCCTTTTGGGGTGCCCATGGAAATTTAACTGACGAGTGTGCCATGATGAGGTCACCAACTGGTACACTATCATTTTGGTGATAGGAAGGTTACATTGATACCATTATCTCTCAAACAAGTCTATGAAGACCAAGTGTATTTGCAAAAAAAATATAAACTAAAGTTTGATAAGAATAGGAAGTTGAGAGGAGAAGCGAAGAAAAGAGCCAAAGAGGGAAGAAATGAAATGAAAGTAGAGAGAGTGCAAGAGGGAGCAAAAATGTGTACGAGAGTAAGAGTGAGAAATGTAAGGAGAGCTCATGAAAATGAGAACCTTATAGTATTGTTATCGAACGAAGGAAGCTTGATGCTTTCTGATGAAATTACATCCTCTCTCCGCGATTCTATTGTTCCACTTTTGTTGAAGTTTGAAAATGTATTTTCAGAGGAGTTGCCTATCGATTTACCACCCGTTTAAGGGATTGAGCACCAAATTAACTTGGTGCTCAAAGCTTCAATTCCAAATCGACCTGCTTACAAGGTGAATCTAAAAGAGGCCAAGGAGATACAATACCAAGTAGGAGAATTGCTAGAAAAGGAGTGGATTCGAGGGAGCATGAGCCCTTATGTTGTACCAGTCTTATTTATGCCTAAGAAGAATGGTGAGTGGTGAATGTGTGTCGATTGCTAAGCTACAAATGCCATCATGGTAAAGTATTGCTACCTTATTCCCTGCTTGGATGATATGTTAGATTAATTGCATGGAGCTAGTATATTCATCAGAATTGATTTGAAAACTAGGTGCCATCAAATTAGAATGAGGGAAGGTGATGAATGGAAAATGACATTTAAGACTAAATTTAGTTTATATGAATGGACTATTATGCATTTTGGTCTTACTAATGCCCCTAGTACATTCATACGGTTAATGAACCAGGTCCTATGTGCTTATATTGATATATTTGTTGTTGTATACTTTGAATGATATATAGTAGGACATGGATGAGCATGTGCAACATGTTTTGGTTACATTAAGGCAAGGACAATTATATGCTAAGCTTAATAAATGTGTGTTTTATGTGAACTATTGTGTGTTCTTGGGATTTGTTGTTAGTTTGTAGGGAATAAATGCTAATGAGGAGAAAATCAAAGTCATTTAAAAATAGCCCACACCTTAATCCATTGGAGAGGTTAGGAGCGTCCTCGGGTTAGCTAGCTTCTACCAATGGTTTGAGAAAGATTTTAGCACCATTGCTACCCTATTAACTGCTTTGATTATGAAGAATGAGAAATTTAGATGGGGTAAACTCAATAAAATGCCTTTGGCATCCTAAAACAAAAGCTCACACATGCACTCATCCTTTGCTTAACTGATTTTGGTAAAGCATTTGAAATTAAGTGTGAAGCCTTTGGTGTAGGTGTTGGTGCCATGTTCATGTAAGAAGGATGGCTTGTTGCCTACTTTAGTGAGAAGTTGAGGGGAGCCACCCTCAACTATCCAACTTACGATAAGGAATTATTCCTTAGTTTAGGCTTCGCAAACTTGGCAAAACTACCTAACAGCCAAGGAGTTTGTGAACCACATCAACCATGAGTCATTGAAGTACCTCAAAAGCTAAAGTAATTTGAGTAAAAAACATATTGGATGTTAGGTTAGGGACAAAGAATGTGGCCCAAGAGTTGAATAGAGGTCGTTAGATAACTATTCAGATTACAATGATGATATGTTTGATAAGCCACAACAACCATAACGAAGGAGACTGGCACATGATGGTGAGGATGAGCTTAAGGAGTTAAGCTCAAGGTGCCCCCATTCCAAGGAAATCTAGCTCGAAGCTTTACCTTAAATGGGAAAGGAGAGTGGAAATCGTGTTTGATTGCTATCGGTACACAAAGGAGCAAAAGATAAAGCTAGTAGTTGTTGAGTTCATTGACTATGCCATCATTTTCTGGGATCAAATTGTAATAAGCCAAAGACGAGCTGGCAAATGGCTAAGTAGGACACTGATAGATTTAAAGGTGGCTATGAGGAGGAGGTTCATTCCTTCACATTACTATAGGGAACTTTATTAAAGATTGTAAGGATTAACTCAAGGATCTCAAAGTTCTGAAGACTATTTCAAAAAGATGGAATTATTGATGATGAGAACCGATGTGGCAGAAGATTAGGAAGCCACCGTGGCTAGATTTTTTAAGTGGGTTGCATCGAGACATAGTTACATAGTTGAGTTGCAACATTATGTAAATTTGGATGAGATGGTCCAAAAGGCCATCAAGGTAGAGAAGCAACTCAAGAGGAAGGGTCGGGGAGGAGTACTGGCAAGCACATTAGGTCTTAAGACCTTTCCTAAGAAGGATGATTGGCCTCCTTTAGCTAGTGCACCCAAACTAAAGCACCCAAAGAGTAGACATCTAAAGTAACTCATGCTAACACTACTACTAGTGCTTCATGAAATAGAGACCTTGTACGTTTCAAGTGCCATTCGTGAGGACATTTTGCAAACAAATGTCTAAATAAGAAGACAATGATCCTTAACGAAGTGGGAGAAATCATCATTGATGAAAGTGAATAAGAAGGTGAAGCTGATTTACATGGTGATGATGATGATGAGATTGAACAAGTTGATTAAGATGGCAAAAACTGGTGGCCATGAAAGCCCTTAGCTCCTTAGCTAATGACTTGAATGATGGGCTAAGCGAGAATATATTCCACACCCAGTGCTAAACTAAGGACAGACTTGTAGTATGATTGTTGATGAAGGTAGTTGCACTAAATTGTTGGGGTTTGAACATATTCGTCAGATGTACGCAAATGATGATGATTTTGGTGATGAATATCCCTTTACTCACACTATCCCACATGAGAAATTTTATCAAAATGATGGATACTTGTACTATAATGGAAAACTTTGTGTGCCCAATTGTTCATTGTGTGAATTGCTAGTAAGGGAAGCCCACAATGGAGGATTAATGGGATACTTTAGTATTACAAAAATAGTGAGTACCTTGTAGGAACACTTCTATTAGCCTTATTTAAGGAGGGATGCATGCAAGATCATTCACTGATGCTTGAAGTGTTGGGAGGACATGTCACGCACACACCTTTACAGTTTGTACGCTCGTTTACCTATATCTTAACAGAATTAGACTGATATTTCTATGGATTTTATTTTGGGTTTGTCAAGGAGTAGGAATGGACTTGATTCCATATTTGTTGTTATTGATAGATTCTAAAAAATGGCACACTTTATTCCATGTCACAACATTGATGATATGAGCCATGTAGCTAATTTGTTCTTTAGTGAAGCTGTACTCTTACGTGGGGTCCCTAGCACCATTGTTTCCAATCGTGATGCTAAATTTCTTAGTTATATTTTAAAAACTCTATGTTGTAAATTGGGAACTAAATTACTTTTATCTACTGCTTGTCATCCCCAAACCAATGGCTAAACTGAAGTGCTCAATCACACCTTAAGAACCTTATTTCGTGTTATTCTTAAAAGAAAGTTGAAATCTTGGGA
The DNA here is from genome assembly GCA_019155195.1 of Avicennia marina. Lineage (NCBI taxonomy): Eukaryota > Viridiplantae > Streptophyta > Magnoliopsida > Lamiales > Acanthaceae > Avicennia > Avicennia marina. The sequence continues at coordinate 7,905,858 of CM032762.1, read as the reverse complement.
AGAATGCTTGCCACACGTAGAGTTTGCGTACAATAAGAGAATACACACCTCTCACACAATTTTCACCATTTGAGATTGTGTATGGGTTTAATACTTTAACTCCTGTAGATTTATTTCTATTGCCTAGTAGGGAGCAAGTTAGTGCAGATAGCAAGAAGAGAGTTGAATTTGTAAGATCCTTACATAAAAATGTGTGCCAAAACTTGGAACAAAGGACGTAATAATGCAAGCAGCAAGCTAATAAGGAGCATAAAAAGATCCTCCTTGAACCTGATGATCGAGTGCGGGATCATTTTAGAAAAGAGAGGTTCCCACAACAAAGGAACACAAAGTTATACCCTAGAGGAGATGGACCATTTAAGGTTTTGGAGAAAGTTGGAGATAATGCCTACAAAATTGAACTACTTGGTGAGTACAACGTTACTGCTACCTTTAATGTTTCCGATTCGTCTCCATTTGATGTCTAACTTTACCTTGAGGCCCTTAATGACGGTCTAGTTGGTTGCTTCCACCTGGCTGTTAGTTTGAGGGTGGGCTATAGATGTGAATAACTACTTTATCTTCCATCTGCGATACAAATCCCTAATCTTCTTGTCTTGGAACCGTCTCTCATTTTTAGTGATTATTTCCCTAAGCAATTTGAAATGGCATATTAGGTTTTGCCAAAAGAACTTTATCATTGCTACTTTAGTGATCTTTTCAGGTTACTGAGCCCACTGATTTGCCAAAGTAATCCACAGCTATTACTAGGAATTTTCGTTGCCTTGAGGCTTGGAGAAAAGGACATACAACATCAATTCTTAACCTCGTGAAAGGCTATGGTGGGATTGATAGAAACCACATGGCCTCTACTGGTAAATGGGAGACGTTAGCATGCCTTTGGCAAACACCACATTTCCTTACATATTCAATAGCATTTGCCCTCATAGTGGGCTAGAAATATCATGCCCTTAGAATTTTCTTAACTAATGACTGTCCTTTAGCGTGACTCCTACAAGACCCTTCGAGAACTTCTTTCACAATTTGGTTAGCTTTGTTAGGCCCTTAACACTTTTGAAACTATTGAGAAAACCCTTGATGGTATAACATATCCCCTATCAATAGGAAACGGGAAGCTTAAATGTGTAACTTTAGGTCGTCAGTCTTTCCTTTGAGGCATTCTACTATTTGGGCTCACTAGTCTTCCTATCCTACAACAACAATTTGCTCTCCTGGGTTGAATTTTAGGACTACTTACATTGTGACAAGACTCGAGGCAAACAAACATAGGGCTCCAACTACCTTAGCTAGCTTATCTGCCTTCGTGTTGTCGCTCTTATTGATTGCTTTAGCTCAAATTTCTCAAAATTTACCACAACTTCTTATATCTCCTCTAAATAATTCGTCATTTGTTTATCCCTTATAGTGTACCCACCCTGAAATTGTTGGTAGACGAGTTGGGAATTAGTATGAGCTAAGACTGCTTTGGGATTGAGTTAGTGGGCCTTCCACAGGCCATATAAGAGAGCTTCATACTTAGCTTCATCATTGGACACTTTGACTTCTATCTTGAATCCATATTCTAGTGTGTGTCTTTTTGGGCTAATAAGGACTACCCCTACACTACTTACATCTTGAGTTGAAGACCCATCTACATATAATCTCTACGGTTTAGCTGGTGTGCCCTTGGTCATTTTCTTTAAGAAGTTAGCCAATGTTTAGGCCCTTATGATTGTTCATGGCTAACACTTAATATCAACTTTTCCCAACTCAATGGCCCATTTCAGTATCTTATTTGAAGAGTCTCAACTTCCTAGGATTCTTTTCAAATGATAATTAGTCATGAAAATGATAGGATAAGATATAAAATAAGGTCGTAACCTTATAGTAGTAACCACTAGCGACAGTATCAAATTTTCAAGTTCAAAATATCTTACCTCTAGTTCTTGTAGAATTTTGTTGACATGATACATTGGGAATTTCTACTTCTCTAATCCCATGATAAGAATGAAACTGACAACTATCTTTGATATAGCCAAGTACTTTTCCCCCATAATTGGTTTGCTTAATAAAGCTAGGTTAACCAAGCACTTCCTTAGTTCTTTGAAGGCTTATTGGCACTTCTCATCCCGCCTTCCTTTGCCTTCTTCAAGACATTGAAGAAAGGCATGCTTTTGTGAGACATCTTAGATATGAAATAGGATAGTACTGCTATCTCCCTTATCAATTTCTGCACTTGATGTACATTAGTTAGAGGACGCATTTCCAAAGTACCTTTGATCTTCTTTGGATTCGCTTCAATGCTCTCTAAGTTAATAAGAAACTTAGAAATTTTTCTCCCTGGATGCCAAATATATACGCTTTGATGGATTTAACTTCAAATTACATCTCTCCAAAGTACAAAAACTTTCTCACAAATCTTGGATGTGGTCTCTAGTCCAATGACTTTAGGGCTTACCGTTACTAGGTCCTCGGTCGGGAAGCTGTGATCTAATGTCGGATTGCCTTAGGGTTTAGCCATAAAAATTAAAAATTTATTATTCAAAAAACTCAAGCATATGCAGGGAAATACAATGGAATAAACCTCATTCATTTTTGTTGCAAAACACATAAGATATTAAATAAATAAAAGCAATGACCAACTGGGGCTTCCGTCTTATAGAACAAATGTTCCTATCTAAAACTCCTTTCTAATTACACATTGCTTTGACCAAGGGCTTCTATCAAATAGAACACCAACTGTATAGGACCAACACCTTATTTACTTGCAATGAGATAAATTCCTTGTTAAGTATACTTGGGCGATGGCACATTGGACTCATAACCCTATCCCATACTAGTATAAATATCAGGTTTTAATGCCTTAATGATACACTGATTGTTATTTGCACAAGACAATTATGCCATCTCAGGTCTAAGGTGCATAAGCACATAATATGATCACAAAGCATGACATTGACAGCAAAGAGTGAATTCCATGTATCTACTTCATTTTGTGAGTCATTATCTGAATGCGCCATTCTTAGATGGCGTATCTGCACACATGTATTCTCAGTATCGCATATCAATTGGCATGACACTCACTTTACAAATACAAGTTGTGCTAGTTATACCAACTCTTCAATGCTGTTTAGAGTGTCTACGACTTGTAGATTAGTTGTAGTCATTAAGTATTGAGTTCCGAGAAAGCCTTATGTCTATATTGATAACTCCTTATAAATAAGGTTTTTAACTCAAACATATTGGCACATGCAATACTTTACGTCAATCAAGATTTATGTGCATGAAAGCTTTTCAAAAAATTGATATAGAAATCAATACTTTATTATTAATGGAATGAAGGTACATATACAACTAAATGCTATTGTAGTATCCCTAATTTTTTATTAGCATTAGAGGATCACTAACATCCAATATGTGTAATAGTTTTGGGTTTCCCTGGATTTAGTTCAACATTTCGAAGTTCCTTAGATGGCTTAATACTTGCTATCCCCTTCTTGCTAGTATTTGTTGTATTCTAAGGAGTAAAATGTCTAAAAGAATCTACGTAACATTGTCAGGATATACCTTAGTTGCCTTGAACCACTCTTATCCTTTCATCACAGGTAGGAAACTTGACAACCATATCTATGGGGAGGGTACAGCTTGAAAAGCCACTAAAGCTAGCCTTCTAGAGATTACATTGTAGGCATTAAGGATGTTGACAACATAGAATTAGATTATCGTAGTCCCCTCTTCTCCATACATTACAAATAGAGAAATCCTTCCCTTAGGTGAGATTGACTTACCTAAGAATCCATATAAAGTTGACACAGTAACCTTTAAGTCCTTGTCCTCTAAACCTATCTCTTGGAATGCCCTCTTGGATAGTATGTCAGTAGAGCTTCCCCCATCAACAAAACATGGGGCCACACTATAGTTAGGTATAGTAGAAGTGATCACTAATGCATCTTAGTGTAGAACCAATATTCCTTTGAGATCTTTCTTGCCAAAAGAAATTACTAACCTTGGTGGGCAAGAATCAATGATCCTTGGTTTTTTCTTTACAAGGGTCACACTACGAACAAACGTTTTTCTTACCCTATTAGACATTCAACTCTTAGTTCCCCTAAGTATTATGCTAATGTACCCTCTATGCAGTAGATCGTGGGGGGTGGCAAATTATCCTTTTCTTTTTCTAAGTTTGGTTTATTAGAAAGTGCTACATGTGCCCATGTGATTTGAGCTAAATGGAAAGTTTTATTTATATAAACCTTAAATGGTGTATAGGCCTTACACCTAAGATTACGTTGTTTAGTGCACTTGATGGGTAACATGTCATTAAAGCATTAAGAGCTAATAGCTACCTTAGTATGAGATAGGGTCATGAGTCTAATATACCGTTGCTCAGGTGTGTATGGATATGCGTTCATTAAGGGATTTGTCTCCTTATAAGCAAGCAAGGTGCTTGTCCTATGCAATTATTGATCCATGAGAAGAAAATTCTTGTCCAAAATGGTGTGTGATCATGTGGTAATAGTGGTTGGTCATATGATCGAGTTTGAAAGGGTTCATGTGATTCATTCACTTCATCTTAATTGGGTAATGATATGAGCCACAGGTTAGGTACTATGCATATCCTTTGAGCTATGCTCATTGCTGATTAATGATGAACTTCAATAGTTACACACAAAAGGTTGGAATGTGTGACAAGTGGTAAATTGGAAGGATATAAATGAGGCTCGAGAAGACTCACAGAATAATTTATTTGGTTGTAAATGGATTTGACCAAATGAATTTACCATGGTGTTTGTTAATGATGAGATTGTTAATGAGAACTAGAATGTGCCTTTAGTTTAATTGATGAGAATTAATTAAATTAAAGGTCAAGACATAAATTATTAATGAAAATTAATAATTAGAAGGCTACATGAGCTGTAATTATTAATATAGATTAATAATTAAATGATCCATGGACTAAGAATAACTTAAGGTCTATGTAAGAAGCACATGGGGCCCAAGCCATGTATGCCCTAGGATCGACCCATTTGTATCCAAATCAACTCGCTAACTAGTTTTTTAGACTCGAGTTGATCCCATACCCTAAAATTTCACCCATTCACACACTTAAACACCTTTAGGGGATACTTGAATATTTTCAGGGATTACTTGGAATTCCATGAGGCAGACAAAACATTGTGTTGGCAAGACTATTATTTGAGTATTTATTTGTGTGATATAAGAGTGAGAGGTAAGAAATAAGAGATTACTTCTTGTAAGGTGAGAGGATAGTCACACACACATTACACGTTCTTTTGACTCTATATATTACACATAATTTCAAGATGTCAAGAAAGAATATATTCTACATAAGATAGTTGATGAAGACGATGGCTAGCATCAATTGATGGTTAGACAATTGGTAGTTGTATATTACCACACAAAGCAGTTTATTATGTCACAAGAAGTGGGGTAAAGAGAAAGTTAGGTATAGATTAGATGGTACAAGAAGTTGAGATAAGTAAGGAAGGTATGCAACTTATGGTGAATTTAAGGATAAGTGCGAAATTGTGGCCTTCCTAAGGTAAATACATGGAGACCTCTTGAGGATGATGGTGAGGGCTAGCGAGGGGCCAAATTCACCATTCCATCATTTTAGAGGATGAGCTGACTTTGATGCACATCTGGTGTGGGAAAGAATAGTAGAACAAGAATTTGATTCTTATCCCCATTTAGAGGGGCATAAGGTAAAATTAGCAACTCATACTTGTGTAGAATATGCTAAATATTAGTGGAATGAGTTTGTTCATAGCAATGGGGATTATGGAGAAAGTCAAGTCGCTAAATAGAAGAAATTAAAGAGGATAATGAGAAATAAGTATGTTCCAAATTCCTTTTAGAGTGAGTTATACATAAGACTTCATAATTTGGCTTAAAAGGGATTAAGCGTAGAAGAATATTATGATAAATTGAAATATGCCTTAAGGAGAGCTAATCTAGATAAGGGTGTTGAAGAGGTTATGAATAGGTTTCTCAACAGGTTAAATGATGACATTGTAAAGATTGTGCAGCATTGTTACTTAGGCATAAAGGATATGATAGAGAGAGCCATCTGAATTAAGTGCAAGCTTAAGTGGAGGGGTCTCAGAAGATCTATATGATATGACCTTCATGGAAATGTCGTTGAGAGGCTTACGCAATCATATGAAGCCGTTGATAGGAGATTGTATGTGGATATTGTTAGCACTACATTAAGTGAAGAGAAGATACATTTATAGAACCTATGGTGGAGGATGATAGCAATATTATTGAAGAACTTTTTGCACATTGTATTTTTTCTAGGACTAGTGTATGATAATTCGTTGATGAGAAACATCAATGTGAGCTAGTGCTAGCAAGTGAGGGTGAGGTAGAGGAGAAGGGGGAAAAGAAAAGAAGAGAGGGAAAGAAAAAAGAAAATGTGAGAGAAAAGAAATTACCTTGGCAAGAACAAAAGATGAGGTGAGTGAATCCTATATGTCTTATCGTACAAGCTATGCATAACTATGATGATGTTTATTACGTCGAGTACCTACAGCACTTATCTTCTTGGTTGCATGCCCTAAAGAAGTTGAAATCTTAGCATGATTATCTTAAGGCCAAAGGAATTTATGATGCTCGTGTTTATTCTTGGCTTATGGCGTAAATGTGTCAAACTTTCTATACATGCCATGTTTAACTCTGATGATTATTTGGGGGTTGTTCTATACATGCTTTTCCAAAAACAAGTTGATACAGAGTCATGCCAATTGGAGTTTTGAAGCCAGTTCTACAGGCCCATAATGCATCATTTAGTTTGGATGCCCAATCTTTTCAACTTTGCTGATTGCGGACTGTAAAATTCACTTTAATTCCTTATTCGAAACTACAGCTTGGCCACCAATTTAAGGATGATAAAGGGTAGCTATTCTATGAAAAATATTTTATTTTCTTGAAATAGCTTCTAACCATTTATTGCAAAAATGAGACCCTGCATCACTTATTAATGCACGGGGAATTCTAAATGTAGTAAAAGTATTTTTCTTTAAAAACTTAATGACATGTTTAGTTTTATTTACGGGTAAAGCAACAACTTCAACCTATTTTGAAGCATAGTCAACCACAACAGGTATATATTTGTTCCCAAAAGATGGAGAAAAGGGTCCGATAAAGTCAATTCCCTATACATTGTAAAGTTTAACTTCTAAAATATTTGTTTAGGACATTTTATTTCTTTTAGAAATATTACTCATCCTTGACATTTATCACAAATTTTAACATATTCATGGGCTTCTTTATATAGTGTGGGCCAATAGAATCTAGACTAAAATACCTTTTATGCAATTTTGTTACCTCCAAAATGTCGACATGTTTTTGTATGGCAAAATTTTAAGATGAATTCTATTTCTTCTTCTAGCAATCACTTGTGTATTAGTTGATCACCACATACTTTATATACATAAGGCTCATCCTAAAAGTAAGTTTTAATATCAAGGAAAAATCTTTTTCATTGCTAATAGTTAAAATCAGGAGGAAGAATACCAGATGCAAAATAATTTGCAAAATAAACATTCCTTGGAGCAGTAGAAATAAAGAGAAGAAATTCATCAGGAAAAGTTTCATTAAATTCTTTGCCATCTTTCTTCTTCTCAATTCTTGATAAATGGGCAACAACTGCATTTTCTATTCCTTTCCAATTTCTTATTTCAATATCAAATTCTTGTAAAAGTAGAATCTATCTTATAAGCCTTAGTTCAACATCTTTTTTATCAAACAAATATTTTATGGTAGCATGATTTGTGTAAACACTAGTTTTGCTTCCAATTAAATATAATCTAAATTTTTCAAAAGTAAAAACTATTACTAATAATTCTTTTTCAGTTGTGGCATCATTTAAAGTTTAACTAGCATAATAGATTATATGGGGTCTATCAACTTCTCTTTGTCCTAATACTGTATCTATACATTGATCACTAGCATCACATATTAATTCAAAAAGATACTCTCAATCAAGTGAAGTTACTGTTGTTGCATTGACAAGGTTTCCTTTAAAATATTAAAAGATAATAAGCACTCATCATTAAAATTAAACGAGGTGCCTTTTGAAAGCAATTCAGTTAGAATTTGAGCAATTGTTGTAAATTTTTTAATAAATCTCCTATAGAATTCATCATGTCCTAGGAAACTTCTTACCTCTTTCAAATTTTTAGGAGGGCATAAATTATTTATTACCTCCACTTTTACTTTGTCAACCTCTATTACCTTTCTTGAAATTTTGTAGCCAAGTGTTATTCCTTCATCCAAAGTGACCTTTTTCTCAATTTAGTACTAAATTGGCCTCATCACATCTCTATAAAACTAAAGATAAATTATTCAAACAATGATCAGAAGAATTTCCAAAAATTGAAAAATCATTCACGAATATTTTAATGACATTTTCAACTAAATAAAAATATTGCCATCACACATCTTCGGAAAGTAGTAGGGGTATTGCAAAGTCCAAATGGAATTTTTCTATAAGCAAAAGAACCAACGGGACAAGTAAAAGTAGTTTTTTTTATCCTTCGAAGCAATTGGAATTGGTAATATCTAGAATAGCCATCAAGAAAATAATAATAAGAGTATCTAGCAATTTTTTTCCAACATTTGATCAACGAAAGGTAAAGGAAAATGATCTTTATGGGTGGCATTATTTAATTTTCTAAAACCTATGCACATTTGTTATCATGTTTCCTATTTGGAAGATATCATTTCTCCTTTTTCATTTTTGGTCACAATTATGCCCCGCTTTTGGGGCACTCCTTGGACTGGTGATGCCTATTTTCTAACAAATATATGATAAATTATTCTAGCATCTAATAATTTGATTATTTATATTCTAACTACTTCTTGCATATGTGGATTTAATCTTCTTTGTGGTTATCTAGTAGGTTTAAAATTATCTTTCATAAAAATTTTATTCATGCAAATTGAAGGACTATTCCTTTTAAATCAGCTACTATCCAACCAATTGCCTTATTGTGTTTTTTTTATAACTTCTAAAACTTTGTCCTCTTGCTCCTTAGTTTAGATGAAATGATTACAGACAAAATAGAAGAAATTCCAAGTAATGCGTACCTTAGATGCTCAGGCAATTCCTTTAATTTCGAATTTGGTGATTCTTCAAGTGAAGTTTTAAGTGGAGTTGTAAGCTTAAATTCTAAAGCTATCATTGGAGGTTTATTCTTAGCTTTGTCTTCTTGAAACTCTTCTTCATTGGCTTCACGCTCTTCTTCCAATTTCACATTTATGTTGGTATCTTTGCACAAAATAAAAGAAGTATCAAATTCATCCATAAAGAAACAAGTATTATCATCATTTGAGCAAAAAGGCTCATTGTGATCCTATTCACTTCAACTTAATTAGGCTACAATATAGGTCGTAGGTTGGATGTTACTCATATTCTTCGAGTTTTGCTCATTTTCAATTAAGAATAAATCCAGAGAGTCATACACATAATGTTGGAATGTATTGTGAGTGTTAAATTGATAGGTTGCATAATTTGTTTAGTTACAATTGAATTAGACTAAATAAATAGCCATAGTGATTGTGGATGATGAGATCATTAATTAGAAGTATAATGGGGAATTAATTTAATTAATGAGATTAATGAAATTAAATTACTTAGGAAACAAATGGACTTTAATTAACAATGAGATTAATAATTAAAGAATGCATAGACTAATTTATTAATAAGATTAATAAATAAGAGTCCATGAGCTATTTAATTGAAAAGAGTCCATGTAAGAGGCCTTATGGAGCCCACACACTAAGCTCTAGCGTCTCTACTATTTATATAGGTATTAAAGGATTTAAGACACACAAGAAAACTTAGAAAATTCATGCAGCCTCTAAGCAAAAGAGAGAGACTCCTAGCCACCCTCTTCCATCTCTCTTTTTTCAAAAAATTCCTCTTAGCCCAAGTTGTTTGCATTAGAGCTTCACAAAAGGAGTTTTGTGGAGTGTAGGAGGAGTTTAGTAGTATCCTAATTATGTGGACAATCTAGATGTTGAGGTTTGAAGGCCATAACTCCAAGAATCATGCATGAAAGACTTGCAAACATTGCAAAGTTACAATTTTTATACTTGCTCTTATTTATTCAATATTTTGCTTGTTTTACAACAAAATTGGATAGGGTTTGTTTTGTTTTATTCTGCTGTGTATGCATGATATTTTTAAGTGATAGAGTATTACTTTTTTTTGGTCAAACCCTAATGAAGTCCAATAGTGTGGCAGCACTTGACAACTACTATCTATCCCTTCTCTTAAGTTGCTTTTCTACTTTGATGGCTTACTCCTCCAAGTTCTCCAACTCCTTGAAATGGTGTAACTCTAGTATGAACATTGTGTTAATTATCAATTTTAATTTCCCTAGTTATGGATTGTTAATTTTAGAGTCTATAAGATATTCTCTTGTAGCTTCAACCCAAATGCTAGCAGGTTTTCCCAAGCCATATCGAGTTAAGTAATTAAGTTTTGTGATTAAAAATGTTCATGCACACTAATGTTCACAAATAATAAGTTTACTGTGTAAGTTTCTCTCCTATTATTCACCGCACAACTACAAATTAATTAGAGAAGTGACCAATTCCATTAATTATTATTCAAATCTACAATTGCGAATAACATAGACAATTAATGAAGAGCTCATGCATACATATTCTACCAAACACAAACACATGCAACTAGAAATAAATTTTGCAACTCATATTAAATTCAATGAAAACTAATTCCAAATTGTTTAACATCCAAACACCTTGAAAATATAGAAAAAGTTCAGCAATTATTCATCTAATATCCATAGATTGTGTGGACAATTGAATGCTTTCCTACATAGGTGTGGTTCCGTCCTTCTCCAACACTTTAATTTTGTGTGCCTAAGTTTTCTAAGTGCTAAGAATCTAAAAGCAAGACTAATAGCAACTTTGGACATGTGAGTACAAGAATTTATAGGTGCATGGATGGCTAAGGCTAAGTAACTATGGTGAAAAGTCCAAACAACCCTTAACATTACGCCTACTATAGCTTTAACGCTATGTCATGTGATTGCAAACTCAGCTTCCATGACATACTACCTTTTCTGGCAATTGTGAACCTAAGTGCAAGTTTTAAACAAACCCACTTCTCAATTACCACAGCCACAACACCCTTCCTCAAGATCATGCCTATATGTCCTACTTTGTGCTCCTGAACATAGCTTTTATGACCACCACTTTCATCCTCGTGATTGTGAGCTTCATCCATGGTAAATTCTAGATCACATTACTTTCAATTTCCACGGTTGGAACATCCACTTCCACAACTACAGATCACTATTTTCTAGTCATAAAACCTACACCATAGTCACCAAATTTATTTAAGTATAGTTTACACTCAATTTCCATCAAATACCCCCAATTATACACCTAAACATCCTCAAATCCTCAATGAATGTGCCTTTACATGCAAGTCTTTATGATATAACCATGTTAACTTAATATACATGCAAATATTAGCCACGACAAGGTACAAATACACTACAAAATAGTGACTTATCAAGCCCATATATGTCTAGTCCATTTAAGTTAAATAATCTCCATTAATTAAATCAAATACCCCATTGTGCTTTTGGTTAATGATATCATCATTAAAAGATACTATGGTAATTTGTTTAATACAATCTAATTGCAACTAAATAAATTATTTTATAAGTCAGCTCAAGCCTCATTTGCAACCCACCAATTTAACTCTCTTCATGCATTTCAACCTTTTATGTATGATTTTTTAGGTTTATCCTTAATTGGCAATGAATATAACTCAATGTTTATGGGTAACATCTAGCCTACACTCATATCATAGCCCAATTAAGATAAAGTGAAACGGATCACAATTAACCCGTTTGATCTTGAACACTATGCAGTATAAAACCTTTTATCTTACTTTGCCCATTCGAGCGAGTCATTGATTTAGTCAAACTCAAAAACTCAATCACATGACTAGTCTATGTTATCTCATGAAACAAATGTGTCTATCTGAAACCCTTTTTTGATTACACACTATCTTAGTTAGGGTCTTTCGTCTCATGTAACACGAAAGAAAAAATGCCTTGTTGACTTTCAAGGAGACAAATCTCTTATTAAATGCACACATGCCTCCATACTCATCTGGATTCCAACATGTTATGCTTATGATCCAATCCTAACTAGGATCGATATTGACCTTAATGCCCTAATGACACATTGACCATAACGTGCATAACATAACCAAGTTGTTTCAAGTTTAAGGTCTATACATTCTTAACAGGATTATAAAACAAGACATTGATAGACAAAAGTAAACTCAATGTGTCTGCTTTGTTCTATGAGTCATTATCCAAATTCTCATTCCCTAATAACACATCCACACATATGTAATCTAAATATCTCATATCAAACGACATGACACTCACATACATACAAGGTGTGCAATTTGCTTTGACTCTCTAATGTCCTTTAATGATTGATTACTAAGACAACTCTATACCCATATTCATAATTTATTATGAATAAGGCTTTTAAACTCAATCACATAGGTATATTCGTTACTTTATGCTAACCAAGATTTTGATACTTGAAAAAACTTGCCAGATCATTAATATGAAAAATCAATATTTTATTAATTACTGTGAAAAAGTAAATATATAACCATGATGTCCTCTAGTATCCTCATTAACTATTGGTATTGGAGGACACATCCCTAACGTTCCAAATGTCCAAAAGCTCCTTAAAACTCCTTCATGAGTTTGACATAACTTCCTTAAGTTTTTTGGTTTTGGCTCTCATAATTTGACTTGGTTTTGATGCATGCATCAATTTAGCTTAGTTTATTCAATATCTCACTAAAATGTGCAATTAACCTCCTTTATTGTAGAAGCACAGCTGCTATACCTATATTAGAAATGTCACATTAAAGTTCAAAAGTTCTATTAAATTTGGGTAATGCTGAAAAATGTGCATTAGTAAGTTTATTCTTTAATTGTGCTTCTCCTTAATAACATGTGGTATTAGTGTATATTTGTACTCTTTGTGTGCTTAAATTATGCTTATATGTGAGTTAAAATAGAGAAAATATGTTATCATTCTTGAATTATATCAAACATGATGATTTTGAGATGAAAAAGTGTAGATGTGGGATTAATTATTAATTTTGGACATTTTCTACACTTAAAATACAATTTAATGCCTATAAGTCAGTTTTGCAACTGCAGAAGAGAGGTTCACAAGCACATATGACAAAATTGCGAGAGCGAGATGATATTGTGACATATTCTAGAATTTTCGCATTTTAGGTTTGCGAGAGTAGAAAGAGGATTTGCAACCATGGACCTAAGATTTACAGCCACAAATGTAATGGTTGTTGTCCAGTTGCAAGAGTAAAAGAGGTTTTGCAAGGGTGAAGTTGATGTTCACAAGGGCGGAGTGATGACATAGTAGAATTTTAGACTTTGATCCTACACTATTTCTTTTTGGGTTTTTTCATCTTTTCACCTTTAACATGAACCCTTGATACCCTTGGACTATAAATATGAGTTCTCCACACATTGTACACAATCTTACTCTTCTAAACACTTAAACACATAGGAACACAAGATTGAAAGTTGGAAAAGGAGGAATCCACATCAAGAGTTGAAGAGAGTTCATTCTCCCACGCATTGCAAAACATATAGACTAAGTTTTTCTAAACTTTTTTGTATTTTCATGATTGTTTGGATCATGAACAATTTATAATTGGTTTTTCTTGAATTTAATGAGTTTCTAAATTTCTTCGTAGTTATTTGTGTTTGTGCTTGGTGAAATATGTATGCATGAGTTGAGATTGATTGTCTTTACATAGTTATTCACAATTGTTGCTTTGAATTGTAATTATGGGATCTACTAATTAAATCATGGCTATGTGAGGAATAATGGAAGCAAAACTTGTGCACTAAACGTACAATTTGTGAACATTAATTCTATAAAAATAATGGGAGTGAAATCATAGAATTAATGTCAATAACTATTGTTGATGATCAAACTTGAATTCTTGACTTGATTTATCTTTGGAAATCCCACGAGAATCTTGAGTTAAAACAATAGGAGAGTTTAGGGGACTATCCTATAGACTTTAGGATTAACAATTTGTAACCAATATAATTAAACTAATAATTAACATAATCGGCATACATAGAAAACTAACACAAGTGGTTAGACGCTTCAACTACTGATACTCCATCACTTTTGTCTTATGTGCTTAGTTTTAAGTGCTTACTTTTATTTAGTTATTCTTAATTTTTACTTCAATTTTGAGGTCTAACTAATAAGAACTTATTACATCAGTAGACAAAAAAACCATCCTAATGAGAACAATTCTTGTAGTCATCATAAAACTAGGCTTAATTTTAAATTTAATTTTAGTGTGGTGATAACCCACATCACTCTCCATTGGAATCTACCATTCTCCAAGACAACTACGGGAAGGGGTGTTGTAACCATGCTAAAATCATGTAAAAACCTCTTATAAAAACTCTCACGTCCATGAAAACTCCTTACCTTAGAAACAAACATGGGGGTCAGCCATTCTTTAATTGTTTTCACCTTATTCTCATCAACTTGAGTCCCTTCAAAATGTGCACTTCTTTAGATTAGTATACAACTATTCCTTATGCAACAATGCCTCAAATACATTTCTAAGATGCATAAAATGCTCTTCAATAGACCATTGTACACTATAATGTCATCAAAACGACAAATTTTCCTATGAATGCACACAAAACATGATTCATAAGTCTCATAAAAGGACTAGGTGCATTCGTCAAACTAAACAATATCACTAACTATTCATACAAACCAAATTTAGTTTCAAATGCTATCTTCCATTTATCACCTTCCGTTATGAAAATAAGATCATAACCATTCTTAAGATATACGTGAGAAAACATAGTGGCACCTTGCAATTTATCTAGTATATGATGATACTTTATTGTAATTTCATTTACAGCTTGACAATTGAGACACATCCTTCATGATTCATCCTTTTTAGGCACAAGTAGCACAATTATAGCACATGGACTCATTCTTTCTCAAATCTATCCTTAATTGATAAACTCCTTCACTTGCTTATCGATTTCCTTACTTTCTTCTGGCTTTGTTTGGTAGGCTAGTTTATTTGGTACGGTAGCACCTAGAGTAAAATCAATTTGATCTCTATTCTGCGAATAGGTAGCAGAGCACTTGGTAATTCTTCTAGTAATATCCTCAAAATCCTATAAAACAGATGAGACAACTTTAGGGAGGAGGGAAGTAACCTCATCACATAAGAAGTGAATTTCTTTATACATAATTATTACAACCCTTTGCTCACATTATATGCCTACTCTCATGTCTTTCATACTTGGTAGCATACATTCATTTCACTTTTTTTCTTTGCACTCTTTTTTCCTCATATCTTGCCCACTCTCTTATTTTTTTTCACTCTCCTCTTTCTTCTTCTTTTTCTACAACTCAAGCTTGTATTATTGTTGCAGGTACTTCTAATCTTCATGAACATCCTTCAGTGTTAGTGGCACTAAGGTGATCTTTTTGTTGTTGTGATAAAATGTTTACCTATTCGTCTTGATATCTAATGTAACCCTATTATCATATTTCCATGGCCTCCCTAGTAAGATATACTAGCTTGCATAACCACTCTATCACATGACACTTCTTCCTTATACTTGTCTATATCAAAAGCAACCAAAACCTCCCTCTTTTGTTACCTTCACTTCATCACTATTATTTAACCATTGTAGATTGTATTGTAAGTGATATGCTCTATAACGCTAATAAAAATGAGGGATAATGGAAAGGCATTTAGTTGTATATGTACTTTTTACATTACTTAATAAAATATTGATTTTTATATCATTATTATAGTAAGTTTTCATACATGTAAATCTTAATTGGAGTAAAGTATTACAGGTCTTATGTATTTTAGTTAAGAAGTTTAACTCATAAGGAATTATAAATATAGACATTAGGTTTTCTTGGTAGTCAATTACTTAAACTTGTATGTAAGTCATAAGTACTCTAAAGGGCATTAGAGAATCGACAAGATCTACATACCTTGTATTTACATGGAGAGTGCCATGTCATTCCAAATGTGATATTGAGAATACATGGTGTGGATGCATCACTAGGGAATGGGATATTCAGATAATGACTCACAGAACGAAGCAGAGTCATGGAGTTCACTCTTAGCTATCAACGTCCTACTTCATGATTGTGTTAAGTACTCATGAACCTTAGACCTAAGATGACATGGTTGTCTTGTGTATATGATGATCAACATGTCATTAGGGTATTAAAGGCCAACATCTATCCAAGTATGGTATAAAGTCATAAGCCTAACGTACTGTTGTTTGGTATGCGCGGAGATATGTGTACATTCAATAAGGGATTTGTCTCTTTGCAAGTGAGCAAGACATTTATCCTATGCAGTTGGTGTTATATGAGATAGAAACCCTTAGCCAAGACAATGTGTGATCAGAAAGGAGTTTTCGATTGGAATGCTTATCTCATGGGGAAATGTCAAGGAGTCGTATAATTGAGTTTGTGAGTTTAACTAAGCCATGACTCTTGCTCAGTTAGGACAAAATAAAACAAAGATTTATTTAGCATGGTAGTCACGATTAGAAATATACGTTGTGATCCTAATCACTTTATCTTGATTAGGCTATGATATAGGCCGTAGGCTAAACGTTATTTGTCTCTCAAGCTATGTGTGTTGCCCATTGAGAATGAACTTAATGAGTCATAGATATAAGATTGAGACGTGTCGTGAGTGTTAAATTAGTGGGTTGCATAATTTATTTAATTGCAATTGCATTGGGCTAAATAAATTTCCATGGTATTTGATAATGATAAAATCATTAATTAAAAGTACAATGGGAATTTAATTTAATTAATTAGAATAATTAAATTAAATTAGTTAGACACAAATGGGATTTAATTATTCATGAGATTAACAATGAAAGAACATATTAGCTAATTTATTAATGAAATTAATAAAAAAGAATCCACGGGCTATTTATATAATTAAAGAGGGTTCACATAGAGGAGCCCATGGAGCCCACACACTAAAATCTAGTATCTAAACTATCAATAATAGTCTTGAGGAGTTCAAAAAAATTATTCAAGGCACAAAAATTCATGCATACCCCAAGCAAAAGAGAGAAGAAACCCTAGCCACCTTCTCACATCTCTCTTTTGTCAAAAAGTCCTAGCCTAAAGGTGTTTAAGTTAAAGCTTTGCAAATGGAGTTTTGTGGAGAGTAGGAGGAGCTCACAAGCATCCTAATTGTGTAGATAATCTTGAGGTTAAGGTTTAAGGGTCAAGACTCGACGGATCATGCATGAAAAGTTTGAAAACTTTTTGAACGTCTTATTTAATAATATCTTGTGTGTTTTGCAATAAAAATGGATGGGGTTTATTTCTTCATGTTCCACTATGAGCATATCATTATTTTATGTGATAAAGTTTTGATTTTTATGGCCAAAACCCAATGAAATCTAACAGTGAAATCACAGCTACTGTTTTTTTTGCAAAACCATAATGTTCAATGATTTTCACCATGTTCTATATTAAGTTTCAATTTAAATTCCACAAAACTTGTATTTGATGTATGAAAAACCTTTTTCAAATGTTTTGGAGTTGATTGAAATTAATAAAAATTAGAAAAGAATTGGTTTTGGATTGAAAAACCAAAGCTATAGAACATCTGTAGTACTTCTACAAAGTTTTGCAACTGGTAGTCACAGTCACAAAAAGTGTTCTTGCAATCATGATGCCAGGTCGTGGGTTGCACTACCCAATGCAGGGTTGCATGAACCTTAAGGTCTAAAGCACAATTGTGGGAGACTCTCCCATGATCGTGTGGCATGTGTTGCGACTACAAGTGGCACTGCAACAAAGCCCTAAACTCTTATTACAACTAGCTTTAGCGATCGTAGAAGGGCAGGTCATGACCGTGGCATTGGCTCCTACGACAATGAGTAGTTTTTGCGCAATTCTTTCTTTTTCAATTTTAATTTTGAAAAAACATTTTTCAATGGACGAAAACTAATGCATGAGTTGCTTAGGCCATGGAATTAGTCATTAAATGAAATTATTTAATTGTTCATGTGATGTATAATTGTTTGGATGGATGTTGTTGTTAGATTATGGACTTTGGACACTTGTGGATGAATGCATTTACTTTTGTTTTGGGTTTTTATAGATTGTATAATTAATTTTCATGGGGTGTAAGGGCATAAGTTAGTTTTTATTTTATATTACATAGAATAGGAATCTCTATGGTATGCCACAACTATTTGTAAATGAATTGGAAAACATCGAGTTAGTGTTCATGTGGAGGCTAAGAGTTGGTGTCATTCAAGTTTCCAAGATGTGGTGGACCACATGAAGCCATGAAGACAAAGACAAAGGCATTTAAGAAATCCTTATGTAATAGTGTAGGATTTTACACACTTGTGTACGATCGAACCTTGGCTCAAGTTGGATCTACAAGTCCATAATCCTTCACTTTTATTTTTGCATATTGTTTGTGATGAATGTATGGAATACATAAAAATAGATAATGTGCAAAGTGAACCTAATCTACATGGACCCTAAAACTTCCTTATACAAATATCGGGTTGTAATAGCACATGGTTTGTCGTGGCCTTCAATCGAGTGTGATAGCCCTAAGTGTTGTAGCTTTAGTATGCGACATAATTACATTAGTGTCATATTGCGACAGCACATTTATGCTTTAGGTGCATTAGATGTGACATTCAAAGGATGCTATGTCTTATTAGTGGTTAGCCAAACTCGAACTTCAAATCCAGCGAGTTGTCAGTTAGTAGGTGTGACTTAAATGGACCCAACAGGTCAAGACTCGATTACGTGAGGCATTGTTAGGCTAAGGATCGAAAGAAAGATTGGACCACACATGAGATGCACTGGTAAGAGTTACCACTCATTGTACCTAGCATGCTAAGACTTGATTACATAAGGCGTGTTATGTCTAGTGAAGACCCGAATTTCCACCAAGGGAATTTTATCGATGGAGTTTTTGTCTTTTACCCAACAGAGTGTAGGATTCAAAAAATCTAGTGGGACGTTGTTTTGATTTGAAATCCATAATCATAACGATAACATATATGATAACTAAACTAACTAATCTTATTTTTTTTCTACAATATTACTTTATCTAAATAATATCTACACCTTTTTCTAAACTGCTTAAGACCCATGTTTTGATTGGGCTCACCTATTGACTAGCTCTAGAATTTTAGAATTGTTCTCAATTGACAGTGGCTTAGAGGCCAATATCCCACAAGCCTCTGTTGTGATGGATTGTAAAGAGGAAGAAGCCGCTCATAAGAAATGGGTTGAGGATAATTTATAGATTAAGATATGTTAGCTGCTGTGACCAATGGTCTTCAAAAGACCCACGAAGGCATGGGGATTGTATGGGAGATCTTATTTGACCTAAAAGAGTTATATGGTGAGTAGAGTCATACTACTTGATATGAGATATCCAAGCACTTGTTCTAGATGTGCATGACAAAGCATGGTGGTGTGAGTAAGCATGTCCTTAAGATGATTTCACTAATCAAGAGGCTTGAGATACTATATTTTATCATGGATGTTAATTTACAGACGGATATAATCCTTTAGTTACTTCTAGATTCATTCTCATAGTTTATCCTAAATTACATCATGCATGATATTAAGTGTACATTAGTTGGGCTCCTCCTATGCTGGTGACTACATAGGGAAGGAGGTGATTCTTGTTGCGTCTAACTCCTTTGGTGTGACTGAGAAAGAGAAGACAAAGAAGAAGAAGCTTGTCATTCTTAAGGCCAATGGGAGTGTCAAAAAGGCCAAAGCTCCTATAGAGTAAGGCAAGTGTTTCCACTACTGCATGATTAGGCATTGGAAGAGGAACTACAGAGTACCTCAGCTTTAAGAAGGCAACAAGAGGTAAGGAACTTTATATTTATGAAACATCTTGTTCCATTTATGTATTTTTCACTTTTTGGATTTTCGATTCTAGTGTTAGTTTTCACATTTGTACTTCACATCCGTATTTAGTCAAAAGTAGGACATTTGGGAAGTCTGAACTGAAGATCAAGGTGGGGAATGGAGCAAGTGTTGTAGCTACTATGATTGGGACTACTTTAATAAAACTATCATGAAGCTATGGTTTTGTTCCGAGAGATTATTTTTTGTTGCTCAATTTGCTCAAGAACATTAGAAGTAATGTTTTGCTTAATTAGTTGGCACAGCATCTCTTATGAATGGCTTATATTATTTAAATATAGATGATAGTAATGTGATCAATACCATCTCAAATAAATGTTTAAGGGATGGCTTAAATCCTAAGTACTTGTGGCATGTACCTTAGACTTAGCCATTTCAGGGATACTAAGATTAGTAAGTTAGAAAAAAATGAGCTTATTGGACTATTGAGAGAGAAACACTATCCAACTTGAGAACTTTGCATCCTAGGTAAGATGGCTAGAAGTTCATTTGATGGACGTGTCGAAAGGGCTAGTGAAGTGTTAGAGCTAGCCTACATTGATGTTTGTGGGCCATTTAATGAAATGGCAAGAGGAGGATTTCCCTACTTTATAATCATCACTGATGACCTTTCACAATATGGTTTTATGTACTTCATCAAGTACAAGCATGGGTCCTTTAAAGGTTTAAAGAATTTAAGACATAAGTAAACAAGCAAACTAGTAAACAAATCAAAGCACCAAAATCATAGCATAGAGGCGAGCATATGAGTGCTAAGTTTGCTGAATTCCTCAAGGAGAATAGTATTGTATCATAATTGACATCATGGGTAAATACTTAATTAAACGGTGTAGAAGAATGTGGGAATTGAACTCTGTTAGATATGATTCGATCTATGATGAGCCTCACCTATTTCCCTGTATCTTTGGCATATCCTACTTACCACATCATATGTTTTGAATAAGTTACCTTCTAAGTATGTTCCCTCCACCTCACATGAGATATGGTATGTAAGGAATCTAGGCCTCAAGCATTTGAGGACCTAAGGATGTTCGTCTTATCTTAAGAAGATTAAGATGAACAAGTTAGAGGCAAAGGCTATTATGGGGAGCTTTGTTGGATAACCTATAGATTCCTTGGGGTATGAGTTCTACATACATAAAGATAAAAAGGTTGTCATTAGGTATCATTCATGCTTTCTTCAGGAAGAGTTCATTCAAGAAAGTGGTGCAAGTAGAGCCATAGTGCTCAAAGAAGTTAAGCATGAGGAATAAAGCACTTAGCCGATAACACAAGTTGTTGTTCAAAAGGAACCTTCTAAGATGTAACCATTGTGAAGATTGGGTAGGATCTCTTGAGCACTAAAGAGATATAACTATATCCTAGATAATGGACAAAAGTTGTTTGTAATGGGGGATAATAATCGTAGAGATGGTCTTTCTATCGGTGATTAAGTAATGTTAGAAGAAGACTTCGCTAAGTGGTTGGAGGTAATTTCCCCTTTATCCATCAATGCTATTGTCCTTTTATTTAAACATTGGGTTGCAATATGTCCCTTTCCTTGGCATTTGAAATACATAATAGTGGGATTACATGTAGTAAAAGGGCTAGAGGTTAGAATTATGTACCTTTGGTGTTTTGGCTTTTGGTGTTACCTTTTGTCTGATAGTTCTAATGGTAGTCGGCATATCTTGTCACCTAGGGAATGCTCAAGTGGCTATTGCTATCTACACTTCCTTTTGAATTACTTCTCCACTTTGATGACTTTCTCCACTAAGTCTTCTAACTCCACATAATGATGTAACTCAAGTATAATGTATATGTCCCTATTTAATCCAGCCATAAACCTTACCACTGTAGCCTATCTATATTCCACTACATACACTCTCACGAAGGCCATCCCTATGTCCTTGTAATAATTTTCAACACTCCTACTCCTTTGTGCCAAGGTTTGCAGCTTGCGGTGTAAATCTTTGGTAAGGATTGGGGATAAAACTTTTCTCATCAAAGCCTTCGATTCACCCCATGTCACTAGCTCTTCCTTACCTGTTACATACTTGATCTGACTAAATAATCGTGTAATTTGTAAACTTGACAATGGAAAACTTTACCTTTTGCACCTCTGAATATCAGTGGCAATCAAATATGAACTCCACACATCTCTTCTTCTCTAAATAAGCATTGTGGTCTAATTTTCCTTGGAATGTAAGGATAGTGAGCTTTACTTCTTTAGGGACTTCATCATTCTCATCCTTCTATGCTTATTTAACCTTCTAAGATTGCTAAAACTCTTAAATTCATTAGGGAAATCAAAGTTGTCATCACTAACATACATTCCCTTATGAGCTTAGAGTATAGAATGTCCTCTTTTAGGCATTAAATCTTTATGAGGTACTATACTCCCTTGTGTGGATGCCTGGGATGCCTCCAAATTCTCTGATTGTTGGTTAATGGTAGCTAAGGTGTTTGTAAGTTGTTTCATGTTAAACGTATTATCTCCCATAGTTAATTCTCTGGACATTTCATAAATATGTGTCATCTCGAACAAGGAAAATGTGTAATGTGTGTGTAAGTGTCCTTGATGTGAACTAAGAAAAAGCAAGGATTGAATATGGTTTGGAAAATAATATGATGGATAATCGATGAGATTATACAAAAATAAACTGAGTAAAAACTAACCTCAACCTTTACAATTAATCAATATTTGGTAACTAGGGAACCTATTACCATGCTAGAAAGTGTTAGCTACAAACAATCGGCATGCACCCAAATGACCTGTTTTGTACTTGAGCTTAGTGTAATATCTAACACTCAAACAACAAGCAAGAATGGGAGAAAATATTCTTATTTCATTAAATGACCAAAAGATTTTTACATAAGAGCCAAATCAATGTATTTATAGATATCTTTGAATTTTATAGGTAAATCCCATGAAAATCCAACATTAAGAGCTACATATTAGCTATTATAACTAATAATTTTTAGAGTACCCTTTAGGCGATAGGGACTACTAGGGAGATCTTGTACCACCTACCAAAGTGGTGTGGTGAGAAGAGTTGTACTACTAGATATGAGGTATTCAAGGAACTGTTTAGGATGTGCATGGCAGGGTGGTAATGTCAGGGAGCATGCCCTTAAGATGATTTTACTCATTGAGAGGCTTGACTCACTAGATTTCATTGTGGATGTCAATCTGTAAATGGATTTGATCCTTCAGTTATTTCTAGACTCCTTTCACATAGCTCATTATAAATTGTCATATAAATAAATGACATTAAGTGCACACTGGTTGGGCTTCTCTGTAAGCTGGTGGTTGCACAGTAAGCTATGAAGAGGAAATGAAGGGAGGTGGTTCTTGTTGCATTAGGTCCTGTAGTGCGACCAAAAAGGGAAAGACAAAGAAGAAGAAGTCTATCATTCTTAAGGCTAGTGAGAGTATCAAGAAGGCCAAAACTCTTGTAGAGAAAGGAAGGTATTTCTACTATGGCCAAAATGGGCATTAGAAGAGGAATTGCATTAGGTACCTCAACCTTAAGAAGGAAACTAGAGGTAAGGAAATTTAATTTATGAAACATCTTATTCCATTGGTGTATTTTATATTTCTTGGATTTTAGATTCTAGTGCTTCCTCCTACATTTGTACTTCACATCATGATCTAGTCACAAGTAGGACACTTAAGAAGCATGATGTGGTAATCAAGGTGGGTAATGGAGCAATTGTTGCAACCAGCACAATTGAAACCACTTTAACAAAACTATCATCAAGCCATAACTAAGTTTAGAAAGATTCTCTTTAGCTTTTGAACGGGCTTAAAGACATTGTTTTGATTCCATTAGTAACAAAAGACAATTCTGAATTTTCTGTTAGAACCAATGGGTGCTATATTTGGTGTTGTAACAAATTTGTTAGCATGACACGTCTTATGAATGGCTTTTGTTACTTAAATATGTATGGTTGAAATTTGATTAATAACAAACATCTAAGGGATTGCTTAAATCCCAAGCACTTATAGTACCTTAGACTTAGTTACGCCAGGGGCATAAGAATTAGCAAGTTGGAGAAAGACGTGCTTATTGGCCTAATGGGAGAGGAAACCTATCTAACTTACAAACCTTGAATTTTTAGCATTAATGGATGTGTTGAAAAGGCCACTTAGGTGTTGGAGTTAGTCTACACAGACATTCGTGGGTGATTTAGGGAAATAGTAAGGAGAGAATTTCTTTACTTCATAAACTTTATCGATGATTACTTATAGTATGGTTATGTGTACTTAATAAAGTACAAGTATAAAACCTATAAAAAGTTCAAAGAATTCAAAATACAAGTAGAGAAGCAAATTGGCGAACACATCAAAGCACTATGATCCAATCCAATCATGGAGGCGAGTATATAAGTGTTGAGATTGCCCAATTCTTGAAGGAAAATGGTATTGTATCACAAATTTCACCATTAACAACTCCTCAGTTAAATGGTATAGCAAAACCTAAGTATCAAACTCTATTGGACATGGTTCAATCTTTGATAAGCTTCATTGACTTACCCATATACCTATGGGAGCATGTCGTACTTATAGCAACTTATATTTTGAATAGGACACCTTCTAAGTCCGTTCCCTCTTTGTCGCATGAGATGTGGTATGGAATGAAGCCAAGCCTTAAGCATTTAAGAATTTGGGGATAGCTTAAATTAGGAAAATGAAGATGAACAAGTTAGAGATGAGGACCATTATTGGCTACTTTGTGGGATATCCTAGAGACTCTATAAGATATGAGTTCTACATATTTGAGGACAATAGAATTCTCATAGGGTATCATACATGTTTTTTCGAAGAAGTGTTCATTTGAGAAAGTGATGTAAGTAGAAATATAGTGCTTAAGGAAGTTGAGTGTGAGGAACAAAGCACTCAACCCATAATTAGCACAAGTGCAGGATTTAAACAAAGGGTATTTGTCGAGCCATGGACATGAGTTGAAGATTGTAAGCTCTAAGAAGCCAAGAAGAACCTATGCATGAGCTCTAAAGAAATTTGGGATGTTTTGAGTGGTTTTCGAAGTCAAAGAGGAGTTCACTAATCAATTTGGTGGAAAGCAATGATGAAAATGGATTTGGAATGGCATTAAGTTCAATCTCAAAAGAGATTAGATTGATCACGAAGAGCTCAAATCAATCCCGAGTTGAAGTTGATTGATATAGATGTGATTTTGAACATTTTGTAATTACAATTACATAAGATCATGCTCAATCTCAAGTGTCTGAAGCGTAAAATTATCAAGTGAACAACTTTTGGGAATTACAATTAGGTTGGTTCCAAATCGCACCAGATCGATCCAAGGGATGCTAGATCAATCCCATAACATCCAAATCAATCCAATTTATAGCTTGGAGCCTAAGATTGTATTTTTTTTAGGATTTCTTTCCAATTTTCATTTCTAATCTTCTTAAAACACTTATGGACGAGTTTATTTGATTTAACGGTTCTTAACACCACATAATGGACCCTTGGTTATTTTTATCGTTAGAAATCTCTTGATATTTTCATGAATGAATTATTTCTTTAGTTTTCTGTTGATTTGAGTGATTCCTTAGTTCTTGTGAATCCAAATACCAAATCGATTTATTCTAAGCATTCTTTGAATTACTTCGTGATGTATTAGCTAAGTATGTTAGTTATGGCAGTATTTTCAATAGAGTTCATCGAAGATCACTACATTTGGATCGTTTTGCATGGTTTGTATAAGTAGGTTTCATTGGGTTTTGGCATACACCTAAAAATTATATCTTTACGCTTTAACAATCCTACATGACTATATTTACAAAACATTTGAAACCACTTCTAAGTTGATCGACTTCAACTCAGGATCTATCTAAGCTCTTCATGATTGATCTAATCTCCTTTAAGATTAATCTTAATGCCATTTCAAAGCTATTTTCATCATTTTTTTCACCAAATTGATCTATGAGCTCCTCTTTGTCTTTTAAAACCCCTCAAAACATCCTAAATCCCTTTGGAACTCATGTCCAAGGTTTTTTTTAGGTTCTTGGAGCTCATGGTCCATGGCTTAACAAATACCTTTTTCTTCAGCTTGGTGCTCATGTTGCTTCCCTTCTCTTAAAGGTGAATTGACCCCAATTCGTTAGAATTCCTATTACCTACAAAACAAAGCTCCAAAATAAGAAATAATATAGGATTATACTTATATTATGCTTACCCTATTTTTCTACCTTGCAACTCATCTTTGTTAGGATGGATCTAAGCTCTTTGTGATCAATCTAATCTCCTTTGAGATGAATTTTAGTGCCATTCTAAAGTTATTTTCATCATTGTTTTGCACTGAATTGATCTGTGAGCTCCTCTTTGACTTCTAAGATACTTCAAAACATCTCAAATCTCTTTGGAACTCATGCCCAAGGTTCTTCTTGGTTTCTTGGAGCTCATAATCTTTAACTCAAGTCTATGGGTTAACAAATACCCTTTGTTTTGACTTGGCGCTCAACACTAAAGGCATGGAACTCTATGTCTGTGAAACATCTTGTCTCATTGATGTGTTCTTAATGTCTTAGATTTTGGATTCAGGTTCGTTATCTAAAATTTACACCTCAAGTCAAAATCTAGTCATGAGTTAATCACTTGAGAACTAGGAGGTGGTGATTAAGGTTTGTAGTGGGGCAAGTGTTGTTGTCATTGCGATTAGCAGTACTTTAGTTAAGTTATTATATAGTCATGTTTCAACTAAAAGAGATTGTATTTTGTTACCTAATAGGATGAAAAATATTGTTAATATACCATTATAATAAAAGACGGTTATGAAATTTCATTTGGAGAGAATAAGTAGCAAATTTTTTATTGTAATAAATAAGTTAGGATTGCCTTTTTGGTGCATGGCCTATGTTACTTGAATTTAGATAATAAGCGTATGATGAATGCCATTATGAAAAAGCATGCTAAGGATGGCTTAAATCGTAAGCAATTGTTGCATCTCAAGCTAGGTTACGCTGTAGAGGCTAAGATTAGTAGGTTGGAGAAAGATAGTGTTATAAGCTCATTAAGAGAGGAGACCTATTTGACTTATGACACTTGCATCTTAGGCAAAATGGCTAAGAATCCATTTGCTAGGCATGTTGAGAGAGCCATATTAATGTTGGAGTTAGCCCACACCGATGTTTGTGGGCTATTTAATGAAATAGCATGGGGAGGATTTCACCACTTAACAAAGTGAAAGGACAAATCATTTGAAAATTTAAAAGAATTTAAAGTGAAGTAGAGAAACAAATTAGCAAGTGTTTAAAGTCATTGCGATTAGATAGTGATTGTGAGTACACAAGCATCAATTTTATGGAATTCCTCAAAGCAAAAGGCATTGTGTCAGAAGTCTCACCCTCAGCAACTCCTTAGTTGAATTGTGTAGCTGAGCATAAGAATCAAACTTTATTAGACATATTTTGATCTATGATGAGCTTCACCGACCTACCCATTTCCTTATTGAAATACACCCTCTTAACAACGACCCTTGTCTTGAATAGAATTCTCTCTAAGTCCATCCCTTTAACCCCCCCATAAGATGTGGAGTAGGGGGAAGCTAAACCTATAGCATATTAGAATTTGGAGATATCCAACTTAACTTAGGAAGAATAAGACAAGTTAAAAGTGAGGGCCATTATAAGCTGCTTCGTGGGATATCCCAAGGGATCTATGGGATATGAGTTGTACTTACTTAAAGACAATATGCTTGCCATTAGTTATTAGGCATGCTTTCTTGAAAAGGAGTTTGTTAGAGAAAGTGGTATAGGTAAAACATAGTGTTCAAGGAAGTTAAGCACTAGGAACAAAGCAATTGTTAGTAATATGCCCTCTAATGTCAATAGTCAATGAGAGATACTAGGGACATTATGGTTGTATATGTATGCTTTTACATTCATTAATGAAATATTAATTTTTTTATATCAATATTAGGGTAAATTTTCATGCATGTAAATCAAGAATGGCGTAGATTATTACATGTGCCTATGTAATTGAGTTAAGAAGCCTTATTCATAAGAAGTTATAAATATGGACACAATGCTATCTTATTCCGCAATTATTTAAACCAATTTGTAAGTCATAGATACTCTAAAGGGTATTAGAGAGTTAATATGATTTGCACACCTTATATTTGTACAATGAGTGTCGTGTCATTTAGTATGAGATAATGAAAATACAAGTGTGTGGATGTGTTATTAGAAAATAAGCATTCAAGTAAAGACTCATAAAATGAAGTAAACACATGAAGCTCAGTCTTTGATGTCAATGTCTTGCCTCATGATTGTGTTAAATGTGCATGAACCTTAAACCTGAGATGACATAGTTGTCTTGTGAGCATAATGGTTAATGTGATATTAGAGCACTAAGGGCCAATATCTATCCTAATATAAAATAGCGTCGTGAGTCTAATGTGCCATTGCCCAATTGTGTAAGGAGGCATATATGCATTTAATATGGGATTTGTCTCCTTACAAGTGAGCAAGACATTTGTCTTATACAGTTGGTCTTTGATGCGAAGAAAATTGTTGAACAAAATAATGTGTGATTGGAAAGAAGTTTCCAATGAAAAAGTCTCATGTGATAACACGTATTGGTCATATGGTTGAGTTAATGAGTTTGACTAAATCCATGACTCTGGCTTGGTTGGAACAAAGTAAACCGAAAGGTCCATATTGCATGGTATTCACAATCAAGAGTGTTCATTGTGGTCTATTTTCAATGTGAACCAAGTGGAAGCAAAGGATTGAAAATGGTTGGTCAAAATGGAAACAAAATAATAAGTAGGATAATCGATGAGATTGCACAAAAATAAACTATACAAGAACTAACCTCACGTGGGATTAACTCTTGAAACAAGATGGAATTTTGGCAACCAAGAAACTAACGAATGATAGATGGTGAGATTGAAAAAAATTTCAACTAAGCAAGAATGTACCTCACATGAGATAAACCTTTGCAATAAATTGAAGAAATATTCAACCAAAGATCCAAATACCTACATCGTGGAGATGTTGACTATGAAACCAAGAACCATTGGAATATACTCAAATGATCTAATTTGATACTTGAGCTTGGGTCTTGAATCACTCAAACATAATGGAAAGTGAAAGAAGAAATCTTCTTCTTTTATTGTCAAATATCTAAGTTACATGGTTCAATTTAATCTTACAATGTAAGAGATGGGGTGTTTAAAGGAGTACAAAGCAAATCACAAGATAAAAGTTGACAATCACAAAATTGCCCTTGAAAAATGGCTCCAACAACCAAAAATTTGAAATGTAGCCAAAAAATTAGCCTTCCTGCCCATCGTAATTGATCTAAATGTCCATCTGATTGATCGCATAGTACTATAAGTCAATCTATTGCAGTGGTCGTCCATCATTCATTCTACCTTGTTGATCGCGGTTGTAGCAATTGATTGCAATCTTCAAGATTGTAAATTTAGCAAGCCCCAAAAATGTGCCCAAGTCAATCAAGCTAAACAAGAATGCTCGAGCTCTATCCCGATTGTAATTCTAATGTGCCTAAAAACCTTCTAGGGCAATTTAAGCACCCCAAGATTGACTTGACACATCATGGATCGCAATTTCAGCACTTTCAAAGCCTTTTTAGCCATTCCAAGTCTAAAATTAAAGCCATAGTCCATCTTATAGCTCTTTTCAATCACTAAAATCCACTTTATTCATTATTAGAACCCAAATCTTTGAAGCCAATTCCGATCTTTGGCCCATTCAAAAATAGCAAAGCCTGACCCAAAATCACACCCTAGTTACACAACACCTCTAATAGGTTCGAGATCACTTCATTTTCACCTTATCTTGATTGGGCTACAATATGGGGTGCAAGCTAGGTGTTATTTATGTCCTTCGAGCTGTACTCGTTTCCAATTAAGGATGAATGTAAAGAGTCAAATACAAAAAGTTGTTGTATATGACTAGTGTTAAATTGGTGGGTAGCATAATTTATTTGCTGGCAGTTGGATTGAGCCAAATAAATTGCCCTTGTGTTTTTTAATAATGAGATCATTAATTAGAAGTACAATGAGAACTTTAATTTAATTAATGAGAGAAATTAAAGTAAACTAAAGAGACAAGACATGAATAGAATTGTTTAATATCAATCATGTTTGTTAATAATGTGATTATTAACTAGAAACATGATGGCCTTTTGATTTAATTCATGACATTAATTAAGTGGAAAGATATACTTTTGTTAAGCCTTAATAATTAATAGAGGTTAATAATTAAGAGGCTAGATGGGCCTTAATTATTAATGGAGATTAATAATTAAGAGTTATAGGCTGTAATTGCAAATGAGTTTAATAATTAAAAGGTATATAGGCTAGTAATTACTAAAGGTCCATGTAGTAAGCCTATGAAGCCCATAGCTAATGTGCCCTAATGTCTTCATATAAATATATATCTTAGAAGAGTTCTATTACATAAAAAAAATCAAAAGAATTCCTGATATTATTCTAGCCACTTTCATGTCCTCTTCTTGTTGCTAAAAGTCTTTTGGTCCTAAGTAGTTTGAGTTAGAGCCTTACAAAAAGTGTTTTGTAAGGTGTAAAAGGCACTCTTCATCACAAAAACTATGTATACAAACTAGAGGTCAAATTTGAAGGTCATAACTCAAGGATTGCAAATGTGTGCCTTGGAATGTGATTCCAAAGGTATGTTCTTTCCGATTTTCTTTAGCGCTTCTCAGTTGATACATGTTGTATGATGAATGTGGAATGAGTTTGGTATGTTATTTTTCTATGTTTATATTGTTGTTTTATGGTTTTAAAGTTTTGAAATCTGACCCCAAACCTATTTTAACCTAATTGTGGTATCAGAGCCACTATATTCGTTATATGACCACAAAATTTGATGATCTTTCCTTGGTTTATGGTATTTTTGTTTAGAAATAATTTAATTACTTGTAAAAGAATCATTTTTGTGGATTTTGAACCAAAGAAAATGAGAAAAAATTCAAAAAATTCATCTGCATGAAATTTTGGGCCGCCATACTATCAAAAAGTCTAATCGTGGCCACGAGATATGATCTCGTAGCTGTGGATTAAGTGTGTGGTAGAACATGCATTTTTCATGTTCTATTGTTGGCCATCTCACCGACCTAGGTAGAGCCCTACAGCCATGACATCAGCCATGGCAGAGAAGTGATCTAAGTTGCAGTTAGCTGTGCAACTGCACAAGAATGCCCACAACCGCGGCTGCACAAGTTGGTAGTGGTTTGTTTTTCATGGTTTTTCGATTTGAAACATTATAAAAGAGTTTTCCACATATGAGAACTAACACATGAGATTCAGAGTCCAGGGAAAAGGTCATTAAATGGAAGTTGTTTAGTTACCCATGTGACATATAATTGTTTGAATGCATGTTGTGGATGGATTATGGACTTAAGACACTTGTGGATGAATAGATTTCCTTACTAAGTTGGTTTCCATGGTTGTATATTTATTTTTTGTGGGTTGTAAAGGCATAAACTCAAGTTTTTTTTACTACATAGAATAGGTTTTTCCATAATATGCCACGTGTAAATATAACATAGAAGATTTCAAGGAGTTGATATTTGTATGGAAACTTAGAGTTTGTGCAGTTCGAAGTTGCATGGAGCCATGCAAAATTAACATGGTTGGTGTTAAGGAGTTGATGTTTGTGTGAGAACTAATGCCATTTGCAGTTCTATGGCATGCTGGGCCCTGTGAAGTTATGAAGACCAAGATAAAAGGAAGCATTTAAGAAATTCCTATGTAATAGTATAGGATTCCATGCATGATCCAGTTATGGGCTCAAACTGGATCTAGAAGTCCATAATCCTCTACATTACTTTATTTTACATATTATTCATGATAGATGTATGAGATAGATAAAATGGATAATGTGTAAAGCGAAACATAAATCTACATAGAGAAAAAATTTCTCAAATAAAAGTTGTAATAGCAAAATTGTTTATCTTGGCACTTCACCCAACTTAAAAGCCTAAAGTATAGCCTTAACATGTGATATCATCACATTATTAGGTCATATTACAATGTTGCATTTATGACTTCAAGTGATGCGACATTCAAAGGATACTACTCTTTAAAAGTGATTAGCCACAAGTAAAGTTCAACTCTGCTTAAGTTGTCAATCTGTGGATAGAACTTAAATTGACCCAATATACCATGACCTGATTATGTGAGGCGTTGTTAGGCTATAGGCCGAAGGAAAGGCTAGACTACGCATGAGATGCATTGGTAAGAGTTGTCACTCATTGGGCCTATCATGCCATGACTTGATTACATGAAGTGTGTTATATTCAATGAAGAGCCCAACCACCCACTAAGAAAATTTTACCAATAGAATTTCCATTCTTCATTTAAGGGAGTGTAGGGTTTGAAAAATCTAGTAGGAGGTCATTTTGATTTAAAATTCATAATTACAACGGTAACACATATCACAACCAAACTAAATCTCGCCAATTTTTTGTAATTTAATTGTCTTGAATAATGTAAACATTCATATTACTGATAATTAAGACCTTAGTGTTGATTGGAACTAAGATAGTCAATTGGTTTCAAGATTTAAGAAAAGTTCTCACTCTTGAAAGAGTAAGCGATATCTTGGATATTACTATCCCATTGCAAAGGAAAGGACTTATTCTTGAGGAGTCTAGTTTCTTGATTAGTGGGACTAAAGAGAGTAAGACCAAAAGAAGGAAACCCACTATTCTTAGGGCTAGTGAGAGAGGCATGATGTCTAGGGCCCAAGTTAGCAAAGAAAAAAGTTTTCAATGCAACAAAAGGGGGCTTTAGAGGAAGAATTGCAATAAATGCCTCCATTACTTAGGCGTTGGCATTACAGGTGTGGAACTTTATGTTTTTATAACATCTTGTTCTACGAATGTGTTCTCTACATCTTAGATCTTAGATTGTGAATGGCATCATGTCACAATTCACACAAGCAGTAACTTCTCAACTGCATCGTGCAATTGAGCATGGGAGTTAGAGTTTGATGGACATAGTTTGATCTATGGTTAGCTACAATGAATTACCCATTTCTTTATGGGAAACACCTTCCTCATAGTTGCCCATGTTTTGAATAGGATTCCTATAAGTCTGTTCCTTCAACCGCACATGAGATGAAGAGTGGGAGGAAGTTGAGCCTAAAGCATATCAAGACTCGGAGTTGTCTGTCTTTCCTTGAGAAGAGTAAGATGAAAAAGTTCAAGGTCAAGGCCGTTATGGGTTGCTTTATGATATATCCTAGAGATTTTATAGGATGTGAGTTCTACCTACCCAAAAATAATGGGATTTTACTCGATTGTTGGGCATTTTCTCTCTCGAGGATTCCAGTCACCTGGCACAGCATCTTTCTTCTCGGTAGTGATTATAGTCTCTTTCCCAGGGTCAGGCTACTCCAGAAGATCAGCAGCCTAGCCCAGTTGCTTCCCTTCCAGTCGCCTCCTTAAATTCTGGATGTTTAGAACAATAGTGCTCAAAGAGGTTGGGCATGATAGTTGCAGGGATTAAGCAGTGACTTTGCAAAGATTTCATGTTTCATTGGAATAGTAAATTGATCTAAAACTCTAAAGAATAAAAGAACAATGAACTGGCTTTGCAACGGTGCAAAAATCATCTCAATCGAATATTGGACGAAGAAGTTACATATAAAAGAATGTACAACACTAGAGCAGTCAAACATTGGAATTTCCACGATCAAGGCTGTGATTGTGGGAGAAATTGCTATTGTGGGAATGTGTTCTACAATCACGGAACTGGACCGCAATAGGTTCTGGAATTTTTGTGATTTTAAGCCATGATTGTGAGATTGTGAGCCGCGATCATGGTCCCCAACAGCGCGATCACAACGTTTTGACACTAGAAATATTCAACTCTCATTTTTCATAATTTTCAAGGGATTTTTCAACTTTTTCTACATGTCTCCTGGTTTCTTGGGCTATAAATAAGAGATCCTTACATCTGAAAATGGGGATTTTCTATTTTTTTTAGGTTTTAGTTTCTTTTCCAACTTCTAGAACATAGAAATATAAGATTAAAGTTTGGACAATAAGGGATCCATGCTAAAAGTTAAAGAAAATTTGTTTCCATGCAAAGCAAAGTCTTAGGAATAAGTTTTCGTATCTTTTTATATTATTTTGATATTTGCTTAGAGGATAAATGGTTTAGAACTTGTTTTTATTGAATTTCTAAATCCTTCTCTAGTCACTTGTGCTTGTGTTTGGTGTATAATGTGTGCATGAACTCCAATTAATTATCTTTACATGTTTATTCACAATTTTAGATTTGGATAGTAATTGGGGGAGATCGGCCACTTCTTTAATTATTTGTGGCAATAAGAGAAATAATGGGAGTGAAATCGTAGAGTTAGTGCAGGAAACCATTGTTAATCATCACCTTGAACACTTGATTGGATTTAGCCTGGGAATGCGCACTAAAATTTGGAGTTAAAGATATGAAAAAATTCGGGAGAATATCCTATAGACTTTAGGATTAAAAATATGTAACAAATACAATTAAATTGATAATTAATGTAATTTGGCATGCATAGGAAACTAACATAATACAAGTAGCTAGATTCCTCAGTCTTTGGCACTCTAATACTTTCATCTGGTATAATTTATTCTTGGTGTTCTCTTTTAGTTTTATTTCTTTTTTTTAACTCTAGTCTTGAAGCCTAACTTATAAGAACTCGATTAAATCAATGAAAACACAAACCCTCATTGTGGATATGACACTCGTACTTACTTAGTACTAATCACAAACAATTTAAATTTAGGTGTGTTAACGAATTGCATCAAAATTTGGCGCCGTTGTCGGCGAGGGCGATAAATGCTATTGAATAGTCTGAGGGATTGTGAGATTAGGCCATGCTTATTTTATTATTATTACTTTTGTTTCTACTTTTTGTTTTTCTTTCCTCCGTTATCTTTCTTGTTCCTTTTGATTATCTTCATGTTCTATTAGTCATATTATTATTTACCGAATTTAATTCTTGTTGGTGAATATAATTGCATGTGCAGGAATAAGAGTATTAATTTTGAGCTTGACCTAGATATTGAATGAACACTGCATAGACATAGAACTCTTTTTTGGTGAGAACAAGAGATGGCTAAAAATGACCCACCATAAGAACTTCCTCTTTGACCACACCAACGAGCAATAAGAGACTATTTGCAACTGGTGATGAACCCAAACTGACAGGAATTGTGAGACCACCGATGAACATGAATAATTTTGAACTAAAACTTGCACTAGTCAACATGGTATAGTCAAACCAATTTAGTGGAGCCCCATAAGAAGCACTAAATACGCACTTAACATCTTTTTAAGAACTATGCAACACCAAAAAATTTAATGAAGTTTCAACAATTCTATTAAATTGAGATTATTTCCATTTCTTCTTAGGGATAGGGCTCAACAGTGGCTAAAATCTTCACTGTCTGGGAGCATAGTTATCTGGTAAGACATGGTGAATAAATTTTTGGCTAAGTACTTCCCACTAGCAAAAACAGCACAACTTAGACTGGAAATTGAAACATTCAAGCATGTAGAGCCTAAATCATTACCAGAAGTGTGGAAACAATTTAAGGCGCTACTCAGCAAAAGCCCCCAGCATGGATATCTAGTTTGGATGTAGGTAACAATATTTTATAGTGGAGTATCAGGTTAATTACATACTGTGCTTGATACAGTTGCAAGGAGGGCCCTTATGCATAAAATACCTGAGGATGCTTAGGAATTGGTTGAGGAGAAGGTAGCCAATGTGCACGAATGGCCAATAGAAAGATCTACAACATGAAGGGTCGCTGGCATGCATGAGCTAGATTTAGGAACAGTCCTAGTAGCGAAAGTGGAACTCCTTTCCATAAAGATTGATAATGTCTTGGTAGTTGCACTTAGCCCTTGTCATTTTCATCAAATCCTATATGCGATATGTGTGTAGGACCCTATCCTACACATGAGTGTAGAAGTGAAGGAACAAACACTAAGCAAAAAGAGTAAGTAAATTATGTACATAATGTAGGGACTCTAGGCAACAATTCATATGCAAATACCTACAATCCAAGCTGAACAAATCATCCAAAATTTTCTTGGAAAAATTCTCAAAATGCATTAGGCTTCTAAGCACCACACCAACAGCAAGAGAAAAAACGGTCTTTGGAGGACATGATAGGCAATCTTGCAAAGTCTACCCATGAAACGATAGGTAATCTTACCAAAACTCAACCAAATTTTATGCATCGAACTGACATATTCTTGCAGAACCAATAGTCATCCATAAAAACTTTGGAGGTGCAACTTAATCAACTAGCAAAAGGGATGACAAACAGGCCAGCAGGTATGTTACCTAGCACTACTGAGACTAACCTAATAAAGCATGTGAAAAGTGGGCAAGTGATAGAGAGTGAAGAGGATAAAGAGTATCCACTTGCTGATGCCCAAGAAGTAGAGAAAAAGGAGGTCAATGTACAAGTCGAGGAACTAAAAAAAGAGATTATTCCATCCCTTACAAGCCAAGAATTTCATACCCACAAAGACTCATTCCTACCAAGCTAAAGGAGTAGGTAAGTAAATTTTTGAATAAATTTAAAAATTTAAATGTAAATGCTTTATTAGTTGTAGAAATTAAAGAGAACCTAAGCGTTGTGAAGTGCCTGAAGGACGTAATGAGTGGAAAAACAAAGTTGGGAGAAAGGGAGGACAACCTGGAAGAGGAGAATATTTTGCCATCAAAGCTAAAAGACCTAGGGAGTTTCTCCATCTCTTACACTATAGTAAGCACCTCTTTTGATAGTATCTTATGTGATTTAGGTTCTAATATTAATGTAATGTCATTCTCCACTTTTCCAAGCACTCGGTGTGGAGTTGGTGAAGTCCATGCACATGAAAATAAAGCAAGCTGATCGATCAATGACAAGGCCACTCAGACTTGTGGAAGATGTTTTAATAAAGGTCAGTGATTTTGTTGTCCTTATAGATTTCACTGTAATAGATATGGAGGGTGAAAAAGGGCAAGGTATCATATTTGGTCTCCCTTTCTTAGCTACCACAAAGGCAATAATACACATAAAGAGGATATCTTAACCTTACACTTTGGAGCTAAAAAGGTAACATTTTTTGTCTACCTCAATCCCTTGATCTCTCAACCACAAACGAAAAATGTAAAGGATGTGTTATTACTTGAGCGTAATAATTCTCTTAACAAGTTTGTAAAGAAAACTATGGCTAGCGAATAAGAAACACAAGGGTCGGAAGAGCTACAATAGCTAGGTGTGGGAGAATAACTACAAGAATGATGTTGTGAAAAGGAGGAAGTGAATTGTGGAAGAAAGGCAAGGAAGAAGAGAAAGAGGATGTGGAAGAGGAAGGAGAAAGTTGTGTCTCATAGGGGGTTGTCGAAACCCAAATCTTCAATTAAACCAGCCTAGCCCATGAATACCTTATTGGGCTACAAATATTATATACAACACTTATTGGGAGGCAACCCAAGGTTTTTTTTTCCTATTTTCAATTCTTTTAGTTTGTTTTGTTTTATGTTGCATAGATATCACGTATTCTTGTGAGTTGGTGTAGGATTCCAAAAGATGGAAAGAATAAGGATGCATGAAGACCAAAAAGAAGAAGGAAGATAGATGAACACCACCCCACCAAATTGTCTCATTCCTTGTTGTCTTGCTTTATGTGCAATGAATATGTTTAATTGTGGTAATAAGCTAAATGTAGGGTGGCGAGGACAGAAAAAAAAAATTTGAGCGTGGAAGGTGTTATTACATGCCCTAGAACTACTAGATTTTTATGCATGTAAACATATGGTATTATGTTTAAATTGATAGCATAAACATGGTAAATTATGGCCACTGTACTTAATTTATGATGAATACTTGCAAGAAATTTTTGTTGCTTTGTTATATATCAGTGTTCTCAACATTACCAAGCTAGATTGGTGTTGAATGCATGGTTCCTATTTCATTGAGCACATGCTCTTTACTTTCGATCTATAGATTGTTTAAGAAGTTCCATGGTGAGGATGAGATAGTTGAGTTAAGGGTGTAAGTCTTGATTTAGGTGTTGGCAAATTCTTTGATGAATGAGAAAGATTAATTGGAAAAATTAGAAAGCAAAGACTTAGAAAAATTCAAGAAAATATATGTGGCCATAAAAAATTGGTCTACTCCGCTAATTGGAATAGTTGAGTACCAGGATTGCACAGAGATCCCTATTTATTCTCGCATAAAATGGTTACCCAAATTATGAGTATGCAAAGCATATTGAGTTAGTTGCGGGTTGAGTAACTAAAGGTGCACAGTGACCCTCGTTCACTTTCATATAAAAAGGCTCCCAACTACTTTAGAAAGAAGTTAAAGCTCATAGAAGATAATGAAAAACAAGTGTGGGGAAGAATGACGAAGAAATTACTAACCCACACAAGTCCTCTAATGAGAAGTTATATGATTGAACTTGATCGAAAGAGAGTGAATTAATACCTAGAGTAAACAGTCCTAGATTTGGTTGTCTTGAAATTGTTATAGGATTATTAAAGGGGTGAAGTGGTTGAAAGTTGAAGAGTAACACACACACACACAGGAACTCATGCTGTAAACATTTGAGCTAAAAGTGCTATGATCTTAGATGATGGTAGACTAAGTACTAACTACATATATATCTAACTTTTGAAATTAAGAGGAGTGGCCAAGTTCATTATTTTTATGCATCAATGACTCCATTGAAAAAGAAGTATTTGCTTGAGGACAAGCAAATGAGTAAATATGAGGGTGTGATAACATGTGAAATAATAAGCATTTTTGTACCCATATTGTGATTAATTATGCATGCATGTGAGTAAAATGAAGGAAATATGTTATCATGCATAAGTTACATTGAGTATTATCATGTATGGGTCTTAGAATGAGAATTGTCATGCAGGTGTTTTAAAATGAGAATTATTATGGTTGCAGGGATTAAGTAGTGACTTTGGGAAGGTGTTGCATTTTGGTGGAACATTCAATTGATCTAAAACTTTGAGGAGTAAAATAAAAATGAACTGGATTTCCAACATCACAAAATCAGGTCAATCGGACATTAGACGAAGATGTTACACATAAAAGAATGTACACTACCAGAGCAATCAAACACTGAAATTTCTATGATTAAGGCCGCAATCCTAGGAAGGTGTTCCGTAGTTGCGAAACTGGACCATGACACGTTCTAGAATTTCCATGATTTTGAGTTACAATCATGGCGTTCTAGTGCCAGAATCATTCAACTCTCATTTTTCATAATTTTCAAGGGTTTTTTCGACTTTTCATGCTTCTACCTATCCCTCAGGATTTCTTGGGCTATAAATAAGAAATCCTTGCATCTGAAAATGAGGATTTTCTAGTTTTGTTTAGTTTTCAATTTCTTTTCCAACTCCTTGAACAAAGAAATATAAGATCAAAGCTTAGACAAGGAGGGATCCATGCTAAGAGTTGAAGAAAATTTGTTTCCATGCAAAGCAAAGTCTTAAGAATAAGTTTTCATAGCTTTTTCTATTATTTTGATGTTTGCTTAGATGATAAATGGTTTAGAACCGATTATTATTGAATTTACGATGAATTTCTAAATCCTTCTCTGGTCATTTGTGCTTATGTTTAGTGTATGATGTGTGCATGAATTCTAATTAATTATCTTTGGATGGTCATTCACAATAGTGAATTTGGATAGTAATTGGGGGAGAATGGCCACTTTTCTAATTATTTGTGGCATTGCGAGGAATAACGAGAGTGAAACTTATGCACTAAATATATAATTTGTAAACACTAACTCCGTGAGAATAACGAGAGTGAAATTATAAAGTAGTGTAGGAAACCATTGTTAATCACCAACTTGAACACTTGACTGGATTTAGCTTGGAAATACCTCCTAAAAATTGGAGTTAAAGATATAGGAAATTTTGAGAGAATATCTTATACACTTTAAAACTAACAATCTGTAACCAGTGTAATTAAATTGATAATTAATGTAATTTGACATGCATAGGAAACCAACACAGTACAAGTGGCTAGATTCTTTAGTCTTTGGCACTCTAATACTTTTATTTGGTGTACTTTGTTCTTGGTGTTCTCTTTTAGTTTTACTTCTTTTCTTCACTCTAGTCTTGAAGCTTAACTAATAAGAACTTAATTAAATCAATAGATACACAAACCCTTTTTGTGGATACGAAACTCATACTTTTCCAGTACTAGTCATTGTAAATTTAAATTTTAGTGTGTTAATGACTTGCATCACCACATGATGAATTCCTATTTAAGAACAACCTTATATGGTGCAACCATCGTTATTATTAGGTAGAATCTCTCATTCACCAAAGAGATGTCTATCTCTTAAGGAAAGAACAAGAGTTATTCATAATGGGAGGTAATGATCATAAAGCTGATCTTTCTACCTTTGATGAAGCAATGGCATATAAGGACTTAGCCAAGTTGCTTGAGGTTGTGAAATCAGAGATAGATTCTATACAAGTGAACCAAGTGTTAACCTGGGTGAATCTAAGTGAATAGTTAACATCAAATGCAAGTTAGTCTACAAGAGAAAGATTGGTTCAATTGGATCCAAATACTTCGTTTAGGCGTCTAGCATGCAACCTACATTCAGGCATTCACATCTATAAAGATAGAGTGAAGAGATTGTGAGGTCTCTTCCAAGCCTTTTACATAGACAAGATACTAAAAAGCTTCGTTATGGAAGCCTAATGTGGGCAATACTTTATACGAGGCTAGGTATCACATATACCGTAAATGTTACAAGTAGGTTTTAGGCGAGTCTTGCCAAAGAGTATTGGGATGCTCTAGAGTATACCCTAAAGTACTTGAGAAGCACTAAAAATTTGGTACTCGTAAATAGAGATCATGATCAATAAGTAGATAGCTCAACTAATTGCAACTTCTAGTTAGATATTAGATATGGGAGATAGAATGTCTATTATATAAACTTTTAACTACTCCTAAAGGAGGAACAGTCATTTGAAAGAGTTCTAAACAGAGTGCTAAAGGCTGAGTAAATCACTACATGAGGTGTTGTGAGGGAGGTTG
Organism: Avicennia marina; assembly: GCA_019155195.1. Taxonomy (NCBI): domain Eukaryota; kingdom Viridiplantae; phylum Streptophyta; class Magnoliopsida; order Lamiales; family Acanthaceae; genus Avicennia; species Avicennia marina. Next base: position 7,864,706 of record CM032762.1, on the reverse strand, counting down.
TTTGGATAAAAAAGTTTATAGTAGAACTTCATGTGGTTCCACATGTGAATTGGCCGTTCCACTTTACAATAACAACCATAGCGCCATCGCACAAATGAAGGAACGGAGGTTTCATTAGAAATCTAAACATATAGAAAGGTTTGGCAATATTATGGGAAGAATCATTGGGAAAGGTAATATAGCTAAGCAAAAAATAGCTTCAACACATAATATAGCTAACCCACCTACTAAGTTCATGGCACAAGTACTACTTGATGGCCAATTTGAGAACATGGGTATGAGATACCATAGCAATTGGCATTAAAACTATTAATCTTAGAGTGCAAGTAGGAAATTGGTAGTGATAGATGCCCTCTAACGCCAATAGTCAAGGAGGGATATTAGGGATATTATGATCATACACGTATGCTTTTACTTTCTTTAATGCAATATTAATTTGTTCACATTAATATTCTAGCAAGTTTTATACATGTAAATCTTGAACAGCTTAAAGTATTGCATATGACATGTAATTGAGATAAGAAGCCTTATTTATAATGAGTTATAAATATAGATACAAGGTTGTCTTAGTATTCAATTACTAAAACCAATCTACAAGTCACATATATTTTAAAGGGTATTAAAGAATTAGTATGACTTGCACACTTTGTATTTTTAGGTGAGTATCATGCCATTCACGATGAAATACTAAGAATACAAGTGTGTGGATGCGTTATTAGAAAATGAGCATTCAACCAATGACTCTTATGATGAAATAGATGCACAGAATTCACTCTTTGCCAGCAACATTTTAGTTTGTGATTGTGTTAAGGGTAGGTAATCTTTATACCTAAGACAACATAGTTATCTTATGTGCGCGACTAGTCAATGCGGTATTAGGGCATTAAGGGCCTATCCTAGAATGGGATAGTGTTATGAGCCCAACATGCCATTGCCTAGTGTGAATGGAGGCATGTGTATGTTCAATAAGGGATTTGTTTTCTTACAAATGAGCAAGGCATTTATCCTATAAGTTGGTGTTCTATGCCAAGATAGTGTGTGCCAGAAAGGAACTTTTAATAGAAACATTAGATTCATGAGGCAACTCCGATTGGTCATATAATTGAGTTTGTAAGTTTGACTAAATTTATAACTCTCGCTTGGTTGGGACAAAATAAAATAAAAGGTCTATACCGCATGGCACTCACAATCAAGAGAGTTCATTGTGATCCATTTCACCTCATCTTACTTAGGCTACAATATAGGCCACAGGCTAGACATTACCTATGTCATTCAAAGTATGCTTGTGGTCAATTAAGGATAAACCTAGAGAATCACATACAAAACAATTGTGTATGATGAGTGTTAAATTGCTGAGTAGCCTAATATACTTGCTGGCAATTAGAATAAACTAAATAAATTACTATGGTGTTTGTTAATGATACGATCATTAATTAGAAGCGCAATAAGAACTTTTATTTAGTTAATGGGATTAATTACATTAAAGAGATAAGACATGAATGAAATTATTTAATATCAATCATGTTTGTTAATAATGTGATTATTAACAATAAACATGAATTAATGAGATTAATTAAGTTGAAGAATATAATTCCGTTAAACCTTAATTATTAATAGAAATTTATAATTAAGAGGCTATATGGGTCTTAATTATTAATGAAGATTAATAATTAATAGTTATGGGCTTCAATTATTAAAGAGTTTAATAATTAAAAGGTGCATGGGCTATTAATTAGTAAAGGTCCACATAATGAGCCCATGGAGCCCATAGCTAGTTTGCACTAGTGTCATAGTATAAATACATGTTTTAGAAAAGTTTTACGCTTGTAAAAAAACCATAAAAATTCGTGTGCCATCCCCAAGCAAGAAGAGATATTTTTCTATCCACCTTCTCCTTCTCTTCTCATCACCAAAAGTCTTCTAACCTAAAAGAGTTTGCGTTAAAGCAGAGCAAAAGGTGTTTTGCAGGACGTAGAAGGTGCTTGTCATTAGAACAAATGTATGGACAAACCCAAGGTTAGTGTTTGAGGGCCATAACTCAAGGATTGCAAGTGCCCCCATTGGAATGTGATTCTAAAGGTACGTTGTCTTCAATTTTCTTCAACACTTCTCAATTGATGCATGTTATATGCCAAATGTGGAATGGATTTGGTATGTTATTCCATTGCATTTTTATTGTTGTTTCATGGTTTTAAAGTATATATATAATCAAATGTCCTTCTAGTATCTCTCATTTTCTATTGGTGTTAGAGGACATATCATTAATAGTTGTTTTGTCCTTCAAGTCATTAGTTGAATACATCATTCTCTAATGACGCACTCATATATATGTATTCTCAAAATCTTACATTATGTGGCATGATACTTACTACACGAACGCATGGTGTACAAGCCATACCAAGTCTCTAATTCTCATTTACAGAATCTATAACTTGTGAACATATTTCAATGATTGTGTTCTAAAGAGTTTTAGATTTATATTCATAACTCCTTATGCATAAGATACCTTAACACAATCATAAAAGCACACGCACAACTTTATGTAATAATGAGAATTATGTGCATAATCAATACTGTTAGAATATTGATAAATGGAGTATTGATATTTTATTCATAAATGAAAATTAACATTTATAACCAATATCCTTCATAAATAATGTGGCGTTAAAGAGCATATCACTAACAAATTTTGTAGGATTCTTTATCATAATTAAGTAGGGTTTTCCAAACATGTTATGTGTTATTTTTTTAGCACTTTTATCAAACTTTTTAGCTATAAATAGGGTCTTTATCTTATGATAGACAACTTTTTCATCTTTTATTAATAAAAAAACTATTCTTTTCCTTGCAATTGAGAGTTCCTCAATTCTTTTGAACACAAATCTTGATCAAGTTATTCCTATGTGTCTTTTGGAAGATTTGTAATGTAGCAACCAAAATATGCATGTTGGTTGTTACCATCTTTGTTTAAGTTCTCATAATTCATTGTATTTGGATCATATCCCATGGTTTTGTAAGCAGGATTCACTTGGGTTTGACCTATGTTGTATCAATTTTATGCTAACACTTATGTTTACGTGTCATTATGGAAAGAAGTATTCAAATAGTTTTGATTGTAGCTAGAGGCAAAAAAGTTTCATCATAGTCAATTCCTTCCTTTTCACTATGCATTTTAGCACAAACCTTTTCATTACTCTATTCTTCCATTTGTAGATCCATTTGCATTCAATGAGAAGTATCCCATTAGGAGGATCCATTGGAGTCTAGACTTAGTTTGAAATCGCTGAGAGCAAAGTCAAATCCAGAAATATGTTAAAGAATCTATTGCTATAGTGATGGGAGCATTAAGGGTGATATTGCGTACCCAAGGATAACTAGATGTCCATTAACAAGGGGCTAAGCCTAAAAAGCTTAAGGAAGCAATAAAAATGCTCATGAAGGACTCTCAAGAGAGTTTTAGATGTTTGAAGGAGCTTAAGAAAGAAGAAGAGCATCCGTGGGTGAACTTAATGTACAGAGAAAAAACACACCTTAAAGCACCCTTTAGATTAAGCCCAGCAACTAACCAATTGATCACAAATCCAACGGATCAAGTCAGGGCACACGCGATCGAGAGTAAACCAAAAATGAGCTCACTACATTTGTGATCAGATAAGTCACGCTCTATGTGATAGAAAATCTTGAACTTCATAACATTCTATAGTTATGAACACTTGAGTCACCTTTGATTGCGTAAGGCACAATCGTAAATACTAGGATAACTTGACACATTGATTTATGATCTAGAGGCATGAGATCAACACTTGGATTAAGCATGTAGATGTCATAAATCCAAATTATAGTTGAAAATATTCTTTTGAGTTATTTTTTATTTTAGTTAATTTCCATACGAGTTTTGAGGTTCCTAGGCTCCTTAACATTGTAAATAGAGCCTGAGTATGTAATTAAAACAATTACCTTATGATTATTGATATTGAGTTACAATTTTCTCTCTTTCTTGAACTTGAGTGCATCAATTTCTTGTAAAGTTCAAATCGTATTATTCTAAGTGTGTTCTTGGTTGATCTGTGGTGCATCAACTAACAAGGCGTGTTAGTTGTGGTCGTCTTCTAACTAGAGTTCACCAAAGATCATTGTGTAAGGTTGTTCTTCACGGATTGCACGAGCAGGTTCTGTTGGGCTTCAAGATACACTGCTATCTTTCTAGTTTTACGCTTCCACATATGTGTCAGTTGGTATCAGAGTTGGTTGTTTTAGATTCTTATATATGCCCTAGTCCATGTACCAATTTAGTTTGTATCTTTTCATTTCATTGCTTTCTATTCTTTGACTCCTTTGCATCTTATTATCTACGTTCTTCTTCTATAGTCGAAAAAAGTCATTGCTTGTTTGATTTATGTGTTTTGTGGGGGTTTGTTCTTTAAAAAGCAAAAATATAGCAGAAAGAAAAAAAAAACAGAGAGAGAGAGAGAGAGAGTTTACGTTGGAAAAGAAGAAAAGAATTGAAAATTAAAAAAAGTCATGATCTTTGCTTGAATTCACATCGCAATTTGTTCCTTATCACTTAGAGAACATTGGAGACTTGAAAGAGATTAAGGTGGAGTGAATTTTTGGAGGGGTTACATTGATTAAAATTGTGAGTTTTCATTGCAAGATCAATTGCTCCATTAAAATTGGATCAATCACACATGTTTGTACCAAAACCCTAGTCTATTATCCTCTTTACACTCAATGACACCTATTTTTCTAGCTAGATTACATGGCTATTTTTGCTCTAGATTGATCGCATTATGTTCCGTCATCTTAAATCGATCTCTTTGTGTTTGGGTTGATCCACTAGTCTACTTTTCTATGCCAAGTTAATCTAATTGTGTCTAAATTGATCCCAAAATCATAAGATTCCATCTTTACACACACTTGCATGTACTTAGGAGTTATGCCACTCAAATTACTGAGAATTTCTTAGGTTTTTGCAAGGAGGCCACAAGAAATTAACTTGGTAAGTGCATTCTTGAGTGAACATGTGTAATACATGAGTGAGAGGTAAAAGTAGAGTGAACACATCTTGTGAGGTGAGAGGACACCTATACACACATGCCACTTGTCTATTTCTTTCTGTATTACACAAACCTATAGGATGTTGGGAGAATCAGTTGTGGGAGACAATGTTTTTAGCTTGAAGTAACTTACAAACATCTAGCTAGCATTAACCAGGGTTTGGATAATCTAGAAATGTCACAGGCAACATGAGGTAGCCTAGTACCTTGAGAGGAGTCGATGCCCAATTGAGGACTAGTTATGCAGCCACACATAAGGAATGTATATTAGTGATGAAACTTTGGTTGTTCTGATGAATTTGAGGATTTTGAAAGTTTAAAAAGACCTCATAAGCATAGGCAAGATGAGGATGATGAGGTGCTGAATGGTGTCAAATTGGGTATACTAATATTTTAGGGCAAGTTCAACCTAGATCCACATTTAGAGTGAGAACGATGGGTGGTGTTAGTGTTTGACTGCCATAGGTATTCTAAAGCCCAAAAGATAAAACTAGCAATTGTAGAATTGACTAACTATGCTATCCTATGGCAGGACCAAGTATGCATCATTCATAGAAGAAATGGTGAACATCCTATAAGGACTTGGCAGGAATTGAAGGGATTCATGAGGAGGTTTGTGCTAAGTCATTACTACAAGGATGTATATAGACGACTACAGACGTCAGTGCATGATAGTCGGAGTGTTGAGGACTACTACAAGAAGAAGGAGATGGAGATGGCACTAATGAGGACCGATGTGGTGGAAGATAGAGAGGCAACTATAGCTAGGTTTATAAGGGGATTGAATTGGGAGACTACTGATGTGTTGGAGCTACACAACTATGTAGAGATTAGAGACCCAGTAGAGTGAGCCATCAAGGTAGATAAGTAGCTCAAGAGGAAGGGTAAACAGTAGCAACCACTATACAAAGGCACATGACAATTTACCTAACAAGAGGAGAAGCAATCCATAAAGGCAGTTGGAGTGCCTAAGCCTAAGAATGTTCCTCAAACTAACGCACCCAAGGTATAAATCCAAACCCTAGTACTTGTAACACGTATAATCAAGATATTTTGTATTTTAAGTGCCAAAGGAAGGAGCACGCTACTACCCAATGCCTAAATAGGTGGACAATAATAATGAATGATAAAGGGGAGATAGTTACTGACAAGGAAGAAGGTAGCAATGGAGATGAGATGGTGCCATTGGAGAAGGCATTGTCTAAAGTAAAGGAAGGAGTTTACAAGGAGATGGGTAGCGTAAGTTTGGTGGTCGTGAGAGCACTAATTACACAAGTAAATAAGGAAGGATTTGAGGAGCAATGAAAGAATATCTTGCATACAAGGTGTAGGGTTAATGGAAAGATGTGTAGCCTTATTATAGATGGAGAGTATTAGTGGAGAGACTTACATTTCCTCTTCAAGGACACATGCGACCTTACAAATTGCAGTGGTTAATTAACCTTGGTAAAATAAAGGTGACAAAACAAGTGATTGTGAAGTTTGAGATAGGTAAGTACAAGAATAGTGTACTATGTGATGCGATACCTATGCACGTAAGTCATATCTTATTAGCAAGGTTGTGGTAATTCGGACGAGATGTAGTGTTCCATGGCAAGGCAATTAGGTAAACATTTTATCATAATAATAAGAAGGTGACACTTGTACCACTTACACCGAAGGAAGTGCTAGAGGATCAACACTACCTATAGCAACAATATGAATTAGACATGAACAAGAAAAAGAAAAAGAGAGAGAGTGGGAAGGAATTAGAGAGTGTGCAAGTATAGAAAAAGAGAGAGTGTAAGAAAAAAAAGAGGGGAGAGAAAGGAGAGAAAAGGAGTACATATTGGCGAGGATGAGAGATGTAAGATTAGTTATAAAAAGTGAGCAAAAAGTGGTAATACTTTAGTATAAAGAAATTTATTTAACAAAAGAGGTCAAGTCTTTCCTCCCCGAAAGTGTTGCGACTATTTTGCAGGAGTTTCAGGGTATCCTTCTAGAGGTGTCGCCGAGTGGATTACGACCAATTAAAGGGATTGAATATCAAATCGACTTGGTACCCAAAGTAGCCATTTCGAATTGACTGGCGTACCAAACAAACCTAGAGGATACTAAGAAGATTTAGTGATAAGTGGAAAAGTTGGTTAGCAAATGATGGGTTAGAGAAAGCATGAGCCCTTATGTAGTACCCACATTGCTAGTATTACAGAAAGACAGATCTTGGCAGATGTGTATAGATTGTCAAGCCATCAATACTATAATGGTAAAGTATCATTATCCCATTCCTAGGTTAGATGAGATGCTTGATGAATTACAAGGGCCTAGTGTATGTACTCAAATTGATCTTAAAAGTGAGTATCATCAAATCTGCATGAAAGAGGGAGACTAGTAGAAAACAACCTTTAAATCAAAATATAGGCTGTATGGGTGGTTTGTCATGCCATTTCGGTTAACAAATGCACCAACACAGTTATGACATTTATGAATGACGTTTTTCATGCTTTCATAGGTAGATTCATTGTGGTGTACTTTAATGACATTCTTGTATATAATAAATCTATTGATGAGCATGCTAGACACCTTAGAGAAGTCATTTAAGCCTTGAGAAGGGAATAGTTGTATGTTAATCCTAAGAAGTGTACATTCTATGTAGATCATTAAGTATTTCTTGGCAATGTCATAATTGTGCAAGGAATTTACGTGAATGAGAATAAGGTAAAGGTGATACGAGAATGGCTAACACCCAAGTCTATGACTAAGGCGAAGAGTTTTTATGGTCTTGCAACCTTCTATAGGAGGTTCGTGTGAAACTTTAGCACAATCACCACGTCACTGACTGCGATCACTAAGAAGGTTGAAAAGTTTTAGTGGGAAGAACCTCAACAAAGGGCATTTGAGTTGCTTAAGGAAAGGTTTATTAATACTCTTGTATTATCTTTACCTAACTTTTCTAAAACATTTGAACTTGAATGTGATGCTTCAGAAATAGGAGTTGGAGCAGTGTTAATGCAAGAGAAGAGGCCAATTGCATATTTTAGTGAGAAGTTGAATGGAGTAAGGCTAAATTACCCAACATTCAACAAGGAACTATACACATTGGTAAGAGCTTAGAGGTTTAGCAACATTACTTGAGACCTAGGGAATTTGTCATCCATACAGATCAAGAATCTGTAAAGTATCTAAAGATCCAAGTTAAGTTGAGTCGAAGACATGTTCAATGGGTATCATAAACACTTTCTCATATGTAATTAAGTACAAAAAAAGTGTAGAGAATGTAGTAACGGATGCATTGTCTAGGTGGTATTCATTGCTCACTATATTAAATGTTAAGCTTTTGGAATTTGAGCATATTAAAGCACCATATTTAAATGATGAGGATTTTGGTCAAGTGTATGAATTGACTAAGCAAGGTGTGCATGATATGTATTTTTAGCATGAGGGATATTTGTTCTTCGTAGATAGGTTGTGCATGCCTAAGTGTTCCTTTCATGAGCACATGATGGTGACCAGATACGGCACTATGGTGTCACCAAGACATTTGCTGGAACATTTCTTTTGACCATATTTGCATAGAGTTGTTGAAAGGATAGTTGATAGATGCATCAAATGCAAGGAGGCCAAGTCAAGAGTTCAACCACATGGATTGTATATGCCATTACTAGTTCCAGAGATGTCATGGACAAACATTCCAATGGACTTCGTGTTGGATCTACCGTAGACTTGAACAAGTAAGGATAGTATTTTTATAGTTGTGGATAGGTTCTCTAAAATGGCACACTTCATCTCATGTAATAAAATGAATGTTGTTACTCATATAGCTAATTTATTCTTCAAGGAAATAGTTAGATTGCATTTGGAAGACACTAAGGTTTAAGCTAGGGACTAAGTTTTTTTCAACAACAAATCATCTACAAACTGAACTGAGGTGGTGAATAGGACTTTAATTGCATTATTACTTGCATTGATTAAGAAAAATATAAGAATTTAGGAAGAGTGTTTGCTGCATGTTGAGTTTGCTCGTGATAGAAGTATCCTCTCAACCAGATGCAAATTACTATTTAAAGTTGTTTATGGTTTTAACCTATTAATCCCATTAAACCTGTTGCCATTGCCATATAATGAGCAAATTAATATAAATGGAGAGCATAAAGCAAAGTTTGTGATGCAACTATATCAGCATGCAAGCTAAAACATAGAAAAAAGGAATAAACAACACACATAGAAGGTAAACAAGGGTCGTAAGAAAGTTGTGCTTGAGCCCAAAGATTGGGTTTGGGTTCACATGAAAAAGGGAAGATTTTCAGATCAAAGAAAGTTAAAGCTAATGCTAAGGGACGATAGTCTATTTCAAGTGATAGAACGCATTAATGACAATGCTTACAAGTTGCAATTACTAGGTGAGTTTGGAATTAGTGCAACATTCTATGTCTTTGATTTAAGTCCCTTTGATGCAGGTAATGAATGAGACTTAGAATTAAGGCCAATTCGTTTTCAAGAAGAGGGAAATAATGTGAGCGTCAACGATAATATCGAGTAACCAAGGATAATCGATGGTCAATTGATGAGAACTAAGGCTAAAAAGCTTAAAGAAGTAATGACAACACTCGTGAAGGAGTTTCAATAGACTTTTGGACTTTTTGAGGGGCTTAAGAAAGAAGAAGAGCATCCGTAGTTGAACTTAATGCAAAGAGAACTCAAAACAAACCCTGGAGTACCCTTTATATCGAGCCTAGCAACCAACTGATTGATTGTGAAGCTAATGGATCAAGTTGGGACACACGCCATCGACAGTGGACCAAAAACAGGCTTACTGCATTTGTGATCGGATAAGTCGTGCTTGATTGTGTAAGGTATAATCACAAATCCTAAACTTCGTGATATTCTATAGTTATGGTCTCTTTAGTTGTGCTCGATCATGCAAGGCGCAATCATAAATATTGGGACAACTTGATACATTGATTATCGATCCATAGGCAGGAGATCAACACCTGAATTGAGCACGCGGACATCACAGAGCAAGATTATAGTTGGAAACTTCCTTTTGAGGTTTTTTTTATTATTATTTTAGTTAAGTTCCACACAAGTTTCAAGGTTCTTAGGCTTTTTAACATTATAAATAGAGCTTGATTATGTTATTGAAACAATTACTTTTTGATTATTGATATTGAATTACAATATTCTTTCTTATTTAAACTTGAGTGCATCAATTTCTGGTGAAGTCTAAATCAAATTATTCTAAGTATGTTCTTGGTTGATTCGTGGTGCATCAACTAACAAGGTATTTTAGTTGCGGTCGTCTTCTCGCTATAGTTCATTAGAGATCATTGCATTGAGTTGTTCTTCATGGTTCACACAAACATGTTTCATTGGATTTTGACATACGTCCCCATCTTTCTAGGTTTACTCTTTAGCACATATGTCACATAGACATGTAGCTGCTCTCATGAATGTATATTGAAGTTAACCACTACCATGGATATCAGTTGCAAAACATCCATGCTTACGGATGAAGAAGAAGAATTACCCACAACTGTTGATAAACTTGAAAAAGTAAAGAGCACAATTACATAAAATACTAGAGTGATTAGAAAATTAAATTATATTTGTTTGCATTTTGCACCCCCTAAAAACACGCATTATAATCATTATACTTTTTAAATTTTATCTCTATTTCTCTCTTACTTTTACACAATTCTCAAAAAAAATATACCTAAAAACATACACCTAAAAATGAAAACAAACATAGCTGTGGCTTACAAGATTAAACTAGTTGAATACCATCTTAACCATTGTCACATCACATCCACTGTTATGTTATCTGTAACTACATATGGTTATTTAAAGATATTTGTGACCACTGATGAACCATAGGCCGAGGTAGTGATACTCATGAATAATAGATAGCTGCACCCAATTTCCTAAGCCTCTTTGCTTGCTTTTTTTTCCTAAAGAAATTGTTACCAAGCAAGAGCTACCTTCAAGCAAGGTGTTGTAGTCTAGTTTCTAAGTGCACCAAGCTATAAATTAGCCAAAGGCACGCATCAGCTTTAGTAAGGGAGGGATATTCCAACACTTTGTATAGGTGGTACCAAATTTTTCTATCTTCCTTGATATATGTATTTAACATGGACTAAAATGTCGAGCCTGATAGGGATGGATGGACCTTGTTAACACTAATTCTATGCTAAATTTTTTAATAATAGTTTGTTATTGTCATAAGTGATTGAGGGACTAATTTTTAGGCAACTTGTGAGAAATAATAGCTAAATGTACTTTGTTTTGATGCTCAATTGAGATGTCACTCCTGCTTTTAGTTGAACAACCTTTAGTCTTTCACTTCCAAGCAACAATATCGAGCTGCTCTTTTTTGAACTAACACACATAAAGAATGATTTATATTGAGACCTTCAATCTAGTGAACCATACTAAGACACGCATCACCAAAATTGAAACTTAGATTAGATATTTTTCTTATTTCTATTTTAGAATTAGTGTCATACATACCCTCAATTTTCAATTCAACTCAACTAACCTTCCACTGATACACTTGTTGATTAGCACAATCTTTATTGATAAGATACGCATTGAAAATGTTACAATATGATACTCTGACATAATTGTCGGAGGGGTCAAGACAACTGGTACTGTCGTGACAAGGGTTTGAAGAATTAGATTGAATACTAACTTGCTCAATTTAATTTCCTTCACATTTTTTAATCAATTTCATGTTACTTGAATTTTTTAAGTCACAAGTCTTGAATATGAATTTTTAGTGAGTCAAAGTCTTACAACCCGTCATTCATTACTGTCAACTTAAAACCCAAAAAATGTTATGCATGTATCAAATTCGGGCCGCGAAATCTTAGGTCAACCAGCCATAAAAACTCATTTATTAACCATTTTTGAAACTGGACTCATTGGATTCTTAAATCCCTATATGTTAAGGGTGAAATACATAACGACTTCACAAGTAGGTTCCACATATTTCAACCAGGCCTGCCTGGATATTCCAAGTAAATCAAGATCGCAAGGGAACTCATTGCAACCATCTTTCCTCCATTTGAGCTGCTATATAACAATCTTTGTCAACCTATACAAAGAAGAAAAGGGAAATGACAAAGCCATGTAAATCCATCCCCCGTAATGCCTTTTCACGTCTGGCAGAAAAAAATAAAATAAAATAAAATAAAATGAAGAACCTGAGCGCCAGGTTTGTAACAAAATGTATCCAAACAGGCCCTGGTGATGAAAGTGATAAAAAAGGGTTTGGCAGGTGGTATCAGGGATGGACAAAATTTGGATGTACAGAACTACTGCTTGTGCTTGCTTGACCACCAAAACATGAAGTTGGGAGAAGAAGTTCAGCTTGTGGAAAGGAGCCGTTGGTTGGAACTTCAAGCAGCAAATCCTGTTCAGAACTTTCATCGACAATTTTGGAAGAGCCATCATCATTATGCGATGAAAAGAGGCCTTTTGGACTGGAGAAGGGACAATCATTATCCACTAATTCCTTCTGACAGCTTGACGTCATTATAACTCTTCTGGGGCTCTTCTTCATTGCCTTTGCTCCTGAAAAAAAGGAAATGTTAGAGATGGTTACTGCACTTTCAGATGACAAAGTTGGCTAATCTTGACAGTCCACAAAATCCAAATTCTACATTACAATCCATTAAATATCCTAGACAAAAGATAACAAGGGAATATCGATTGGTGTGTTTGTCCCAACTCAAAGCACAATTCTTAATCATTAAATAAAGATTTCATGCAGAACTAACAAAAACAACCAGATTAGTCATTCTCAGGCTAAGTTTTCTAAATGTATAGAGATGCAATACTCAAGCTTAGAACAAATTGCCTTCTTTACACAGTTTTGAACTAAAAACAAGTCCAAAGATAACATACATATTTACATGCACACACACAAGAATGAGTAGATTATCACGGTCATAAGCATTGGAAAATATCTAGAGGTGGGTATTGTTCTGACCCTTGTAAAGGGCCTAAACAAGGAACAAAAATAATTAATAAAAAAGATGCAAAACAAATGTCCATGATTAAGTTGTGGTAACTATGATAAGAGTACAATTATCAAAGGTTGTGATAAGCCCTTTAGTCTGGAAATTGCACACAAGCAATCCACCAGTTCAGGTTGCAAAACTTAGTTCATGAAAGGAATATTTGAGAGGATATATTGCAGAAAATAATATTCTTCAAACTAAAAAAAAATCCATATAGAATATCCTCATGGATTCAACCAGCATTATTCATGGCCAACTCAGCGCAAACTTCCATATGCACTGGAAAATATAGATCAGTTCTGATGGATGAGGTATAGTTTGATTTGGATCATGGAAAAACCTAAATACCTTGGTCGACCTCATGTGCTAGAGATTTTGCAGAGCCTTTTGTTCATCAATTCACAGTTACCTGAAAAGTTCTCTTGCATCCCATCAAGCGGTCTCTTCACATACCCCGAAGAATCAATTGCATGTGCATTGGAATCCCCCCCAACTTCTGATTGGTTGACATTATTTTTACATTTCAAATCCTAAATGAAAAATGGGACAAACAAAAAAGATATTTTAATCCAAGGAGTGCCATTTCAACATGCAATAAGAATTCTGTTACAACCTTCAAGATTTTATACTGCTCCACCCACTTAGATTTTGTCAAATTGCACAAAACAAACTTTTTCAGAACTCTACAGTCTTCTATCTTCATTCCAGACAATGAATTATCAAGGAGTCCATCTTCAAGAAGCCTTTGGAAGGAAAACAGATTTTCCCTGAACTGAGTGCTATTGAACATGCTTCGAATACAAGAAATAGAAAATGTCTCCCTGCTAAACATACAACAACCCGTTAGCTAAAAAACCTCAATTACCTACATTTTCTTCTCATAATGCTAATATTTGCTTCATTTTTGTTAACCATCCTGCTATGAAGCCTGTTATCAGCATATCTCTTGCGTAAATTCTCATACATCCAAGAAGCATTATATGATTTATGAGTTGCCAGAAAGATTAAAAATAGAGAATATTTTAATATTCTATGATTTTTTTCTCAAAAACAAGTAACATACTGCATTATAGACATGTTTTCCACATTCAAATATGAGTTAATCAATTACTGAGCAACTATGTTATCTATGTTTGACTATGACACCACAGGAGAATAATGCAGACCTATCTGGAGCTTCCACCATGTCTATAGAAGGTAAGAACTTCAGCAACTGCTGTTGTTCTTCATATGTCAAATGACTTGTGAACTTATCAACATTTAGAATATCCTGCATAAATACATATGCAGATAATGACAAGGTGCAAAGGCATCTAGCATTTATCAATAAGATCATGTTCAAAATCAGTGAACAGGAAATGTTAGAAAAAATAATTAGAACATGGCAATAGCTAGCTAACTGGACAATTACACAGCAGATATAGAAAAAAAGAAAAAACGCAATAGTTCCAATAGCTGATATCATTAGGGACTAGTATAAAACTGCTACTAAAAATGAATTTGTCATTCAGTGCACCAGCTTCACAGAAAAATACAAGATAGAAAATAAAAGAAGTCCAAGAATATGGACATTTCGGATTTCATGGTTATTAATATGCTCCAAATAAAAAGTTAGATCCTCTTCATCTTTCCCCAGCGACAATAGTTTCATTTCTCAAGATTTTGGCATAGATTTTGTTATCACAGGATAATTGGCACAGCTTTGCTTATAGGATACCATTAAAATAACATACGCATTTGCAACTTACTTGCAGGTTTATGTTACATAGTGGGGAATTATGATGTGCTATCATCTGTAAATTTTCAAATTGATCCTTGTCACTGAAATTAAACAAAAGAACATAAGTTAACCAACGTAAAAGATACAAAAGAAAAAGAAACTCAATATATGTTAAAACAAATAAATACAAGTTGCCGAATCTATGAGTGTCTCCAACTAAGCTGAGCATTTGCTACTATGCTTATTTCCAGGTCTGATAATCAATTTGGAAATTTCTTCAAAATGGCCAGGTAAAAAGTGTAACACCTAGGATGCCCTAGTTATGCCATGACATAAAACCTGTTGCGTCAATGCACTTACCTGGAAATTTGAGTACAAATTTTAACTACTTGTTATTTCAAAGTCAGATTTTGTTGAAAATACTAAACACCATAATTGTCACATGTTATAGACTGTTCAAACATGGATTAATGTAGAATAGCAAGTTCTCCCTACAGAACTTTCATAGTTTGCAAGCATCATTTGCATACTTTCAACAGTCTAGCTGCTGAGATCAACAAGAATTTACCTTCTGAATCGCTCTTGTTCCATTCCTGAATTAGAAGGCTTCTTTATTTTATTAATTCCTTTCCTTGTCAAATTAACACTTGTATTTTCAGTAAGACCCGGAAAAGCTGTTAGCTGAGAATTCAAAGTTTGCTGCTTGTTATCAATTGAAAGGGAGCTAGCTTCTGATTCTTCTTCGCGAGCTATTGAACTAGGATGCCGAATCAGTACACTTCCATGTCCAATCTCAACAGATACCATTGGTTTGTCACTCACAAGAAGCAAGTCCTCTTCTGAAGATGCAGACAAACATGATGACTGCTGTTCATGCCATATGGTATAAAGATCTTTGGTAAGCTTCTCAACTGGAGATAACTTTGGACGAGTGACACAGGTTCTCTTGCGGGAAGGCACCGTTGTATCCCATACAATGGGTTGTGATGGACCTGTAAAAATGATTAAGGAATATCAAGATAGCCAAATTATTATGAAACTCTGCATGCAGTGTTGTTTCTGTATGAAATGTTTTTTTTTTTTGAAAAAAAAATTATTGGTGGTATACAGATAGGAACCAACACTCTAATATGATGTTAATTTAAATATAGTTTCTCATAAAACATGACTTTGATATCACATTGAACGACCGTATCATCTAATAAAAGAGGTGTATTGTTTAAATTCTAATTACTTTTCAACATTTTATCTTTAGCATAACCAATGTTACATGGAGGTGGTAAGCAACATAGCATTTGCATAACTTCAAATCATAGAGACAATGAAATGAATAGAATCGGGAATTCTCAAAGCACAGCAAGGTGAAGTTCCTTTAAAGGCTAGGATGATTGATATGCCAACAAAAAGAGAGATATTACACACCAGTTAAATCACTTGCAACGCCACTACCATATTGTACACAGCTCTCTGAGTTTGATATAGCGGAGCCAGAGCTCGATCTATTACTTGTATCTTCATCAAATCCCTTATGGAACCCATGGTCAAAGTCAGGAGGAATACCCCCAAATTCAGTAGCATGAGCATCATCATCATACTTCCACTTCAAGACCTTTGCCTCCTTGTTCCTAATAGACATGGTTTTTGACTTTGGAACCCTATAGTCCTCAAACTCGTAAAGTTCAGACCTAGCATGCAGTGGTGTATAATTTGCCAGAGTTCCTTTTGTTCTCCACCGTGAGCCACAAGCATTGCAGAGTACTGGCTTCTCAGGAGGCCCATTACGCCAAAGTGGGGTGGCTGTTTCATACATCTTTATAAGAAGCCAAATTGTACTATTAAAAGGAACGAATGACTAGTTCCTGATAGATCCATACATCAATGTGAAAAAATCCTAGCAGCCAAGCTATATGTTCTCTTTCTTATTTGTTTGAAAAAGATAAAGGTCGATGCCATCACGACAGAGGATGAAAAGCAGAAAAAAAATTATACGAGAATGTGTCACTCTTTTATGCATTAAACCTGAAACAACCTAACTATTTATTAACTATACGAGCTCTGAAATGAAAATTCCAACTTCTTGAGATCATTACAAAATCAGCATGGAGATCGAAGTAGAACCAAAATAGGCTGCCATAGCAGTCAATAAATTTAAAAATATCTTGCAAGAGCTAGATGAAGAAAATCATAGCACTATAGTAAAAATCATCTATTTTAATTCTATGTCTACATGTTCTTACAACCATAGGGCAGCAATCTGAGGCTCATTCTCATTTCATCATATAGGCAAACCTATAACATGCTGATGGCAACTGGACATATTAAAATGTTAGGTACAAATTTAAGCAGCAGCAGCAACAGCAGTAATCATTGATCACCATAATGAAATTTTCACCCATCAGTTGAACAGAATAAAGCAGGAACTCAGTAAAACATGGCTATGTAATTGTTTTCCACTTAGGACTTAAATAGAAGAAGCTATTTCCAACATTAATCAGGAGCGTTTCAGCAGCTACTCAAATTAAGATTAACAAAAAAATGTAGGCTAGTGGTTTAACAATGTCATGGCATGAAAATTAGTTGGTAGAATCATGACAAAAATCCATGGATGAATTATATACTAGTGGATGCACAAGATCTCCAGAATGCCACTAGGAAGAAGCAGCCATATAAGACTAAGTTTATAGAAGTACAATTGTAAATTAATGTTGAACTGTAATTGCAAAAAAGGAAATCTAGAGTGGACAGATTATTTAACAGAAAGAAGAGGCAGTCCCCAAAACAGAACCAAGGTATAAACCAGGAAATGCCACTCTTTAGTAGTACAGGATTCATCCAGGCTGACCCTCTAGACACCCGATTACGACTGAATGAAATTCTGGCTAGAAAAGCTATGATTGTGTCAGGAAGGAAACCAACCAGGGGACGAAAAAGGACCATTTCAAGTGGCAAAAAACTAGTTGCTTGATTTGAAAAAATTATTAAATATCAACTGCATTTTTCTTTGTATACAATGATGGAAGACAAACAAATGCGGTAGTCATTCACCCAAGCGAGAACCAAAGGTTCAAGAATCAAAGAAAATAACAATTTATTAGTATCAAAAATTGCAAAACAAACACAAGTGATAAATGCTAAGTATGAATTCAGACGCTAGGTAATATGACAACACAAAAAAGAAATCAGTACAAAACAGCACGCATATGACCTAGCATGATTCATTGTCCAGTTATTGCCTCAGCATCCAAACAATCAAGAAGATGGATACTCAAGTTAACGAATGAAGCACAAATTAGTCAATGCGAAACAATTAAAGAATATTGAAATCAATTCTAGAAACAAATTTATCTTTTTTTGCAGTAAATAATTTTATTGAGGGAAAAAACTGTTGATAACATTAGGGTGTAGAAAAAGAACTCACTGGTAACACCACAGTGGTAGCAAGGTCCCTGCTTTCCCATTTTTTCTGTTGCTTTTTCTTTCTAATTTCAAGAAACAGAATTTCAGGGAAAATTCACCAAGGAAAAAGGACGGAATAAACCAGTTTCTTCTAAATAAAAGCCTTTCTAGAGTAATTTGAAAGATAAAGATAGGCTTGATTATTCCTTTAGCCTTTTTTATGCATATGCCATCAGGATATGAAAGCTTTTCTACAATAAACCCCGAAAAAGTTGCGAAGAAAAATTAAGAACAAGAAATCAAAACCGAATGAAGTTTCTTCTTCCAGTTTAAATAAAGAGCACTAATACAGCAAACTTTGCATAAGAAATGAAGAATAAAAAAGATGGGCTGCGTCCATATGATACAATCAGAAGGAAAGAAGGGCAAAAACCATTGAAGGAATCGGAAAAAAAAGTTTGAAGAGAAGGTGAAAATGGGAAAGGAGGAGTGGTTTCTGTATGACTTGTATTGAATTGGGTATGGAGTAAATGCTAAAGCTTCTCACTAGTATTAACTTACGTATTATTCGTTTTCATTTTCGCTTCAGTAGTTTTTTTCAATATTTATGTATGTATATTTAAGCACCAACACTTGAATAAATATTGTTGGTAATTTTAATTTTTTTACAAGTAGCATATAAAATAGTGTTAGCTGTTGACTTTTGACTAAGACATTGCTCATCTGTACCATGTTTCAGTTTCCATCATATAAATAAAATAAAAACATAATAGAAGAAATGTTTAAAGTAAATAATGTGTATTGATTACATAATTTATTTTTTAAGTGCTAATATATATGTATATAATAAATTTTACTAGAAATTTGAGTTTATTTAAAATCTAACAAAACAATGCGTGTTTAAAACCTTCGTACAGATATCCATCAAACCTTTGTTTGGATAACCAGCAAGACAATTGCCGATAATTTGAATCAAACTAATAATATATATTTCTTCTATTTATTTTGCTTTCAAATTTCATAGTTATGACCTTTTAAATTTCTATTTATGTAGCATAGCTATTTTCTAAATACTGGGTCGTATACATATCATATTGTTTATTATGTAACAAATATTATTATATCCAACTTATAAATAGGGAATAGTAAGATAAATAAAAGTGATGCAAGCACGAAAGCGTGAAGAATAATTGATAAAGCCATTGTTCAAATCCACGTGAATCCTCTTGGTGTGAACAGTTGGATATGACCTAAAAATAACGAGTTGCATGAACTCGAATGATTGATGACTACAATCAACATGGTCATAATACGTCATCAATTTTCCAAAGAGTGCTAAGAATAACTTGATTTGGAATTGATAGTTTTACAAAAATTGAGAACTCTCAAATTATAAGAAAAGAGAATGATTTAATTATCAAATACGGAAAAAGTTGTTTTAACACAAGCTAAAAATCTTTTTTATAGTGTTAGGGTTTGTTGAAACAATCAGACGGAAAGAAGGGCAAAAACCATTGAGGGAATCGGAATAAATGGTTTGAAGGGAAGGTGAAAATGGGAAAGGAGGAGTGGTTTCTAATGATTTCTTGTATTGTAATACCTAAAAGAGTCCTAAAACAATTAGTGAAAGTTCTAAGTAAATTTACTAAGTATACCTAGCTAACCAAGGCAATCAACAGCTCCATGCTATTGTTTTAATCAATCAGTCCATCCTTGCAATCAATCGCCTAACATTCGGATTAATCCCGGTTGATCTACTCATGTCCGATAGTATTTAAAGATAGTTGGCAAAATCTTAACGTATTGATCACCCTTTATGTAATCAATTCAACTTGCTCACAATCAACATGCATGTTGATCCATGTCCTCTAAATTAATCTGGCCTTAGACAAATTGTAATGATAGAAGGTTGTCTTGAAGTGTTGTTGATCCTATTACTCACAATTGATCTAGCTCTGATGGGATCAATTCTAATGTAGCTAAAATGTTATCCTCTTCCTTACATTGCACTAGCGTGCTCCAAGAACACTCTTTTGGTTCCCCAAGCCTCCCTCGATGTCTGAACTCCTCGTGGAAGCCTTATGTAAGTGCCACCATTAACTCCTTGAGCTTCATAAACTTGAAACTCGTGATTAGTCCTCCAATTATCCTTGCTTACTTTGGCTCTTACTAGACACTCACATCATCTTCCTTTTCTTAGGAAAGAATTGTCCTAAATTTAGCCCTTTGCTCATCACCAGCATCAAATAGACTTAAATTAATTGCATTGAATGTGACACTTATTCCACATTCACTTGGCAATTACAAGATGTAAGAATCCTCGTTAATTGTCTCCAAGACTTGGAATGGTCTATCTCCCTTAGTTGTGAGCTTGGACTTTCTTTGTTTCAAAAACCTTTCTTTCCCCATTACTTGATAATGGCAATAAATCCCACGGAGTTAAAAGATTAAAGTTATAGATAGCTTCAAATGGTGGCATATGAATCATGGAATGAGTGCTTCCATTATATGCGGACTCAACATACAGTAAAACTCTCCTCCTAACTTTTAATATTTTTTCTAATCAATGCTATCAATAATGCAATTAAGGTCCAATTTACAACTTCAATTTGTATCAGTGGTTAGTGGTAGAAAACAACAATTTTGTATCTAACTTAGCCTACAAGGTCTTCTAGAAATAACTAAAGAACTTTTCATCCCTACCCAATACTATTGTTCTAGGCATGCCATGTAGCCTCATAATTTCTTTGAGAAAAAAAAATTGCAATATGGGATTTGTGACATGTAATAAAATGAGTCATTTTTTAAAACCTATCAATTATAACAAAGATGCAATCTCTACTAGTCTTTTTCAAAGGAAATCCAAACACAAAATCCATGCAAATAGCAATCTATGGTGTACTTGGAACAAGCAAAGAAGTATAAAGGACATGTGGTTGAACCTTGAATTTTGCCTCTTTGCACTTAATGTATTTTTCAACTATTCTTTTCACATCCTGCCTTTAGTGTGGCCAATTGAAATATTCTTACAAGATCAATGTGGTCTTAGTGACACCATAGTGTCCCGTTAACTTTCATTATGTGATTCTCTCATGAGTAATTCACACAAAGAGCATTTTAGGGTGCACAACTTATCAACATAAAACAAATGGCCTTCATGCTGGAAACATTTTTCATGTGCTCCCTTGGTAGTTAATTCAAACACCTTTCTTAGATCCTCATCTTAAACATATAATTCCTTGATATGTTCAAATCATAGCAACCTAGCATTTAAGGTGGTAAGAAGTATATAACGGTGCAACAAAGCATGAACGACAATGTTTTCTATCCCCTTTTTATATTTAGTAACATATTGAAATTTTCAATGAGAGATACATAATTTATATGTCTTTTACTTATCTTAACTCTTTAGATGCATAAGCAACACATGACCTCTGTGTATGTTGAATTCCTTAGGTCAAATAATGCTTCTAGATTTCTAGAGCCCTCTATAATGAATATAACGTCTTGTTGTACATAAAGTAGTTAAGCACAGCCCCATTTAGCTTTTCACCACCTTCACTCTTGCATAAATACTACTCCAATTCCTACTCTAGATGCGTCACATTCAAATTGAAAAGTTTTAGTCTAATAAGGTAAAGATAGAACTTAAGGATTAGTAAGCTTACTCTTTAGAGTTCAAAAGCTCACATGGCGCTTCTCCCAGTTGAAACTTTTCAATTTTCTTGATGATGGCGGTAAGGGGGCAACAATTGTGCTAAAATCACATACAAATCTATTGTAAAAGAATTATAAACCATGAAAACTTCTTACTTTGAAAATAGTAGTAAGTATTGATGCACTCTCGAATTGCCTTCACTTTATTTTTCTTAATTCACTTTATTTTCCTTAATTTGTATACCTTGTACACTTACAACAAAACTTAGAAATACACAACGATTAACATAAAATGTGGACTTCCTAGAATTGGCATATTGTTTCTCTTTTAGTAAGGCTTCAAGTACACAATGTATAGGAAATCCATACTTTACTGTAATTGCCTTTACAACTCTGTAGTCCACACATATGCACCATGATCCATCCTTCATTAGCACTAGCAACACTAGAACCACACATGGGCTTATGCTATAAAGAATCCATGCTTTGTTAATCAACTCTTCAACTTAGTGCTAGATCTCTTTAGTCGCTTTAGTTTGGTCCTATAAATTGGTTTTTTTTGGAATGGATACACTCATCATAAAAACCAATTTGATGTTCGATGCCTTGAATAGGTGGTAGTTCACTAGGTAGCTCTTCCCATAATACATCTTTATGGTCATGCAAAATAGACAATACAATCTCAAGGAAGGATGATGTAACCTCTTTGATGGAAAATAATTTTCTTTGTACATTAAAAATACTAATGAGCTCTCATGTCCTTTAGCTACCCTCACATATCTCATAATCACTATCATACACTCTTCCCTTTCTGTTTTCTTTTCTCTCCTTTCTTTTAGTTTCCTTACCACTCTCATCTTTTTTCTTACCCTTCCATTACTTGTTCTTCTTCTCTAATTCTAATTCATACTACTACTGTAAATATATTTGGTCCTTATGAACTTCCTTCTATGTGAGTAGTACTAGAATGATCTTCTTGTTAAGAAAGTGAAAAGCGTACCTGTTCATAACTCCACTAAATGCAACCTTCTATCATATTATCAAGGCCTCTCCAATAAGATGTGGTTCACTTGCCTTGGTGCTACCTCACAGAGTACCTCGTTCTTATACTTTCTAATCTCAAACTCTAAAAGTACATACTTTGTCACCTTAACCTTCCCATTATTATTCAACTATTATAGCTTATAAGTCTTGGCATGATCTTGAAAACGTCCACCACTGCGGTACTGGCTTCATTGGTACAGTTACCTCAATCTATAGTTAAACTACATCTTTTACCTTGAATTTAGAACCTTGTATGGAAAGTATTCTCTAATTGCTCCCTATTGTCATTCATTCTCCTTTGCTTTAGCATTGAAGGTACGTATCACCACCAAATTAATTCCTTTAATAACTGTATAAACTCCATCATCTTCAGATGACACCTTCAATGGTAGCATTTCATCTCTACTACTACTCTCCTTATCTATGATGATTTCACCATTGTTCGTCAACACCAACGTTCTTTTATTTGGAAATTCTGTAACAATGTGCCCTCTCCATTGGCATTTGAAACACTTAATATCTCTGTTGTGGGAAGTAGATGATATAGGATTTGTAAGATTTTGTTGTTGGATTTGGTTGGAGTTTGGTCATAAAAATTAAAATCTTATCACTTAAAAATATCATGCATATGAGTATAATACAACAAAACAAACCCCATCGATTTTTGTTGCAAGACACACAAGATGTTGAATAAATAAGAGCAAGTACAAAAATTGTACCTTTACAATGTTTGAAAGCCTTTAGTGTGTGATCCATGGAATATCTAGCCCTTAAACCTCGACCTCTAAATTGTCTACATGGTTAGGGTGCTTTTGAGCTCCTTTTACAATTCACAAAACTCCTTTAGTGAAGTTCTAATGCAACGACCTCTAGGCAAGGAGGAATTTTTTGACAAAGAGAGATGGAAGAGGATAACCATAGGTTACTCTGTCTGTTACTTGGAAGGTGCTTGAATTCTCTAGGTTTTCATGTGTCTCAAACCCTTTAAAACTCATATAAATAGTTAAGACACTAGAGTTTAGTACATGGGCTTTATGGGATCTCCCATATGGACTCCTTTTTAATTCAATATCCCATGTATTCTTATCTATTAATCTTATTAATAAATCAATCCATGTGTTCTTTAATTATTTATCTCATTAATAATTAAAGCCCATTTAATCTAATTGCAACTAAATAAATTATGTAATCGACCAATTTAATAGTTACAACACATCCCAATCTTATATTTCTAGACCTTTTTGTCTTACTTTATTCTAGCTGAGTGAGTGTTATTGGTTTTATATCTAATCCCCATTTCCTCATATGACAAATGATCATATCCAAAAATCTTTTTCAATTACATATTGCCTTAGTCAAGGGCTTCTGGATTACAGAACACCAATTGCATAGGACAAACACCTTACTTACTTGCAAGGAGACAAATCTTTTATTAAACATACACATACCTCTATATGCACTGAGCAATAGCACATTAGACTCATATTCATATCCCATACTAGGATAGATATTAGTCTTTAATATTTTAATAACACGTTGACCGTCATGCACACAAGAAAGCTATGTCGTCTCAAGTCTAAAGCCCACAAGTACTTAACATAATCACAAAACATGACATTAACAGCTAAGAGTGAAGTCCATGCATCTACTTTGTTTTTCAAGTTATTATTTAAATGTGTCATTTACTAATGACGCATCCACACATATATATTCTCAATATCTCATACCAAATGGCACAGCACTCACCATACAAATACAAAGTGTACAAATCGTATTGACTAGCAGACAAGTTTTAGTGATTGAGTACCATAAAAGCCTCGTGTCCACATTTATAACTCTTTATGAATAAAGTTTCTTAATTTAAACACATAGGCGCATACAATACTTTACACTAATTAAGATTTATATAGATGAAAACTTGCTAGAAAATTGATACAGAAATCAATACTTTATTAATAATTATATAAAAGTATATATACAACCAAATGTCCTTCTATTATCCCTCATTTTCTATTGGTATTAGAAAGTATATCACCAACATTTATACCTTAGGAGCTTCCACCCCTGGTGTCACTTTTGATTGGAGGTTCCACTAGGAGATGTCTTTTCCTCCTTTATAGGAAAGGTCCTAGATGTAGCACTCAATTGCATTCGATTTCTACCCTCCTCTTAAGTTGCATCTTCGCTTTTATGGCCTTTCCACCAAATCCTTCAACTTTATATAGTGGTACAACTCAAGGATATTGATGTTGACATCAAGAATTTAGACCTACTCTTGTTGTCATAACATGTGAATTTATAGCTCAATTGTACCCCATTTGTGTTTAATTTTTGCATGCATATGAAATAAAATAGGAATGAAATGTTATCATGCATCTTTAGAAGAGTGAGAAGATATCCTAGAGACATTAAGATTAACAACCACCCACCACAAAGCAATTAAATTAAAAATCAACATAAATTAGCATACGTAGGAGATCAATATAACACAAGGGCTAGACTTTTCAATTCTTATTACTCCATCTACTCAAGTTTGCAATTTTGTTTCTAGTTGCTTGTTTTTATTTTATTATTTTTATTACATTCTTGAGGCCTAACTAATAGAAGTTTAGTTATATCAATAAACATAAAACCCCTCCTCAAGGAACAAAACCTATACTCACTACGATATTGGTTTTTATAGAAATCTACGTTTGGTATAGTGATGGTGCACATCAAAAATTTGGTGCTGTTGTTAGGAAAGGCGGCGACTGCTATAGAATACTCTAAAGGACCACTAGATTAGGGTAGTTTTTAGTTGTTTGTGTTTTCTTTTACTTCTCTCTTCTTTTGTCTCTAGTATTCTTTCTTGCTTTTTTGAATAATTCCTTGCAAGTGAGGGTTGAGAGTTCTGTTTTTATGAGAATCATGTATGCGCTAAAGGAAAATTGTTAATCTTGACTTTGGTCCTGAAATTGAACAAACACTCCATAAAAGGTATACAACTCTCCTTCAACAAGAGCAAGAGGTAAAGAAGGCAAAAAACAACCCACCACTGCAAGAGCATCATGAACAACTGCCACCTTTACTAAATCAAAAAGCCATTAAAGGCTATCTGTAGCTGATGATGAACCCAATGTGATTGGTTTAGATGAATCAATTTGGTAGAGCCCCACACAAGGACACTAACACCCACTTGGCCTCCTTCCTTGAATTATTTGATATGTTAAAATTCAATGGTGTCTTTAGGGAAGCAATTAAATTAAGATTATTTTCTTCTTTTCTCAAGGACAAAGTGTGGTAATGGTTGCAATCCCTCACTTGGGAGTGTAGTCACCTAGTAAGATATGATGAACAAATTTAGGGCAAAGTACTTCCCTTCTACAAAATTGCGCAACTTAGATTGCAAAGTGGGACGTTCAAGCAACTTATTCTGAGACACTCCTTGAGATGTGGGAAAGGTTTAAGGAATTTCTAAGAAAGTACCTGCAGCATAGATATCCACTTTGGATGCATGTACAAACATTTTATAATGGTATATCTAATCAATTATGTACTGCTTTTGATGCAACTATGGGAGGCATACTTATGAATAGAGAATGCATGGGATTTAATTGAATAGATGACGTCAAATGCTTACCAATAGCTATCTAAGAGGTTCATAACTCATAAGGTCACCTACAAGCACGAAGTAGATACAATGACAGAACTTGTAGTAAAAATAGAGCTTTTGTCTAAGAAAATTGATAGCATCTTTGTAAGAAACACTCATCTCTCTCTAGCTGCTTTAGTTTAAAATTGTGATATGTGCATAGGTTCAAATCCCATTCGTGAGTGTAGAGGTGAAGAAACGAGTAGTGGATAGAAGAAACAAGTGAATTTTGTAAGTAATGTAAGGGCATAAGGTAACAATCTATATTCAAATATCTATAATGTAGGCTAGCAAAACCACCCAAAATTTTCCTAGACAAATCCATAGAATCCACCAGGGTTCCAAGCACCTTACTAACAACAACAGAAAGAGCAGTCATTGAAAGATATAGTTAGCAGCCTTGGTAATCAATGCATGAAATGATAGGTAACTTGGCTAAAACTACTTAATATTATATAAATAGAATTGACACTCTATTGTAGAACCAATAGTCTTCAATCAGGAATCTAGAAGTGCAAGCAGGACAACTGGCAAAGGATATGGACTCTAGACCTACAGGTACATTACCAAACACAATTGAGAATAATCCTATTAAGTACATTAACAATGAATAGGTAGTAGTAAGTAAGGAGGTAAAAGAGGAGCAGCATGCGGTCAAGGAAGAAGACAAAAAGGAGAAAACCAAGCCAACACCATACTAGCCAAGAGTTCCTTATCCTCAAAGGCTTCTGCTAACAGAGATAAAGGAACAAGTGAGTAGATTTGTTGGTAATTTTGAGAAATACGTAAATGCTCATTTAGTTGTAGATATAAAAAATAACCTAAGTATGGTCTAGTGCCTATAAGATGTGGCAAGTATGAAGTAGAAATTCAAAGATTTGGAAGTTAACCTAGATGAGTAAAATGTGTTACCACCTAAGTTAGAAGAACCAAGGAGTTTTTTTTTCCCATCTCTTACACTAAGCACCTCGTTTGATAATGTTTTATGTGATTAGGTGCCAGTGTGAATGTAATGTACTTTTCTAACTTTTAGGCACTTAGGATGGAATCGGTAAAGCTCACACGGATAAGGATCAAGTTGGGGAATAGATCTATGACAGGGCCACTTGGGCTTGCTAGGATGTGCTGATTAAGGTGAGTGATTTGGTTATGCCCATGGACTTTATTGTTCTAGACATAGAGGGTGAGAGGGAGCACAATATATGCCAACCCTTCTTGGCTACTACTAAGGTGATATGGAGAAGGGTAGCCTCACATTGCATCTAGGTTCGAATGAGTCAACATTTCTAATGTACTCCAACCTTTCCACTAATGATGGGAATAAGGAAAAAGATCTTCACTATAGACAGTGGGTGATATGAACAATAAATATAGTAATTCAGCTTGTGCAAAAGAAAACATAACATAGGCACAAGAGAGCAAGCTGAAGACAAGAGTGTGGAAGAGTCTAAAGGAATTACCATGGCAAATGGAGGAGATGATTTTAAGGAGAAGCGCATGAAAGAGAAGAAAATGAATAAGGGAGAAGAAAGAGAGATGCAGCTTATGGGGGGTTATGGATCCCCAAAGTCACAACTAATTCATCCCAAACCATGAGCATAATGCTGGGCTGTAGACATTAAATACAACACTTCTTGGGAGACAATCCAAGCTACCTCATAGCTTTCAATTCATCTATTCCATTTTTGTGTTTGTTTGTTTTGTGTTGCATGGATATTATTTTACATTTTTAACCTTGGTGTAGGATTTTTAGAAGAAGACAAGTGTGCATAGTACACGCTTAAGGATAAGGAAGAAGAATGTGTGCCACCCTATTTGGTTGTGTCACTCTTTGTTGTCTTACTTCACTTTTAGTACTATGACTGATATAGGCTACAAACTAAGTGTTGGAGTGGACAAAAGTGCAGAAAAATTTAGAGAGAAAATAGCGTAATTGCATGTGATATGAGTGCTGAAATTTTTATGCATACATATATATGATTTACGTGATTAAATTGATGGCATGAACTTGCCATCGACTTTATGGCCACTAAACTTAATTGATGATGAATATCTTATAAGAAATTTTTAGTTGATTGGTTCTTAATTGTTTTTTAGATTAGCATACGGGCCTAGTGTTGAAAACATAGTTACTATATTATTAAGGGCACACTCTTTATTTTTGATTACTTGACTGTTTGAGAAGTTTCAAGGTGAGGAGGGGATGATTGAGTTAGGGATGTAAGCTTTACCTTTGGTATTGGTGAGTTCTTTAGAGGATGATCATGATTAATTGAAAGAGAGAGAGAGGACTTAGAAAAATTAAGTGAAAATTTGAAAGAAGAAGAAGAAATTGTGAGTATCTAAAAAAGTAGTCTACTCAATTGATTGGAGCAATGAAGTAACTAGGATTGTGTTGAGGCTGTTATTGATTCTTGTCTAAAAGGGTTACCCAATTATGAGTATTTAAAATATCTTAAGTTATGAGTTGAGTAACCAGAGAGTGTAGTGACCCTAGTTCACCCTCGCGTAGAAAGGCTGCCAATCACTTAAGAAGGAGATTAAAGCTCACAAAAGATTGAGAAAAATAAGTGTGGGAGAAAAAAATGAGATGACTTAGCCTGCACTAGTCCTCTGGTTATAATAGTGGTTAATTAAAGTCATTTGAATGACGGTAAGTTAATGCTTAAAGTGAGTGGCTCTAGATTTAATTGTCTTTGAATTACCTTAAGATCATCAAGTAGTTGAAGTAGTTAAGAGTTGAAAAGTGCCACACACGCACACATGAGAGTTCATGTTGTAAACATTTAGGCCAAAATTGTGGTGATCTTAAGTGATTTTAAATTGAGTAATTGATGTGAGAACTTGATTTCTAAAAGTAAGAAGAGTAGCTAAGTTCATGACTTAATACATCAATGAATTGACTAAGAGTGAAAGTGATTACTTGAGGACAAGCAAATAAGCAAGTGTGAGGGTGTTATAACATGTGAATTTATAGCTTAATTATACCAATTTGTACTTAATTTGTACATGCATGTGAACTAAAATAGAGGCAAAATTGTGAACTAAAATAGAGACAAAATGTTATCATGCATGAAATGTATCAAATATGATGAATTAAGACTGTAAAAGTTTGTTTTTGGAGTTAAGTCATGGTTTTGGAAAATGTATTACACTCAAGTAAGTTCTTGTCTGCAAGTTAGGGTCGTGTTTGCAGGAAGACAAGTCGCAGCCACAAAAGGTATAGATGCAACTATAAGAACTAGTTGTAGTGTAAACCAGAAAAGTTAACTAATGTTGTTCGTGTCTATAGAGGTCTATGAGTGTAATAGCTGGAGTCGGGAGCAAGACAAACTGCATACTATACTGGATGAAGAATAGAACACTTTTCAAGTGACTTCATGAGCACAATAAGATGTGGCGTGATCGTAGGAGTTCTGATCATGACCATGTAGGTTGATAAAGTTAAGGCAGCATGCACCGCGGTTGAGCTTGTAACCATGGTGGGACAAGGTGTGAGCACAAAGGAACCATGATAGTAGAAGTTGAAACACAAAGTTTATGGAAGACCACGCCCAAGTTTATGGATGTGGAAGAAAAAGTCACGACTATAATGTATGTTTTTGCAGCCACAAGTGATAGCATGATAGTAGTCTCAACATAATCCTACATGATTTTTCATGGACCTTTTGGCCTTTTCACACATACACAAGCCAACCTTAGGCCTCCTAATTATAAATATGTATTCTTCATAGTTCATAAGACAGCTAAGGTCTAGTTTGACATTTACAACATTTAAAAACATAATTTACACACTTAGGAGAAGTGGAGAAAGAGGAATCTATGCCAAGTCTTAGGAAGTTGTCAAAGCCCACGCAAAGCAAGGATAGTAGAATAAGTTTTCAAATTTTCACTATTGTTTTTACGTTGTTTTGGGATGCTAAACATTAAGGCAATGACTCTTATTTATAATACTGTGGATTGCTAAATATTTGTTTTGTTTCTTGTGTTTGTATGTGATTGAATACATGAGTATGGTTTTGTGATTGATTGTCTTTGCTCTTGCTATTTACAATTGTTGGATTAAATAGTAATTAGGAGAATTAACCAAGTTACTAGTTAATTTGTGATTGTGCGTAGAATAACAGAAATGAAACTTGCACACAGTTTTGAACATGAAACTTGTGAAAAAATAATGGGAATGAAACCATGGATTGATACATATAAATGTTCTTATTCACATAACTATTTATTTAACTTAATAATGCTAGGGAAAACCCACTAAACCTCGAGTTAAAACTCCAAGAGAGTCTGAGAAGATATTTTTGAGATATTATAATTTACAATTAGAAATAAAGCAATTAAATTGAGAATCAAAATAAATTGACATACGTTAGGAGATCAATACAACATAACGGGTTAGACTTTTTAAGTCTTACCATCTATTCAAGTTTGCGATGTTGTTTCTAAGTGCTTATTTTTATTATATTATTTTTATTTTTGCTATATTCTTGAGGCCTACCTAATAGAAGCTTCAATGCATCAACAGACATAAAACACCTCCTTGTAGGATGATACCTATACTTACCACAGTATTTGTTTACATTGAAATTTAATTTTGGTGTGGTGATGACCTATGTCATGTTGCCACCCTGATTGGTCACATGATCCTAAGCGCACAAGTTCAAGGTGGGCCTTATGAGTTTCAAGTTTAATTAGGAGTTTGAAGGGCACTTAGATGTGATTGGAGAACTAAAAGAGGAATGTAGCTCTAAATTCTAGATTGGGAGGTCTAAGAACACCTAAAGGGTTTAAACTTGTGATCCAAACCAAGCTGGATCAATCCCAACAAGTTTGATCATCAATAGTGCACACTGGAATTACAATTCCCTACAAACATGATTGATCTGAAGAGGCCTAATGGATTTAGGTGAATGGAGAATATTCAATGTTTTTATGATTGCAAACAGTTGTGATCTATTCAAAGGGGTGCGATCACACAAGTGAGCATTTAGAACAACAATCGACTGACAATAGAATCGTGACAGATTGATCGCTAGCAAAGTGGATCTCTGTATCGATCTGAATGGGTGGGAAAGCTAATTTTTAGGCTATTTTTCAAAATTTGAGTCATTGGGGCATCCTTGAACTTGTAAGTTCTTGATCTTGTAATGGGTTAGGATAGCAATTTGAAGGGGTCTCGGCCTTTGAAGTCCT
This sequence comes from Avicennia marina, assembly GCA_019155195.1. Lineage (NCBI taxonomy): Eukaryota > Viridiplantae > Streptophyta > Magnoliopsida > Lamiales > Acanthaceae > Avicennia > Avicennia marina. Next base: position 7,833,005 of record CM032762.1, on the reverse strand, counting down.
TATCAATTTTATTTGAAGATTAGTAAGTGGATCCATTGAGATGAGCTATCCATGAACTAATTATCCTTGCATGGTAATAGAAACATCAAGTGCCTAAAGTGATTGAACGAAAGGGAGTGGCACACACACACACACGAGGATCTACATTGAAGATGAATTGGTTTAAGAATGTTGTGTTCTTAAGTGATTTCGAAACTATTTTACTTGTATTCTTTTAATCTTTCTAAATTTAACAAGGGGGGCCAATTCCATGATTCTATTGCTATTGCATCCTAGAAGTACATGCCACGTTGTGCTTAACTTCCTTTGTTGCTAAATTTTTGTTTGCTTGGGACTAGAAAATGATTAAAGGTGGAGGTATGATTTCATGATTTTATAGTGATTTTTACCTCTCAATTGATTGATTTTGCTATTAATTGGGGTTTATTTGTTAGAATTAATTATAATTGAGCTTTCAATTGAATAGATTGTGTTTAGAATACATTTAGATGAAATTTGAAAGAAAAATGAGTAGTTTTCGACAAAATCCCTACACTTAGAAATCTAGTGTTCGCTTATGGGTGTTGTTGTCGCAACAAGATCCTTTGTCGTAGTAGAAAGGTGGTTTGCCCACTCAAGAAGACGAGCAATAGAAAATGAAGATTCTATTGTAGCAAGTTTCATAGCCATGGAAAAGAAGCTTGTGACCACAAAGGCAATGATCTTCTTAGCAGTTGAAGAATAGTGAAGAGGACTTTCCATTGTTGCTGGGGCTGCGGCCACAAAACAACAGTTCGTGACTACAAAGGCAAGATTTTCATTAAGCTAGGGAACCAAGGAACATCATTCAAGGAGTAAGAAGGAGGAATCCTGACCAACTTTTGAAGATTTCATATCCTTTCAATTCAAGACTCTAGACTAAGATTTTCTTTATCTTTTTCTCCAGTTTTGACATTTTTGGATTATTTATTTTAGCTTGTGTTTGATTGAGAATTCTATGAATTGCTAAATCTTTATTCTAGGACCTTATAATTGTGTTTAAGGATTAATGAATGAATGACCTGATGATCAGCATTTGTTGTTCTTGTTATTTACAATTGATGTGTTTAATGCTTTTAAAACCCTAGCTACCATTTAATTAATTTATGACCCATGAGAAAGAATGGAAGTGAAACTCCTAGGTTAGATAGCCAACTGCAAATGTTAATTTTGTGACAATAATAGAAGAGAAACATATTATTAGTGCGGGAATTATTGTTAATCATTTGATTTCATCCTAATTTGAATAGGTTGTGGAAACATAACTATTTTTGGAATTGAAACATTAGAAGAGTTCGAAAGGATATCTTAAATACAATAGGATTAACAATCCATAACAAGGCAATTAAAGAGATTGTTGATGTAAATCAACATTCCTTGAAAATCAACAAGGTGCTAGATCTCTTCATTATTGATAATTGTTATATTTGTTGTTGCTCTATTTCCAAGGCACTAAATTAATAATATTTCTATTGTTTTTTCAATAATCACCTTTTTGAGGGCCTAAGTAATAGGTACTCAAGAAGTAATCACCTTTGTTGATACGACACTCTACTCACCACTACACATCATTGCTTATTGTGTGCACCCACGTCACACACCTGTGAGTTGTTAGTTAGTGGATGTGATTTAAATAGACCCTATTGCCAAGAACTATATGTGTGAGGTTTTATCAAGTCTAGGCTAAAGGAAAAGATTGTACTGTACATGAGATGCGTTGGCGATAGCTACCACTCATTGGACCTAGCATGCTAAGAGCTACATGCTAGTTACTATAACTAATGATCTCTAAAGGACCCATGAAGATATGACAAGTCTCGGGAGATTTTGTATCACTTGCAAGAGTTGTATAGTAAGGAGAGTCATGTTGCTACATATGAGATATCCAAACAGTTATTCAGGATACACATGGAAAAGGGTGGTGACATTATTGAGCATGTTCTTAAGATGATTTTGATCATTGAGAGGCTTGAGTCCTTGGAATTCATCATGGACACCAACTTGCACATGGATTTTATCTTTTAGTTGCTTCTGCTTCCTTCTCACAGTTCATTATAAATTATCATCTTAATGATATAGAGTACACATTGGTTAGACTTCTCAATAAGCTAGTAGTTGCACAAACTACCATGGAGGAAAAAGGGAAGGAAATAAAAAAGAAGAGGCTTATCATTCCCAAGGTGGGTAAGAGTACTAACAAAGGCAAAGCACCTGCTGACAAAAGAAAGTGTTAGTGATTTGCCCTCTAATATCAATAGTTACTGAAGGATCCTAGAGGACATCATAGTTGTATATGTACTTTTTCATAGATATTAATAAAAAATTGATTTTCTATATTCATGTCTTAGCAAGTTTCTTTCATACATGTAATTCTTAAATGGCGTAAAGCATTTTATGTGCTTGAGTAATTAAGTAAGAAGCCTTATTCATATGGGGTTACGAATATAGACATAAGATTGGCTTATTACTCAATTACAAAAAACCAATTTGTGAGTGAAGTGTGTGCAGAAGCATAAAAATTAAAAATAACGCCATATGTTGGAACCCAATGAAATCTGCTTGCACGAATTGTGAAGAACAACCTAATGCAACAATCTTTGGTGAACTCTAGCAATAAGGTGACCACACTAACATGCCTTGTTAGTTGATACGTCACAAATTAATCTAAAAAGAGCTTGGAATAACTTGATTTGAAATGTTGGATTCATAAGAATTAAGGCACACTTAATCAAGGAAAAACCAAGAAAAAATTTTATTCATCAAAAATATCAAAGAAAAAATAACTAAGGGTCCTTTATATAATGTTAGGAACCCTTAACAACCTTCTAATGTTGTCCACAAGTGTTTTAGGAAGATTAGGAATGACAATTGGAAAGAAATCCTATCTAAAACATAATTCTTGGGCTCTAATCCATAATCGAGCTCAATTCAGATGTTGTGGGATCAAGTGGGCATCCTTTGACTCGATCTAGGGTGATCTAAAACTAATCTGATTGTAACTGTTGCATGCTGAACTTATGATCTTATGTGCTTGTGATCAAGCATGACCCTATGCGATTGTAATTACAGAAAGTCCAAAATCACATCTAAGTCAATCCACTTCAACTCGGGATCGATTTGAACCCTTCGAGATCGATCGAGACTTCCTTGAGATCAATGTTAATGTCATTCCAAAGCTATTTTCATCATTGTTTTGCATTAAGATGAATAATAAGCTCCATTTTGACCTCCACCACTTCTCAACCCATCCAAAAGCCCTTTAAAACTCTAGCTTAAGGTTCTTTTTGGCTTTTTAGAGTTCATAATCTTCAACTTACATCCAAAATTTAACAAACATCCTTTGTTTGAACCCGGTGCTCACATCATTCCCCTCTTTTTGAAGGTAAATTGACCACAATTCGTTATGATTCCTATTGTCTACAAAATTAAATTCCAAATAAGAAATAATATAATTTAGTACTAATATTATATATACCTTATACTTTCATCTTGCAACTCGATTTTGTGGTGAACGTGTAGACACACGTGGACTTCTACAAGTTGTAAACTTAGAAAATTTTTCTCTAAGTAGTAGTTCAATCCTTGAATCAAATATTGTGATGTGAAAGGTTCTTTTAACAGTTTTAAAGAATATCAACCCACCGAAATCACATAACTTATAGAGACATGTCTTCACCCATGCTTATACACAATCTACAGAATCCCCTTAAGTTTACTCCTTTTAGAAGCGATTTCAACATCTCTAAGGCAATCCTCCTACAAATTATCCCCATTTTGGTAACACTTACGTGTTTCAACGAATTAGCACTAGTATATTCCAACAATCTAATTGCACCCACACAATGATGACATGGAATCAACTTATGACAATGCACATCAAATAATGAATAGTCAATCAAAACAACATACATCATCATGCCTTGTCCAATCATATATACATGCAAGTGATAAAATAGTTCTCTAGCATTTTTGATTATGCCACACACATCACAATTCATGCACCTATGAATAATAAGTGCTGCCACTTTACCTTTATGTGTGTGTGATGACATAGAATTTAATAGCACGATAGGCTAGTTTGAACATGATACGCATGAAAAGTTCAACACATTCACGCCTTAAGCCAGGATTAAACATAGGAATCACAAACTTCTTTGGCCTAAGATAATCATGCCAAAATCTCAAAACCTTCATCATATGTAACCAATAATATAAACACTGTAACCATCTAACATCATGAACATCATGGATATGTAATACATCACTAAACGAATGAAATTCATTATGCTCAAGTTCATTCAATGACAATACTACATCATAGTCATAACATGTACTTTTTAAACTTTACTTGGGAAAGCTTGATATATGATCCTGGAGTACTTGTGTATGTACGATTCCTAACACGTCCTTTTAGATGTCATAACACAATCCACAAATTTTCATAAAAGATTATGGAATTTTTATTGTCCTCCTGTAAGGTCACAAGCATGCATGATGACATGCAAGTTTCCAATGTCAACCCAATTTCATGCAAACCACCAAGAAGTACATATTTAAGATTCTCAATTCCATCAATTCTTTTAATTCCCTTAATTCTCATAAGCTCACCATTGATTGATAAACCCATTAAGTAAAAATCATCATCAAGATAAAGATTAGCAAAATATGTAACACTAGGCACCTTATGTAAGTAGTAACTCAAGAAATTACCAAAATTAAGGTTACCGAAATCTTTCTATAGCTTCAATGCACTATGATTCACCAACTCCTTTATTTGTGAATCTTCATCAACTTTAGTTGAGAACTCCATGGTTGACTTCTCTCCATTGTCTTTGTGCTTTGGCAAGAAATTATCAACAAAAGACGCAGACAATATAAAAGGTTAGTGTAAATAATCATCTCACCATAAACCTTGAAATCTCTCTTGAACTCTAAACCACTTATGTCCTTTTTTGTTATTATCAACTCATTCTCTTTTCTCTTAAACTCTTTTTCTTCTTTTTCTCTATCCTTTTTCTTGTCGTTTCTCTCATTCTCTCCTACCTTATGCTTACTCTCCAACTCTAGCTCACACTGATTTTCATCATACATTAGATTATCAAATTCTAGTTCTAGAGAAGCATAATGTGCTAGAGTTTTGTCAATAAGATTGCAATTATTCTCTCCCATGGATGATGTAAGTGTTTCTTCATCTAATGCTTCATCTTCATGCTTTATCACTTCGAATTCTTCAATGTCTTCACTAATGGCATCATCATCTAAATCCAACTTATCCTCAATTTTTCAAACTTCTTCTTTAAAAACGTCACCACCGATCTCCTTTTTATCACCTTGGCATGCCTCCAGCATTGATGAGTCCAACCTCGGCTCTTCCTTCTCATGAACTACAACAATACCAACATAACATTTATTGAAAAGCAAATATGCGCAATTTAGCTCCTTTGTTGATATTGATGTAGTGTTAATGGTAGTCTCCTTGAAGACAGCCTTATCTTTGGCCCTATGAGTATCATATCACATGGACCTCCCAACAATGGCTCTATAGTATTTTGTAGGCCTCTTAGTAACATCTCCATGAAGGTCATACTTCATAGATCTTTTGGAAACATCTCTGGAAAGGTCTTGTCGTGTAAGCTTTTTGGTGCCCCTTCTCTTGAGCTTACGCTCAATTTGAATGGCCCTCTCTACCACGTCCTCAATTTCCTTATAGCTATGATGCTCCACAATCTCAGCAAAGTCGTTATCTAATCCATTGAGGAATCTATTCGTTGTTTTCTCAATTCTCTCATCTACATTAGCTCTCCTCATGTCATAATTCTATTGACTGTAATATTTCTCTACAGTTAATTCATCTTAAGTCAAATTATTTAATTTATTCAATTTCTCATTATCTTATTTAATTTCTTCCACGGGATGATTCTATTTCCTCTACAACTCCTTTTACTTTGTGCAAATTCATACCACTAATATTCAGCATATTGTACAAAGGAATAAGTGGTAAATGAACCTTATATGTTTCTGAGCCTGGTTGAGACTTAAGCGCTTCTTCAAGCTCCCTTTCCCATGCTAAGTACGCATCAAGATTAGCTAGTCCCACAAATTGTAGAATATTGAATTCAGTCCTCCTTGATGCTCACCATTCTCCTCGTGATGTCTTTAAGTACTCTCCTAGGAAAGTCATCAACTCTATGATTACCATCAAATTCATAACCTACATTCCTTTGTTGCCTTTCACGATGTGTAGCACCATCCAATCTAGGTTTTATTTCCTTTTTATTCTGACTCTTTTAGGGTAATGGGCTACTGGGTGCAGTAGTGTATGAATCCTCCAAACTATCCAACCGCCAATTTATGCTCACCAATGTCTCAAAAAACTGTCTCATATAAAATGCATTATCTCCTAACATCCTAAAATACGAGTAATAAAAAGAGAAAGGAAACATGTATTATTTGTGGAAGTGTCCTCTTACCTCACAAAGATGTAGTTCACTCGTTTCTTACCTCTCACTCGTGTATCACACAAATAATACACTCAACAATGCACTTACCAACTCAAATTTTATGTCTATCTCATGGAATTTCAAGTGATTCTTGAAGATTCAAGTGGCATAACCTCGAAGTATGCATAAGTGTGTGCAAGATTGAAACTTTGAAGGTAGGGGATCAATTCGAACACAATTGGATTAATCGTGGACTGAAAAACTAGTTAGTGGATTGAACTAAAATAAAAAAGATCATCTATCCTAAAAGAACGTGGTGCGATCCATCCAAGAACAAGATGGATTGATTTGGAGTAAAAAACAATTATGTGATCAACTTGGAAAATAGGTGCGATCAAGCGCAAATGGATGATTGTTCTAGGTTCTTGCACAAACATGCGTGATTGATCTAGTTGAAAGGCGTGATCGATCATATGACTAAAACTCAAGATTTTAACCAATGTAACTTTTGAAAATTTACTCCCAAATTAATCTATTGTGATTTCCCAACGTTCTCCAACACTTAAGGATCAATTTGGGATCAAATCTCAATCAAAAATCACAACTTTTTTAGTGTTCAATTTTTTTCAATACAACGTCTCACTTTTTGCTCTTTCTTTTTTTCCCTAATTTTTGCATGAATTTTTTTAATCTCTTCTTTGTTTTTTGGCCACACTTTTTTTTTGACTTTTCAAAAATCAAACTCCCACAAAACAAGCAAACCATATAAGTAACGATTTTTTCTTACTAGAGAAAGAATGACACAGATGATAGGATATGTAGAACACGAAGAACAGAAAATAACGAAAATGAAAAGAATAGGAAAAATTGATACTTGGATCGGTGCCCAGATAAGAATCCAAGATAGTCAGCTCTGATACCAACTAACGTATGTGTGGAAATGTAAAAATTAAAAGATAGTAATGTATGTTGGAACCAAATGAAACCTATTTGCACAAATTGTGAAGGACAACCCAATCCAACGATCTTCGGTGAACTCTAGCAATAAAACAACCACAACTAACACGTCTTGTAACTTGATACGACATGAATTAATCCAAGAAGTGCATGGAATAAGTCAAGTTGGAATGTTGAATTCACAAGAATTGAGGTACACTCAATCAAGGAATAACTAACAAAAAAATTTTAGTCATAAAAAATATCAAAAAGTTTTTTCTAAAAACATGACCAAAGGTCCTTTATATAGTGTTAGAAACCCTTAACAACCATCTAAAGTTGTCCATAAGTGTTTTAAAAAGATTACAAATGAAAATTGGAAAGAAATCCTAACTAAAATACAACTCTTAGGATTGACCACTTATCCTTTGACTCAATCTGGGCGATTCAAACCAATTTGATCGTAACTAATGCATGCTAAATTTACAATCCCATGTGCTTCAGATCAAGTGCAACCCTGTACAATCATAATTACAGAATGTCCAAAATCACATCTAAGTCGATCTACTTCAACTCGAGATTGATCCTAACCTCTTGGGATTAGTTGAGACTTCCTTAAGATTGATCTTAATGCCATTCTAGAGCTATTTTCATCATTATTTTGCACCAAAATGATCCGTATGCTCCATTTTGACCTCAACACTTCTCAACACATCTAAAAGCTCTTTGAAACTCATACTTAAGGTTCTTCTTGGCTGCTTGGAGCTCATAATCTTCAACTTGTATCTAAAGTTTAACAAACATCCTATGTTTTGACCTAGGGCTCGTGTTAGTGAGTCACAAATACTCTAAAAAATATTAGAGAGTCGATATAATTTGTACACTTTGTATTTATATGATGAGTATCATGTCATGTAGTATGAGATATTGAGAATACTTATTTATGGGTGCGCCATTAGAGAATAGGTATTCAGACAAAGACTCACAAAACTAAGTAGCCACATGTAGTTGACACTTAGTTGTCAATGTCTTACCTCATGTTAAGTGCACATAGACCTTGTGTTACATGCCATATAGATCTTTTATCTTACTTTATTCCAATCGAGTGAGAGCTACAAATTTAGTCAAATTCAAAAACTCGATCATATGACTGGTCAGCATTGCCCCATTTGACAAATGCTTCTGTCGAAAAATCCTTTCTAAGTTTGACTAAATCTATAATTCTCAGTCGGATGTGACAAAGTAAGACAAAATATTTATATGGCATAGTGTTCATGCTCAGAAAGGTTCATTCTGATCTAATTCACTTTGTCTTAATTTGGCTACGATATGAGCCGTTGGTTAGACGTTACACATGTCCCACGAGCTATGGTCATTGCCAATTAAATATGAACCTAGAAAGTCCCACAAAAGGTTGGAACATGTGATAGAAGCCAAAATTGGTGGATTGCTAATGAGATTTGAGAAGACTCGCGAAATAATTTATATAGTTAAAATTGAATTGAACTAAATAAATAGTTATTGTGTTTGTTAATGATGAGAATATTGTCTAAAAGCACAATGGGGATTTAATTTAATTAATGGAGTTTAATTAAATTAAATAAATTAGACACTACTAGGCCTTAATTTTTAATCGAGATTAAGAATTAAGGAGACATATGGACTATTTTATTAATGAGATTAGTAATAAAAGTCCATGGGCTAGTTTTTAATTAAAAGGCCCATGAAGCCCATGTCTTTGACCCTAGTGCTCTAACTATTTAAATGAGTGCATGAAGAGTTCAAGGCACAATTTTAGAGTTGAAAAATTAGTGCACCCCTCTAGGCAAGAAAAGAGAGAGACCCTATCTACCCTGTCTCACTCTTTTCTTCTCAAAAATTCTTTCTAATCCAAAAAGTTAGCATAAAGGCTTTGCAAAAGGAGTTTTGCTAAGTGTTGAAGGAGATTGTTATCATCCCAATTGTGTACAACCTAGAGGTTATCGTTCGAGGGCCACCACTTAAGAATTGTAAATGAATTTATTGGAAACATTCCAAGAGGTAAAAAATTCTACCTTTACTTGTTTATGTGATATATTGCATGCTTTGCAATGAAAGCAGATGTGATTTGTTTTATTTATTTCTGCAGCATGTGTGTGATTTATTCATGATGTAAAGTATTAATTTTTATGTGCAAATCCCAATGAAATCCAAGAGCAGTATTAGAGCTACCATTTTCCTCACAAACTTGCAAAATTCATTGATGGTTCCTAGATTTACGTTAGTTTTCATGTTGAAATTCATTAAACATGTGTTTGATACATTTTAAACCTTATAAAAGTGTTTTATAGGTTTTTTACAATTGAGAAAATTGGAGAAAATGGATTCTTTCTTGAAAAACCAAACCTGCTACAAGTTTGTTGCAATCCGTGATTGGTGTTGCTATCACAAGAAGTGTTCTTGTGGTTACAACATGCAATTCGCATGCACACTGCTGACTAGTTACTAAACCCCATGTTCATGATTTGCGATTGTGACCAAATTGCTTGTGACCAGAAGAGTGTCCTTCACAATAGCAAGTGGCACTGTGATAAAAGTATTGTTTTTTTTGCAACCAAGTTTCGCGACCATTGATTGGTGGCTTGCAATTGTGGGAACAATTCTTAGGTTGCAAACACTAGCTGTAGAAAGTATTTTCTCTCAATTTAATGTTGAAAAATTGTTTTTCAAAGAATGAAAACTAATGCACAAGATGTATAACTCATGAAAATTATCTTTAAATAAAATTATTTAATTATAAATTTGATGTATAATTGCTTGGATTTATGTTGTGGTTGGATTATGGACTTAGTATGCTTGTGGATGAATGCATTTAATTTTTTTTTGGTCTTTTTTTGTCTTGTATAATTAATTTTCATGAGTTTTAAGGGCATAAGCCCAAATTGTATTTTATTATGTGGAATAGGTATTCTCCATGGTATTCCATGTATATTTGTAAAATACGGAAGACATCAAATGTTGGTATTTGAGTGGAGACCAAGAAGTTGGTGCCATTTGAGATTTGCATGACATGGTGAGCCCTATGAAGCCATAAGACCAAGACTTAAAGGTATTCATGAAATTCTTATTTAATAGCATAGGATTTCATACACTTGTGCACAATTCAAGTTTCAACTCAAATTAGATCTAGAAGTGCATAATCCTTGACATATTTAATTTTGCATATTACTTATTATAAATGTATGAGATACATGAAAATAGATAACGTGCATGTGAAACCAAATCTACATGGACCAAAAACTTCCTCAAATAATCTTAAGTTGTAATGGCAAATTATTTTTGGTGGCCCTCCACTAATCTCGAGGCTCTGATTGTAGCTCTAGTGTATGATATCATGACATTCATGAGGTCACATTGTAATGGCGCATTTATATCTTTGAGTGTATTAAATGCAATATGCAAAGGATATTTCAGCATAAGAACATATGGCCATGGGTGGGATTCAAATCTAATGAATTGTGAGGTATCACCATAACAATTCCATATGGCCAAGACTATGGTGATACATCACTTTAGTTGATCAATGATGCCAAGATTTGATTATGTGAGGTATCATTGGGTCGTGGGCCACAAAAAAAGATTAGACCGTGCATGAGATACATGAGCAAGAGTTGCCACTTATTGGGCCTAGCATACCAAGATCTAATTATGTGATGTATGTTATGTTTAGTGAAGACCCCATTCACCCATTAAGGAAACTTTTCCAATGGAATTTCCTTTTTCCTTTAGAGAGAGTGTAAGATTCAAAAATTCTAGTGGGAGGTTGTTTCGATTCAAAGTCTATAATCAAAAACAGTAATATTATTACTTTTCATTAGAATTCATACATAAAAATTAAAACTTTCTAACATAAAAACAAAAGATGTGCAATGGAAGAAAACAAAATAAATCCCATCTTTTTTCATTGCTAAAAATGCAAGTTATTGGTATTAGAAGTAATGTTAGAAACTTTTACCTCTTAGAAAGTTTCTAATGAATTGTTTGCTAAACATTTGAGTTGTGGCTCTAAAATCCTAATTTCTAGTTCATCCACACAACTAGAACAACAATGAGATCATTCTACACTTCACAAAACTCGTTTTTGCGAAGCTCAAACATAAACACGTTGGGTAAGAACAATTTTAAGACAAGAAAAGAGTGTGAGATGGAGGCTAGGGTGTATCTCTTTTCTTGCTTGAATGGGTTCACAAAATTGTTTTTCAACCCTCAAGGTGTGTCTTGAACTCTTAAAGTAGTAAATTAAATAGTTGTGATATTAGGGTTCAAGACATGGGCTCTATGGACCCTCCTATATAGACCTTTTAATTAAAACTAACCAATGGACTTTATTTATTAATCTCATTAATAAATCAACCTAAATGTCCCTTATCTATTAATCTACATCAATAATTAAGGCCCAATTGTGTCTAATTATTTTAATTTAATTAATCACCATTAATAAAATTAAATTCCCTTCGTGCTTAATGATCTCATCATTAACTAGCACTATGACATTTTATTTAGCTCAATCCAATTGTAACTAAATAAATTATTTCATAAGTCTTCTCTATCCTTGTTTGTAACCTACTAATTTAACACTCACCATACATTCCAACCTTTTGTATGTCATTCTCTAAGTTCATTTTTAATTAGTAACAAACATAGCTTGAAGTACATGGATAACATTTAGCTTACAACTCATATTGTAGCCTAATTACGATGAAGTGAATTAGATCACAATGAACCCATTTGATAATGAATACCAAGTTATATAGACCTTTAGTCTAACGATATCATAATTGAGTGAGAGTCATTGATTTAGTCAAACTCGTAAACTTGGTCATATGACTAGTTGATGTTACCTCATGAGATAAATGTTCCTATTAGAAATTTATTTTTGATTACATATTACCTTGCCTAAGGGATTCCATCTCATAGAATACCAATTGTAAAGGATAAATGTCTTGCTCATTTGTAAGGCGACAAATCCTGTATTGAATGCACATATGCTCTCGTATGCTTCTAGGCAACAACACATTAGGCTCGTTTTCTTGTTCTATAATTGGATTGATATTGGCCCTGATTGCCATAATGACATGTTGACCCTCATGTGTAGAAGATAATAATGTCATCTTAGGTCTAAGATCCATGCACAATTAACACGATCATGAAGTAAGACATTGATAACCCAGAGTAAACTCCATTTGTCTGCTTGTGCTACAAGTTATTATCTAAATGCCCACTCCTAATGGCAGATCCATGCATATATAGATTCTCAGTATCTCATATTGAACGACATAACACTCACTATATAAACACAAGGTGTGCATACTATATGACTCTCTAATGCTTGTTGAAGTTACTATGACTCATAAATAAGTTTAGTGATTGAGCACGAAGAGAGCTTTATGCCCATATTCATAACTCCTTTTGAATAAGGCTTCTTAACTCAAACACATGGGAACATGTAATATTTTATGCTAATCAAAATTTATATTCATGAACAAACTTTCCATAACCTTATATAGAAATTAATATTTTTTTAATAACTGTGAAGAAGTATCTATACAACTTCAATGACCTCTAGTACTCTAAATTTCTATTGGCATTTGAGGGCATATTATTAATAATCTCTCACCTGCACTCTAATGCCAATAGTGCTAATGGCAATCACTTTGATATCTAATATCCATCTTTTCAAGATGGTAATCTAGTTGTACTTGAGTCATTGGCTTGGTGAGTACGTCAGCTACGCTATCACCAAAAGCTACTTTTTACATTGCTCATTTAAATAATTTCCCAAGTACTATGGTAACACCTCTTCATATATTTGGACTTTTCATGAGACCATGGTTCCTTTCTTGTGTGACCAAACCATTGTAGCACAATATAATGGTAATGGTCAATCCATATCTAGAACCACCTAAAGTTCTATCACAAGTTTCCTTATCCAAACAACCTCCTTTACAGTATCACATGCTGCAATATACTTACCCTTAGCAGTGGAGTTTGCAGTTGTACTTTATTTGGAACTCTTTCTACTGACTACTCCTCTATTAAGAGTAAATATGAACCTAGAGATAGACTTTCTATCATTTACATTTAACTAAAAGTTGGAGTTTGTATCCATCTACTCTTAGATTTTCATCTCCATATCCTTAATCCTGCTCAAGTACTTAAAGATATACTTGATAGCATTTTAATGCTCTCTGCCAGGACTCACCTAAAACCTACTTGTAACACTTACAACATAGGCAAAACTACCCTCATACATAGCATTACATACATTTAGATTTAGGCACTAGATTTTGAGATACGGATGTGATGCCTAAAGGGTAGCAGTCCTCTCTTAGAGGCTTCCATAGTGGACCTCTTCAGTTCTTTGTCCATGTACAAAGCTTAGAAAAGACCTAACGATCTCTTTACTCCATAGATACGAATGCGTAAGATGTAGGCTACTTCTTTCAAGCCTTTCAAGGAGAAGGCATTGGATAGCCAGGTCTTGACTGAACTTAACCTCCCAACATCATTCCAAATCAATAGTATGTCATCCACATACAATACCTAGAACATTATTGCACTCCCACTAACCGTCTTATAGATTCATAGGTTATCTTCATTTTTTATGAAGCCAAACTACTTAATTGCATCATCAAAACAAAAACTCCTCGAAGCTGCTTAAGGCCATAAATGGATCTCTTAAGTTTGCATACTTTATAAGATTCCTCCTAGATTGTAAAACGGCATGGTTGTGCATATAAATGTCCTCCTCAAGTGTCCCATTGAGAAAAGCAATTTTGACATCCATTTACTAAATCTCATAGTCTGAGTGTACAGTTATCACAAGTAGAATCTGAATAGATTTCTACATAACTGCTAGTGAGAAGGTTTCCTACTAGTCAGTTCCCTTGTTTTGCCTATGGCCCTTCACCACCAACTTGACCTCACTTTGCCAGTCGAACTAATTTTCCTCTTGTAAACCTACTTACATTCAATGGGAACAATTCCCTTGAGCAAATCTACTAAAGTCCACATTTGGGGTTGTGTGCATTGAATCCATCTTACATTTCATAGCCTATAGCTACTTAGTGGAGTCCTTGTTGGTCATTACTTGTTCATAAGTAGAAAGATCATCTCATCTCTGTGATCATTATCTCCCATTACGAACACCTCTTATCTAGTCTTCAGGATATAATAATATCTTGCTGGTGCTCAAGAGATTCTACATGATTATTACACTGGTTATGTCTTAGAAGGTTGCTTTTGAATAAGAAGTTGCCTTGTTAGCTCCTGACTTTGTTTTCCTGCTCAACTTCCTTAAACACTATGTTCTACTGGCACCACTTTCTTGAACGAACTCATTTTTAAGAAAACATGCTTGATACCTGACTACAATTCTTGAAGCAAACTAGTGAAAGTGAGGATTGAAATGGTTGGAGAACTGAGGGAAAATGGGAGCAAAAGTGAAAACCAAGAAAATAAAGGAATAATCAGCAAGATTGAACTATGTCTAATTGAGAAAGAATGTATATCACATGGTACAAACTCTTGCAAGAAATCAAAAATTTTAAAGTAGAAGACTCAACACCGTGCTTGCAAATGTTGGCCATGAACCACCAAAATACACTAGAATGACCTAATTTAACTTGAGTATAGAAGTGCAATTCACTCACTCACAACAACAAGCAAGATAAAGGAAGAGAGAATATTCTCTATTGTATTCAATGAGTTAAGAGTTATTGTACATGAGTAAATATAACTATTTAAGGGATACAAGCTAAAAACCAATTGGGGGAGGGACGAAATAATGGAAAGGAACTTAAAAATTGGGCTCTATATGGTCAAAAATTCAAAAATAGCCAAAATGTGACTTCCTACCTACTTCACAATTGAGCGCCCACCTTGTTGGATTGAGTGTATTGCTTTCATTACATTCAACCATTACGATTATGTCACTAGGCAATCATAAGGGTAGAGACCAATGTCGATCAAGATCCCCTAACTCGATCGCGTAGAAATTCTGAACTTTCCAATGTTGATTCGACTAGCTAGATTTGATCGAGGCTAGTGTGGATCATATTTGCAAAGCTCCTTAGAGCTTCTTAGGCCTCTAAAGTCAAAATTTGATGCCACTTCCCTTCTTTAGACCCCTCTAATTAAGCATCAAATTGTTAAGGGCATTCTTGAACATGTGGGCCATTACTCTTATGACAAGTCTAGGTGGTAGCTCAAGTGGATCTTGCCTTTAGATGTCCACATCAATTCTATTCTCTTTGGATGTGCTGGAATCTTAGGGATATCCTATAAAGTAACCCATAATTGCCCTAGCCTCTAGCTTGGCTGTCTTAGTCTTCTTAAGATGAGTTGGACATCCTCAAATCCTTAAGTGCTTAAGGTGTAGCTTTCTTTCGTTCCACATTTTGATGCGGGGTGGAAGGAACAGACTTAGAGGAAATCTTATTCAAAACATATGTTGTGAAAAGAAAGTCATGCCTTTATGGGAATGTGGGCAAGTTAGTAAAGCTCATTATAGATCGAACTATATGCATCAAAACTTGATTTATACCCTCACTACACTACTCAATTGGGGAGTTTCTAGAGGTATCAATTGTGATATAATACCATTCTCCTTGAGGAACTCGCAAACTTGACATTTATATACTCGCCTCCACAATCTGATTATAGTACTTTGATATGCTTTTTAGTTTTTTTCATTACTTGTGTCTTGAACTGCTTGAACCTTTCAAATGATTCATACTTGTTCTTCTTCTAGTACATATAGCCATACCTTGAGTAGTCATCAGTGAAGGTTTTAAAGTAGAGAAAGCCTCCTCTTGCCTTTTCATTAAATGGCCCACAAACGTCATTGTGGATTGACTACAACACCTCAGTGGTCTTTTTGATATGTCCATTAAATGGACTTCTAGCCATCTTGTCAATATTACAAGGTTTATAAGTTGGAAAAGGTTCTTACATCACATATATAATTAAATAATTCCATTTAGTGATTATTTCCATGACCTATGCATCTCATGCATTAGTTTTTGTTTATTGAGAAACAATTTTCAAAATTTAAATTGAAAGAAACAATTTTCAGCAACTAGCATTTGCAACCACATGAACTATTCCTGAGGCTGCGAACCATCGGTCTCTAGCCACGAGAACTAGCTAAGATAGAAAACCTAGTTTCTACACAACGACACTCGTGATCGTGACAGAGACCCCTGCTATCACAAGCTATTCTCCAACGATTGCTAATCAAGATCACAATGTTCATGCAACCCTATGGTAATGGTGTGGTCATGTGACTTAGAGTAACAATTGCAAGAACCCTTTTCATGACTACGACGCCAGTCGCAAATTGTAGTAGAATTTGTGCAGGTTGCAATTTTTTATGCTAAATCAATTTTTCTCCAAACTTTTCAATTCCAAACACCCACAAAACACTTTTGAAAGGTTTTACATGTATCAAATACATGTTTAATGACATTTAATGAGAAAAAATAATGTAAATCATGGGAGAATCTTTAAGTTTTTAGTTTTGTAAGGAAAACAGTAGCTTTAATAGCACTGTTAGATTTGCCCATAAAAATTAAAATTTCAAACACGAAAACATCAAAGACATCTAGTGGAAGCTAACAAAGCAAATCTCATCCATTTTCATTGCAAAACACATGAGTTATAACCAGTATAAGTCAAAAACTTTTACCTCTTAAAATGTTTCCAACAAATTGTTTGCAATCCTTTAGGTCGCAGCCTTTAAACCCCAACCTCTATTTCATCCAGACAACTAGAATGATAGCAAGATCCTTTAACACTTGACAAAACACCTTTTGAAAACTTTGATGCAAATAGTTCGGCTAAGATTGTTTTTAGGATAAGAAAAGTGTGTGATAGGTGGCTAGGGTGTCTCTCTTTTCATGCTTGAATGGGTGCACAATTTTTTTTCTAGCACTCATGCTGTGTCCTGAACTCTTCAAGTACTCTTTTAAATAGTTGTGATACTAAGGTTCAATGCATGGGCTCCATAGCCCCTCCTACGTGGAGCTTTTAATTACAACCAACCTATAGACTTTTATTTATTAATCTCACTAATAAATAAGTCCATATATCCCTTAATTATTAATCTCTATTAATAATTAAGGCTGAACTACAATGAAATAGATTATGGGTAAATTAACTTAATGTAATTGAATTAAATTTTCATTGTGCTTCTAATTAATGATCTCATTAATAAACACATGGCAATTTATTTAGTCTAATCCAATTACAACTACATAAATTAGTTCATGAATCTTCTCAGGCCTTGTTTGTGACCTACCAATTTAACAATGGTCATATGTTCCAACCTATTGCGAGTGACTCTCTAGGTTCATTTTTAATTGTGAATGAGCATAGCTTAAAGGATATGCACAACATCTATCCTACGACCTATGTTGCAGTGTCATTAAGATGAAGAGAATCAAATCAGAATGAACATTTTTGATCCTCAATACCATTTTAAATAGACCTTTTATTTTACATTGTCCCAAGCGAGTGAGAGTCATAGATTGAATCAAACTTACAAACTCGGTCATATGACCAGTCATTATTACCCCACGTGACAAATATTACTATTAAAAACTCCTTTCCAATCATACACTACCTTGGCCAAAGCTTTTGACTCATAGAACACCAACCTCATAAGACAAATACCTTGCTCACTTGCAAGGAGGCAAATTCCTTAATGAATGGATGCATGCCTTTATAGGCATCTGGGTAATGGGACATTAGGCTCATCTCCCTATCCAATACCAGGAGAGATGTTGTCCCTCAATGTCTTAATGATATGTTGACCACTATGTGTATAAGGTAACTATTTCATCTTAGATCTAAGGTTTAGGTGTAGTTAACGTGATCGCAAAGTTAGATATTGATAGCCAAGAGTGAACTCCATGTGTTTTCTTCATTTCATGAGTCATTGTCCCCTATTCCTCAATGGCACATCAACACACATGTATTTTTAATATAACAGCATGGCACTCATAGTATAAATATAAATTGTATAAGTTGTACTAACTTTCTAATGCCATTTGGATTGTTTGTGACTTATGGATGGGTTTTAGTAATTGTGTACTAAGACAGTCTTATACGCATATTAACAACTTTTTGTGAATAAGAGACTTTTCAACTTAACTAAAAAGGCAAATGCAATACTTTATGCCAATCAAAATTTATATTCATGAATAAACTTATCATAACATTGATATAGAAATCAACATTTTTTTTAATAATTGTGAAAAGTATATATATAACCACAATGTCACTTTCTACTAGCATTTTAGGGCATATCATTAATAAACATAAAATGCAACCACACTAATAAAGTCTTGTTTATTTTCTATAGTTTATTTTATAATTGAATAATGGTTAAGCCTCTTACAAAATTGCTTGAAACTAACATTTTGGTTGGACCTAACTATGTAGATTGGCTCCAAATTCAGATAGTTATTCTTAATCTAATGCGCTTGGCTATGTCCTGGAGATTGACATCCTAACAGCCCTTATTGAAAGATGACTTGTGGGTAAAGAGCTACATGCTAGCTTTTTTGACCAATAATCTTCTATTGACCTATGACGGGAATGGGAGGGCTCACGAGATCTTGTACCACCTATAAGAGTTGTATGGTGAGTAGAGTCATATACTAGATATTAGATATTAAAGTAGTTGCTCAAGAAGTGCATGGCAAAGAGTGGTGATTCAGTGAGCAGGTTTTTAAGATAATCTCACTCGTCAAGAGGCTTAAGTTGCTAGACTTTATTATGGATGCTAATCTACAGATGGATTTTATCCTATAGTCACATCTAGACTCCTTCTCACAGTTTATCATGAATTATCATATGAATGATATTGAGTTCACACTGGCTAGCTCCTCTACAAGGTAGTGATTGCACAAACAACCACGAATGACAAAGGGAAGGAGGTGGCTCTTGTTGTATCTAGCTTCTCTGGTGTAACCAAGAAGGGAGAGACAAAGAAGAAAAAATCTACCATTCCTTAGGTTAGTGGAGGTATCGAGAAGGCCAAAACTCCTATGATGGAAGGAAAATGCTTCCACTGTGGCTAAAAAAAACATTGGAAGAGGAACTATATTGAGTACCTTAGTAGCTTTAACAAGGCACTAAGAGATAAGGAACCTTACATTTATGAAACATCTTGTTCCATTTGTGTATTTTCTACTTCTTGGGTCTTAGATTTGGGTGCTTCATCTCATATTTGGTTTTTACGTTAGGATATGGTTAGAAATAGGACACTTGGGAAGAGTTAAGTGGTGATCGAGGTGGGGAATAAACAAACTGTTGTAGCTACTGTGATTATGATTACCTTTAATTAGACTATCATCTACCCTTAGTATTGTTTTGAGAGATTGCTTACTTTTGCCTAATGGGCTTAAGAAAACTATATCAATTCCTTTATTAATAAAAGGGAATTATGAATTTTCTTTTTAGAGGTAATATGTGCAATATTTATTATTGTAACAATTTGGTTGGCACAACATATCTTATTAATGACATATATAATTTAAATATGGATGATAGTTGTGTGGTAAATACTATTTTAAGCAAATGTCCAAGGGATGGTTTAAATTCCAAGCATTTGTAACACTTTAGATTAGGCTATGTTAGGGATACAAAGATTAGAAAATTGGAGAAAGATAGGCTTACTAGCCCATTGGGATAGGAAACCTATCCAACTTATGAACCTTGTATCCTCGACAAGATGTCTAACAATCTATTCAATGGACATGTCGAAAGGACCACTGAGATGTTGGAGTTAGTCCACACGAACATTTGTGGGTCATGTAATGAAATGGTAATAGGAGTCTTTCTCTACTTCATAACTTTTACCAATGACTACTAAAGGTATGTACTAGATGAATTACAAATATGAATCATTTGAAAGGTTCAAGGAGTTCAAGGCTCAATTAGAGAGGTAAATTGATAAACATATAAAAGAACTACGATTAGATTGTGGATGCCAGTACAGGAGTGTTGAGCTTGCTGAGTGCCTCAAGGATAATCAACATTGATGGCCTTTTAACTTTATGATTGTGCCCCACACGATTGAGCCGAGAGGACATGATCGATAAGGAAAATGTTAGGCATTCTATAATTACGATTGCCTTAGGACACAATTGATTGCAAGCTAAGTGATCGTAATTACAGAATAATGGTTGCAGGCATCGCGCTCAATCCGAAGAAGGTTGCTTAATCGCAATGTAAGTAGGAAGATAGGTTTTGACTCCTTTTGGCATTTTGGCCATTTTCACCTCCCTAGACCTACTTTTAGCTTGTACCCCCTTAAATCATTAAAGAATCCATTGTACTTTTTGGTTCATTGAATCTAACTTCGAGTATAATCTCTTAACTTTTCTTGCTTGCTGTTTGTGAGTGTGAGTGATTGCACTATAAAGCTCAAGTATAAATTGGGTCATTTGGGTGTATTCCAATGGTTCATAGTTAATACTTACTGGCATGGTGTTTGGTTCTTTGATTGCTTAAGATAAATTTGTTATAAAGGTTAACCTCAAGTGAGGTTAGTTGTTACTCAGTTTATTTTTGTGTAATCTTGTTAATTATCCATTTATTGTCCTTGTTATCTTCTTGTTTTTATTTTTCTAGAATTTCCCCCATTTTTTCCAATCATTTTTCGATCCTTGTTTACACTAGTTCACATTACTAAGATTCTATGGGATATGAGTTCCACTTGCATGAACTCAATAAGATTGTCATCAGTTATTTTGAGAAAGTACTGTAGGTTAAATGATAATTCTCGAAGTAGTTGAGTATGAGGAGCAAAGCAGTGAGCTCATAATGTAAGTTCTTATTTAAGAGCAACCTTTTGAAATGCAACCATTTTGACAATTAGGTAAAATATCTCAAGCACCAATAAGATGTGAGTATGTCTTAGAGAATGGACAAAAGTTGTTTATAATAAGAGATAATGATAATGGCTAAGAAGGAGTCCACCAAGTGTTTAGAGGATATGAAATCTAAGATGGATTCCTTGCATGCGAACTACGTATGGACTCTAGTGGATTCATTCGAGGAAATTGTTCCCATCAAATGCAAATGGGCCTACAAGAGAAAAATTCATTTGACTGGCAATGTAAAGACCTACAAGGCTAGGCTGGTGGCAAACAACTATAGTCTAAAAAAGGGAAATAACTATAGAAAACCTTTTCATCAGTAGCCATCTTAGATTATGATATTTAATGGATGGATGTTAAAACCACTTTCCTCAAAGAAACACTTAGGGAGGATATTTGTATAGTGCAGCCTTGAAATTTGAAGTTTGAGTGGAATCTCATAAAGAATGCAAATTTAAGAGGTCCATTTATGGCCTCAAGCAAGAATTTAGGAGTTAGTATTTGTATTTGTAGATGGTGATCTAAGAGTAGATAGATACATCGATTCCAACTTTAAGTTAAACTTGGATGATTGAAAGACTGTCTTTGGGTTTATATTTGCTCTTAATGGAGGAACAGTTAGTTGGAAGAATTCGAAATAGAGTACAACTACAGACTTCATCACTGAGGCTAAGTACATCACAGTATGTGATACTGCAAAAGAGACAGTTTGGATAAGGAAGTGTATGATAAAACTTCAAGTGGTTCTAGGTATAGATCAACCATTACAACTTTATAGTGATAACAATAGTGCAATTGCATAGGCAAAGAAACTAAGGTCTCATTAGAAATCCAACCACACAAGGAGGAATTACCGCATTATTTGAGAAATTATTAGAAGGGGCAATATAGCTATGTAAAAAATAGCTTCAACTGGCAATGTGGTTGACCCACTTACCAAGTTGATGACTCAACTGCAACTGGATTGCCATCTTGAAAAGAAGGCTATTAAATACCATAGTAATTAGCATTAGCACTATTGGTATTAAAGTACAAGTGGGAGATTGCTAGTGACATGCCCTCTAACACTAATAGATAATGAGGGATACTAGAAGACATAGTGGTTGTACATATACTTTGTCACAAATATTAATAACATATTAATTTTCTATATCAATGTTTTAGCAAGTTTCTTTCATACCTGTAAATCTTGAATAATATAAAGTATTGCATATACGTGTCTAATTGAGTTAAGAAGCGTTATTCATAAGAGATTATGAATATGGACATAAAACTATCTTAGTACTCAATTGCTAAAAACAGGTCTATGAGTTACAAACACTTTAAAGGGTATTATAGAGTTAATACAACTTGCACACTTTGTATTTTTATAGTGAGTGTTATACCGTTTAGAACAAGATACCAAAGAATACTTATATGTCGATGCGCCATTAGAAAATGGACATTCAAACAATGGCTTGTAGAACAAAGTAGATACATAGAGTTTACTATTAGCTACCATTGTCTTACTTGGTAATTATGCTAAATGCATGTAAACCTTAGACCTAAAACAACATGGTTGTCTTGTGTGCATGACAATTAATTTAAAATTAGAGTGTTAAGGGCTAATATCTATCCTGGTGTAGTATAGGATCATGAGCCTAACGTACTATTGCCCAAATGCATATAGAGGCATGTGTATGTTCAATAAAGGATTTATCTCCTTACAAGTGAGCAAGGCATTTGTCCTATGCAATGTGGAGTTCCATGAGACAAAAACACTTGGCTAAGGAAGTGTGTGATCTAAAAGAGTTTCTAAAAAAAGCATTTGTCTCATTAGGCAATGTTAACTAGTCATATGACTGAATTTGTAAGTTTGACTAAATCCATAACTCTCATTTTATTGAGATAAAGTAAGATAAAAAGTCTATACAACATAGTATTTACAATTAAAGAAATTCATTGCGATCTTATTCACTTTATCTTAATTGGGCTATGATGTCAATCGTTGGTTAGACATTACCTATGTCCTTTGGGCTATGCTTGTTGCAATTAAAGATTAGCTAACAAAGTTACAAACAATGGTTAGAGTGCATGACAAGAATTAAATTAGTAGTTTGCAAGTGAGGTTTGAAAAGATTTATGAAATAATTTATTTAGTTGCAATTAGACTGGATAGCCATGGTGTTTGTTAATGATGATATCTTTAATTAAAAGCACAATAGGGATTTAATTTAATTAATGAAGATTAATTCAATTAAATTAATCAGACGCTATTAGGCTTTAATTTTTAATGGATATTAATAATTAAGGAGACATATGGGTTGTTTTATTAATAAAATTAACAATGAAAGTCAATGGGCTAGTTTTTAACTAAAGGTCCACGTTGAAGGGCCCATGGAGCCAATGTCTTAAACCCTAATACTCTGACTATTGTAAGGAGTGCTTGTAGAGTTCAAGACACTTTTAGAGCTGAAAAATATGTGCACCACTCCAAGAAAGGAATGGGAGATACAATAGCCACCCTCTTCCACTCTTTCTCTTTTAAAAAATTCCTTCTAGCTTGAAGAGTTTGTGTTAGTGCTTTGTAGAAGGAGATTTACAAAGTGTAGAAGGAGCTTGTTATCATTTAAATTATGTGGATAACCTAATGGCTAGGGTTTAAAGGTCATGATTTAATGATCGCAAATTAATTCACTGGAAATGGTACAAGAGATAAAAAATTCTACCTTCACTTTTTTATGTGATATATTGCACATTTTCCAATGAAAACGAATGGATTTGTTTCATGCACTTCACATGTATGATTTTTCCATGCCTTAAATTTTTAATTTTGATGTGAAAATCCAAAAAAAAAACCAATAAAAATTGCTTCCACTTCAAAAAGGATGGGCACTAGAGGATGGAATGCCTTAAGAGCTTGAAAATGGCACCTAAGGTAAGGAACTTTATGTTTATGAAACATCTTTTTCCATTGGAGTATTTTCTACTTCTTAAATTTTAGATTCTAGGGTTTCAACTCATATATGTACTTCACATTAGGATCTAGCCCAAATTAGGATGCTTGAAAGGCTTAAAGTAGTGATCAAGTGGAGAAAGTATTGTAGCCATGGCTATGAGGACAACTTCAGTTAGACCCTCATCTTGCCTTGTTATTACTTTAAGAGATTGTTTGCTTTTGCCCAAGAGGTTTAAAAAGATTGTTTCTATTATGTTATAAATAAAACAGAATTATAAAATTTCTTTAAGAAACAATGTGTGCTATATTTATTATTTTAACAACTTGGTAGAAATAGCTTCTCTTATGAATCACAAATTTTATTTGAATATGGATGATAGTATTGTGATGAATACCTTTTCCAACAAATGTTCAAGGGGCGATTTGAATCCCTAGCAATTGTCATAGCTTAGACTTGGTCATAGGGATACAAGGATTATCAAATTGAAGAAAGATGGGCTTATTCACCCGTAAGGAGTGGAAACCTATCCAACTTGTAAACTTTGCATCCTAGGCAAGATGGCTATGAGTCTATTTGTGGACATGTCAAAAAAACCACAAAGGTGTTGGAGCTAGTCCACACTGATGTTCATGGACTATTTAATGAAATGGCTAGAGGAAGCTTCTACTACTTTATAACCTTTACTAATGATTACTTTGGGTATGGTTAAGTGTAATTGATGAAGTATAAATATAAATTCTTTGAAAATTTCATGGAATTTAAAACTTAAGTAGAGAAGCAAATTAATAAATATTGAAAGCATTGTAATAAGATCATGGTGGCGAGTATATGAATGTCGAATTTGCTAAGTTTCTTAAGGATATTAGTATTGTGTCACATTGCCGACAACTCCTAAACTAAATGGTGTAGTTGAGCAAACCTTATTGGACATGGTTCAATTAAAGATTAGCTTCACAGATCTTCCCATTTGACTGTGGGGTCATGCTCTTCTTACTATTGCACATATTTTGAATGGGAGTTTCAAGATGCTTTTAGATGTTTGAAGGAGTTCAAGGAGGAAGAAGAGCTTCCATGGGTGAACCAGATGTGAAGAGAACTTAAAACAAGCCTTAAAGAACTTGCTAGATCGAGCAGAGTAGCTAGCCAATCAATTGTAGGATTGATGGATGGAGCTGGAGCACATGCGATCAACAGTAGGCTAAATATCGATTCTCTGCATTTATGGTTGGGGGAGTCACGCTCTATCATGCAGGGTGTAATTGAATATTCTGAAAATGGTAACATTCTATAGTTACAATTGCTTGAGTAGTGCTCGATTGTGCAAGGTGCAATTGTAAATATTGGGATGACTAGACACACTATTTTTACAATCTAAAGGCAAGAGATTGATACTCAAATCGAGTTTGCGGATGTCACAGAGTTGGATTATAATTGGAAATTACCTTTTATGTTATTTTCTTATTTTAGTTAACTTCCATAAAAGTTTTAGGGATCTTAGACTTCTTAATAGTATAAATAAAGCCTAGTTATATTATTGGAAAAAATTTTTTGGCTTATTGATATTGAAATTCCAATTTCCTTCCTTCCTTGAATTTGACTGTATCAATATTTTGTGAATACCAAATTGAATTATTCCGAGTGTATTCTTAGTTAATTTGTAGCATATCAACTAGCAAGACATGTTAGTTGTAGTCGCTTTCTTGCTAGAGTTCACTGAGGATCATTGCATTGGGTCTTTCCTCATAGTTTGTGCAAGCAAGTTTCATTGGTTTCAACATACGCTGTTATCTTTTAATTTTTATGCTTCCACCGCACATCTATTGGTAACAGGAACCAATTTAGTTTGACTTTTCAATTTGTCAGTTTTTGTTTTTTGTGTTCTTCGTATCCTGATATCCATGTTCTTCTTCTATAGCCAAAATCAAGAAAACAAATCGTTGCTTATTAGGTTTACATGCTTTAGTGGGATTTTAATTTTTAAAAAACCTAAGAAAAAAAGAGAAAAAATTTTGAAAAAAATATAGAGAATTGAAAAAAAAGAGAAAAAAAAGTTGCGATTTTTGATTAAGATTAGGCCCCCAAACAAATCACTAAGTGTGGGAGAACATTAGGGAATCGAATTAGAATGATTTGGGATTAAATTGTGGGAGTTGAATCAATTAAATCATGAAATTGTAGATCCATGACTAATCACGCCATTAAACCAAATCGATTACGAGTGTTTATGCAAGAACTTAGGTCACTTACCCTCCTTGTGCTCGATCGCACCTATTTTCTAAGTCAATTGCGCAATTGTTTTTTTACTCTAAATCGATCCCTCTTGCTCCAAGATTGATTGCACTATGTTCCTTTAGCTTCGATCAATCTCTTTATGTCCAAGTCGATCCCTAGTCTAATTTTCCGTTCTAGGTTAATCTAATTGTGTCTTGATTGATCCCATAACCCTAAAGTTCCACATTTTCACCCACTTACACTTACTTAGGAGTTATAGCATGTGAATTACTAAGAAATTCTTGGGATTTTGTGAGGTGGCCACAAAAAATTGACTTGATAAGTGCATCTTTGAGTGTACTTGTATGATACACGAGCGAGAGGTAAAGGGAATGTGACTACATCTTGTGAGGTGAGAGGACACCTATACACACACATCACTTGCCTATTTCTCTTTATATTACACAAACCTACTGGATGTCGATGTAATTAGCTATGGGAGATAATGCCTTTAGCTTGAAGCATCTTACAAACATGTTAGCTAGCATTAACTTGCACTTAGATAATCAAAAGGTATCATAGGCATCTACATGTGGTAGCCTAGCATCTCAAGAATAGTTGATGCCTAGGAACAGACTAGTTAGAGGCCAACCTACAGGGGAAGGTATGTCAGTAACGAGGATTTTGATTGCCCTGATGAGTTTAAGGATTATGGCAGCTTAAGAAAACCCTATATGTGTAGGCGAGATGAGGATGATAAGGTGCCAAGGGTGTTAAGTTGAATATACCTACATTCTAGGGCAAGTTTGACCGAAATGCATATTTCGAGTGGCAATAATAAGTGGAGTTAGTGCTTGATTACCACAAGCATCTTGAAACCTAAAAGGTAAAGCTAGCTATGGCAGAATTTATAAACTACATTATCCTATGGTGGGACTAGGTATGGATTAGTCACAGGAGAAATGATGAACACTTATAAAGACCAGGTAGGAATTGAAAGTGTTAATGAGAAAGACGTTTGTGTTGAGTCATTATCATAGGATGTATATAGACGACTACAGGCATTTTGTGTGGGGTAGTCAAACTGTAAAGGACTACTATAAGGAAATGCAGATGACATAATGAAGACTTACTTGGTGAAAGATAGAGAGGTAACAATGACTAGGTTTATAAGGGTGAGTACAGCCTGACTTGTTAAAGTTGTACAACTACTTAGAGATTGGGGACTTGGTGGAGTGAGTCATCAAGGTAGGAAAGAAACTCAAAAGGAAGGGTAGACAGCACATACCCGCACCACAATTTACTTTTTGAGAGTAGAAGTAACCTATGAAGGCAGTTAGAGTGCCTAAGCCTAAGGATGCACCCCGGGCTGACGCACCTAAAGTATAAAATTTAAACCTTATTACTTCTAACACATGTAATTGAGATATTTTGTATTTTAAATGCTAAGGGAGAGGACACATTGCTACCCAATGTCTGAATAGACAGATAATGAGAATGACTAATAAAGGAGAGATAGTTACAAATGAGGAAGAAAGTAGCAATGGAGATGAGATGACGCCATTAGAGGAGATACCATCTAAAGTAGAGGAAGGATTTTACAAAGATGGGTAGTGTAAGTTTTGGTGGTCATGAAAGTGTTAAATGCACAAGTAAAGGAGAAAGGCTTAAAGAAGCAACGAGAGAATACTTTCCATGCATGGTATAGGGTTAAAGGCAAGATATGCAACCTTATTATAGATGGAGAGAGTTGTACAAATGTAGTCAGTACGATCTTAGTGGAGAGACTTACACTTTCACTTTGAGACCACACTCGACATTAAAAATTGCATTGGTTGAATAACAATAGTGAAGTAAAGATGATGAAGCAAGTGTTAGTGGAGTTTAAGATAGGTAAGTACATGGACAACATACTATGTGATGTGGTGCCTATGCAAGTGAGTCATATCTTATTAGAGAGGCCATGGAAAATCGATCGAGATGTAGTATTCCATGGCCAGGCGAATAGGTATACATTCTATCATATAATACGAAGGTAACACTTGTATCACTTACACCGAAGGAGGTGCACGAGGATTCGCACTACCTACAACAACAATATGAATTAGATATAGAGAAGAAAAAGAAAAAAAGAGAGAGTGGGAAGGAATTTGAGAGTGCAAATGTAGGGAAAAAGAGAGAATAAGAAAGAAAAAGAGGAGAGAGAAAGAAGAGACAAGGAATGTATATTAGCAAGGATAAAAGATGTGAGAATAGCTATAGGAAGTGAGCAAAGAGTGATATTATTTTTGTATAAAGAAATTTATTTAATAGAAGAGGTCACATCTTCCCTTCCCAAAGGTGTTATGCCTATTTTGCAAGAGTTTCAAGATATCCTTCTAAAGGAGTTGCTCAGTAGGTTGCCACCAATTAGAGGGATATAGTATCAAATGAACTTCGTACTTAAAGCAGCCATTCCCAATCGACCAGTTTTCTAAACAAACCCAAAGGAGACTAAAGAGATTCAAGGATAAGTGGAAGAGTTGATTAGCAAAGGGTGGATTAGAGAAAGCATGAACACTTAGGCAATACCCATATTGCTACTACCAAAGAAGGATAGGTCTTGGTGGATGTGTGTAGATTATTAAGCCGTCAATGCTATAATAATAAAGTATTAACAACCCATTCCTAGGTTAAATAATATGCTTCATGAATTATAAGGGGCTAGTGTATTTTCTCAAATTGATCTTAAGTGCGAGTATCATCACATCCGCATGAAAGAAGCAGACAAGTGGAAAACAACCTTTAAAACAATATATAGGTTATATAAGTGGTTAGTTATGCTGTTTGAGTTAACAAATGCATTGAGCACATTTATAAGGCTTATGAATCATGTTATATGTGCTTTCATAAGTAGGTTCATTGTGGTGTACCTTGATGACATTCTTGTATATAGTAAATCTATTGTTCAGTATGCTAGACACCTTAAGAAAGTCTTTAGAGCCTTGCAAAGGGAGCAGTTGTATGCTAACCCTCAAAGTGTACATTCTGCATAGATCATTGCATATTTTTTGGTTATGTTGTAAGTGTGTAAGGATTTTGTATGGATAAGAATCAGGTTAAGGCGATATATGAGAATGGCCAACAGACATGATTATAAGTGAAGTGAGGAGTTCCCATGGTCTTAAGAGCTTTTATAGGAGGTTTGTGCTTGACTTTAGAATAATCACCACATCACTAACCACAATCACTAAGAAAGTTGAGAAGTTCTAATAGGGAAAATCTCAGTAACGAGCATTTGAGTTGCTTAAGGAAAAGCTTACTAATGATGTTCTGTTATTTTTGCTTGACTTTTCAAAAACACTTGAACTTGAATGTGATGCTTCAAAAATAGGAGTTGGATTAGTGTTGATGCAAGAGAAGAGGCCAACTACATATTTCAGTGAGAAGTTGAATGGAACAAAATTAAACTATCCAACATATGATAAGGAGCTATACATGTTGGTAAGAGCCTTGGAGGTATGGCAACATTATTTGAGACCTAGGGAATTTGTCATCCATATGGATCACGAGTCTCTAAAGTATCTAAAGAGAAAAGGTAAGTTAAGCCGTAGGAATGTTAAATGGGTATCTTTCATAGACACTTTTTCATATGTAAATAAGTACAAGAAAGGTATAAAAAATGTAGTAGTGGATGTATTGTCTAGGAGATATTTATTGCTTACTACATTACATGCTAGATTTTTGGGATTTGAGCATATTAAAGCACCGTATTCAAATGTTCAGAAATTTGGTCAAGTGTATGAATTAACTAAGCAAGGTGTGCATGATAAGTATTTCTAACATGATGGCTATTTGTTCTATATAGAAAGGTTGTGCATTCTTAAGTGTTCTTTGCATGAAATACTAATCCAAGAAGCATATGATTGTGGTCTAATGGGACACTATGATGTCGTTAAGACATTTGCAATTCTGTAGGAACATTTCTTTTGGCTATTTTGTGAAAAGATGTTAAGAGGATAGTTGATAGATGCATCAAATGCAAGAAAGCCAAGTCTTAAGTTTAATCACATGAATTGTATACGTAATTACTAGTTCTAGAGATGACGTGGATGAACATTTCAATAGACTTCACATTGGGTAAACCACACACTCGAACAGGTAAGGATAGTATTTTTGTGATTGTCGATAGGTTCTCTAAAATGGCATACTTCATTACGTTTAATAAGACTGATGATGCTACATTTATAATTAACTTATTCTTTATGGAAATAGTTAGATTGCATGGCATGTCGAAAACCATTGTCCTTAATAGGGATGTTAAATTCTTGAGTTACTTTTGGAAAATACTATGATATAACCTAGGGACTAAGTTGTTTTTTATAATAAGTCATCCACATACTGATAGATAGACTAAGGTAGTGAATAGAACTTTAATTGAATTATTACTAACATAGATTAAGAAGAATATAAGAACTGAGGAAGAGTGTTTTCCGCATGTCAAGTTTATTTACAATAAGAGCAAACACTCAACCACTTAAATCAACATTTGAAGTTGTTTATAGTTTTAACCTATTAACTCTATTAGACTTACTACCATTACCATGTAATGAACAAATTAGTACAAATGGAGAGCACAAAGCAAAGTTTGTAAAGTAGCTACACGAGTGAGCACGCCAATCAAAAGACGAAATGAACAATATGTACAGAAAGTGAACAAGGGTTGCAAGAAGGTTGTGTTTAAGCTTGGAGATTGGATCTAAGTTCACATGAGTAAAGAAAATTGAAGCTAATGACAAATGATGAGGTTCATTTCAAGTGATAGAGATCATCAATGACAGTGCTTACAAGTTCCAATTACTAGGTGAGTTTGGGATTAGTGCAACATTTAATATCACTGATTTGAGCCTTTTGATGTAGGGGATGAATGAGACTTGGAATTGAGGCCAATTTCATTTCAAAACAAGGGGAATGATGTGAGCGTCAAGGTTGAGATCAAGTACCTAAGGATAACTAAAGGCCCATTGACGAGGGCTAAGATTAACAAGCTTAAAGAAGTAATGACAGTGCTTGTGAAGGAGTTTTAAGAGGATTTTGAATGTTTGGTGTAGCTAAAAAAGGAAGAAGAGCTTTTGTGGGTGAACTTGATGCTAAGAGAACTAACAAGCCTT
Source organism: Avicennia marina (assembly GCA_019155195.1). Classification (NCBI taxonomy): domain Eukaryota; kingdom Viridiplantae; phylum Streptophyta; class Magnoliopsida; order Lamiales; family Acanthaceae; genus Avicennia; species Avicennia marina. The sequence continues at coordinate 7,801,383 of CM032762.1, read as the reverse complement.
AAAGAACTTGCTAGATCGAGCCAAGTAGCTAGCCAATCAATTGTAGAGCCAATGGATTGAGCAAGAGCACACATGATTGACAATAAGCTAAAATAAATTCTCTGCATTTACGATCGGGGGAGTCAGGCTTGCTTGAGCAAGGCGTGAAAGAAAATTCTGAACATGGTGACATTCTATAGTTACAATCGCTTGAGTAGCACCCAATCATGCAAAGCACGATCATAAATACTGGGATGACTTAACACATTATTGTTACGATCTGGAGGAATAAGATCAACACCTAGATCAAGAGTGCAAACATCATAGAGTTAGATTATAGTTGGAAACTACCTTTTATGTTATTTTCTTATTTTATGACTTCCATATGAGTTTAAGGGATCCTAAGCTTCTTAACAGTATAAATAGAGCCTAGTTATGTTATTGGAAACACTTTTTTAGCTTATTGATTTTGAAATTCCAATTTCCTTCCTTCCTTGAACTTGACTACATCAATTTCTTGTGAAGTCTAAATCAAATTATTTCAAGTGTGTTCTTAGTTGATTCATGGCATATCAAGTAACAAAGTGTGTTAGTTGTGGTCATTTTCTTGCTAGAGTTCTTTGGAGATCATTGCATTAGGTCATTCCTCATAGTTTGCTCAAGTTTTCATTAGATTCTAACATATACTGCTATCTTTTAGTTATTATGCTTTCGCACATGCATCAAGTAGGCCTTACGTATTTAAGGATTTGGAGATGTTTGGCTTACCTTTAGAAGATTAAGATGAATGTTAGTGGTTAAGGCTATTATTTGTTACTTTTTTGGTTATCCCAAGGACTCCATGGGATATGAGTCTAACTACTTGAGCCCAATTGAATTCTTGTTGGTTATTAGGAACACATTTTTTCAAGAAGAGTTCATTTGAGAAATTGGTGCAAATGCTAATGCTAAAGAAAGTTGAGCATAAGGAGTAAGGTAGTGAACCCATATAGCAAACTCCTACTTAAGAACAACCTTGTACAAGGCAAAAATTACAACGATTGGGCAGGATCTCTCATGCACTAAAAAGATATGGTTATTCCCTTAAGAATGGACAAGAGTAGTTCGCTAAGGGAGATAATGATCATAAACATGATCCTTCTACCTTTGATCAAGAAATGTTGGACAAGAACCCCTTCAAGTGTCTAGAGGCTATGAAGTTCAAGAAAGGATTCAATATATGTGAACCAAGTATAGACTTTAGTGGATCCATTTGGGGCAATAGTTCCTATAAGATGTAAATAGGACCATAGAAGGAAAATTACTTTAACTAGTGGGGTTGAGTGACATGTGATTGGAAGCATGAAGATATGAATTTGGCATGAGCCTGAACCCAATAAAAACCTACTTGTGCGAGTTGTGTGAAAATGATCTAAACGTAATGATTTGCAATGAACTTCAGTAAGGGATGGCCGCAACTATCATGTTACATTAGTAGATACATCATGAATTAATCTAAGAATGTTTGGAATAACTCAATATTGACTTTCATAAGAAATTGAGCACATTTAAGTTTTAAGAAAAAAATTTTATTTAACAATTTAAGAGTTAAAAGTTTCAAAAATTGTGTAAACATATCCAAGGGTCCGTTTTATAATGTTAGGATCCTTAAATAACCCTAAAAAGCATCCCACACATGTTTGGAAAAGACAACAAATCAAAAATTTATGAAATCCTAGTAAAAATAAAATTCTTATGCTACAAATAGTGTCGAGATCCATCTAAAGCTCCAGATGAGTGATCTTGACATCCTCAAATCAATCCCAATGTAGCGGATCATAATTCTAGAACATTCACTAGGTTCTTTCTTTATGATTAGAATGGTTGTAATTGAACATGATTCTAATGATCACAATTCCAGTGCATGCAAACTCATACTATCCATCGCAAGTGGCACGGCTTAATTTGGGCATGGAACGATCAATTCAAATTTACTCTAAAATGATCTAAATGTTGTCCTAAAACTTGCTTCATGCTCGTTTCACACAAAAACTTGTCCTCAACCATAAACTTCCGTAAATGCCCAAAATCCTTTTGAAACTCCTTCGTGAGCATCATTATGGCTTCCTTAAGCTTCTTTGACTTGGAATGAGTTATAGGACCTCTAGAAAGTCTAAGGTAGTCTGCCTTAGCTTTGATACTCATGTTGTCCCCTTCCTCTTGAGGAATTTCCCTCAATTCCAACTCTTCTCGTACATTAAAGCAACTTTAATTAGAACTATTAAATGCAGCACTAATCCCATATTCACTCGAAAGTTGAAAGTCATAAGTACTGTCATTGATTATTATTTCCAAGACATGAAATTGGTTGTCTATTCTAGGCACAAATTTTAATTTCCTTTTGTCAGGAAACCTGTCCTTGCACATATGAATCTAGACCCAATCTCTTAGTTCAAAAATGATTTTTTTCTACACTTTGTTTGCTTGTTATGTGCATTGTTCATTACTTCTTTCAATGCTTTGATGCACTCTTTCATGAAGATGCTTTAGGAACTTTGCCTTCTGTTCCCCATCTTTACTAATTTGGTCAATATACAGTAATGGAAACAAATCAAAAGATGTTAGCGAGTTAAAACCGTAGACAACTTCAAATAGTGGCATGTGTGTGGCTAAGTGTATACTCCTATGTCATGTGAATTCTACACATGGAAAGCACTCCTATAATGTCTTAATGTTCCTCTTAATCAATGTTAGCAATAAATCAATCATGGTCCTATTTACTACCTCTGTTGTTTGTGGAATACTAGTGGCAGAAAATAATAACTTAGTTCCTAGCGTCCATGTCAAAGTCATCTAAAAATAACTCATGATGTCACATAGAGTGGTCTTAGGTATTCCATGCAATCTAGCAATCTCTCTGAAGAATAAATTAGCCATGTGTGTATCATTATTAATTTTATTATATGTAATGAAATGTGTCATTTTTGAAAACCTATCTAAAACCACAAATGTGCTTTCCTCACCTATCCATGACCTTGGTAATCCAAGAATAAAGTCCATCGAAATGTCAATCCATAGAATGTATGGAATAGGTAATAGCCTGTACAATCCATGTGGCTACACTCTCGACTTGGCCTCCTTACACTTAATGCATCTTTTAGTGATTTTCTCTATGTCTCTCTATAGGTATGACCAATAGAAATGTTCCTGTAAAATTGATACAGTTTTGTTGACACCATAGTGTCCTATTAAGCCTCCATTATGTGCCTCCTTAATAAGTAGTTACGCAATGAACATTTAGGTATACACAACTTGTTCACATGGAACAAATAACCATCATATTAGAAGAATTTTCTTGGGCTCCCTTCCTAGTTAATTCATACACATTCTAAAGTCTTCATCTTTCTCACATAATATCTTAATGTGTTCAAATCTTAATAACCTAGCATTCAATACAGTAAGAAGTGAATGATGTCAAGATAATGCAGTACTACATTTTCCACTCCCTTCTTGTACTTAATCAATTAAGGAAAAGTGTCTATGGATGCCTATTTGATATGCCACCTAGTCAACTTACCTTGATTCTTAAGTTAGTGATTCATGATCTATATGGATGATGGACTCCTTCAACTTCAAATAATGTTGCCATGTCTCTAAGGCCCTCAGTAGTGAATACAATTTCTTATCATAAATAGGATAGTTTAATTTAGCTCCATCCAATGTCTCACTAAAATATGCAGTTGGCCTCTTCTCTTGCATAAGAATAGCTCCAATAACTATACGTCAAGCATCAAATTCAATATAAAATGTTTTAGAGAAATCTGGTAATGCTATAAAACAAGAGCGCCAGTAAGCTTATTCTTTAACTCCTCAAAAGCTCACATTATGCTTCTCCCCATGTGGACCTCTCATCCTTCTTGATAACTACAGTAAGGGGTGTTGTGATTGTGCTAAAGTTGTGGATAAATCTGTTGTAAAAACTCACATGTCCATGAAAACTCCTTACCTCAAAAATAGAAGTGGAGTAAACCATTTCCTCATAGCCTTCACCTTATTCTCATCAACTTGAATCCCCCACGCACTTACAACAAATCCAAAAAATAAACATTAATCTACGTAAAATGTGCACTTCTTTTGGTTAGCATATAATTACACCCTACATAATGCCTCAAATATATGTTTAAGATGGCCTACTCTTATATAGACTTACTATACACCAAAATATCATCAAAATACATCACTATGAATTTTCCTATAAATGTATGCAAAACATGATTCACAAGTCTCATAGAAATACTTGGTGCATTAGTCAAATCAAATGGCATCACTAACCATTAGCATAATCCAAATTTAATTTTGAAATCCATCTTCCATTCATCTTCTTCCTTCATATAAATTTGATGATATCTACTTTTAACATCTACTTGAGAAAATATAGTGGCACCATGTTCATCAACATATCATCAAAGCTAAGAATGGGATGCGTTACTTTACCATAATAGCTTTCACTACTCAACAATAGATGCACATCCTCTAATACCCATCCTGTTTAGGCACAAGTATCATAGGTATAGAACATAAACTCTTGTTCTGTCAAATGGACCCATTATTGATTAACTCCTCCACTTGTCTTTAGATTTCCTTGGCCTCCTTCAGATTTATTCGATAGGCCAATTTATTTGGTATGGAAGCGCTTGGCATGAAATTAAATTAATGCTCTATTCCATGAATAGGTAGCAAAACACTTAGTAATTCTTTTGGTAATACATCTTGGAAATCTTGTAGGATGAATAAAACAACTTTGTGGAGGAAAGAAGTAACTTCTTTAGATAGAAAGTAAATTTCTATATACATGATTAGTACACCTTTTTGCTCACTTCCTATGGCTACTCCTAAATCTCCCATACTTGCTAACACGCATTTCTTTCCCTATTTTCCTTTCCTCTCTTTTTTTTTCCTTATCTCTCACCCATCCCATTCTTTTTTCTCACTCCCCTTTTTCTTCTTCTTTTTCTCTAACTTAAGCTTGTGTTGCAAATATCTTTAACCTTTATGGATTTTTTTTGGTTTAAGTGGCACCAATTTAATCTTTTTGTTGTGGCTATAAAATGTGTACCAATTAGTCTTTCCATCAAATGCAACCCTTTTATCTTATTGCCATGGCCTTCTAAGATAAATGTGACTAGCTTGCATATGTGGTACATCACACAACACTTTATCTTTATGTTTGCTAGTCTCAAAAGCAACCAATACTTACCTTGCTATCTTTACCTTGATACTATTATTCAACCATTGTAGCTTGTATGGCCTCATATGATCCTAAGTATGAATGCAAGTCTCTCCACCAACATAATACTTGCTACATCTGTACAATTACCACCATCTATAATAAGGTTGAAAGTTTTACCTTCTATTTGACATCTTGGTTGAAATATGTTCTCCCATTGTGCTTCAAAATCCTCTTCTTTAGCTTGTGCATTCAATGTGCACATTGTTAGTGATATGCTCCCTAACACTAATAGTTAATGAGAAATAGTATGAGCATTACAGTTTTATATATACACTTTCATGTTAGTTAATGAAATATCAATCTATCCTTATCAATATTATAGCAAGTTTTCGCATATGTAAATCTTGAATAGTGTAAAATATTGTATGTTGAAATGAAGTTAAGAGACCTTAATTCATAAGGAATTATAAATATAGACACAAGGCTGTTTTAGTATTCAATTACTAATATTAGTGATATACCCTCCGATGCCAAATTGTCAATGAGGGATATTTGAGGGATCTTGGTTATAAATGTTATTATTATTTATTAATAAAATATTAATGATTATTTTATCAATATTCTGGTAAGGTTTTCATGCATGTAATCTTGAATGACATAAAGTGTTGCATATGCCTATGTGATTATGTTAAGGGGTTTTATTCATAAAAGGTTATGAATATGGACATATGGCAGTCTTAATACACAATCATTAAAATCAATCCATAGTCATAGACTTTCTAAAAGGTATTAGAAAGTCAATGTGATTTACATACCTTGTATTTATACAGTGAGTGTCATACCATTTAGTATGAGATATTGAGAATATATGTATGTGGATGCATTATTGGAGAATGAGCATTTACACATGTCTTGAGAGCAAAGGAGACTCATGCAGTTTACTCTTTGCTATCAATGTCTTACTTCATGATCGAGTTAAGCGTGTGTCAACCTTAGACCTGAGACGACATGATTATCTTATGCATATGACGGTCAATATGTAATTTCATATTAGCAACCAATATCTATATTAGTATGGAATAGGGTCATAAACTCAAATACCATTGCCTAGGTGTGTATAGAGACGTGTGTGTTCAATAAGGGATTTGTCTCCTTGCAAGTGAGCAAGACGTTTGTCTTATGTATTTGATGTTCTATGAGACACACATCCTTGACTAAGGTAGCGTGTGATTAGAAAAGAGTTTTTGATAGAAACATTAATTTCATGAGGAAATGTCAATTGGTCATATGATCAAGTTTGTGAGTTTGACTAAATCTATAATTCTTACTCAATTAGGATAAAATAAGATGAAAGGTCTATACTTCATGGTATTCATGATTGGGAGTGTTCATCGTGATCTATTTACTTCACCTTGGATGAGCTACAATATAGGCCACAAACTAGGTGTTACCTATATCCTTCATGCTGACATGTGTGTGGAAGCGTAAAATAAATGATTATGGAGAATTGCTAAAACCAAACAAGATCTACTTGCATGAACCATGAAGAACAACCTAATGTAATGATCTTCGATGAACTCTAGCGAGGAATATGACCACAACATGCCTTGTTAGTTGATACACAACGAATCAACGAAGAACACACTTGGAATAATTCAATTGAGCTTCACAAGAAATTGATGCATTCAAGTTCAAGGAAGAAATATTCAATATTAAGAATCTAAAAAAAAGTTGTTCCATAACATAACTAGGCCCTATTTATAGTGTTAAGAAGCCCTAGGAATCCCTAAACTTGTACGGAAATTAACCAAAGACCCTTTGGTTGTAATTAGATTAAACCTAACAAATTAACATAGTTCTTGTTAATAATGAGATTATTAATTGGAAGCATAATGGATCATTAATTTCTAAAGGTCATGTTGTAAGTCCATGGAGCCCATTACTTGAAAATCCTAGTCCCTTAACTAAATAAACATGTTTAGAAGAGTTCTAAACATAAGAATTTAGACAAAAATTCGTGCACCTTTGTCTAAGCAAGAAGAACGAAAATTCTAGCCACCCTATCCATTTTTTCTTCTCTCCAAAAGCCTTCTAATCTAAAAGTGTTTGAATAAGAGCCTTACAAAAGGGAATTTACAAAGTGTAGAAGGCACTCATCAACATTTCAACCGTGTGGACAACTTAGAGGTTGGGATTTAAGGGCCACAACTCAAGGATTGCAAATTTGCACATTGGAATGGGATCCCAAAAGGCATTCTTTGCATGTCTTTTTGTCACTTTTTAGTTAATACGTTTTGAATGAGAAAAATAGAAAGAGTTTAGTATGTTATTCCACTTCATGTATACTATTGCTTTATAGTTTTAAAATTTAAAAATTCAACCCTAAACGCATTGAAACCCAACTGCATAACCACCAATTTGATTATTCTAGCACCTATGCAAACTCCTTCATCATTAGTTGATGCTTCCTCCAAAGGTGGCATCTCATCTCCACAACTATTTTCTTCATTCCTTATTATTTCCGCTTTGCTAGTCGACACCATTATCCTTCTATTCGGACATTGGGAGCTAATTTATTCCTTCCTTAGCATTTGAAATACATAATATCCCAATTATGCACAGTAAAAAGGCTAGGATTAGGATTTTGTCCCTTAGGTGCTTTAACTTTTGGTGTCACTTTCAGTTTAATAGTTTCGATGGTGGCTAGCTTATCATCTCACCTAGGGAACATTTAAGTGGTTGTGCTCATAACTTCTATTGTTGCCCCTCCTCTAGGTCTATTTTTCTACCTTGATGACCCTCTCCTCCAGGTCCTCCAAATCCACATAGCAATGAATCTCAAGTATGTCAGGTATGTCTCTATTTAATCTCGACACTCTTACTCCCTTGTGTTAAGGTTCCTAGGTTGTGGTGCAAATCCATATAGTAGTGGTTAGGGATAGACCTCTTCCTCATCAAGGCCTTGAATTTACCTCATGTCCTAATGAGATGCTTCCCAACTATTCTTCAACTAGTACATATTTGATCCCACGTAGTAATTGTATGATTGGTAAATTTAACAGTAGCTAATTTTAACTTTGCACCTCCAAATATCAGTGGTAATAAAAAAAGAGCTCCACATGTCTCTCCCACTTCAAGTATACGTTAGGGTTTAATTTGCCTTGGCAACTAGGGATAGTAAGCTTTACTCATCTGGGGACTTCATCACCTTCTTCCATCCTACACATATTTAGTGTCCTAGGATTGCTAAAATCCTCAAATTTGTCAAGAAAATCAAAATTATCATCACTAACATCCCTTCCCCTATAAGCTTGGTGCATAGAATGCCCTCTCTTACGCACTAACTCCTCTTGAGGTATTGGACATCCTCGTTTAGACATTGGGACACCTTCAAATTATCTAGTCATCAGTTAATGTTGGTCAGGGTGATCGTGAGTTGCTTCAAATTGAATGTATTGTCTCCACAATTAATTCTTCAAACATCCTAAAAATATGCACAATATCAAGCAAGAAAAAAAATGTGCAAGGAGTTTGCAAGTGTACTCTCACCTCAAAATATGTAATTCACTCATATTTTATCTCTCACTCAGATATCACACAATAAAACTCTCCAATAATGCACTTACAAGCTCAAATCTTATGTTTGCCTTATGAAATTCCAATAGCTCTTGAAAATTCAACTGACATACCACCAAACATTTTGCAAGTGTGTGAAGTAACAAAACTTTTGGGGTACGGGATCAATCCAAACATAAATGGATCTAACCAAGGTCGAAAAAAAGTTGGCATATTGATCTAGGTGCAGAAGGATCAATCCTAGTCTAAAAAGGATATAGCTGATAAATCCAAAGCAAGTTAGATCAACTAAGAACCGGGCACACAGATGCTATTAGATTAAGGTATAACACGAACAATCAAAATCAGGTAAGTAGGATCATTCGAGTTGGAGAAAATAGAGTGTGATCAATTTGGATGATGGCATAGTTGATCGCTCTGATGAAAATTTCTAGAAACACTTTCATTCTACCCAAATTGTTCTAAAGATTCAATCTTTCATGCTTTAGACCAATAAGAGACCTCTTTAATACAATTATTTTTGCCAAAGATCACACACTTTTTATTGCCAAAATTTTTTGTTACAATATTTTCTTTCTTTTTTTCCATGCATCCTTTTTTTTTTTTCTCAACTCTAAAATTTGCCAACCAAACAAAGAACAAAATTTGCAAGAGAGGACAAAATTTTAAATGAGAACTTTTTTTAATTATGAGGAAGATGGAGAAAAGGAAGTAAAAAGAGTAGGCAAAGAAATGAAGGATAGAAAATTGGTACCTAGACTGGTGACCAAATAAAAATTTGATACAGCTAACTCTAAAGCCAATTGATGTGTGCACAGAAGTGTGATGATATGAATTTTGCATAAGCCTAAACCCAACAAAAATTAGTTGCACGAACAGCGTGAAAATGACCTAAACAAAATGATTTGGAAAGAATTTTGGTAAGGGATCATGGCAACTAACATACCACATTAGTTAATATATCACGAATTAATTCAAGAATATTCCTAATAACTTGATTTGGAATTTCACAAGAAATTGAGGAAACTCATGTTCTAAGAAAAGAAGAAATTTTACTCGATAATTTTAGAGTCAAAAGTTTCAAAAATTGTATAAAAATATCCTAGGGTTTCCTTTTATGATGATGGGAACCTCAAATAACCCTAAACATTGTCAAATATATCATTGGAGAAGATTAGGATTAAAAAAGTTAAGAAATCCAAGTAAAAATAGAATTTTTAGGCTCTAAACAGCATTAGGATCGATTTGGAGCTCCAAGAGATTGATCTTAAGGTCCTTGAGTCGATTGTAATGTCGATCGGATGTAGCGGATTCTAATTCCAAAATGTTGGATATGCTTTGTCTTTGTGATTGCCAAGGTTCTGATCACTCTTGATTCCAGCAATCATTATTCCAATGTATGCAAACTCATCTTGTCGATCATGGTTGCCACTAGCTCAACCAACCATGGCACAATCGATCCAGATTCAGTTTAGATTGATCCAAATCCTATTCCAAAGCTTGTTTCATTCTAATTTCACACCAAATTGATCCTCAAACATTCTTCTTGTACACAAACTTCTCCAAATACCCAAAATCCTCTTGAAACTCCTTTGCAAGCATCATCATGGCTTTCTTGAGCTTCTTAGCCTTGGAACATCTCATACAAACTTCGGAAAGTCTAGGGTAGTCAAGTTTAGCTTTAACACTCGCATCATGGAGACTAATAAAGCTAAGCTTATGCCGAAGGGCTATAGTGAAAAGGAGGAAATTGCCTATGAGGAAACCTTGTCACCTGTGACTATGCTCAAATCAATTTAGATTCTTCTTGTGATAGCTGCCCATTTGGATTATGAGATTTAGCAAATAGATTTTAAAACTATTTTCCTCAATGGATCGCTTAAGGAAGATTTTTATATGATGCAACAACATGGTTTTGAAGTCCAAGAGGAATCTGATAATGTATGCAAGCTTAAACAAGCATTAAGGAGTTGTAGACTTGGTTTTGATGGTTTAATCAAATCATCTAGATACATCAAGAATAAAAATGATCGGTACGTCTACAAGATGGTTAGTGGGAGTGCATTCAAGATAGATTGATGGCGTATGTTGCAACTTAACAGCATCCTGCTTGCGTGAACCATGTTGAAACGACCTAAACATAATGATTAATAAAGAATTCTAACAAATGACAGCTACAACTACTATGTTGAGTTAGTTGATATGTTAATAATTAACTAAGAATGGCTTGAAATAATTCAATTTGGAATTTCAAAAAAAATTGAGTCACTCAAATTTCTAGGGAAAGAAAATGTGTAAGAGTCAAAAGATTGTTTACAAAATAACCAAGGCCCTATTTATAGTTTTTGGTGAGCCTTCAAAACCACAAAAATTGGCTAAGTAATTATTAAAATTAAAGAAACATGAAAAATGTAATAAACCTAGCTAAATTTGACTTCTCCCACAAGTTGGATTGATCTAGCTACTGGATGATTGATCTCTTGAAACTTAGATTGATCTAGATGTTATCGAGCCATCCAAATTGTAAAAATAAAGTAGCATTGGGTGGTAGGATTTACGATCACATCACGGGTGATCAATCATGTTGAGCATGATCATAATTCTAGAAACTTTGTGATTTGGCAAGATGATGATTGCCGGGGTACAGGCTTGATCTAGACTGCTTGGGATCAATTGGCTTAACCTAGGATCAATTTAGAAACTACATCCAAGCTAGTTTCGAGCTCGTTTTTCACTAAATGCACCCACAAACATTTCTCTTCCTCCATTAGCCTACTACATGTTTGAAAGCATCCTTGAACTCCTTCACTTGCATCGACATAGCTTCTTAAAGTCTTTTGGCTCTATCTCACTTCGTTACACCTCTAGAAATTCTTGGGTACTTTAGCTCAACTTTGACACTCGTGTCATCGCCCTTCTCTTAAGAAGGAATGGCCCTCAATTTCAATTCCTTTTCATCCCTTACATTAAAAGGACCCAAATTACAACATTAAAGGTAGCACTAATGCCAAACGCACATAGCAACTATACCTTATAGGCGTTCGTTTATACACTTTGCTACTTGGAATGGACCATCGCCTCTTAGAATTACATGGATTTTCAGTAATCTGAAAACCTCTCCTTACACATATGAACCGAAACCTTTTCTTCAGGTTTAAAGATATTTTCTTACTATTATTATTAGCTTGTGTATGTATTGTTCAATCCTCTATTCGATATTTTGACACATGTGCTCATGCAATTGCTTTACAAACTTGGCCTTACACTTTCCATCTATGCTAACTTGCTCATTACGCGGTAATGGAAGTAAATCTAATGGAGTTAGTGGATTAAAACAATAAACAATCTCAAATGGCGACATGTGTGGTAAAGTGTACACTTTTATTATAAGCAAACTCAACATATGGCAACACACTCCTCCCATGACTTTATGTTCCTTTTAATCAATGCATGCAGTAAGGCAATTAGCATCCTACTTACTACTTCTGGCTAACCATCAATTGGTGAATGACTTATGGTAGAAAATAATAATTTGTAGCTAGTCTATACACAATGTCTTTCAAAAATAGCTCAAAAATTTTACATCCCTATTGAACACTATTGTTCTTAGCACTCCATGTAATCTAACAGTCTCTTTAAAGAACAAATTAGCTATGTACATAACATCATCAATTTTATTGCACATGATGAAGTGTGCCATCTTAGAAAACCTATCAACAATCTCAAATACACTATCCTTATATGTCTAGGTACGTGACAATCTTGGCACGAAGTCCATGAAAATATTTATCCATAGTATATCTAGCATGGATAAGAAGTGCACATTCCATATGGTTGGACCCTCAACTTAACCGCCTTGCACTTGATACATTAATCGATGATCCTCTCTACATCCCTTTGCAAGTGTAACCAATAAAAATGCTCTTGCAATATAGCAAACGTCTTGGCGACATCAGTGTCTCATTTGTCCTCCATCATGAACCTCTTGGATTACTAATTCTGTCAAGGGGTAACGTATAGAATACACAATCTATCTATTTTAAACAAATACCCCTCATGTTGATAATGCTTTTCATGTACTCCATTCCTAATCAATTCATATACATACCCAAAATCCTCATCGCTTGTGTGCATTCCCTTAACATGCTCAAATCCTAATAGCATTGCATTCAATGTAGTAAGCAATGAATATCTCCTAGACAATGCATTAGCTATTACATTTTCTATGCCCCTTTTGTATGTAATTGCATAAGAGAAAGTATCTACAAAGGATATCCACTTTATGTGCTAACAACTCAACTTACCTTGGCTTCTAAAATGTTTCAAGGACTCATGATCCATGTGGATAACAAATCCCTTGGGGTGCAAATAATGCTTCCAAGTCTCCAAAGCTCTCACTAACCTATATAACTTCTTTCTATATGTTAGATAGTTTAACTTCACACCATTCAATTTCTCACTAAAGTACACAATTGACCTTTTCTCCTGGATAAGTACTACTCCAATGCCTATTCCAAATAGAGTATTACTACAGACTCCACCACAGAGGCTAAGTACATTATTGCATTTGATGCTACAAAGGAAGCTATTTAGATAAGAAAGTTTGTAATAGAATTTTAAGTTGTTCTAGATGTGGATTAGTCATTGCCACTTTATTGTGACAATAACAGCTCAAATGCACTAGCAAAGGAACTAATGTCTCATTGTAAATCCAAAACATAGAGAGGCATTACCATATTATTAGACAGAACATTGGAACAAGGGCAACTAGATCACTATCTTGAGAATATCAGTATTACATACCATAGAGATCGGCACTAGGATTATTGGCCTTAGAGTGCAACTGGAAGACTTTTAGTAATATGCCTTAACATACCAATAGATAATGAGAGAGGCTAGAGGCATAATAGTTGTATATTGATGTGATTTCGAATCTATTGAAGGTGTTACAAAACCGGGGTGTATTGATTTATTATGCCTTGGTATTTTTGAAGGGATTAATGAATAAATTGGAGTTTTATGTTTAGAAGAAGCCAAAAGATGTATTATGGCTTTAATTTTCATTTGGAGTGGCCAAGGAGCTTGGAAGAAGGCTGGAATTGTGATCCAGGGCATGACAGATAGATCTTGAGGCAACCAGATTGACCTAGAAGTGTTCAGAATGTTTTGGAAATATGATCGGGTGGCCTCCCGATCGAGCAAATGGATAAGTGATTAACATGGGCACATTTTGAGGTTTTCTGGATTTACAATTGCAACTGCATGCTATCAAGTGCAACACGACACGATCGATAGTGCAAAGTTTGGACTAGATGATCGCAAGATGGATCATAGTTAGATCAATCTATGCACTGTGTGGTTGATCAGGAGGACTTCTAGATCGAGTGCAATGAGTGGGAGAGGCCAATTTTGACTGTTCGTGTGCATTTCTAACTGCTGGAGCTAAAATTTTAAGGGTAATTTCGTCATTTTATCTTTTCATTTTTAGATTTGAATTGTAACCTTATATACCCCTTTCCCTTTACATTTGTAAGTGAAGTTGAACCATGTATCCATCATAATGAATGTTGAATGAAGTCTTGTTTTTCTTTTCTTCATACTTTGTGTGTTGTCAGTGTTGAGTGATTCAACCTCCAAAACTCAAATATCAAATTGGTACATTCAACTTGCTTACAGTAGTTTATAATTGACAACTCCACAACGTGATTTTTTGGTTTCATAGGTTGTTTGGACTTCCATTTATTGTTAGGGTTTGCCCCACGTGAGATATGTTCTTACTCAGTTTAGATTCAATCTCATCATTAATCCATTTGATTTCCTTGTTATATTTCATGTTTTTATTTTCCATAATTTGCCTCCATTCTTCCTAACCATCTTTTGATCCTTACTTCCTCCAGTTCATATCAATTGTTATCAGAGCCAACATAATCAAGTTTCTTAATCCAGTTGGTTGGTTGAGTTCCATTGTTGTTTCTTCATATTTTCTATCACTTTCCCCACCTCCTATACTTTCTTTTATTTGCAAAAAATTAAAAAAAATTCATACAAAAAAATATGGATTGTTAAAGCTTGTTTGAATAGATTTTAGTTTTGGTGTTGGTGTAGTGTTATTTTTAGTGGTGTTGAAAATTTGAGATATATGTGGAAAAAATTTTGGTAAATATTTTTGTTGTGTTGAAAATTAAAATATTGTTGTTAGTATTTTGTGATATCATTGTTGGAGTATTGTAGTATTTGTGAAGAAAAAGAAACCAAAAAAATAGTACAAAGAAAAGAAAGAGGAATTTGGAAGGTTTTTGTTGTGTTTGGCACAAAAAATTTTGCCTAGATTATTGGATGGATCAATCCTAAAGGAGCTCAGATCAAGCACGCCATCAGGACTTCAAAGAAAACCCTAGTTTCTATTTAAGACCTACAATCAATTGCCCTTCATTCTGATTGATCGCACACTGAGTTTGCACCACAATCGAGTGTGCCCCTACTACACAATCACATTACCAGTTTTCTTCACTGGATTGATCCTACTTCATCTGGATCAATGCGTTATTTGTCTTGAAGCCTATTTTCTTAACTTTTACACCATTTTTTTCAATTTTATGCCATATTTTATGGGATTTTGTTGGTCATTGAGCTTAAGGAACCACACCTAATCATCCGAGGAGACCTGGAGTTGGATGGGTAAGATTCATTTAAGTGAATTTACATTTTCTTGTTCATTTACTAAATTATACATTTACACACACATACACACAATTTGAGCTTCGTAGATAACCTCATGATGCCACTTAGCAAATTGCTCCCAAAGATGATGTGAGAACCTCACTCAAATCCTTTGCCTAAGAATTAAAAGACCTCAATCAAAGATTGGAGGGCAAGCATAAAAGGCTAAATGAAGTTGAGGAAGCTAACGACATCCTTACCAGCCATCCAATGGATCTAAGTATCATGTGCCTCAATTGCTTCCAACAAGGACACTTCATGAGTGAGTGTTCAAATAAAATGGTAGACATTCTCCTTAAGCTTGGTAGATATGTAGAGACCAACTGATTCCACTTATGGAGTTGTCGCACTTAAATGGAGACATTCAATAGGAGGGGGAAATTAAGTAAGAAGAACTTGAAGCAATTGAATCAGGAATCGAGAAGATTAAAGAGGAAAGGATAAAGAAAATTGAAGAAGGATAAGTTATGGCTAATGATGCAATAGTTAAGGAGGAAGAATCCTTGCGAGTCGATGTGGAGGATAAAGATACACACATGAATGAAGGATAAGCATAGAAAAGGGAAGTTGAAATTCTACAAGGTTATTGTATGTTGATTTCTTTGATTTTCCATTGCCACTTTCATCCACATACAATTTGTGGGACTTATAGTTTTTACTGCTATTGGAACTTACATGTACACCTCCCTCAAGACTTCAAAGGCAATTTTGGTGTTCTATGTCACTCACCAATTACACATGATTATTGTGTGACATTTATGATGGCAAGTGGAGTTGCCATCCTTGTGTTTGATCCGAAAGCCTTAGTGAAGAATTGTGATGATGTGACACGAAGCTTACCTAGATTTGTATTTGACCCTGGTGTACATGATTACAAATTGGAGTATGTCTATGAGGCCATATATGATGTAGTACTAATACAACCATTTGATTTTTTGTTGGGATAGCCATGGCGATTCGAAAGAAGGGTGATTTTTGGTTGTGTCACCAATGGGTATTCTTTTCTTTGGGGAGGTCAATAGATTACCATGGTATTTTCATTCTTGAAGCAAGTACTAGAGGCTCAAGTTTACATTCAAAGGCAAAGTAAGCTTAAATTGAAAGGAAAAGGGATGGATAGAGAAGATTGTCAGAGAGGAAATTGTAATTTGAATAATCATGAGTGTTTACCAGTTAGGGAGCAAGCAGAAAAATGTGAGGAAGAGAGAACAACGAAAACTTTGAATTGTAAAGAAAATTTGACTATTCATGAAAGAGTCACTTTTTCCCTCCCTAAGTTTTCTATGTATTTTGTGCAAAAAAATTGAAAACATATATTTGGTTGAGTGATGAGATGGGTTTTCGCTACTCGATGACATAGAAATCAAAGTGTAGGCACATTGGCCCAAATACCCAAGAAACCTAAGAGATTATGGTAACATCATTACATTTATTACTCCTAGGATGGTTTATGATGATGTTAAAGTTGATGGCTCATATGGTGGATTTGCTTTCACTTTCACTTCAAATTCCAAGTAACTAAACTTTAAGCACATATGTAATTTGCATGAACGTTATGGTTTTTGTGATATATATGCAATAGTTCATCTTCCACGTTATGACAATTTTTTTCTCCTTTTAGTGAAAGTTTGTGTGACCTTGTGCATCCATTGAAAGTACTAGTGATTAGGATCATTACAATTTGTGGTAAGTTTGGAGTTGAGCATAATTGTTTCATACGTGACACAAAAATATTTTAGGATGTTTTGAGTGCCTTGAACTTTTGTACAATTCATGCAAAATTTTACTTGAGCAAATATTTGCATTTCTTTGTAGGACATGTACTTGTTAAAATTTTGGGCTTGAATTGATTAACTTGGTAGGTT
This sequence comes from Avicennia marina, assembly GCA_019155195.1. Taxonomy (NCBI): domain Eukaryota; kingdom Viridiplantae; phylum Streptophyta; class Magnoliopsida; order Lamiales; family Acanthaceae; genus Avicennia; species Avicennia marina. The sequence goes on along the minus strand of CM032762.1, from coordinate 7,784,034 downwards.
ATGATCTTGAATGGTTGAGATACTTTGATATCTCCACAAGATTGTTCTTCTTGTAGGAGTACTTATAAAAGCTTAAGCTTAAGGAATGTGTACTCCAAAAGAAGTGTGAGTTTAAGGGGGATGAGCATGAGGATGCAAGAAAGATAGCTGAACTTGAGGTAGACCTTATAGAGTTCCATGAGTACAAAGACCCCTTTGACCACTCGACATATCCTTCACCAATTGGTACAACACTGAGTTGAAAAATTTTAGGGCAGAATAGTTCACGTGTGCATGCACAACGGAGGTTTTTGAGATTTGTTATCTTTATTTATATTATTCTATATCGATGTTTTAGCACTAAACATATGAGGATGCAATGTTAAAACTCAAGCAAATTAGTGGGACCATTTAGGGATTTTGTAGAATTTTATTTGATTTGGGAAGAGAAGACTACGGATTAAAGACAATCCACCTTTAAGAGAAGGGGTTTGATGTGAACCTAGACCTATTGAAGGTGTGACAAAATCAAGGTATGATGATTTATTGTGCCTTGGTATTTTTGAAGGGGGATTCAACTTCAAAAGGTAGGATAAATTAATGAATAAATTAGACTTTTGTATTTGGAAGAAGCTAAAAGATGAATTATGGTTCTAATTTTGGATTTGGAATGGCCAAGGAGCTTGAATAAAGGCAAGAATTGTGATTTGAGGCATGACAGATCAATCTCAGGGCAATTAGATTAACCTAAGAGGGTTTGCAACATTTTGAAAATACAATCGAGCGGCTTCCCTATAAAGCAGATGGACAAGCAATTGACTTGGGCACATTTTGAGGTATTTTGCATTTACAATCGTGAGTGTTTGTGATCAAGCACAACATGATGTGATCGATAGTGTAGAGGTTGGATAGGACAATCGCAAAAAGCTGGATCACAACCAGATCGATCTGTGCATTGCACAATCGATTGAAAGGACTTCCAGATCTAGCACAATGAGTAGGAAAAGCCAATTTTGACTATTCTTTAGAATTTCTAACTGTTGGAGCTAAAATTTAAAGGTAATTTCGTCATTTTAGCTTGTAATTTTTAGATTTAAGTTGTAACCTTTATATACCCCTTTCCCTTGCGCTAGTAATAGATGTTATACCTTGTATTGAAATTATTGAAGATTTCTTCTTTCCCTGTCATATTTTGTGTGTTGTGAATGTTGAATGATTTAACCTTAGAAACTCAAGTATCAAATCAGGTTATTCGGCTTGCTTCTAGTGGTTTTTGGCCAACAACTCCACGGCGTCTTTTGGATTTCATCAGTTGTTTTCATTCCCATTTATTATAAGGGTTTACCTTATGTGAGGTATGTTCTTACTTGATTCTTTGATTTCAATCTGGTTATTTATCCCTTTATTTTTCTTGTTTTATCTTTCATTTATTTTCTCCCATTTTTCCCAACCATCTTTTAATCCTTGCTTCTGCCAGTTTACATCATATATGTACACTTTTTCATGTGTAAATAAAATATTAATTTCTTTATATCTATATTATGGTAGTTATTTCATGCATGAAAATCTTGAAAGGTATAAAGTATTGCATGTGCCTATGTGATTACATTAAGAAGACTTATTTATGAGGGGTTATAACTATGATCACAACCATATCTTGGTACATAATCACTAAAACCAGTTTGCAAGTCATAGATTCTCTGAAGGGCATTAGAAAGTCAGAATAACTTACATACTTTATATTTGTATAGTAAGTGTCATACTATTTAATATGAGATGTTGAGAACACATGTGTGTAGATAAGTCATTAGATAATAAGTATTCGAAAACTAATTCAAAAGGTGAAGCAGACACATGAAGTTCACTCTCAGTAGTCAATGTCATGCTTCATGATCATGTCATATGCGCATAGACCATAGACCTAAAATGAGATAATTGTCTTGTGTGCATGACCATCAACATGTCATTAGGGCATTAAGGACTAATATCAATCTTGGTTTGAGATAAGGTCATAAGCCTAATGTATCATTGTCCAGGTGCGTATAGAGTCATGTATGCAATTAATAAGAGATTTGTCTCTTTATAAGTGAATAAGGTGTTTGTCCTATGCAGTTAGTATCCCATAAGTCTAAAATCCGTGGCCAAAATAGTAGGTGATAGAATAAGAGTTTCCGAAGCATTAATCTTATGAGATAGTGTCAATTGGTCATATAATTAAGTTTTTGAGTTTGACTAAATTCATAACTTTTACTTAGTTGGAACAAAGTAAGACAAAAAGTCTATATCATAAGATATTCATGAGTGGAAGGGTTTATGTAATCCATTCACATCGTTATAATTAAGGTATGATATGGGCCATAGACTAAGTATTATCTATATCTTTCAAGCTATATTAATAGCCAATTAAGTATAAACTTTCATATGAACTGAGCGAAAGCAAGGATCGAAGATGATTAGGAAATGGGTTAAATGCTAGGAAAATAAAATAATGAAAATAACAAGGAAAAATGAAAGGATAGACAACAAAATTGAATCCATACCACCGAGTAAGAATACGCCTCACCTGGAGCAAACCTTTTCAACAAATGGAAATGAAAACAAACCAAAGAAATGCAACTAAAGAAATGCAAACACCTACGCTGTAGCGATGTTGGCCACAGATTACTAGAGGCAAGCCGAATAACTCAATTTAATACTTGAGCTTTGGTGTTAATTCATTTAAACACACTCAAACAAAAAAGTATGGGACATGAAAGGAGAAACCTTCATCATTCAAGAAAAATATCTGGTCACACGATGGAATTATGTTTACAAATGTAAAGGGGAGCGTATTTAAGAAGTACAAGCCCAACATTTGATAATACATGTGTGAAATGCCTAATTTAACCTTGAAAAATAGCCCTAATAGTTAAAATTCAAAAGAATAGTCAAAATTAGCCCTTTCTACCCATTGCAATCAATCTGGCCTGAAGGCACGATCAAATGCGACTTACTTGGCTTGATCTGGATGTGCAGCAATCGTTCCCATTCCTCTTCTGCATTTGTGATCATAGCTCTCCAAATTGATCATGTTAGTTATGATTGTAAACACAGTGAAGCTTAAACTACACCCAAGTCAATCATTGTCTTCCTCCTCGATTGGGTTGCTGCCCGATCGTAAATCTAAAATGCCCCAAACTCTTCTTGGTAGATCTGGTGGCCTCGAGATTGATTTGTCTTGTCTTGGATCACAATTCTAGCACCTTCCAATCATTTTGGCCACTCCAAATCCAAAATTGAAGCTATGATTCCATCTTTTAGCCTTTTCCAATCACTAAGGCCACCTTATGCATAAGTTGGACCCACTTTGAAGCCAAATTTTACCTTTGCACTTCAAAACACTCCAAGGCACAAAAAAATATCATGCCTAGGTTTTGCAATACCTTGAACAAGTCTGGGATCATATCAAACCCTTTCTCTTGAAAGTAAAGTATCTCCAATTCACATTCTTGTCCTCCTCGATCAAATACAAATCTAAGCAAACTCCAATCCATCTTATCACAACCTCTCAATATTTCTCCCAGCTCAAACATAGGTATGGCAACTATCCTTGCCATCACAAATGTCCTGCAATAGTGATATGCAATTGAAGGGTAGCATGGAAATCCAAAAACATTGTTTCAGGTGTTGCACTGATATGCACATAGAATGTCTATCATTGACAAAAACTCCATGACCTGCACATTGTACATGGACAAAGATGGCAAAGAAAAATCAAAGGGGTCAATGTACTTTGGACTTTGTAGGAGCTCAAATTCCCACTCATTTGTTTGTTTGTTGTCCATGTGTGGGTGTCCAACTTCCAAGTCGATTTCCATGACTTCTCTCTCCTCGACCATCACATCGTTCTCCATGACTTCTTCCTTTTTAAATTTCCCCTCTTGATTTTCTCCATTTAATGGTTCCAAGTGGAATGAAGGAGTTAGACCAACCTCCACAAATCCACCTAACTTGAGGGGAATGCCAGCTTCCTCATTCGGACACTGATTCATAGTGCTTTTGTTAAAAGCAATTAAGACAAACAATATTTGTATCCATTAGGGGCAGAGTAGCAATGCCACTGACTTTCTGTATTCTCTCTAATCTTCCTTGTATGCCACTCGATTTCTGATTGAGGCCCTTCAATTCTTAGGCAAAAGATTCAAGCGCATTCCTCATGGCATGCTTATCACCTCCTAAACTTAACCGGACATGTGACATTGCAAAGAAATGGTGAAAGCACAAGGTGCGTGTATGCGAATATATATGTGTGTGTGTGTGTGTATATATATATAAATGAATTAGAAAATTAAAAATCACTCAGATGGCCTCACCAATAGTCTTAATGTCACCTCAGAAAATCCACAAAATGGTGTAAAAATCAAGAAAACAGATTTTGGAATTGATTCAAAAGCAAAAAGATTAATTTAGGTGTTAGAAGTAGGCAACACAATTGATCTAGGCTATATTAGATTAATTTGGCTGCAACAAGGGTACGTGATTGTGTAATGCTACACGTGCAATTTGGCAAGAACTAGGCCATCCAATTGAGTGGGTGGTCGTGTGATCCATCGTAAGTTGTAAAGCAACTAGAGTTTTGTGGATACCTAGTTGCACTCTCAATCTAAGCTTCTTTAGGCTCGATTGGTTACAAGGTCTAGACAAATATTTTGTGTTCCAAACAACTGAAAATTCCATGAACTTTGTTTCGTCTTCTTTTTCTTCTCTTTTTTTTTTTGTATTATGTTTCCTTTCTCTTTCTTTTTTATTTGGTCCAAAAATGCTCAATCCTTGAACAAATATTCTAACCACAATACCACAAATTTCTACACCAAAATTCACCCAAACAATAATGCTCAACTTCCAACAATAACAATATTCAAATATTCCAACAAAATAATATCAATAATATTTCTATAAATATCCAACAAATATTCTCAACAAAATATCAAATAATTCAACACAAAAAAATACTACAAAAATCTCTAGAAATTTCGTCCCAATAAATATCACAAATTTTCAACACCACCAAAAATCAAAATTTGTCCAAACAAGCTAGATTTTTTTTTTTTGAAATTTTGAAAATAAAATAGAATGGATAGGAGGTGGAGAAATAAAGTAGAAATAAGGAAAAACAACAATATGGAATCCCAACCAATTAACTAGATTTATAAACTCGATTAACTAGCTTTGATGCCAATTGATGTAAATCGAGCAGAAGCAAAGATTGAAGATGGTTGGGGAAATAGGGTAATTGATAGGAAAATAAAACAAGAAAAAACAAACAGATATACGGTGAGATTGAGTCCAAACCTTCAAGTAAAAACATACCTCACATAGAACAATCTTCAACCCCACAATAATCTAATTACAATATCTCCAACACAAAATACAACAAGATACTACCCAAAATTCGTCCAAAATTCCAACAACAATTTTCCAATAATGACACAAACAATAATCTCCAACAAATAATCCAATGCAAATAGGACTATATTTTTTTTCAAAATGTTTCCAGCAAATATAACCAAAATGCAACCAATTTGTTCTTCAACACCACCAAAAATCAAACCTAGCCAAACAAGCCCATATATTTTTTTTTTTGCACAATTTTTTTTTTTTGAATTTTTTGTAGTTAAAGGAAAGTGTAGTAGGTGGGACAAATGAGAGAAAATATGGAGAAACAACCATAGAATTCAAACAACCAACCAGAACCCAATTAAGTTGGCTTTGATACCACTTGATGTGAACCTGCGAAAGTGTGCAATAAAAAATTGTTGGAAAATATGTGGAAAATTATGGAAAAATAAAAATAATGAAGAAACAAGAAAAAAATAGATAATCAATGAGATTACACAAAAAAACCAAGTAATAATTAACCTCACTTAGAGTTAACCTTTACAAGAAATCAATTTTGAGAAACCAAAGAACCAAACACCATGCTGACAAATGTTGGCCACAAACCACCAAAAGTAAGCTAAATGATTTGATTTGATACTTGAGTTTGGGAGGTTGAATCACTTAACACTCACAACACATAAAGTACAGAGAGAAAAGAAGAACACTTCTTCATTCAAATTCAATACATGGTTGATTAATCCTCACACTTGCAAAGGGAAAGTATATGTAGTGCTACATGCCCAAATCTGAAAAATACAAGAAGAAATTATAAAAATACGCCTCAAAAATGGCTCCAATGGCTAAAACTCCGAAAGAAAGGTTATATTTTGGTCTTCTCACTTGTCATGCTCAATTTGGAGGTCCTTTTGATTGTGCGTGGTGTAAGGATCAATCAAGGTCATTCAGTTCTTTAGCTTTCTATGTGTGCCATATAATTTGTCATTAAGGTCATTCAGAGTGTTGCCCTCACATCATGTCCTTCTTCAATGAAGCTAATTTAGCTATATGACATTATGAAGCCAAATTATAAAGTAGGGTGCATGTGTGCAAGTGTACATATAAAATGAAAAAAAGGAATTAAAATCACTCAATTAACCTTACCAACCTAGCTTCAAGTCGCCTTCGATGATTTGGGGTGGTTCCTAAGCTCAAAACCCAACGGATGCACATAGAATGGTTTGAAATTAGAAAAATTAGGCTTCAAGATCGATCAAGATGCAAGAGAATCAATTTGATGTGAAAAGAAAGCTAAGCGATCCATCTGGACGAAGGTAAGCACATGATCATGTGGTAGTGCATGCGTGATCCTTGAAGATTTAGGCCATGTGATTGAGCAGATCAGCACATGATCAATCGCGGGGCTTGAACAACAACAGGGTTGGGAATTTTGATGTTGCACTCGATTTGGCTCCCTTAGGATCAATCCAACATTCCAAAATTCTGCAAAATCATTCCAAACAACCCCCCAACATAGAATTTCTCAATTTCTCCATTTTGTGCTGATTTTTCAACTTCTTTTCTTCTCGTTTCTTTTCTTTTCTCTTCTCTTTTTTTTCTGTTCTTTTTCTCTTCTCAACCACAAACTTCAACACCACAATATTCCAACAACAATATCTCCAATACAAATATAACAAGATACCATCCAAAATTCCAAAAACAATTTTACAATAATAACACCAACAATAATCTTCAAAAAATATTTCAATACAAATAGCACTATATTTGTTTCACAAATTGTCTGGTAAATACAACCAAAATGCAGCCAATTTGTTTTTTCAACATCACCAAAAATCAAACCTGTCCAATCAAGCTCAGATTTTTTTTGCACGAGTTTTTTTAAAATTTTCTACAAATAAAGGAAAGTGTAGGAGGTGGGGAAAATGATAGAAAATATGGAAACAAAACAATAGAACCCAAGCAAACAACTGGATTTAGAAACCCAATGAAGTTGGCTCTAATACCATTTAATGTGAACTAGCAGAAGCATGGATCAAAAATGGCTAAGAAACAAGAAAAATAAGTGGATGGTTGAAGAGAATACATAAAATAAACTGACTAACAATTAACCTCACCTTAGGTTAACCTTTACAACAAATCTATTTTGAGCAACCAAAGAACCAAGAACTACATTAGTAAATGTTGGCCATAAACCACTGGAAGTAAGCTGAATGGCTTAATTTGATACTTGAGTTTTGGATGTTGAATCATCAACAGTCACAACACACTAAGTATGGTGAGGAAATGAAGAACACTTCTTCACTGAAATTAAAAACATGGCTAATTGATCCTTACAATTCCAAGGGGATGGTACATATAGTACTACATGCCCAAATCTAAAAAATAAAAGCTAAAATGATGAAAGGGCCCTAAAAAATGGCTCAAATGGCTAAAATTTCAAAAGAAGGTCAAATTTTGGTCTTCTTGCTCATCACACTTGATTTAGAGGTCCTTTTGATCATGTGAATGGTGCAAGGATCTGGAAACTATCTAAAGTGTGTGCAGTTGTCTATTCAACTCTCTAAATTTACGATCACGAATAGGTGAAGGAAACATCGAAGGGTTAAACAAGTCCTTGTAGTCTTGGAACTATCCAAGTTTTGCCTCTCATTTTGCAATCTTTCTTCTATTCTCATGCTCGTCCGCCTCAAGCACATGCTTCTTTCGGATTTCACATTCCCTAAGCCTAAGCCTTTGGAAATACTCCTACAAGAAAACCACTCTTGCGTTGACACTGAAGAGTCCCAAGTATTCAAGATCACAAGCCCTCCAATTAGTTAAAACATGCCATGGATATTGGCTAACAATCACCCCATTAACACAATATAAATATTTGTCTTCCGAACAAAATTAGCCAAGAAGTGTACAGCAATTCAAATCACACATGGCATTCAAGAAGATGGTCATGTCATGCATTAGACAATTATGCTCAAAAATTTGACAATCAAATGTTCTACTAATAATTTCCACATGACACTCTAAATAGAATTTTACAAGTTATACACAAAAAGTTAAGGTGCACTTAAAATTCCCAAAACTTTGATAAGCATGTGCCTTATAAAGGAAATGCAAATATTCGCCCATCAAGTAAGATTTTGCACAAATGTACAATAGTTCAAGATTCCAAAAGATTTCCAAGTCATGTAATATACAAGTACATGCAATTCCAAACTTTCCACAAATTGTAATTACCTTACTCATTAGTTTATACGATGAATATCCAAGGTTACACAAGCCATCACCAAAGGGAAAGAATTTATCATAACATGGAAGATGAACTATAGCATACAAATGGCGATAATCATAATGCTCATGCAACTTGCATATATATGCTCAAGGTTCATCAATGCGGGCTTCAAAGTGGAAGTGGAAACAAGTACACCATACGAGCCATCAATTTTGGCATCATAAAAAACATTCCAAGGAGCCATCAATTTTTGGCATCATCATTAAGTTGCCAATCCTTTGCTTGTCCTTCATTCATGAGCTATGTTAATCCTCCACATCAACTCCTAACCTTCTTCCTCATCAACTATTACATCATTTGCCATGACTTCTCCTTCTTCAATCATCTTTTTTTCTTTCTCTTCAACTCTCCTAAATCCTAATCCTTAGCTTCAGACTCGTCCTGATTAATTTTCCTCGTCTCAATCTCATGCTTCTCTTTAATCCCCAATTTTATCTCCATTATGGCCTCTTTCACAATTTCCTCAACTCCTAATCCAACTACCTTTGGTATTTCTTGTTATGGCTTCCGTTCCTCTTGGAAGACTCTACTTGATGGTTCTAACTCCATGGAAGGGATTAGTTTGACCTCTACACAACCACCAAGCTTCAGGGGAACATCTACCATTTCATTTGGACACTTATCCACAAAGTGTACCCCATTAGAAACAATTGAGACGCATAGCACTTGTATCCATCATGTGGGTGGTAGGAATGTTGTTAGCTTCCTTAACCCTCCTTCACCTTCTATGCATGCTGTCTAATTTTTCATTGAGGTCGAATTGTTCAAGTGTTGCCCACATGTCATGTCCTTCTTCAACATAGTTAATTTGGCTATATCGCATCATGAAGTAAAATTATAAAGTAGAGTGTGTGTGAAAGTGTATATATAAAATGAACAAAGGAATTAAAATCACTTAAGTAATCTTACTCACCCAACTCCAAGTCGTCTCTTATGATTCGGGGTGGTTTTTAAGCTCAAAACCCAACAAATACATGTAGACTGGTGTGGAATTAAGAAAATCTGGCTTCAAGATCCATCGAGATGCAAAATCAATTTAGTGTAAAAAGAAAGCTAAGTGATTGATCTAGAAGAAGGGGTAATCAATCTGGATTACTTTTTACTCTAGAACTTGGCGATTTCAATTGACCCATCATATCCATATGCAATATTTCAAGTATTCTAGTTTTAGTTGCATGTTATAACAACTAAAGGGATGACCTTTGGCGTTTCTTGTGTTGGCATGAACCCCCTTTCCCTTTCTTCATAAGCATTAGAATTTCTTAAACAGCTTCAGCACATGACACTTTAACTAGATCATGGTAGTAGTAGTCTCCCAACTTTCTAGGCCAACCCTCAAATTCTCAACTTCTGTTCTCAGGATTGTCGCCTGCACCTTTCTCATTTTCAAGTTGCATGCAGATCCTTCTGGAAACTTCAAGTGTTTCTAAGTTTTCAATAAGAAATTTATTAAAAATGTTAAAAAATCATCCACATAGACAAAAATGTACTTCTTACCTATAACACTTGTGATTTCAGTTGATCCCATTAGATCCATGTGTAATGCTTCAAGTAGTCTAGTTCTAGTGACTAGTTACAACAACTGGTCGGATGCCCTTTGTTGCTTCTCATGTTAGCATGAACCACAAATTTATTTTTTACTTCGTAAGCATTGGAATTTCTCAAACAGCTCTAACACATAACACTTTAATTTGATAATAGTGTCCCAAACTTCTATACTAAAGCTTAAATTCCTCGACCTTTGGTCTTAGGCCTGTTGCAACAATGTTCAGTGGGTAGCAGTTGCTTAAGGGTTAGTTTCTTATCATCACACATTAATCCTCCTCATTGTAGGTAGAGCATTTATCTGTGGTTAATCTGACAAATAGGTTCAGGAAGCATATTTGGTTAATGCTCAACAATTTAGCTTCTAGTCCTTCCACATGAAGAACATTTTAATTTTAGTTATTCCAACAAGGTTAAGATTTCCTTCAGCATCTACCTCCCCTTTTCAACATCTCCTAAGTTAAAAAACTCATCCATTGAAGCAATTATAATCTATTAAAACACCCTAGCTATTAGACATATTTAGTGAGCATTGATGACATGTAAAATTATTGATTTAGGGTTAATTATTGATTTTGTGGGGTTATTTGTTCATTTTCTACACTTAACATATCATTTGATGTCCACGGGTTAATGTTGCTACCACGAATGGAAAAGACGCAACCAAAAAGGAGGATTCGTAATCATGCAAACCAAATGTAGAGTGCACTTCCAGAAATGTTGGTCATGATCTCAAGAGCAAGGGGTACGATCACAAGAGCAAAGGCTACAACCACAAGGGGCTTAGGCGCGAGAACGAATAGAACCTCAAACAGCACTAGAATTTATGCAAACGGACGCCGCGATTATAGTAGTGCATCACAAGGTGAGACAGAGTAACCACAATATGCAATTACTAGAAAGATGTAGATTTCATGCCTGGGTGTGTGAGTGTAAAGATGATAACGAGAAGATAGTGCAATTGAGTTGCAATTTCGATTTTGTAGGATTTTTCGAAGGCTTTTTTTGTCTTTTCATGCATGTATATGCTAACCCTAGGAGTTGCAACTATAAATACATGCTCTCCATGTATTGAAAAGGAGATTAGGCGAAGTTTTATTTTCTTAAACACTTAGAAGCATAGGATTACAAGATTGAAGGCTGGAGAAGGAGGAATTCAAGAGTTGAAGCACCTTCATCATGCCATGCAATGCAGAATCATTAGACTAAGTTTTGCACACTCTTTCTAGTGTTCTTACTTTGTTTGGATGATAAACAATTTAGACAGTTTGTATTGAGACCATAATAGGTTTATAAATTCCTTCGTAGGCACTTGTGTTTGTGTATGGTGAATATGTATGTAAGAGTTTTAATAGATTGTCCTTACATGGTTTACTAGAAATTATTAAATTGAATACTAATTAAGGGATCCACTAATTAATCTTTTGCTATGCAAGGAATAACAAAAGTGGAACTTACATGCTAAACATATAATCTGCAAACACTAATTTTGTGAGAATAACTAGAGTGAAATCATAGAATTAATGTGGATAAATATTGTTAATCATCAAACTTGAATTTCTTAACTTGATTTAACCTAGGAATACCTGCTGAAATCTAGACATTAAACCATAGGAGAGTTCAAGAGAATATCCTATAGACTTTAAGATTAACAATCTATAACCAATGTAACTAAACTGATAACTTACATAATTGGGTATACAAACGAAACCAACGCAACACTAGTGGCTAGATTCTTTAACTTCTAGTATCCCATCACCTTTGACTTGTGTACTTTCTTTTAGTTAGTATTTATTTTCCTTTTACTCCACTTTTAACACCTAACTAATAAGACCTCTGTTCTATTAATAGACACAAAACCCCTTTCAAGGGAATGATACTTATATTCACCACAATACTAGGTTCAATTATAAAATTAATTTTGGTGTGGTGATGACCCACAATCGAGCATTTGCTGTCAAAGTACCATGTCACACTTGAGAATGCAGGCAGAGCTGTGCACTTTGTAAGGAATGTTGCATTTGACTTTAGTACCCGTATTTGTCCAATATAGGAATTATTGTGAATGAGCTTAGTCATCTAATAGTGTTTCTTATATCTCTTTATTAAGTGTCTCTTTAGGCTAGAGCAGTAAGATTATGCATGGCCTACTTTCGAGTAAAGTAGTATATTTAGTTTACATCATGTTAAATTCCTAGTCACGTTCCTCCTGAGATGTTTGGTTCCTTTTGCTCCTTTTGCTGACTACTGTTTGTGGTTGCCCATATTGCAACATAATCAAGATCAACTTCAAAGGCTTTAATAAACTTCATTGGATAAATAGTCTCTTAATATGTGCTCCATTCCCAATTGTAGCAAAATCAATGGTGACCTTTATATTTTTTTTTTCATGGATAACAAATCATCAAGCTTAGCTTTTCCAATGTTCAAGTGCTTCATAGTTTCCTCAAGATTTTTAGCTTTTCACATGACTTCAATATATGAATTCCCAAGTTCACCTTTTTCCTTATTTGACTATTCCAGTTTCCCTGTCAATCCCTTATTTTCCTTTCAAAGGGTCACCACTTTATCATACAAAAGTTCAATTATAGCAATTAGATAATCAAAGTAGAGCTCTAAGTCACTACAACTACCTATTGTCTAACTCATCTTTAAAATAGGTTCCTGCAATTTGCCATTATCTTTTGTTTTACACTTTACATATGCATCAAACTCATACTCAGTCCATATTGTGGCCAATGAGTTTCCTTTTTTTAAGTGTATTAGCAACCTCATTTTGTATGTGCATTCATGGCATTAAACACCACCTGTTGGCGTATCATCATTCTTCCTCTCTTTAGGTTCTTATATTCTAGATCTTTGCTCCTTTTATTTGGCATGTTGCCTATGCTATTAGAGCTATCATTCCTTGCTTTTCAAAAAATATTCTTCAACTTCTTTGCAACAAGAGTAATGTCCTCATTTATGTTGGATTGCTCATCATTGTTGGTATGTCATTTGATCCAAAGGGCTAGCTCTTTATTCATCTTCTATTGGATCAAGTTTAACTTAAAAGTCTAGAATGAACCTATTAATTCATTAAGGCATATGTCGTTGACATCCCACACCTCTTTAACAGTCACAACCTTTGCTAAAAATATTTCCAAAAAGGATCTTAAGGTGGCAATATTCTATCCTTCCTCCATTCTCAAGTTTCCAAATTAAGTTGTAATCATTTGCAACTTTAATATTTAGACTATATTATTCCATTCATGTTCAATATGGAGAATGTCTCATGCACCTTTGCCAAGTCGAAGGTTGAGATGATGACATACATGCGGAAGCATAAAAGATACAAATTTGAGAGTGTATACTAGAACCCAACAAAACTTATTTTCACGAACCATGGAGAACAATCTAAATGCAATGATCTTCAATGAGCTCAAGTGAAAAGATGACCATAACTAACATGCCTAGGTAGCTGATACGTCACAAATTAATCCAAAAAGTGCTTGGACTAACTTGATTTGGAATTTGGCTTCACAAGAAGTGAAGCACACTTAAATCAAAAGAAAACCAAAGAAAGAATTCTTATTCATCAAATACCAAAAAGAGTTCTAATGATAAAAATAACAAAGCCCTCTATTTATTGTCCTAACTAAGGTTGAAGCATGCCTAAAAAACCTATATAAGTGTTTAGAGGCAAATAAAACAACTTTGGAAAGAATCCTACACAAACTAGCAAAGAAATCTGCTAAACACACTATACCGATTGATTTGGTGGTCTTCGCGATCAATCAAACATCTTCTAGATTGATCTGGGTGCGACCAGGTCCCTCTAGATCATAAAAACAGAACGCTGCTTAGACACTGAAATAATAATCATGCTGGTTGCTATCAATTAGGGTGATAGTAATTATAAAGACAATAAATATGCAATTTGGCTCTCAAACAATCAGTTGGGCTATGGCTTGATCCGCTTGACTTGCACTCTATTGGGAACAAGCTAAGATAGAACAAATTGTTCATCTTGGCACGATTTCTTCACTATTTCGCACAAATTGATTTGTAAGTTCCATTTAACTTCCAAAACCTCTCAAAACATCCCAAAACTCTTTGAAACTCATGTTCACAATTCTTCTTGGCTTCTCAAAGCTCATGAACTTCAAGTTGCATCTATGGTTCGACAGATATCCTTCACTAACAAATTTTGGGTAATAGGAATCCTAACAAATTTTCCTCCTACCTTGCAACTAAATTTTCGCTATGAAAGTATAAACACACGTGGACCTACATAAGTTGCAAGCTTTGACAAATTTCCTTTAAAATGTGGTTCAATTCCTAGTTCAAATATTTTGATGTGGAAGGTTCTTTTAATAGTTTTAAAAGAAATCAAACTACCCACCAAAATTATACGACTCCGTAACACGTCTGCATCCAAGCTCAAACATAATTTATGGTATTTCCTTCTATTTCTTCCTTTTAACAATGACTCCAACTTTCCAAAGGACATTCTCCTGCAAAATTAAATCTTCCTTGGTAACACTTACATGTTCCAACAGGTTAGTACAAAGGTATTCCAATAATGCAATCTCACCACCACAATGTTCGCATGGAATCAACTCATGATAATGTAAGTCAAATAATGGACAAGCACTCAAAGTAATGTACATCATCATTCTATCTCCAGTATATTCATGTAAATGATAACATAACTCACTATGTACATCACTAAATTGTGCTTAAGTGGGAACAATAGCTTGGAAGTTGGCTTCATCTACTTGTCTTGCGCTTAAGCGGGAACAAGTTGAGATCCATCATAATGTCAATCTTGGCACTATTTCTTTGCTTTTTGTACGAAATTTATTTGTACACTCCATTTGGCTTCCAAAACCTCTCAAAACATCCCAAAGCTCTTTGAAACTTGTGCTCATGGTTCTATTTGGCTTTGCAGAGCTCATAATCTTCAACTCACATCCATGGTTTGACAAATACCCTTTGTTCCATCCCAGCTATTGTGTCAGGTAAGCTTAAATTGATCCTCATTAACACCATTGCATATTGCATTAATTGCTTTTAAGTACCCTAGTGCAAGTCTCTTTACATCTAATATCAGTCTCCTTTTCGGGGTTTGATTTCCATAGTCATCAACACTCTTTGGATGTTTCTATCCTTCCTCAACAATGCTCCATGCCTTCACTGAGTATCTTGATGAAGGCCCTCATTCTTGCATTACAATAAGGATATTTTGTCCCATCCAAAAATGGGGGTTTGGTAACTGACACTCCTCTCATATTCATATTCCATCCTTGTGTGTTCATGAGATCTCAGCAACCTTGGACCAGGCCACAAAAAAATGGTGATATAGCTCTAACGCCACTTGTAAGCTCAGGTTGGTCAATGTAACATAGCAAACATTTATTGTATTGTTTATTCTAACACAATCACAAAACAAAGCAAGAATGAAAAGGAGCAACACACAAATTTTTTATGAAGATCAAAGTTTCAACTACTTCGACATCTGAAAGGTCTTGCCCATAACTAGAATTTTATTATGATACATAGTAGTTACAACAAACTCTCAACAATGAGCTCACCTTACTACAATGCACCTTTGTCACCCTATCATCTACTTACTGACACTCAACAAGGAGTTGTATCTTACAAAAACCTCCCATTTCTGTGCTTTAACCAAAACCCTTATGTCTTCTTAGTAGCAAACTTTCGTAACTCTTTCAAAGCATCTAGTTGACACTTCAAAAGTCAAAAAGCTTTGCCAAGCATAATTTTCATCATAAACATTCTTTTTAGAGTGTAAAAGGAATAACTGCTTATCAAATCATCGTCTTGATCTCTTTCTTCTTCATCAAATCTGTTTGTTATCCAATTTGTTGTAATAGATTTGATTTCCTTTTCTAACATGGATTTTCTTTCCATATTTACACTTTTCAGATCTTGGATTGATATCACTTTGATATGTTTTGCTATCCTTTCATTTATTACAGTGATATCTTTTAAACATTGTCTAAGTCAAATTATATCCTTACACATTTTCAAAAATCTTTATAAGTATGGACACTCAATCGTGCCAAATATCTATACTTGGTTGCAACAAATGATCAATGGTATGTGTGTTACAATATGTGTGCCTTGTATCATGCAATGCCAACCCAACTCTATCATGCCATGAGATATTCAAGTGTGTGTGTGTGTGTTTATCACAACTCTAGTGTCCCTACTTTCATTTATTTTATCCTCGTCCTTTAACTTTAATTCATTATATTTCCTCTAATATCCTCTCTTAATTTTAATTAGATTTATTATTTCTTTTTTCACATGTCTTTCTTTATCTATTTTTTTTGTTTAAACGGCATAGAATTTTCATTTAAAAACCTCTAATTCATTTAAATGATTGTATACACACATTGAATACACCTTTTATCGTTAGTGTCTTTTTCACATTTACTTCCTTACCAATTATATTATGATAAAAATAATAAATTTAAATTCAAGAAAATTATTAATTTATTTATACAATAATGTACACAATAAGTGGTCTTTTCGCATTAGCAACACATTAAACATAAAACAACTACAGTAGATATAGATGATCCTTAATATTTTAAACTTGAACCCATAACTAGATTTGGGTCCTATGTAATTTTTCATCATTTATCTTATTAAAACACACATGTTCTAATATCTGTTTATTAAAATTACTTTGTTATTATCATTCTCTTTTATATTGCTTTTTTCTTTTAATTTTTACACTTAGTACATACAATTTTTGTCTCAACAAAATTTGAATCCAAATAAACAGAATTGGTTCTTAATTACATGATTAAGGATATAATGTTTGATATTCCTCTTACTTAAATAGTGGAATCACCTAGATAAAAAAAATTATGTTAAATAAAATTATTTTGAATAAGATAAAATAGTCATATGTCATAATACATATGATTATTTATATAAATTTTAGCTTATAATAAATAGGTGAAGAAAATTATAGATTATTTTTTTGAATAAAATAAAGTGTGAATTACATCCATATCTTTGAGGTTTGAGAAACTACCATTTCTTTCCAATATATAAAAATCTTTCATTTAGACATCAAAATAGCCAAAAAGAAGTTCTCTAAAAAAATAAAAAGATTTAAGAATCTAATTTTTTTAATTTACCAGAATGCCCCTCATCTTAACGTCCAGAAAACAAAGAAAATAAAGCGGTGCAGATCAATTTGCAAACACCCTCTCTCCATTTGAGGCCTTGAAAACCCTCAGTACTTCTGAACATTTAGCCATTTCAATCAAATTTTTTGTTTATGACAAGTCTAAAATTTGTGACCATTGTATTTCAATGCTAATACAGTATCATTTCTACAGATTGTCGGCTCATTTGATCATCACTTCAACTCATGAACATGTGCAACGTGTGTTAAATCATGGGCTCTCTTCGGTAGTGCAATCGACATGATTTCTTTAGATTGTATGTTTTATGTTTCACTTATTGATTTTTTTTTACTATTTATTTGACTATGCAATACCGAAATCAAGTTAGTTTCTTTGTTTTTGTTTCTAGTATAATGTTACCTACATGAACTCAATAGTTGACAAAATTTCTTTTTTGTCTTTGATTTTAAAGGTTTTTCCTAAGTTGGTCATAGAAAATCCCAAAATTAGGATTAGATTTTGTTGCATATCACAACAATTGTCGCTACCATGGAATGAGTGGTGGTGTCTGCAACTCTAACATACTACTATACATGTTCACATGTCTTTTGTGAACTTACATGTGACCATTTTTGTGTTTAAAAGTTTGTAGTTTAAGAAGTTTTGACTTTCTTTTCTTTTTTTTCTTTTTTGCTTATTCTTTGTTAGTTTAGTTAATTTTTACCTAGAATATTTGAATGGGTAATAACACTTAACCTTCTTACCATGGCCTTTTTTACACTTCACCAACCTTTTTGTTTTTTTGTACCAATTTGCCATCTATACCAATCGAAAATGACACTTCACCTCTTACATGCCATTTTTGGACATCTCTGACTCAATATTTGAGCAAGATTGGTCACATGGCAACCATGTGACCTATAGTTAGGGCATTATTGTCTTCCAAGTGCAAGCAGCACGAAGAATCTTACCAAAATATTCAATTAGAGATGGCTAATAATAGGAATAAAATTCTAGAATTTAATTAGGCAATCTAAATAATAATGAACCCTAATGCCACATTTATAGATGGCATTGGAAACCCTAATCCTTTTAGGATTGTATTTTTACTAGTTCTAGTCCATATAAAACTATGTTTTTAATGGACTTGTTTATTAATGGCTCAATAATAAAATACTCTAAAATAAAATAGAATAAAAATAAATGACTAAGACTAAATAATTAAGACTCCTAATCCTTTGCCTCCATGTCTTCAGTCCAATGCAGAATATTCACCCGACACTCTCTTTTGGGCTCTTTGAATCTACATTCACGTATGCTATCTTTGTGAATTTCATGCACAAGCGTGTTAAATGCTTCCTTAATTCTCTTCGCACATGCTCTGGCCATTGGCCCAACTGGCACCTCTAAAGGATCCTCTTCTAGACACAGGACGTCCCCATCATTCCTCTCCTCTTGAGAAGGAATTGCCCTCAATTTAGCATCTCGTTCATCTCCTGCATCAAACAAATTCAAATCAGATACATTAAAAGGTTTTACTAATCCCATACTTACTTGGGAGCTCTAATTTAAAAACACTATCGTTAATCTTCTCTAATACTCTGAATGGTCTATCTCCTCGAGGCAACAATTTGGATTTTCTTTACTCGGGAAACCTCTCTTTCCGTATATGAGCTTAGACCTAGTCTGCGAGCTCAAACACTACCTTCTTTCTTCCCTTATTTGCTTGTTGCACGTACTATTGATTTCTTTTTTCAATATTTTGCTTGACTTGCTCGTGCATCTGCTTTACGTACTCTGCGCACTTCTTGCCTTCTAAGCTCAAGTGCTTATTGCCAAGCAATGGCATCAAATTTAATAGCGTTAGCGGATTAAAACCATAGACAATTTCAAATGGAGGCATATTAGTGGTAGAATGAACACCCCTCTTATGCACAAATTCCACATGTGGCAAACATTGTTCCCAACTTTTAATATTTTTTCCTAATAATAGCATGCAATAATGTAGTGAGTGTTCTATTAATAGCCTCAATTTGCTCATCAGTTTGAGGATGACAGGTTGTAGAAAATAAAAATTTAGTTCCCAATTTAGCCCATAGCATTTTTTAAAAGTAGCTTAAAAATTTAAAATCATGATCAGACACTATAGTTCTAGGCACACCATGTAGACAAACCACCTTTTAAAGAATAAGTCAGCTATGTGCAATGCGTCACTAGTTTTGTAGCATACAATAAAGTGAGCCATTTTAGAAAATTTATCTATAATAACAAAGATGGCATCTTTACCATTCCTAAACCTAGGTAGATCCAAGAAAAAATCCAAAGAAATATCAATCCAAAGAATATTTAAAGCAAGTAAAGGGGGATACAAACCATGAGGTTGGTTACGAGACTTAGCTTCTTTGCACTGTATGCACTTTTCTATGACTCACTCCACATCCTCTTTCAATCCTGGCTAGTAGAAGTGCTCTTACAAAATTAATACTGCCTTGGTGACGCCGAAGTGTCTCATTAACCCTCCACAATAAACCTCTCTAATAAGTAATTCTCACAAAGAGTACCGTGGAATGCACAATTTATTAACATAGAATAGATAACCATCATGCCTAAAATACTTGTCATAAGCCATTTTTCAATTAGCGCATGGGTTTGACCGAAGTCAGGGTTTTCTTTATAAAGTTCTTTAATATGCTTAAACCTTAATAATCTTATGCCTAGCGTGCTAAACAAAGTGTACCTATACGGGATAATACATCAGCAACTACATTTTCCATACCTTTCTTGTATTTGATGACATAGGGAAATGGGTCAATGAAAGAGACCCATTTGGCATGCCATTTGCTGAGCTTGCTCTAACCCTTTAAGTACTTCAATGATTCATGGTCAGTATGAATCATAAACTCCTTTGGCTTTAGGTAGTGCTACTAAGTCTCCAGAGCTTACACTAAGGAGTACAATTCCTTGTCATATGTGGGATAATTCAATACAACACCACTAAGCTTTTCACTAAAGTAGGCAATGAGCTTCTTCTCTTGTATCAAAACTACTCCAATACCTATACCAAAAGCATCACACTCAATCTCAAAGGCTTTATTAAATCAAGTAAGGAAAGTAAAGGAGTATGTGTAAGTTCATGTTTCAGGGTATCAAATGCCCATTGTTGGGCTTCCCCCCACTTAAACTTCTCATTCTTCTTGATTATGACTGTAAGGGGAGCAGCTGTTGAAATCCTGCACAAATCTCCTATAGAAACCAGCCAACCCATGGCTCCTTACTGCATATCTTGATGTCAGAGTTGGCCACTCTTGTATAGTCTTAACCTTACTCTCATCTACCTATATTCCCTATACACTAATAATAAATCCTAAGAAGACATAGTGGTCAGTACAAAAGGTACATTTCTTAACATTAGCATATAACTTTTCTCGCTGTAACACATCAAGTACATTGCGTATGTGTTCAACATGCTCAACTAACATTTAGCGATACACTAATATGTCATCAAAATAGACGATGACAAATTAACCAATGAGCGCATGCAAGACATGATTCATTAGATGTATGAATGTACGAGGAATATTAGTAAGTCCAAGTGGCATCACAAGCCATTCATACAACCCAAATTTTGTTTTAAAAGTTGTTTTTCATTCGTCACCCTCACGCATCCTAATCTGATGATACCCACTCTTACGATCTATTTTGGAAAAAATAAAAGCACTATGTAGCTGATCAAGCAAGTCATCTAAGCAAGATATGGGTGACGATACTTCACCGTAATAGCATTAACAGCTCTACAATCTATCCACATGCGCCATTGTCTGTCTTTCTTCAGCACGAGCAATAATGGCACGGCATAAGGGCTCATACTCTCTCAGACCCAACCCTTACTAATCAACTACTCCACTTGTCGCTGGATTTCTCAGGTTTCTTCCGAGTTGGTTCTATAAGCTAACTTGTTCAGTATGGATGCCCTAGAACAAAATCAATTAGGTGTTCTATTCCTTAAATCAACAGAAACCCATTGGGAATTTCTTTTAGAAACACATTAGTATATTCCTATAAGACTGACACTACAATAGAAGGGAGGAAGATGTGATGTCATTAGATATATAATATGCCTCCTTATACATTAAAAGTACAAGTAGCCTCTTAGCATTCAGTGCTAGTCTCACATCTCTCACAGAAGCTAACATACACTCCTTCTTTTTCTTTCCTCTCTCCTCTCTTTTCTATTCCTTCTCTCTCAATCCCTCTTTTCTTTTCCTTTTCCTCTCTAACTTTAACTCAAACTATTTCTACATGTATGACTGATCCTCGTAAACTTGTTTCGGAGTTAATGAAACTAAGGTGACCTTCTTGCTATGGAATAAAAAAGAGTACTGGTTGGTCAGCACATTATATATCACCTTTTGATCAAACTACCAAGGCCTACCAAGTAAAATCTGACATGCTTGAATGGGCACTACGTTATATGTGACTTGATCTTTATACATACCTATCTTAAAGCTCACCAATACTTGCTTCATCACCTTAACTTGTACACTATTGTTAAGTCATTGCAGCTTATATGACCTGGGATGATCATTCGTGGGCAATGCCAACTTCTCAACCAACATCGTACTAGCCACATTCGTACAACTTCCCCCATCCACTATCAAGCTGCACGTTTTCCCGTTAATCAAGCATCGAGCAAGGAAGATATTCTCCCTTTGTGCCTCATCTATCTTTTCCTTCGCTTAAGTACTCAATCCTCTCATCACCACCAAATTAATTCCTCCTCTTTCACACAGTTCTCCTTCATTAGATGGAACTTCTTCTAATGGCAGCATGTCATCTTCAATGCCATGTTCCTCATCAGTCACAATTTCTGTGGCCTCAATCAAAAGGACAGTTCTCTTATTAGGACATTGCATAGTAATGTGCCCCATACCCTGACACTTAAAGCATAATATATCCCTATTTCTTATACTAGATGAGTTGGAAGGGACTGGAGCTGTTACTTTAGGTGCATCCACTTTAGGTGCAATCCTAGCCTTTGTAGCGCTCGCCATAGGTGCCTTATCCTCCTTTGTAGGGAAGGGTCTACCTGATGCATTAGGCTAGAATGTGGACCTATCCCTCCTCTTTAACTACCTCTCTACCTTAGTTGTCTTTTGCACCATCTCTTCTAACTCCATGTAATGCTGCGACTCCACAATGTCAGCTATATCCCGATGCAATCCACCCAGAAAATGTGCCATGGTAGCCTCCTTATCTTCCACAACATCTACTCGAATCATGGCTATCTCAAGCGCCTCGTAATAGTCCTTCACACTTCAATTGCCCTATGTCAACGTCTACAATCACTTGTAAAGGTCTCGGTAGTAGTGACTAGGCACAAATCTCTTCTTGAAGGCTGCTTTCAACTCTATCCATGTACTCATCAATTCCTCTCCCGCTCTCTTTCTACTAATACATAGTTGATCCCACCATATAATGGCATAGTTGGTAAATTCTATGACTGCCAACTTAAACTTTGGCACTTCGAGTAGTGGTAGCAGTCAAAAATCAGTTGTACCCTCCTTTCCTAATCAAGATAGGTGTTAGAATCAGATCGCCCCTAGAAAGATGGTAGCTATAGTTTCACCCCTTTGGGCACCTCATCATCCACGTTATCTCTATATCGATGTCTCCTAAGTGCAGTGTCATAATCATACAACTCATCTTCTTCATTTGACCCATACTCCTCATAACCATGTCAATCCTATCTCATAGGCCTGACAAGATGCCTAAACCTGTCCCTGGTCTAGGCTCGTCCTGGCATCATCCTGTCCTGTATGCCCTCCATACTTCTGTTAAGCTTCCTCAACTCACCAGTGAGCGATTCAAACAAAAATTTAATCTCGTTAGGGCTATTACCCTGACCCAAATAATGACTAGCTATCTAGAGTAATTTTAAGCTATAAAAACAAATAACAAGAAATAATAGTTAATAATAAAAGTCCTCACCAATTCACTATTCTCACTTTTCTCCAAAGAAATACGGCTTTCAACATTCATTTCTTACCTCCACTCATGTATCACACAACACTCAAATTAATTCTCACGAATATCAATTTCTTATGCCCTCCTCGTGTGATTTAAAAGTGGTCCTTGTAACTTAAGTGACATACAAACAAGTGTACATTACAGAGAATGTGCACTACAGCGGATATGAACTGACAAACTAACCAACAATCAAGGAAATGAGCCAATATGAAATTAAAGGAAAAAAAATCAATCCTTTTTTTTTCTAGGATATTTTTTTATTCTTTTTTTTCCACTCCCTGTTTTGTACGGGGCTTTTTCTTTTTTACTCTGTGGGCGAGGTAGTGCTTGAGAAACAGCGGCGACAACGAGGGGTTCGCGTAGCTTTAGGCGGTGGTATGATGGCAAAATTGCTAGCCGATTGAGCGAACCAACGAGATTATGACACAGGGGGCCTCGACTGGATTTTCCAAAAATCCACCGTCCCTGGAGTCGGATCAATGGCAACATCAGTGGCAAGTGAGGCAGGCAAGCCTCCTCGAAGCATTGCTGGAGTTGTCGAGGCTTGGCTGGCAACAATAGGTCTGGTTTGGAGGTAGCGGTGGTGGTAGTCTACGGCTACTGCTACTGCTTCTCCGTTTTTTTTTATTTTTTTATTTTTTTAATTTCCTTTTTTTTCGAGATTTTTTTTTAACTCTGCCCTTTTTTTTCTATTTTTTTCTTTCAACAAAAAAGTGTATTGAATTAGAATTCTACACAACATGGCTCTAATATCAACTAACATGATTAAAAAATCACAATGGAAAACAATAGGATAACAAATGGTGTAATCAAACCCAAATCTGGAATCCCAGGGATACGAACTGTGCATCAAGCACTCAACTCACCGTAGTAAAATTGGATTGAAATCGATATAAATAGCCACAATCAGCACACTAACACCTGATTTATACATCACGTATCACTCAAACTACTTTGCAATGACTCAATTTGGGAGTTGGAAATTCACAAGAAGTTGAGGCACACAATTTCAAGGAATAGGAACAAAATTTTAGAATTTAATTAGGTAGTCTAAATAATAATGAACCCAAATGCCATATTTATAAATGGCATTGGGAACGTCAATCATTCTAGGATTGTGTTTTTACTAGTCCTAGTCCAAATAAAATTGTGTTTTAAGGGGGCTTGTTCATTCATGGCCCAATAATGAAATACCCTAAAATAAAATAGAATAAAAATAAATGATTAAGACTCAATAATTAAGACTCCTAATCCTTTGCCTCCGGATCTTCGGTCTAGTGCAAAATATTCACTCGGCACTCTTCTTTAGGCTCTTCGAATCTATGTCCACGCATGCTATCTTCTTGAATTTCTTACACAAGCGTATTAATTGCTTCTTTAACTCTCTTCGCACGTGCTCTGGTCATTGGCCCAACTAGCACCTCCAAATTATCCTTTTCTAGGCACAAGACGTCCCCGTCATTAAAAGTTCCACTTTTGCCTCTAGGGCTACCATTGTGTCTACATCATTTAGACCGACAACCCTACATGCTGAGATAGCCACTGGCAGGCACTGGTGCCCATTACCTCAATTAGTGCTGATACATCCTCAAGCAATTTGTTATGCACCTTCTACAACTGCATCCAAGAAAATCCGTAATTAACTAGAAATCCTACTTCAAAAAGTTTGTAGTTACATCCAATGTGGGTATCCATGCTGTGGGTATTTCTTAAGTAGTTCCTTGAAGAACTCCCACGCTTTTAGTAAGGTTTCTAAGTCAAGTTGCTTAAAAGTCCCTATTTCAAGCCTTAAGTATGCAATCTTGGCAAATGAAAAATATTTTTCCAAGAATTTGTTTATCATATCCTATCATGTAATGATGCACCTAGGTGGTAAGGATTGCAACCATTGCCTCACATGGTCCCTTAAAGAAAATTGAAAAAGCCTTAATTTAATAGTATCATCTAAAACTCTATTAAACTTATCTATATCATAAAGTTCAAGGAAAGATGCTAGATGCATATTAACATCCTTGTGTGGGGCTTCACCAAGTTGATTGAGCTACAACATATTGATCATTACTGATTTTAGCCCAAAATTATTGGTGTTCATCGATGGTTGAACTATATCCATCATATGCATGTTCTTCACTAGATAAACATAGTCTTTGATAGCTTATTGGTTTGGTGGAGGAGGCAGTTGATCGTGACGCTCAATGGTGGTGGGTTCTCTATAGCCATCTTTGCCTCTTGCTGACACTAAAATAGAGCTCTACGCCTTTTATGAAGTGTTCTCTCAATCTCATGATCAAATTGAACTCCACGCCCTTGCTTCTGCACATACAAGAAATCTCCAAATGCGAAATTCAATCCACGAGAAATAGCAATTTTTATCCAAAAAAGCAAAAAGAAAATTAGAGAGGAGAAATAAAGAGAAAAATAGGAAACAATAAAAACAAAACAAAATGGCATAATCTAGCAATCGACTAGACTATTTGATAGCACTCATCACACTCCCTAGCAACGGTGCCAAAATTTGATGCAGGTTGTCACCGCATGAAAATTAAATTTAAAAATAACCAACACTGTGGTGAGTACAGGAGTTGTTCTCATAAAAAGAGTTTTGTATCTAGCAATCTAATTGAGTTTCTATTAGTTAAGCCATTAGAATGGAGTGAAACTAAAATTAGATAACGAAAACTAACACGTTGAAAGCCAAAGTCACAAAATCAAATGATAGAGTACTAAGTGTTGAAGAACCTAGCCTCTTGTGAGGTGTTGGTTTCCAATGTATGCTAATTTATGTTAATTATTAATTTAATTGTCTTGTTACTAATTGTTAATTTTAAATTCTATAGGATATTCTATTGAATTCTCTTATAGCTTTAACTTTAAATTTTTGCGGGTATTCCCAAATCAAATTGAATCAAGTTATTAATTTTATGTTTAACAATGTATTGTTTACACTAATCTTATACTTTCACTCTACTTATTCCCACAAGATTAATGTTTGTAATTAGATGTTTAGTGTGCAAGTTTGACTTCTGTTATTTCTCACACAGCCACGATTAAATTATAGGGTTTATCAAGTCCTATCATTACTAATTAATTCACCAATTATAAATAATTTAAGTAAGGACAATTAATCATAATATCATATATATATGGTTTCACCAAAAACAATCACAATAGACTAGCGAAAAATTTAGCAACTCATTATAATTTCAATAAAACTAATACTAAATTATAAAAAATCCCAAACTTCATGAAAAACAATAGAAAAGTAAAGAAAACTTGGTCTAAAATTCGGCACGTTGCACAGAACAAAAAGCGCTCTTCAACAATGGTGTACATTCCTCTATCTCCACCTCTTCAACCTTGTTTTCTAAGGGTTTCTAAATGTTACTATTATAAAACTATGGCTAAGACTACTCCAAGATGTGTAGAATGTGTTTATATAAGTATATGGGCCTAGGGTTCTTGTGCATGTATGAAAAGACAAGAAACGCCCTACAAAATATTGTAAGATCATGATTAGCCTATCCGTCACACTGCCTTTTGTGATCACGACCACTTCTACTACAGCCACGACGTACACCTCTTCACCTGTAGACTCTAGCCCAAGTTTGCATAGTCTTCGTGTCTCAAATTCCATTGTAGCACATTCATGACATCTTTCCTTGCTTTCACGAAATCAGCCACGAAGTATTCTACTTCATCATTCTGTATGCTCTGCGTCCCGATCCAAAGCCATGACTCTAGCTCGCACACTCGTGAATCTCTCTCTCGCGGTCGCGAGTAACTTTTGCAAAATTTCAAGTGAGCATTGCATTTCATTTTGCCCTTGCAGTTAAGGTCCTCACATCCATGACTATGAATGCAAAGCACAGTCATCTCTAGAATGTTGTACAGTTGAGCTTCACAGTTGCAACATCTTATTTCGCAGCCACGGCACGAAATCTTGTGGTTGTGAACCTTGAAATGCAAACTAACAACATTTCTAAGTACAGAAAATGTTCAAATTCATCAAATTATCAGCCAAATCACATCTAAACATTCCTTTTCATCACATTTAACAAATTATCATACATGAAACCATAATACAACTCATCATGCATGCAAAGATTATTTGCCTAAGGAATACAAATATGCTATAAAATCATATGTTATCAAGGTGAAGTATAATTTTAGAGTAGTAGAGATGGCAAACTAGTGCTAACCATGATATGTGATTTCTTCTCACTTTTCTTGTATTTCGCTTTCCTATTTGCCAACTCACTAGCACCATAAGCCTCCATTGAGAAGCCATACTTATCTCTTGTAACACACTACAACAAATGATGGAAAGACGTTTATATAGTAGCATGCCTCCAACAATTAGAAATAACTATTTTGCTTAGTTGGTGCAAATATTACAATTTAGTCTATCATATAATTGTACATATTTCATATAGGTCGTTTTAATATACGCATCATGTCACAATTACACCTAAGGGAAGTATGGACCATGAATTTTGTCAAATTTTAATCCATTTAATAAATGGGCATTTTTAGGATTCTAGTTAAAATTTTCATTGGATTCATTTTTCAAGAGAAAAATGATAGTTTTTCAAACTAAGGAGGTTGAATGTAATTTAAGCATATATCAATGGTTCTAGATGTAATCCGCCGTGAAATAAAATAGTCAGAAGGTGATAATACATGTGATCATATCTATACATTTAAGTTTATATTAGATGCATAAAGAAAAATGCAAGCTAATTTGAAAATTTTGAAAAATCAATTGAATTTTTCTGAAAATGGCTAGACCTTAAATATATATATATGTGTGTGTGTGTGTGTGTGTGTGTGTGTGTGTGTGTGTGTGTGTGAACATTAGGTGAGATTTCATATGACAGTGTGGAAAATTATGTATTCTAATTTGATTCTTGTGAATGATCTAGATTTTGTTTTGCTAAATCGACAATTCGTATGCAATTTATATTTTGCATTTGCATGAAAACAAAAGCATGTGTGTGTGTGTGTAATTAATGTGTATGAAAATGCAATCAAAAGGAATTTTAATGCTTATTTAGGTTAAAAGGGATAATAACATTATCCTCCCAAAAGTTAGGAGTATATACAATGACTCCTTTAGGTGTGAAGAATTACAAAGGCCTCCCTATGTTGACCTTGTTGATTAAATTTTGGCAAAAATTAATCAAAAACTAAAATGTCTATAATCTAAAGGATCAAAGTATAATAAAAAAGGTCAAAATTTAAAAATTTTGAAATAATTCTTTTACCCTTTTAGGTATATATTTTATATTTTTATAGTTCACATGTAAAAAATATAAATATTTATTTTATTTTTTTATAAAACTTATTTTTAAGTACTTTGTATATTTCAAAAAATATTAAAATATCTTAATTGAAAGATATTCTAAATTAATATTTTCTAAATTTTATTTTATGACATATAATTCTTAAAATATATATTTTTATTATTTAAATAATATATATGGAATAAGTAAAAAAAATTTAATTTTTTATTTTTATAAAATATAAATCTTTATTTTTCATTTTTAGGAAATTTAAAATTTATTTTTATGAGTTAGAAAATATTTTTTTGCTTTTATAAACTAATTTTAAAATTATTTTTTTGTTTCAAACATAAATTAGAAATCATTTTACTATGTAAAAATATATGATAGAGGTATGCCATTGCTATAAAACATTTAAAATATATAAAAATTTCTAAAGTAAAAAATTTATTTAACAAAATATAGATTATAAATATAGAAATACTTATTTTTTTAAGTTATTGCCCAATGATCTTAGATTATGTATTTTCTTCCTTATAAATTTTAAATTTGAAAATAAAAACTTATAAATTTTTTAATTTTCAAAAAGGTTGAAAATAAGGACTTACATTTTCTAAAAAATATAAAATTCAAATTTTATAATATTTCTCAAAATCAATATAAAAAATATATTTTATGAAATTATAATAAGATAATTACAACATCCTCCTCTAAAGTTAAGACCTTTTCCATAATATCTCGTCAAAAAATTTTGATCAATCGGCTCTAAAGTCAACTGAAAGTAAAATTGAATTTTTTGCATAGTTTTTTTTGCTGACGTCATTATTTTTGAGCTATCCACTCGCCTAATGAACTAAACTCTTAGGCGAAGAAGTAATTCAAGAGAGTCCCTTGTAATTCTTCATAACTGAGGGAAGGTCGTTCTATATATCTCTAATTTTAGGGAAGAGTGATGTAATTTTTTCTTAAAAAACTCAAAAATGAATTTTCATGTATGTTATGCTTCAAAAAGAAAAGGATTTTCCTCACTTTTATATGCACAAAAAAATTTCTAACTTAGTTATTTCACAAACAAATGCACATACACTTTTATTTACGTATTTATACTCTACAAAGTAATTATTACTTTTATACGTAAACCCAATGAAAACAAATCAAATATACACATTATTTTTACATTATTCCTATTTGCACAAAACATAGTGTTTTTTATTTAATTCTTTTTTTAATGGATTTTGTGAAAGAAAGATATTATCATTGACAAAATCATTGGCGCAGCGAGTGCTATGATTGTGAGAAAAGACAAGCAAATATTACTAAACTATTTATTTACCCTCATTAAATACTTTAAACTACATGTTCATTCTAAACAAGAACCAAATTCACATATTTTTCACACTATTCATAATTGTTCACATAAAAAAAATTCAAACTACTTTTTTTATCTTTCATAATTGTTAATGATATATCCTTTAACGCCAATAAAAGAAATTTGGGAATGCTAAAAGGACATTTGATTGTATATGTACTTTTATGCACTAATTAATAAATTATTCATTTTAAATCAATATTGTGGCAAGTTTTTATGCATTTAAATCTTGAAAGACATAAAATACTACATATACCCATATAATTGAGTTATAAAAAGTCTTATTCATAAGAAGTTATAAATGTAGATAGAAGATTGTCTTAGTACTTAAATACTAAAATCAAGTTGCAGGTCACAGACACTCTAAAAAGTATTAGAGAATTAATAAAATTTGCACACTTAATATTTATAAGGTAAGTGTCATTCCGGTTAGTATGAAATATTGAGAATACATGAGTGTGCAAGCGTCATTAGAGAATAAGCATTTGAGCAATGATTCACAAAATGAAGCAAGCACATGGACTTTAATCTTTACTGTCAACATCTAGTTTCGTGAATGTGTTAAGTGTGCATGGAAATTGGACGTAAGACAACATGATCGTTTTATACGCATAATAGTCAACGTGTCATTAAGACATTAATAATCAATATCTACCTCGATATCAAATAGGGTGATGAACCTATCATGCTATTGCCTAAATGTGTATGAAAGCATGTGTGCGTTCAATGAAAGATTTATCTCCTTGCAAATGAACAAGGAGTTAATTCTAAGAAATTGGTGTTCTAAAAGATAAAAATCCTTCGGCAAAATAATATGTAATTGAAAAAAAATTTTCGGTAGAAATATTAGTCTCATGAAAGAACACTGACTGGTCATATGACTCAATTTGTAAGTTTGATTAAATCAATGACTTCTACTAAGTAGGCATAAAGTAAGACAAAAAAATCTATATTGCATAATACTAACAATTGAAAGGGTTTGCTGTGATCCATTTCACTTCATCTTAATTGAGTTATGATATATGCTGCAAGATAGGTTTTACTCATATCCTTCGAACTATACTCGTTGTCAATTAAAGATGAACTTAAAAAATCACACACAAAAAGTTGTCATGTATGATAAATGTTAAATTAGTATGTAATATAATTTATTTGAGTGCAATTGAATTGAATCAAATAATTTATCATGGTATTTACTAATAATAAAATTATTAATTAAAAATACAATAAAAAATTTAATTTAATCAATGAAATTAATTAAATAAATAGACAAGACACGAATAGAATTATTTAAAATCAATTATGTTTGTTAATTATAAGATTATTAATTAAAAACATAATAACCTTAATGAAATTAATTAATTTAAAAGATATAACTCTACTAAATCTTAATTATTAAAAGAGATTGCTAATTAAGAAGATAGATGAAACTTTAATTATTAATAAAAATTAATAATTAAAAATTATGAACTACAATTATTCATGAATTTAATAATTGAAAGATACTTAAAGTAATAATTACTAGAGGTTCATGAGATGAACTCACGAAGTCCGTAGTTAATGTGTTCTAGTGTCTAATACATGTTTTAAAAAAGTTATAAGCATGCAAAATCCAAACAAAAATAAAAATTATTCTAACCACTTCTTCGATCTCTTGTCACCAAAAGCTTAGTACAAAAATTTTGCATTAGAACCTTGCAAAATATATTTTGTGAAGTGTAAAACAAGGTTATCATCACAATAACTATTTAGACAAACTAAAAGTCAGAATTTATGGATCATGACTAAAGAATCGCAAACACACCAATTAAAATGACTTCAAAGCTATATTCTTTTCAGTTATCTTAGACACTTATTAATTAATGCGCATTTATGGTAAATAAAAAACAAGTTTGGTATGTTATTCCACTACGTTTGTGTTATTGTTTTATGATTTTAAAGTTTCAAATTCCACTCCAAACCTGTTGAAACCAAACAAAAATATGCATCCCTGGCAGTCTTAAATATGATCACGTCTGTCCTTGTGCCTTGTATATGGCACCATCATTTTATAGTATGAAGGCCGGCATGAGAGAACTTTAACAACTAGCAGAGAAAAGAGCTTGCTCAATTTTATCTCTAATACAAACAACAGAAAAAGAAAAAGTCAAAAAAGATTATCTATTTTGCCCTTCCCAACCGACTTGCCCACGGGTACAAGTAGCCAGAATCTCAGTTACCGTCGAATGAGTCCACAGCTATAATAGATCAAACCACATTAATACAAATTACTTCTTCAATTAATTTTCTAAAGCAAGACGGAAATAAAGGAAAAAAAATTAGGCCCCAGAATACATCCTCTAGATAAGTAGCCAAATAGTTAGCATACAACACAGGCAACCATGAGTTGAACCCTGCAAACTATTAACAAATACATGGCGAGGTGAGCTGACCTGAATTTATTATCTATTCCCAATAACAAGATGCTGGTAATTTGAATACATATACTTCCACATCTACTGAAGGTTCATATGGGAAAGCCAATACACCTGAAAGCAGCACATGCAATGAATCATGAAATGATCAGTTGTTATTAACAATACTTATAGGGTAGATAGTGGCTTTATCCTCTCCAACAACTTCTCAGCTTCAATAAATCCACCAAATGGTCCTAAAGATAAGTATTTTATAGCTTTCCATCTGTTAGAAGATTTTAGTATCAGACCAAGATGGATAAAGTAAATTACTCACAGAAAACATAGAGCTTTAAAAAGATGACTGGGGTATCTAGGTATATGCGGCATTTATGAGTGTGCTAACCTGGGAGTAAACGGGAGAGCGAAACAATGGAGATGCAGGTGGTTGACACTATTAAATGGAGGCTGATGGAATCCAAATCTGATAAATGAAAACCGTGAACTGCATGTCATTTCTTTGCAGAAAAGTGAAAGTTCACAAAATAATATTTTTGCAAAAAGGTTAATTTCATCCCGGTCAAAAAGAAAGCAATTGATAGCGTTTTATAACTTGAAGAATACCAACTCAACATATAAAGTGGGAATGGGGTATGTGGATACAAGAATCCACAAACCAAGCATTACTCTAAGAATACAAAAAATACCATATATATATTATTAAGACTTTAGACCTAATTTGATTACTTATTGTAAATTTACACCATTGTCCTTTATTCAAGAGACCAAACACCTCAAATATAATTATTAATAAATTTTTTCCCTATAATATATCTTCTATACTATATTTTCATATTATATTATTAAATGTCTAGAGCTAATTTAGCTATTCATTATAAATTTACAATATTACTCTTAATTATAAATTTACAACATTGTCCTTTATTAAAGTGATCAAACACCTCAAATATAAATGTTAGTATACTTTTTTCTCCATAATATATCTTCTATATTATATTATTGTAGAAAAAAATTGCAGCACAATGTGAATTATACAATTATCTATATTTTAAACATTTCTATTTTATCTTCTTTTCTCCATTTCTTTTTAACTTTTTCATTTTTATATGTGTTTCAATAATCTTATAATTTATAAATAAATTTGCACACATATAAAGAGTGCAATATTACTAGTCTTTTAAAATATTTTAACAAACTCTCAAAAGTTGGAACATTTGAGTTCAATTTGGACCATAAAGCATCATACATAATGGCTAGGCAAAAATAGTGGTTTCATGAGTAGTAGACAGAATGACTTCATGAGCAACAAATAGAAACCGATAAAGAGATTGTGCTTCATGAGAAGTTTTACCGACATTTGTTTCAAATTCAATTGTGGCACCTAAATGCAAGAATAGCCCTTGTAACAAGATTTAACCAAACATCTTATGGCATGAGCTGCCGACCGCCATGCTTTTATTAGTACCATGTCCTCTAACGTCAAGTATACATGTTTTGTAAAAATATTAATTGTAAATTTTAATTTATGTTAATAAAATTTGATATGTTGTTTTATTAATATATAGTAGTATTAATCATGTATGTCCATATAATTGCATTGACAAGTTTTATACATATGAATTATGAATATAAACACAAGACTTATTAGTATACAATACAGTTTTGAATGGCGCCATTTGATCTCAAAGGCGCACAACTTTAATCTACAAAGTGCCCTTTCCCCAGCACTCTGGCACGTGCAATAAGCACCAAGTTAAAGCTCCTTTTTTTATAATTTGCAGATTTAGAAACATGCTTAAAAAAACTCATTTCTTTATTAAATTATAGCTGAAACTCCTAAACCCTAATTTTCTTAGAATTACGCAATCAAACATTGCCTTCCATCTTTGCCCTTCATCGTGGCTGTCTGTGCTGCTCTATAGCCGATTCTCTATCACTTTTCTCTCTTTTTCCTCATGCCCAAAGTGGGGGTGCCTTATTAGGTGTTTTTTTGACTCTATTTCAGTATGTGAGGTTAAAGGTTGTGGGTTGCCAAAAATTGCTACAATAGGTCTTCCTTGTTTGGCTTATTATTGCTTAATTTTCACTACTTGGTATGTATTACTTCTAATTTCTCCTCAATTACATGTTTTTTTAATTCTTTATGCTTTTTTTAATTAGAAGTTGATATTTTTAATAAATATTTTAAATTTGAAAGGCATAGATTAGACATATAAATATATTTTATTAATTTGTACAAATTTGTGTCATTCTTCATTATGGTGCATGCCATAGTTCCAAAAGAGCTTCGTGGCAGGACGCACAATTTGCCGCTAAGAACTATGGTACACAATCATTGAAACCAATTCACGACTCAAAATCTTTATATAGGTATTAAAAATATCAACAAAACTTGCAAAGCTTGTGTATGTATATGAGTCATGCTATTCTATATGAAAATACATTTATGTAGATATATTTTAGAGAATAATGTATTTGAACATTAATTCAAAGAACGAAGCAAGCACAATAGGTTTACTCTTTGATGTCAATATTTGCTTCGTAAACATGTCAATGGACTGTAAACATAAGGTTGCATCTACCTTAGATTATAGGCTCAAAGTGCAATTAGTCATGTGCGCAAGAAAGTATGTGTGCATCTAATAAATGATTCATCTACTTGTAAGTAAACAAGTCATATATCCTATGCGACCGATGTCCTATAAGATAGAATTGAAGTAACTTATGATCAGAAAAGAATTTGCGATATACTTTAGTCTCATGAGATACATTAATTTACTTATATGATCTTACTAGTAAGTTTAAAACTAAATCCATGTCTCTCCCTTAATCTAAACATAGGAAGATAACTTTCGAACCATATGATATTCAAGATCAAAAGGATTCTTTAGATTAAATCTCATCATTACAAAATCGATATGAGCTATAGATTAGATATTTTACCCATATCCTATACTCATTAACAACTAAAGATAAACTTCAAGACACAAAAAAAAGAATGCAAAGGAAAGATGGTAATTTGTCTTAGGCGGTTTGGCCAAGACATGAAAAGTCTAATGATCAAATAATGGGCCATAGTGAGATTAAGCCAAGGGATTTATTTATTCCTTAGTGTGTTTGTTAGTAATCTGATTATCAATTAGAAATAAATTTAGCTTTTAATTTAATTAATGAGATTAATTAAACTAAGAACCAAGATGAGACTAGTTTTAATTATTAAGTAAATTAATAATTAGAGATAGTTTGAGTTTGAATTAAGATTAAGGTCCATATAAAAGCTTGATTTGACACTTTCCATAAACCCTTATTATCAATTATGGAATCAAAAGTTCCGACCATAATTAAAGGATGTTTTAGAATAAATAAGGTTGGAAGTCATTCCAACCTTATAAACGAAACATAGCAATTGCCTGGTATCAGGAAAAGAGAGAATTTTTCTCTAGCCCATTCTTGTTTTCTCACTTTATTCTCCCTATCCAAAGAAAAGACTTTTTAAGGAGATTCTTGCCTACACTTGTTTATGTAGATGAATTAGAAGTCACAACTTAAGTCTTGTGACTCTAAGATCATAAAAGAAGAATTTTGAAAGCATGCTTCCATGGTAAAACACATTTCCAATCTTCTACAAACAAATCATACATGTTATAAGAAGAAAAACATAACGAGCTTGAAATTATCAATCTTAGTTGTGTTTGTATTATCTCATCAAATTTTAAATTGTAATTTTGCATCTCAAGTCCGGCATAACCCAACAACACCACCTATGCCCACACACCTCAAAGCAACCCTCTTTTAAGAGGATTTGCAGCATGGCAAGTCCTAGTGAGGTTTCTTTATTTGCATCAAATTAATCCACATGCTCCACCACTTGTGCGGGCCCTAGTCAATTCCTTTAAGTTTCATTCTTGTAAACACACTTCCCAAGTAAGATACTTAATACGTTAGCTACAGCACTACACGATTACTGAACTAAAAGAAAATCATGTATTAACATGATTGGACCCAAAGGATGTGCACAAATACTTAATATCAACAATAAATATTGAGTTATCACCTTTGCATTTTCTAAATCCAAAGTATCCCATCACATGAATGAACTTATTAAACTAAGCTCGTGGACTCTACTTTAAACTATAAATTGCCTTTTGGAGTTTTGACACCATGCGTTTCTTCTCCTCCTAGTAGCAGCCTCTATAAGCAAAGGCTCATGTAGATTGCCATAAAGGCATTTTATTCTTCATGTCTAATTGATACATAAGCTAACAATACATGAATGGTTTCGTCAATTTGGTATATGAGGATAAAAACCCATCTACAAGCAATAATGTCAACAGGTGGATCGGCTCACACTAGTTTCCTAATGTTGCAATGAATAAAGTTTGCCATCTCCTCATCCATAGCTACTTTTCATGTAGGATGCAAAAATGCCTTATAATAAGATGGAGGAATAACTGTAGAGGAAAGTGAAATAGCACAGGAATGAAAAACAAAACTAAGATCATCAAAAGACATGTAATTAGTTAAGACCTTTGCAGGGGGCTATCAAGAAGACTGTACTGGAGTGTCCAGTCGCTCTGAAACTACAAAAGGAGGAGAGTACAAGGTGGAGAATGTGGCAAGGACTTTCAGCAATGACATCACGTGTATACTTTGAGTGTTTAAGGAGCTAGGAATGTATCCGACGCGGGTGTTAATGCCAAGCCTGATTACTCTAAGGTTACCAGAGGGCATATAACGCTAACGCAAAAAAGTTTAAAGAAGCTACAATGATGCTCGTGAAGGAATTTAAAGATACTTTGGGATGTTTGGAAGGCTTTAGCGAGCAAGAAGAGCATCTATAGGTCTATTTGGTGCGAAACAAGCAAGAAACAAGCTTTAGAGCAAGATCTGGATCAATCCAAGGTCAGGAACAAGCGACCTAAAGTAGCCTCAATTAATCCAATGGAGCAGCCAATCAATAACTAAATAGTTCTAGAGTTTTTAGAATTACGATCACATCAAATGCAATCGATCACACTAGCTACGACCAACAAGCCTAAAGTTGACAAATGTTCAATTTTGCAATCTAGATTATCAGATCAACATCCCAATCGATCCTAAGAAGGCTAGATCAATCTCATGAGGATCCAAATCAATCCAACACCCATTTAGAGCCCAAGTTAGCTAGGATTCTTGCCTTTTCATGCTTAGTTTAATTTTGGATGAATTTTATGCAATTTTTAGCATATTTTGGCACCCCTCACACAATATAAATGAACCCTCGACATTTATTTACATCTTTTTGCTCCTTTGATTATCAAAAAGACTATTTTCTTGAATTTGAGTGTTCTCAAATTCTCGTGAATTTTCCAAATCCCATTATTCCAAATGTTCTTAGATAATTCTTAATATATCAACTAACGTAGTGTGTTAGTTGTGGCTGTTGTTCGTCAAAATTCATCAATAGTCATTGCGTTTGGGTTGTTTCCTACACAATTCACACAAGCATAATTCTATTGGGTTTAAGCATATGCTAATTTGTATATTTACACTTCCACACACACGTCAGTTGGCACCAGAGCCAATTATACCGAATTTCAGTTCAATCACTAGTCGAGGTACCAATTCTATCTTGGTTCCTTTCGTACTTCTTCTAAACTCTACCTTCCTTATAATTCAAAAAAAATTTCTTTACTTGAAATTTCATGAATTTTCCAGCATTTTTCATTCCTTGTTTAGTTGTGATTAACAGTATTGAGAAAGTCAAAAAACATCATGTGAAAATAAAAAAAGAAAAGTCATAGAAAAATTTTTGAACAAAAGAAAAAAAGCCCAGAGTTGTGAACTTTAGGCAGAAACTTGCTAAAGGAAGTTCTTTGATTGATAGAGAATATTGAAAAACTAAAAAATTGAACTTGGGAGCAATCTGGGTAAGGTTAAATTGTGTTGGACAAAATTTTTAATGTAAAATTGATCACATCATCACCCTAAATCCATCATGTGCCTTGTTCAAGTACTGCCTGAGCGTCGCCTTGAGTCCTATCAATCACAATTGTCTCCATGTCAATAGCAATCCTGTGTTTTGTTCATGGTCATTCTAGTTTGCTTCCAAATCAATCGCTAGCCAGCCCTCTATTTTGGCCAGGATCAACCTAGAGTAGTTTACAAATCAATCACCAACCCTCTATTCTACCTAGGATTAATTGAATTGTGCCCAGATTGACTCAACACTTTGTTTTTCACTCCCGTATTGATCATTTGTGTCCAAACCAATCCCTAGCCCTTAATTTTTGTTCTTCACACACTTGCACACCAATTGAAGGATACATTACTTAAATTTCTAAGAGCTATCGGAATTTTACAAGGCGAACATAACATTTAAGCTAATAAGTGCATTAATTAAGCGGTTAATTATATGATACACAAGCAAGAAATAAAACAAGACTTGTTACAAAGGAAACCTACACACACATTTTCCTTTGCTCTCTATATTACACAATTTATAAGATGTTAGGAGTTGGCTGTTGGAAAAATGAAGCAGCTTACAAATACGTTGGCTAATATCAACCAACATTTGGATAACTTGGAGGCATCCTAGGCATCTACACGAGCGAGTCCTATACCTCAAGAGAAGTCGATACCTAGGAAGGGACATTTTATGCAACAGCCTCATAAGGAAAGGTATGTTAGTGATGAAAACTCTAATTATCCTAATGAGTTTGAGAAATTTGACAATCCTACAAGGCCAAATAAGCATTAGAATGATGAAGAGGATGAGGTTCCTGAAGGAATGAAGCTCACCATAACCACATTCTAAGGGGAAGTCAAATCCTAATGCTTACTTGGAGTGGGAGAGACCGGTAGAGCTTGTCCCTAACTACTACCAACCAGTGTTGTAAAAGGCGTGCAGTGCCAGAAAATGACTTGTGCTTCAATCTGGCGCGCTTGAGGCAGGACCACGCACTAGCGCGCCTCTACGCCAGACATAAACGTGTATTATAATACACGCTTTATTTAAAAAAAAAAGTTTTCTTTGAACAATTCATATCCGCTGTCGAACATTAGCCCGAACATCTCTACTATTGCGTCTGGTTTTGCTGCATCTGATTTCGTCGGTTGTGTTCCGCGACCTCAAGCTCTGTTTCGCCGCGTCTAGCCTTGTTCCACAGCCGCGTCGAGCTTTGGGCTGCGTCTGGATTTCGTCATTGTTGGTTTACTGGCTTTGTTCCACCGTGTCTGGCTCTGTTCTGTTCCGCCGCCGCGTCTCGCTCCGTTCTGTTTCGCTCCGTTCTATTCCGCCGCCGCGTCTCGCTCCGTTCTGTTTCGCTCCGTTCTGTTCCGCCGTCGCGTCTCGCTCCGTTCTGTTCCGCCGCCGCGTCTCACTCCGTTCTGTTCCGTCGCCTCGTCTCGCTCCCTTCCAGCGCTGTGTTTGGCTTGGGGTTTATCAGTTATTCCTCACTTCCACTTGGCAGCTGATTACTAGGTTTGCAATTTAAAAATTGTCTGGCTGCATAGTATAAATGAATTTGTTTTGAAGATGACATGATATTTAAGTTCAGTTTAGTTAATGGTTTTTAAATTTTGAAAATTGGCTCTGTCCCGTTTCTATATTTAGAGGAACATCTAACCATGATATCTGTCCCGTTTCTATATTTTGTTCTTTGTTAAGTAATGGCATGTTTTATGTCTCTTTTGATTCAACCTGCAAAAAAGTCGACTTCAAATAGTTCTGATGTTTCAAGTGCTCGGAAGGATCCTGCCTGGAACTATGCACTTTTAATTGATCCAAAAAATACAAATGACGTGAAATGTGTTTTTTGTGATAAAATTTCCAAAGGAGGGATAACAAGACACAAGCAATACCTAGTTGGAGGATTTAGAAATACAAAGGTGTGTCTCAAATGTCCAGAACACGTAAAAGAGGAAATAAGAAAGTTCATGGAACAAAAGAAGGACTTCAAGAATTTGATGGATGCCATTCC
This sequence comes from Avicennia marina, assembly GCA_019155195.1. NCBI lineage: Eukaryota > Viridiplantae > Streptophyta > Magnoliopsida > Lamiales > Acanthaceae > Avicennia > Avicennia marina. Next base: position 7,743,644 of record CM032762.1, on the reverse strand, counting down.
TCATTTTGATACGGTGGCTGAAGAGCAAGAGCAACAAGATGAGCAAAATGTGGCTTTAAATTATGGAAAGGGAAAGCGCATTCTATTGAGTTCTTCTATTTCTTTGTCAAAATTCCACACAAAGAAACCAAAACAGATGGGTCCTATAGATATGTTCTTTCAACAAGAGCCTGACGAGATTATGAAGGCAGGGAAGGGAAAAAACATTAAATTTGACGAGGCAATGAAGATTAAGAGGGAAGATGCAGTACAAAAATTTGCTCGTTGGATGTATGATGTTGGCATTCCTTTCAATGCCGTTAATTATGATAGCTTTATGCCACTGGTGGAAGCATTTGGACAATATGGACCTAGCATGAAACCACCCTTTTATCATGAAGTGCGAGTCACTTTCTTACAAAAGGAATTGGAACACACTAATGTAATTTTGAAGAGTCACGAAGAGAGTCAAGCAAAGTATGGATGTTCATTGATGATAGATGGATAGACTGACAAGAAGAACAAGACATTAATAAACTTTTTAGTGAATTGTCCAAGAGGGAGCCGATTTATTGAGTCTATAAATGCCTCGGCATATGCATATACTGGAGACAAAATGTATGAGTTGATTTCATGATTTGTTGACCGTGTTGGAGAGAAAGATGTTATTCAAGTAATAACAGATAGTGCTAGTGACAATGTTGCAGCAGGTAAAACCGTAAAAGTATTTTAATAATTATTTGTTTAAAAGTGTTATTAATAATGTGCTTACTTTTTATTTTTTAAATGATTAGGAGCTCTTTTGGAAGCCAAATATAAACATTTATATTGGTCTCCATGCGCTGCACATTGCATTGATTTGATATTTGAGGATATATTCAAAATCCCAAATGTGAAAAAGACACACGAGAGAGCGGTCATGGTAAATGGCTACATTTACAATAAGCCATCTTTGTTGAACATGATGAGACGATTCACTAAAGGAATAGATATGGTTCGACTTACGAAGACACGATTTGCCACCGCCTTTCTTACTTTGAAAAGATTTCAAGTTCAAAAGGCTAATTTACAAAAGATGTTCACTTCAGAGGCATGGGCCATGAGTAAGTATGCAAAAGAAGCGCAAGGTAAGACAGTAGCTAGTGTGATGATGATGCCTTCTTTCTGGAATACTATTGCTTATGCAATGAAGATAGCTGGGCCTTTAGTGAAAGTTTTGAGGTTGGTGGATGGTGAGAATAAACCACCAATGGGTTACATATATGAGGCCATGGATAGGGCTAAAGAAGCAATTATGGCCTCTTTTGCCAACAATGAAGAGAAGTACAAGAATGTTTTTGAGATAATTGATAGAAGATGGTCAATTCAGCTCCACCGACCTTTACATGCAGCTGGACATTTTTTAAATCTTGAATTTTTCTATGCTAATCCTAATATGGAGAAGGATGTGGAAGTTATATTGTATGATTGCATAGAAAGGCTGATGCCCAATTCTCACTTGCAAGATAAGATTATTGACGAGATTCCAATGTATAAAAAGGCAGAAGGATTGTTTGGAATGAATATAGCCATCAGACAGAGAAGTGCAAGAGCACCAGGTAATGAATAATTTTTAAAATGAATGATTTTATTATTCAACCATAGTATATTACTTATTTTTTAGTTTAATAGTTGTCTTTTTTTATTTACTAGCCGAGTGGTGGTCTTCTTTTGGATCTTCGACACCAAATTTACAGAGTTTTGCAATGAAAATACTCAGCCTTACTTGTAGTGCATCCGGCTGCGAGAGAAACTGGAGTGTATTTGAGCAAGTATACTTTATTTCATATGTATTACAAATTATTAATTATAACGTGATAAAGTTTCGTTTAAAGTTCGATGACTAATTATTCTATTAATTCATGCAGCTTCACACTAAGAAAAGAAACAGATTACATCAAGCCCGTTTGAATAACTTAGTATACATCAAATATAATAGGGCTTTGAGACGCCGATATGATGCACGGGCTACCATTGATCCAATTTCATTGGAGAATATAGATGATAGCAATGAGTGGATGTTAGGGAAAGTTAACGGAGCAAGTGATGAGGAGGATGCTCTTGTACATGATGGTCATGACTTGACTTGGAGTGATGTAGCTCGAGCTTCAGGAATTGAAGAAGAAGCATATAATTTTCGAGCTGAGGCAACAAAGGGTGGAGCATCAAGTTCTAAGACAATCAAGAAGTCTCTTCCATCTAAGTCAGATGCACCTCATCAATTGCTTCAATTGATTGATGAAGAGGAAGAAGAAAAAGAACTTAATATTAATGATATTGAAGAAGAGGTTGAGTACAAGTCAGATGAATTTGAAGAAGATGAAGAGCATGGAGAAGAAGACTTGGGTTTTAATGATTCTGATTATTAAGAATAAGATATTATTTTGCTTTATATTTATGGATTATGAATTATGGATTGGACTATGGTTGTAGTTTATAAGCTTTTTGACATTTGCCTCACTTAACATTTGATATTTGCAATAGAAGTTTTTGCATATAGAACTTAATTATATTATATTTTATGAAATTTATTAATAGTATAAATTATTTTATTATTGTTATAATATTGCGTCATATTTCAATATGGCTCACGCCGCGCAATGCGCCGTGCGCCATGGCTCGAGTATGCCTTAGCGCCATAATGCGCCATACGCCATTAACAACACTGCTACCAACACTCTCAAGTACAAGAGGTAACACTAACTGAGGTAGAATTTACCAATTATGCAATTGTTTAGAGAGACCAAATTTAAATTAGTCGAAGGAAAGCAAGTCCTGGGACATGAAGTGTTTTAAAGGAATTGATGTGAAAGAAATTTATATAGAGGCACAACCATAAAGACTTGCACTGTAGATTATAGACCTTAACACAGGAGAATTAGAGTGTTGATGACTACTCTAAGAACATGGAAATGGCCTTAATGAGAGCTAATGTAGTGAACGATACAAAGGCTACTATAACTAAGTTCGTGGGAGGATTAAACAAGGACATTGTTGATGTACTTAAGTTGCAACATTACATGGACATGGAGGACATAGCAAAGCAAATCGTCAAGGTTAAGAAGTAGCTCAAGAAGAGAAGCAAACAGCAACAGCTGCTAAGTACACCACATTCCCTAAGTGGGAAGAGAAGCAACTGGGCACCCCTACTAGATCCAACCAATCGAAGGTGACCCTAAAACCTGAAACATCTAAGGTACCCATTACTAACTGTAGTACTAATGCTACACATACATGTGCTTTAAATGCTAAGGAATGAGACATATTGCTACCCAATACCCAAATAGGACTATACTTTTAACAAGTAAAGGAGAGATGGTGACAAACAAAGAGAATAGCAGCAAGGATGAGATGCTGCGTTAAGAGGAAGCATCATCTGATAATGAGGGAGTCGGTACAAGAACTAGAAAGGTGAGTTTAGTGGTGATGCGAACATTGAATGCGCCAGCCAAGGAAGAAGGATTTGAAGAGCAATGTGACATCTTTCGCATAAGGTGTAGAATCAAAGGTAATACCTATAATTTAATCATAAATGGTTAGAATTTGTAATAATGTCACTAGTATCATGTTAGTGAAAAAACTTGCAGTACAACTTAGGGATCATACACAACTACAAAAATTGCTATGGTTAAATAATAATGGCAAGGTAAAGGTAACAAAACCAAGTCCTAATAGTATGTGAGATTAGTAAGTATAAGGATGAAGTGTAGTGCGATGTACTTATGCAAGCTAGTTGCATATTGCTAGGAAAGCCTTAGCAATAAGATAAGAACGTTACATTCAATGGCTAGACGAATAGATACATTTTTTATCACAATAATCAAAAGATCACTTTAATGCCACTCACTCCAAAGGAAGTCCACAAGGATTAAAGGCACTTGCTACAGCGATACGAATTAAAGTTAGAGAACAAAAAAAGAAAAGGAGAGTAAGAGAAAGAGTGGGTGGTGAGAGGTGAGGAAAAAAGATAGAAAAGAAAAGAATATGAGAGAAAAAAATGTACGTAAGTATAAGAGATGTGGAAGTAGCTACAGAAAGTAAGAGAGACATTGCATTACTCATGTATAAAGAAATTCACTTCTTATCTAAAGAAGTCACATCTCCACTCCTTGAGATTGTTGTTTCTATTTTGTAAGATTTTCAAGATGCATTGCTGAAAAATTACCAAGTAGGTTGCCACCAATTTGAAGAATTGAACACTAAATTAATTTTATGCCAGGTGCAACCATTCCCAACCACTCGGCATGTTAGACAAATTCGGAAGAAACTAAAGAATTCCAAAGGCATGTAGAGGAGCTAATTAGCAATGAATGGGCTTGAGAAAGCATGAATCCTTGTGCTTCCCAGTGTTACTCATGCCTAAAAAAAGTGGATCATGAAAGATGAGCATGAATTATAGAGTAGTAAATGCCATTACGTTAAGTATTGTCATCTTATTCCTAGACTTGATGATATGTTGGATAAATTACAAGGTACCACAGTGTTTTCACAAGTAGATCTTAAGAGCGGCTATTACCAAATTTGTACGAAAGAAGTGGATGAATGGAAATGGCGTTTAAAACTAAATTTAGCTTGTATGAGTGGTTAGTTATACCATTAAATTAACAAATGCACCTAGTACCTTCATGAGACTTATGGACCATGTTTTACAAGCTTTAATAGGTAAATTTTTAGTAGTATATTTTGATAACATATTAGTTTACAATAAATCTATTGACGAGCATGCTATACACCTTAGATAAGTGTTTAAGGCCCTAAGTAAAGAGCAATTGTATACTAATCCAAAGAAGCAAACTTTTTCTATGGACCATTATGTGTTTCTTAGCTTCGTTGTATGTGCGCAAGGTGTTCCAGTTGACAATGCCATACGAGAAAGCATTAACCTTAGTTGTTATAGACTTACGAGTTTTCACAGAAGGTTTGTGCGAGATTTCAGTACCATTGCAGCACCTCTAACCACAATCATTAAGAAAAATGAGAAGTTTCATTGAAGAGGAGCGCAGCAACAAGTATTTAACAAATTAAAGAATAAGCTTACCAATGCTCCTGTCTTATTTTACCTGACTCTAACAAAACTTTTTAGCTTAAATGTAATGCGTCTGGTGTAGGTATTGGAGCTATACAAATGCAAGAGAAGAAACTTATTACATATTTCAGTGAAATTAAATAGGGCCAATCTAAACATTTCTACCTACAATACAGAGATATATGCATTTGTGAGAGCTTTGGATACATAGTAGTATTACTTAAGGTCCAAAAAGTTCATTGTTCACATCAACCATGAGTCTTTGAAGCACCTCAAAAATTAAGGTAAGTTGAGCTGAAGACACATCAATTAGGTATCCTTTATTAACACTTTTCCTTATGTCATTAAATATAAGAAAAGTGTAGAGAATGTAGTTGCCGATGCATTGTCTATGCAACATACATCGCTTACTACATCAAATGCTATGTTATTAGGATTTGAGCATTTTAAGAGATTGTGTGAAAAAGATGGTAATTTTAGTCATGCATATGAGCTCACTAAGAATGAAACACATGATAAGTATTTCCAAGATAACAGATATTTATTTCACTTAGATAAATTATGCATTCCTCAATGTTCGTTGCAAGAATTACATTTTAAAAAGGCATGTAATAAGGGCTAATAGAACATTATGGTGTCATCAAAACAATATCTATTTTGCAAGAACATTTTTATTAGCCAAATTTGCAAAGAGATGTGGAGAGGATCATCATAAGGTGTATCAAATGCAAGGAAGCCAAGTCGAGGGTGCAATCGCATTGTTTATACTCACCACTACCCATTCCCGACATGCTATGGACAAGCATCTCAACGGACTTCGTGTTGGGATCACCGTGAACTTACGGGCGAGAACAGTAACTTCAAGGTTGTAGATAGATTTTCAAAGATGGTACATTTCATTACATGCGATAAAACTAATAATGCTACACACATAGCAAATTTGTTCATTAAAGAGGTGGTTAGAAAGCATGGAATGCCTAAGACAATTATGTCAAATAGGGATATCAAGTTTCTAAGTAATTTTTGGATGACTTAATGGTGTAAGCTATAAACTAAGTTAATATTTTCCACTACAAGTCATCCACAGATGGATTGGCAAATTGAAGCAATGAATGGGACTTTAATTACCTAGTTGCGAGCATTGATTAGGAAGAATATTAAAACATAAGAAAAGTGTGCATGTTCCATTTGCATATGATACAAACATACACTCAGCCACAAACATGTCACCATTTAAAGTAGATTATTCGCTGACTATCTTGGATTTACTACCATTAACCTATAATGAGCAAGTGAGCACAAATAGATAGCAAAAGGCAAAGTTTGTGAAGCAATTGCGTGAGCAGGTGCGCGAAAACATTGAAAGAGAAAATGAGCAATATGAACAGCAAGCTAATAAAAGGAGTTAAGAATGTCAACTTCAAACATGGGGACTAGGTCTGGGTTCACATGCATAAATAGGGTTTCCTGAACGAAGGAAATCAAAGTTAATGACAAGAGGAGATGGATCATTACAAATAGTGGAGTGAATTAATAACAATGCCTACAAGTTGCAATCACCAGGTGAGTTCAAAATTAGTGCTACCTTCAATACGTTTAATTCAAGTCATTGTAATGCAAGTGATAAAAAAGAATTAGAATTGAGGGTAATTCCTTCTCAAAATAAGGGGGATAGCATAGGCATCAAAGCCAAGACGAATTACCCGAGAGTTACTAGAGGTCTTATGACGCAATCTAAGGTTAAAAAGCTTAAAGAAGCCTTGATAATGTTCATGAAGGAGTTCAAAGATGCTTTAGGATGTCTAGAAGACTTCCAGGAGTAAGAAAAGCGTCTGTGGATCCATTTGGTGCAAAACAAGCAAGAAACAAGCTTTGTAATGGGACTTGGATCGATCTCCAATCGATCTAGTGGAATAGCCAATTGACAACCAATCGACTCTGGAGTTTCTAGATTACGATTGTGCCAAGCGCAATCTATCACATCAACTGCGTTCGCCACACCTGAAGTTGAGCGATGTTTTGTTTTTACAATCCAAATTACCAGATCAACATCCATATCAATCTAAAGAAGGCTAGATTGATTTCTTAGGGCTCTAGATCAATATAAAACCCACTTGTAGCCTAAGTTAGCTAGGATTCTTGCCTTTTCTTGCTTAATTTATTTGTGGATGATTTTTACACGATTTTTAGCATATTTTAATAGCCTCGCGCCCCTTAAACATTGATTTACAGCTTCTTACACCTTTGATTATTAAATAAATTATTTTCTTTTCCTTAAATTTTAAGTATTTTCAAATTCTTGTGAATTTTTTAAATCACATAATTCTAAGTGCTCTTAGGTAATTCATGATGAATCAATTAACATGACGTGTTAGTTGTGGCCATCATTTTTCGAAATTCATCAATAGTCGTGTTTGAGTTATTTCCTACACAGTTCACACAAGCAGATTTTCATTTGATTTAGGCATCAGCTAATTCATATTATCTTGTACTTCTTTTGAATATTTACATCTCAACCCACTACTCTGATGTAAACATCTTCTTCAAATTTGTCTTTAGACTTTACCCATAACCATAACCTAATAACATGAGCAAAAGGAACTAAAGCCTACGACTATAAGCCCAGATCACACTAAAATCAAAGTCCATATTACAGTTCAAACTAGCCCAAACAAGGGCTAAAAAATAGGAAACAGAAACCGTAAGCTCAACTAAGCCTAAGCCAGATTCCCTTTCTTGCTCTATCAGCTGCACACGGCAGTTATGCCAAAGGAACACAGTGAAGGACAACACCATTGAATGTCAGAGAGAGGAGTGATCAAGCACACGGCACTCACAACAATGGGAAGTAATCAATGAAAAATTATGCACAGCAACTGGATTTTGAAATTTAGAGGCAACGTTGAACAGCACAATGTGTTAGCTAAGGTTAAACACACTTTTCGACCACACATGACAGCACAAAGCCGATGACACAGGGCAAGAAGGTTTGTAGCTCACAATTAAGCTGGAGAGCTTGGCTAAAGGCAAATCATGATCAACAGTGGAGGAACAATGGAATGTTGGGGCTTCTAAGCTTGTGGTGACAAGGCACAGAGCTTAGTGATGAGATAATGCCACTCGCAGTGGCGTCAATGCAGCTAGACAGCTCTGCAAGCTAAGGTTTTCTTAGATAAGGGCTTGTTTGGGAAGCATATTAGAGTTTTCAAGTTTTGGAAAACAAACGATTTTTTTTATTATTATTTTAGGGAGATGAAAACACAAAGAAGCAAGATTGTACCTACTTTGATACCATGTTGAGAGGAATTAGAAGAATTAATATACATTTTATTCGTGAACATCCCACCTCAATTTATAATGTGAAGTTGAATTATAATTGCATAGTCACCTAAAACATAGGTACAAATTTTATATAATATGCTTTCTATACAAAAAGAAACAAATCATAACAATCTCATATATTAGAAAACACAATATATTTAAAACATAAACTAAATAACAATATATATAAAATATCAAATATAATATTTTTTCCTTCAACAAGACAATAAGTCTAAAAGAAAGTTACTAAACAATTATGGAATCATGTGAATTGACAAATTGATAGTAAACTAATTAGAAAACATGTTTGAGTGTAATATTTCACGTAACAATTACCGTACCCAACTCATAGACGAGAGAGTCAATACCACTAGCTAAACGCACTAAAGAAAATGATTGAGAATATGCAAAGGAACAAAAAAGGATTGCCACTTGTGATATGAACTGTCTCTCCAAGTCTAATAACAAAGATACATCATGAGACATATAAGAAACACCTGAATTGGAATAAACGGCACTGGTATAATCATTAGCAGAACCTAAATACAAGTCTCATTATTATTTGAGACAGATGTCATTGTAGAGTTTAACCAAGGAAATTCAAACAAATACATGACCTTAACCAATAATCACCAAGTAATGAAATTCAGCTTTAGCAATTAGTCCAAAAACTAACCCAAAAAGAAATTCAAATCTAAGGAGACAACATTTCAACTTAGATGAGAATTTATCCCAATCATACGAAGCCCAACATAATTTATTTAGCCTTAAAGAAGGTGGAGCCCAAGTTTCAACTTGGAAGAGATGTAACTAAGCATAGCCCAATAGATAAGACTTTGGTATTGTTAACAACCAAAAATAAAACAAGGAACTGGACACTACAGCTAAAGTGGCACAATAGAGATGCAATGTAGGTTATAGGTCAGTACTTCTTTGTGTTTGACGCTTGTCAACACAACCGGACAAGGCACTAGCACATGTCCATAAACAGGATAGCACTGAGGAAAACCCTTAGCAATGTTGTGTTCTATTCTTAGGACAACACCAATATCAAAGTTCTTTGGGTAATGGTAATATGGGCCTTAGGTTGTGCAGTGGATGGCATTAACTAGAGTTCTTCCTCTCTCTCGCTCTCTCTCTCTCTCTCCATTTTTCCTCTGTTTCCCCTTTTTTAACTAGAGAAATAGCGAAGGGGCACAAACTAAAGATATTTCGTGAATTCAAACAATTACAAAAGAGGACTAGTGTGAGGCTAGTGCCAGTGATGGGTGATGATTTTCTAAGCTGGCGAGAGCTAATAGAGCGGTTGAGTGGCAATAAGTTTTAAGAGTTAGGGCGTTGTGGTTTTGTTAATAAAAGCATGTTTAGCTTAAGATTTTATTTTTTTGAAAGAGTGTGTGCCAAAGATAGGACTAATCCTGCTCTTATACCAGATTAACGAGGAAAATGTTTTCTTATTATAATTCAATTGAAGTATTAACCATATTATCTAAAGTAAAACACGAATAATATAAGATAACAAATCAAAAGATATAGAAATATAAAAGAATTAGAAAAAATCTATCCTAAATCATGGAAGGGATTATATTCTATCCTAAAATACGGAAATAATATATCTAACAAATATAGAATATGTATGAAAAATATTGGAATAAGTCCAAAGCAACATAGAAACTACTTTAATACCATGATGGGAGGAAAAGTCTACATTTTCATTACTTGATCCATAGTTGTTTATAGCATACACATGGTGGATGGCACACCAATGCACTAGTCCAATGCCATTCTTCCACTATGGCACTGGGTTTCTTTAAAGCATGCTTTTTGGGTGCCTTTGTCTAGGATCAAGGCACACACTTTGCAATTCTTGTGCTACAATTTACTTTTCTAAGGAAACAAAAGACATAAAATCATCCCTTTAACTTCAATTATACCCAAAATTCTTTAAGGTTTTATTTTTCTCCTTTTTCCTTCTAGTGAGTTTTCTTATTTCTCATAATTTTTTCTCTATTTATTGAATGTATCCATGATGTTAGGCTTCTATAAATACCAATAAAATTGACACATTATATGCATGTGCAAAATTATATATATAAATTATAAATTATTATATGTTACATTACAAAAATAACATTACTTAAATTTAAAATTATAAATAATATTTGAAATAGGAAATAAAGATCAAAAGAAATTGAAAAGTGAAAAGATTTAAGAGAAAACATAAATATAAAATATATTAAAAAATAGAAAAATTGAAGATAGAAAAAAAAAATTAATTAAAGATACGTGCATGAATTCACATCATGTAACCAAAATAGGCCCAAACACTTAATAATACAGTATAAATATATACATAAATAAAATTAAGTGAAAAGTGTGCCGTTGTAAGATACGCTAGCTCATTGTGTGACTTGTTAAAACGTAAACCAATGTGGCATTGGTAAGAGGATTTTGGCATTGAAAATGAGAATGAATCTCATAATTATTGTTTATGGGAGTTGATATTTGAGATTCATATCTAAAAATTTGAGATTCACCAAATCTCAAGTAAACTTGAGGGTTTCAAACAAAACCCAAGCTTGATTCCTAATTTCTTATACCTTGATTAAAACATTAATGTACCATCAATTTAATAAATATGTAATACACACACAAACACACTATATATATACACACACACACATATATATAATTAAATATGATGCTTATTTTTTACTTATCCAAACGCAAAATTAATAAATTAACCTTATTTTTTTAAAAAAAATTCTTTTTCTTAATGCATTATGTTCCTTTTTCTTTCCTTTTTTCTTTCACCACCCTTTTCATTCAAACTATCTACACTATTATATTACGCTCGAGGGCTTTAGACTAACAAATTTACTTTTGCTCCTTTTTCAATTAATGTACATTTATTTTTCATTGATATTTTCTTTATTTTTCAACTCATTTTTATATTTATTTTTATTTTCTAAAATTAATTAATTTGAATAATTTTATTTTTATTATTTAAAATATTAAAATTTCATAATATATTATAATTCATAAAAATATAAAATTTATAAATAATTTACACATGCAATGTGTATTTTCAATTATTAATTTTTTTAACTTAGTTAATATTAAAATTAAAAATTTCTCATATCATATTCTGAAATAGCCAACCAACCAAACATTAATTATAGTAATAATTCAAATTCTATGTTTTGAGCCAAATAGATGTATTTAATTAAATGATTCCATTCCAAACTTGATGTGAATTTTGAATCTAATTCCAAGATGCAAACTAAATGCCACCCAAGTTAGAAGATCTTTCCCTCAAACAATTCAATTCTGAGAACAACACACAAGCAAAAATTGGCACATAGATATTGAGGACCTCACATTAACATTATCTCCATCGCATGGGTGGAGGAAATCAAAGTGGTGGTTGGTTGTTGAAAATTTTAAATGCTAACAAGGGCTAAGTAGGGAATATACCTCGAGATCACGAGGCCTTCAAGGACATTAAGCTCTCCATCAATCACTTCTTGTTTAAGATGCCACGAGATGGTAAAGCTTACCAAAAGTAAATTCTACAGGGCAAAAAATTTTGTGAAAAAAGAGCTTCCAGATAACTAAGGCACCTACACATTTTTCTTTGAAAGAATTGTGCAAAAAATAGCATCTTTGGATTATAGAGTATTGGCTACTGATTACATAGGATTTGGTCTATTCAAAGATCTACGTACCTAGATTCCAAGTAAGGTGATGTCATAAAGCATTATGGAAAAGTGCAAGGAAATTTGGATTTCATATGTTGCCAAGGTTTTTATATAGGACTACTTCAAGAGTGTCATTTTAGTTGCCCTCATGTGCAAGACTGCAGAAAATACAGTTCGTATATAGTAACTCAAATTCTAGCTGAAAAATTACTTAAAATAGAAACTGGATTCCACAAATAAGATTTGGCTGTGTCAGCATTCACACGTGTTAACCAATGCTCTACTGAAAGACTGAAAGCTAGATTAGAAACTTTAAGAAATAAATCAGCCATTGCAAAGGAGAGTTAACTGTAGGAAATTCACCTTACATTGCTATAGTTAAGGACAAAAAAATGCTGAATACATAATATGTGCTGGGAAGCATTTTCTGAAATTTTTTGTTTTTTATGACTTGGTATTAGGAATCTTTTGAATTTGGCTTGCAATCAGCCAATTATCTTGCTTTCTATAATGTTTCAGCTGCATATGGTGAGTAAATATAAACTTTAAACAATGAAGTTTTCTTCTTTTAGTCACTGTCAAATATTTTTCTTTGTTGTCATATATAATTTTGTTATGTTATTATTATTATTATTATTATTTGCCAAAAAACAAAAAGCTTAAATCAGTCCATAATGCTATGCTTGTGTTCCATATAACAACAAAATGTAACAAAGATTAATATACTTCTGGATCTTATTTCAGTGAAAAAAAAAAAGGCAAAGCAAAAACAAAACGTTTGAAACATAACGCGCAAATTTAGACCATCTGAGACAAGAAATATTTCTCTTTTCTTCAATACTTCCTCGGTAAAAGGTAGAAGCTAGACGTTGTGTAAACCTTCTACCAGGAGCAAAGATACATAATTGCTGAAGATATTTGTACTCAGTAGAGAATAAACAGAATACAGATCCAATTATGTGCCTTAGAAAACCATACCTACAATGTTTGGCATGAGGTACGTCATTTTGTAATAGATTTTGCCCAACATTTAACATGTGACTGACTACAAGAAGAAGAATGTGAGATTACACTTACACAATAAGGAACTTAATTCTTAAACAATAAGCACCATAATATTCTTGTTACCTAATGAAAAGTCCTCAGGTGTCCTTTGAAGGTCTTTGACTGTAGGTATGTGCTCAATTGGAATCACCAAGTAATGCCTAATTTCCAAAAACAGATTTGCGTAAGAAATTAGTAGGTGATTTTTAATGAAAAATGCAATGTTTCACAAGATAAACAATGCTAACCCACCTAGAAACTTCATATTTCATATGCTACCATAGGAAAAAAATGCAGATTTTTCTTTTCAAATGATAACAATTACTTTTTTCAAGTAGAAAATACAGATGATAATTCTGGAGAATGCACTATACCCGCAACCTTATCATCTCATGATGCTAAAACATAAACTGAGCTGTGTTGCTTGAATATATCTCCAAACTAAGCCTATGGAGCTTACACACTTGGATAGTTATCTCAGTTCTACCAATGACAAGAATTACACAACCTTTCAAGTCACTGCTCTACACTCAACTTCTATATTGCTCACCTCATTAAGTTTCATTTAATTCTAAAGATTTTAATTATATACGTAGAACCACTTATCTTTAAAACCATTTTGACAATACAAAAGGAAAGCCCATAACATATATGACGCCACAGATATTGAAACTATAGGAAGTGATTATCCTAAATCTTCAAATATAGTAATTTCTAGTTCAGTCATCTCAATGTACAAATAAATCAAAGTAATAACTTATGCATCAAAAAAACAAAAGAATGTTGGATTTTCGATGGATAGGTGCAGGTAAGCATTGCATTAACTTCTGTTGTATATACCATGAAAAGAACTTCTAAAAGGAAGTGGTTAACTATTTACAAAGATACAATATAGGAAGATATGAAACTTAATACAAAACAGACATTGATGCCCCTTAATCCAGTATTTCTATCCAAAATATTCAGAAAAACACCAATTAGTCCTATCATTAGTTGTCACAGTAGCATCATTGATTGGAGGAAGCATAAGACTAAAAAAAATGTCAAGTATGTCTGCGTGTAAGTTCTTTTTTCAATACAATTTCTATAATTAGTATGTTCACAGCAAGGTAAAATATATTCTGCAAGAAAAATATTTCTGTATACCACTAAAAGGCACACCTTCTATTTTATGGTCATCATGATTTTATTGATTCTAAAGTTTTCATGGATCCCCCCACTCCCAGGCCTTACATAATGACTAGTCAATAAGAGAAGCTCAAAACAAAGGAGTTCTGAGCACTCAAACTGTTTGAAGCAAATGGGACCATGTCATGCCCTACTTCGAATTTAGGAACCATGCATTAACAATAAACCTTCCTTGCTGCTACTAGCAAAATGCCAGTATCACAAAATAATTTTGTGGAGAAAAACGTAAAAGAAAACAAGCACCATTTCACTATAGCCAACAGATCTGGCTGACAGTGACCGGCATGCATTAACTACGAGAGGAAACTCAAATAAGCATGTAGTACAGGTTGTGGGTTAGGTTAAGTAAATAAACCAGCAAATGCCCAAGTTTCAGCCCTAAATAAAGGCAATTATTCAGCAGAGAGTAGTATGCTTAACATTATACTCTTTACTGGTGAAAAGCTTATTAAAACAGTACATATAGCAAGGAAAAAAAATTGAAGATGATATTAGCTGTTCATCGATGTCAACTATGAGTCAAAGATAACATCAAGTGAAGAGTGATACAGATACAGGCAGCCCCACCTCTTATTTTCTTTCTCCTGAAGGAACTTTTATAGAACAACTATGATGTACAGAATACATAAAGGCACATTCTTTGATATATGATGAAGTGCAGATCTCATACAAATGACAGACTGAAATCTATGCAGTGGGATAACTTATTCCAGGTTTTTTACAGCATAATTAGTTCATTCTTGCCATCGAACCTTCTCTAACCATGCTAATGAAATCATTACCTCGAAGTACAGGCACCCACGACAAATAAAATCATGGACATGAAAAAACATGGTAAAGTTCTTTTGCTGATAAAATCAAAAAAAAGGAAAAAAAGAAGCAATTTAATGCAAAGTCCAATGCTTTACTCAACAGAACTACAAATGTGAACTTGGCTCAGCAAGAGATCAAATTTCGCTCATTATTCCTTTCAATTGATATGATGTTAATCTCCAACCACATCTTAAAGAAATAGAATTGATTTCAATTAGGATGGAGAGTAAGTAACCAATGGAATTTCAGTAGCATAAATAAGAATTTCATTCTTAAAAAATATCCTCAGCATAGAATATGCTTCCCTAGAGCATTCTCTACTTCAAAAAATCTTTGCCATTTTAACTTTGATAAGAATTTATGTCCCTTGTTACAGGAGGCTTGCATCAAAATAAATTTCCATATACAACCACAAAGATGTTAAGACTTAGACTCATGAAGCATTTCGGGAAGCTTGGGGCCCAACTAAATTTAATTAAACTCTACAAGACCTCCAGCAGGTTTACTTAAATCCATTCCACAATATTCACTCTAACAGAAAAATCCATATCAGCATGAAATCACAATAAAGGCCTCTCATTTCCCTGGCACAGTTAATGGGCCTGAAAATTCTTGTCATTCTGAAGGAAAGCCTAAAAAGGTTGAGCAGCAATGCAATTTCAGAAGGTTGCACAAGCTTGGAGATCTCAACAAGAAAATTCCTTCAAAACCCAACGAACAAACGGGCCCAAGTAAAAAACTAACTTCAGAGGAGCTGACTCTGATACAGCATCTGAGCTGGCTTAACTGACTTGATTTTGTTATTCA
The DNA here is from genome assembly GCA_019155195.1 of Avicennia marina. NCBI lineage: Eukaryota > Viridiplantae > Streptophyta > Magnoliopsida > Lamiales > Acanthaceae > Avicennia > Avicennia marina. The sequence continues at coordinate 7,727,726 of CM032762.1, read as the reverse complement.
CCAAACTCCTTCGTACAGTCGAATGATGCTTGAACAGATTTTCGATATTAGTACTAAAACAATTGAATCATTCAAGGGCATTACCAGTTTTAACCTAGCATCATAATCAACCAGAAACTAACAAAAAAGGGTAAAAACAGATCCCATTTGATCCAATATAAACACAAGGAATGTGCTACCAGCATCTCGGTATAATCATTCCACAGTTAAGCAATTTTCAAGCAACTACTTACGAAAAAATGGCCTGACATTGTTCGAAACGAGAAAATGGTAAAAACGAAGTCAAGGTAAAGAATTGGGAAAACCTGAATGCAGAAGGTTTGATATCTGGAAAAGCAACAACTTTATCGTCCTGCGGCAAAAAGGTATGACTAGATCTTACGAATATTTGCGTTAATTCAAGAACATCAATATATAAGTATAATTATAAATAAAATAATACATAAGAATATTAAATATATACATATACGATATAATAAAGAACATAAAGGAACCAGAACGAGACCTGGTGAATGAGGGTGGCGGAGGTGGGAGACCGGGCGATTTGGCAGAAGACACAAGACGATGACAGGGCGGCCGCCATTGCCACTCACCACGACGGGTTCAATCGTCCCATTTCTCCATTTCTCCTAGAAGATGGTGGTTACAAATTGATATATATATATATATATTGAGATACGCACACACACTCATTCACACAATATTATGTTTATAAATTTATTTATAAATTATAAACTTTTTATATTTTAATTAATAAAAAGAAGATTATTTAAATTTTGAAAATATAAAGAATATTTTATATAATAAAAGAATTGATTTGAATAAAAGAAAAATTTTCAATGACACACAAATACAATAATAAATTAAATGAAACATATATAAAACAAAAATTTTAAAAAATAAATTGTGCAATTTAACATTATATAAAAATAATTATTAAGTGAAATAAGAAAATTGAAAACGATCAAAAAAATATAAAAAATGAGAAAAATATGAATTTAAATTATAAATTAAATTAATAAAAGAAAATAAAAGAAAAAATAAAAGAACTTCACATGGTAATAGTAAATTTTTTTCTTTTTTCAACTACTAATTTATTAGCATAACAATATAACATAAATATGTGGGTGGAGGGAGAGAGGGAGAGAGAGAGAGTTGTCGAGTGACAATCCATCTTAGAGATGCTTTATAGAATATAAGTGAAAAAAATGAAATAAGCTATATAAAGAAAAATGAAATATGAAAATAATATATTCGAACAAATAATGTTTTAAACTATAAATAATAATTGTAGAAAGATGCAGCAATGTGGTTGGGTTTAGATAAAAAAATTATTATATTCTTTCGAAAAAGATTAAAAAATATTATATAAGTATATTGATAAAAAATTAAATGTATTACCGGTGTATATGTTTCACAAAATGAATGTTAAGAATAGTAGTATTAGATTTAATAATATTATTGGTAATATTATTATGAATATTGTTGTTGTTAGTTAGTACCACCACCATTAAAATTAATAATGTGTTATTTTACCAATATTGGTATGAATAACATTAGCATAATTACTAATATTATTGACGAATTAAATAATATATTATCCATAGCGACATTGTTATTGTTATTATAGTTAGCAACATTAATGTTACTAATATCTTTGTGGTTGTTGTTCACAATAATAATAGTATTATTGTTAATTATTGCAATTAGAACTAGATATTATTAATAATATTAACATTACTATTAATATAATAAATTATAATAACAATAATTTTATTCCCATTAATAATATTGTAGTTGATGTTAATTTATTTTTTAGGAATATTAACTTTATTAATAATATGAATATTATCATAATTAATGTAATTAATAATAAACTATTAATATTATTGATATGCTTATCATAGATATTAGTATTTATAATGTAGAGTGTTTTAACTAATATTGTTATCATTAATATTATGGCTAATCACAATAACAACGTGAAAAATGTTCACTAATTTTACATAATAATATTATTATTATTAATATTGATATAATTAATAATATTTAGAAAATGTTAATAATATAAATATGCCCTAACACGATCATACTAACAAAATAGTCATTGGGTTCCACGATAATGAGCAATAATAATTGTTGTATAATAAAACAACATGATAAGGATACAGTGATTTGAATACAGTGCTAGTAGCTGAGATAAATTTTGGGGACAACAAATACGACGCATATGAAATATTATCATTGATGCCCACCACTATGATGGGACCAAGTATAAGCCATTGTATTGTATGATTCATGGTGTGAAATTTATGTAATAAAAAATAATATGTAGTGGTAAGTGGAGTGTCACATATAAGTATAAATATGTGTTTATTGATGTAATTAAGTACCTATCAATTAGGTCTTTTTAAAGTAATGAAGGAAAAAGCAATAGAAAACTAAGTAATCAAGTGGAAAAAAAAGTCGATAACAAGCACCAAATAACTCTCAATAATGAAGAACTCTAATCTCTTGTGATATGTTAGTCAAACTAGGTGTATTCGTACGACCCAATCAAATTGAGAATAAAACATGTGTTTAATAATATGAACCCACAACAATTTTATGGCCTTGCTTTTGTTATTTCCGTAAAATTAATATTTACAATTGATTGCCTAATTTATGAGTTTAACTCCCACTAATCATTATACTGTCACAATTAAATTAAAGAATAGCTAATTGTTTAAAAGCATTAAGCACGTTTATTACAAATGACAAAAAGAAAGATAACTAAACATAAAATCATTTATTCATCGATCATCAACCACAAGGTCTTAAAAAATAATTTAACATTTTATAAAATTCTCAATCAAAACCATCACTAAATATATCATCAGCCAACAAAGTCAAAACTAAAGAAAATTTTAGTTTTAAGTCTTTAATTGCCTACACGACAGCAATCTTCACATTGATACAGATCATCGCTCCTTCTTGTATTCTTAGCTTGATCTCTCTTTAATTCTCCAATTTTCTCTAGGTTAAAAACTCTTTTCTAATCTTCTCTTAGCTCTAATTTATATATGGGTGGCCAGAGTATTAAACAAATTACACAATTTGGATAATACTACCTTTTATTCTATTTCCATCCGTGCATCACATTGACCCTTGTAATCATGAACTATGCGCTTATGGCTGCAACTTCTTCTACTGCCTGCCCAATCCCACAAGCATGAATTACATAGCCTTACCTTCTAACTTCCATGACTAAGAACATCCACATTGCAAGTGCAACTCAACTCCTTGATGCCTACTTACGACCGTAGATAAACATCTTAAACTTGCATATATTATGAGATTCTTCTTAGACCTTAAATTTGCATGGTTACATCATGTAAATATCTTCCTTAAGCTTCCATCGAGGAAAGCAATGTTAATATCTATTTACTAAATCTCATAATCTAAGTGGGTGGCTATTTCAAGTAAAATTCAAATAGGTTTAATTATTGCTACAGGTGAGAGGGTCTCTTCATAGTCAATTCTCTCCTTTTGACTATAGCCTCTTGTTACAAGCCTAACTTTATAGGTTTTCTCCTCGCAAGTCGAACCAATTTTTCTTTAGTAGACCCCCTTACATCTAATAGGAATTATCCCTTTAGGTGGATCCACTAAGGTACATACTTGGTTTTCATGTCTCGAATCCATCTTGGATTGCATAGCTACTAACCTCTTGGCGAAGGGTCTATCCGACATTGCTTGATCGAAAGTAGACAAATCATCTCTATAATCATTATCTTTCAAAACAAACAACTTTTATCTCTTCTTTATGATATAACCATATCTCTCCAGTACTTGAAAGATTCTACCTAATTGTCACAATGTTTGCATCGTAGAAAGTTGTTCTTGAATAGGAATTTGTTGTGTAGGCTCACCTCCTTATTCCTCATGCTCAAGTTCCTTGAGCATTACCACTTTACTTACACCACTCTCTTGAACAAATTCTTCTTCACAAAATCTTGTTTGATAATTGACAATAATCATATTATCTTCAGGTAGGTAGAATTCAGATCCCATAAACTCCTTAGGATATCTAACAAAGTGGCCTATAGTGACCCTTGCCTCTAACTTATCTGTCTTAGTCTTTTTAAGGTAAATCGGACATCCTTAAATCCTTAAATATATAAAGCTTAGCTTTATCCCACTCCATGTCTTATATGGGACTTCAGAAGTAGACTTAGAGGAAATCCTATTCAAGATACGTATAGCAGTAGGAAAGGTGTGAACCCATAAAGATATCAATAGGTCTGTGAAGTTAATAATAAATCAAACTAAGTTCAACAAAGTCTAATTCTTACATTTAGCTACACCATTCAATTGAGTGGTTGGTGGTATTAATTGTGACATAATACCATTTTCATCAGGGAACTCAACAAACTCATAGCTCATGTATTCACCACCACAATCTGATATTAACACCTTTATATGCTTGCTAGTCTATTTCTCTACTTGGGCCTAAAATTTTTTAAACTTTTTAAAGAATTCATGCTTATACTTCATTAAATACATATAAATATACCTAGGGTAATCATCGATGAAGGTTGTGAAGTAGCAGAAGCCTTCTCTTGCCATTTCATTAAACAGCTCACCAATATTGGTGTGGACTAATTCTTATAATTTAGTGGTACTTTTGACATATCCATCAAATGGAATCTTGCCTAGGATCTAAGGTTTATAAGTTGACTAGAGTTCATCTCCCAATGGGTCAATAGGATTATCTTTCTCCAATTTGTCCTTGTATCCTTGATATAGTTTAGTCTAAGATGCCACAGTTCATTGGGATTCAAACCATCCCTTGCATGTTTGCTTAAAATGGTATTCATCATTATCATCCATATTTTAATAATGCAGGCCAATCATAAAAGATGTTGTGCCAACCAATTTATTACAATAATAAATATAGCATACATAGCTTCTAAAAGAAAATTTATAATTTTTTTTATTAATAGCGGAATAAAAAATGTTTTTAAGCCCATAGAAAAAAGTAAATAATCTCTTAAAGTAATAATATAGCCGGATGATAGTCTAACTGAAGTAGTCCCAATCGTAGTGGCTGCAACACTTGCACTATTACTCACTTTGATCACTACTTTATGCTAGAAGCATCATATTTCTGACCTAATCCTAATGTGAGTACAAATTTGAGATGAAGCATTAGAATCTAAAATTCAAGAAGTAAAGAATAGACCAATAGAACAAAATGCTTCATAAACATGAAGTTCCTTTCCTCTAATGTCGTTGTTCAAGCTCTTCAGGTACTTGATACAATTCCCCTTCTAATGCCCATCCTTAACACAGTGGAAACACGTCTTTTACTAGCAGTTGTTTTGGCCTTCTTGATACTCTTACTCACCTTGGGAACGATATGCCTCTTGTTCTTTATCTTGCCCTTCTTAGTTTTACTAGATGAGCTAGACATATTAAGAACTACCTTCTTTCTTTTCCCCTTCATAGTGGTTTATGTAGTTACTAAATTATTGAAGCGCCCAGCAAGTGTGAACTTTATATCATTGAGATGATAATTTATAATAAATTGTGAGAAGGAATCTAAAAGTGATTGAAGGATCAAATTTGATAATAAGTTGGCATCCAAGATGAAGTTCAAAACTTAAACTTCCCGATGAGCAAAATCATCTTAAGAACATGCTTAGTGTCATCACCACCGTTTACCACATTCATCTTAAATTGTTGCCTACATATCTTATATATGGCAGTATGACTCTACTCATCATACAACTCTTACAGGTGATACGAAATCTTCCAAGCACTTGCTATGTTTTTGTAGGTCATTTAGAGATCATTCGTCATAGCAGGCAACATGTAGTTCTTAATCTGTAGATCACTTTCATCCCATCTTTTATGCGCTATTTTCTTCTCCTTAATATCCATCTCACTTGGGGCTGGTGGGATTTCAGCCTTTAGTACATAGTTGATGTGCTCTAAGTTAAGAACAATTCTCAAGTTTTGAAGTCACTCAACATAGTTAGACCTAGTCAAAATATTGGTCTCAAGCAGTTAAGTAAGTGATGTAGATATTATTCAACATAAACAATAAACTGCAAAAAATAAGTAAGACTTTGTTAGTGTGATTGTAATATGTGTTACCGTATGATAAGGATTTATATCAAAATGGCCTCTCAATCTATTTGTAAAATTTGCTTAGTGAGTGATTAGAGTCTTCATTAAATATAACACATCTTAAACATATAGTTCTTAGCATGCTAGGCTCAAAAAGTGAAAACTATTGCCTACGCATCATGTGTAGGCGAATGAAACCTCATACATATAGTTGTTAAAAACACAAGTCCATTTAAGTCAGACCCACTAATTGACAATTCGCTAAATTTGAATGTCATATCTAATGAATCTAAAGCTCAAATGTACCTTCACAATGTGACCCTACGAATGTGATAATATCACACACTAAAACTACACTTAGAACTTCAAGCTTGGTGAAGGACCAACAAAACAATTTTGCCATTACAACTTAACATGATACGAAGAAGTTTTAGGTCTATGTAGTTTTAGGTTTTACTTTGTACATTATCTGATTTTATGCATATATCTCATATATGTATCACAAATAATATACAAAAAAAATAATATGGAAATTTCTAGTTCTAATTTGAGCTAACAATTGGATCATGCACATGTGCATGAAACCTATAATATTACATAAGAGATCACTAAATGTCTTCTTTTGTATTGGTCTTCATGGCTTTCTTTATGGGCCCCATGACGCATGTGTGAAAGCATATAGATACAAAATTTGAGCATATGCCAGAATCCAATGAAACCTGCTTGAGTGATTCGTGTGTAAACGACCTAAATGCAACGATTTTCGAAGAACTTTAGTGAAAGATGGCCACAACTAACATGCCAAGTTAGTTAATATGTCATGAATTAATTTAAAAAATGTTTGAAATAACTCAATTTGGTATTTAGAATCACAGGAAACATTCAAATTCAAGGGAAAACCAAAGAAAGAATTTTATTTATCAAAACACCAAAGAATTCTTCTAATAAAAACAACAAGAGGACTTTATATAGTATTAAGAGCCCTAAAAGAATCATTTGAATTTTTCAATAGGTGTTTTAAAAAAATTAGGAGTGAAAATTGAAAAGAAATCTTAACTAAAATATAATTCTTGGGCTACAAGCCACAATTTGAATTGATCTAGTGTCCTTGGGATCAATTCGGTCAATCTAGTTCATCCCAATCATAATTCCAGAAGCTTGGCAAGTTGTAAAATTTATAGTCACAAATCTAGCAATTGATCTCAATTCTACATGATCATAATTGCTTGGATCCTTTCCTAAATAGATTTGAACTCTTCGTGATTGATCTTCAGGCTATCACAAGGATATTTTATTCATTGTTTTGCACCAAGATGATCCGTAAGCTCTACTTTAACTTCTAAAACCTCTAGAAATATGTAAAAGTCCTTTGAAACTCATGCTCAATGTTCTTCATAGCTTTTGGAGGTCAAAATCTTCAACTCACACCCATGGTTCGACAAATATCCTTTGTTTTGATCTTGGTGCTCACCTTTTTCTTAAAGTTAAATTAACCTGAATTTGTTAGAATCTTTATTACCTACAAAATAACAATGCAAATAAGAAATAATATAGTATGGTATTAATAATATGCTTGCCTCATTATTGTTGTGGACAAGTGAACAGTCATGTATTCTCATATATTGCAGGCTTAGAAAAATTGTCTTCAAATTGTGGCTCGATTCCAACATCACATATCGTGATGTGGAAAGGCCTCTTAATTTTTATTTTTATTTTATGTGGAAAATACCCTCTCCACTAGACTAAGGCAACTCCTTGACGAATATTTTCGACCTCCCTCAAGCACAATTTGTGGAATCACTTTTGATTTTTTCCTTATAGCAATAACCACAAATTCTCTCAGGAAATTTCCTTGCAAAATTATCCCAACTTTGGTAACACTAACGTGTCCCAATAGGTTAGTATAAATGTATTTCAACAATCTAATTTCACCAACATAATGATCATAAAGAATCAACTCATGATAATGCACTTCAAACAATGAATAAGCAATCAAACAATGCACATATTGCTCATGCAAATAATAACATAGTTCTCTAGCATGTCCTATTACACCATCCTTATCATAATTCATGTAGTTATGCACAATGTGCGCAAATCCTATACTAACTCATCTATGTGTGTGTGCCATGACGTGTGATTTAATTTCATAATACTACTTATGCTAAAACATATCACGTGCAAGAAATTCAACACAATTGTCTCATAGACCAGAATTAAACACAAGTCTCATAAACTTCTTTGGTCTACGATAATCATGCCAAAATCCTAACATCTCTGTGACATGAAACCAAGAACATAAGCACTGTAACCATCCAGTATTATGAACATCATAGATATGTAATGCATCACCCAAAGAATGAAGTCTATCATGCTTGACACTACTATAGCATAGTCAAGACATGCATTTCTAAATTCTGCTTGTGAAAACTTGGCATATGATGTTAGAGTACTTATTGCGTATATACCATACCCTATATGTAATTATAGATATTTGGACACAATCTAACAAATTCATGAAGAGTTATGAAATTTTGATAGTTCTCATCTAAGGTCACACGCACATATAATGAAATGTAATTTTCCAATGTTAACACAATGTCATGCAAACCACCAAAAATTATGCATGAGAAATACTCAGCTCCATTTACTCCATTAATCCTCATAAGCTCACCATTGAATGCTCAACTTATCAAGTAAAAATCACCCTTAAGATCAAGATTAGTAAATAATGCAACACTAGGTACTTCATGTAAATAGTAATTGAAAGAATTATAGGAACTAAGATTGCTGACCTCTTACCACGACATTAATTCACATGGATTCACCAACTTTTTTGCTTGTAAAGCTTCATCAACTTGAGTTGAGAACTCCATGAGACATTCCTCTCCAATACTTTTGTGCTCTTACAAGAAAATATTAATAAAAAACATAGGATAATATAAAGGGTTAGTAAAAGTAATCCTCTCATCACAAACCCTCGTATCTTCCTTAAACTTTAAGTGCTTGCCTTTTCTTTTGTTCTTGTCAGCTCATTCTCTTTTCTCTCACATCCTTTTTTCTCACATCCTTTTTCTTTCTCCCTTTCTTTTCTCTCTCTCTCATCTACCTCATCTTCTCTCTATTGCTACATATCACATTGATTTTCATCATACAATGGATTGTCATATACTATTTTTAGAGAATTATGATGTGTAGGATTTCTTTCAATATAGTTGCAATCATTCTATCCCATGGATGCTGTAGACATATCTTCATTCAATGCTTCATCTCCATGTCCCATTAATGTTATTCCTTCAACTTCTTCACTTAGTGTATCTTCTCCATTCCTATTTTCCATCAACACCATGTCTGCAACATCTTCATTGCTAGCCTCATCTTTTAAACCCAACTTATCATCAACTTTGTAAACTTCTTCTTCTACTACAACATCATCTATGGCCCCTCTTTAACACTATTGCATGCCACTATCATTGATGAATCCAATTTCACCTCATTATTCTCGTAGGTTACAACATTACCAATACTACAATTATTCGAATATGAATATGTATGATTTACGTCCCTTGTAGGTATCGATATAGCGTCAATGATAGTCTCCTTTGAGATTGCCTTATCTTTGGTCCTATGGGTGTCATGTCGCATAAACCTCATAATAGTGGCTTCATAGAATTGTGTAATCCTCTGCGCAATATCTTCATGAAGGTCGTATTGTATAGATCTTTCGATACCTTTCTCTTGAATCAATGCTCAATTTGGATGGCCTTCTCTACCATGTCCTCAATGCCCTCACAGCTACAACACTCCACGAACAAATAATAATAATATGTTGGAAATCATAGAAATTTGCCAACGATTTTTTAAAATATAAGAAAAAGATGGAGCATAAGGTAAGAAAAAAGAATGAAAGGAAACAAAGAATAGAATTTGGTACCTCGACCGATGTTTGGATTAGAATTCGAAACAACCAGTTTTGATACCAATTGACGCGTGTGCAGAAGCATAAAGACCCAAAATTTTGGTGTATACCGAAACCTCCTTAGCAAAATCATGTGAACACGACCCAAACGCAACAATCTTCAATGAACTCTAGCAAAAGATGGCCACAACTAACACACCAAGTTAGTTGATACAATATGAATTAATCCAAAAAATGTTTGGAATAACTTAATTGGTATTTGGAATTACAAGAATTGAGGAAACACTCAAATTCAAGAGAAAACCAAAGAAAGAATTTTATTTATCAAAATACCAAAGAGTTCTTTTGTAAAATAACTAAGGGTTCTTTATATAATATTAAAAACCTTTAAAAAACCATCTAAATTTGCCTATAGGTGTTTTAAGAAGACTACGAGTGAAAATTGGAAAGAAATAAAAAATTGGAAAGAAATCTTAACTAAAATACAATTTTAGGGCTCCAAGCCGTTATTTGGATTGATTTGGGATTTCTTGGATCGATTTGGTATTTTGCAATTGACAGGGATTAATCCATTTCATCCCCATTGTTATTCTAGAAGCTTGGCAAGTTGTTAAATTTACAATCACAAATCCTATGATTGATTGTGATCCTACGTGATCATAATTACAAAATGACAAAAGTCACTTCCAAGTTAATCGACTCCTCTCCTGGATAGATCTAAACTCTTTGTGATCAATTTTAAGGTTATCTAAAGGCTATTTTTATCATTGTTTTGTACTAAGATAATCTGTAAGGTCCACTTTAACCTCTAAAACCTCTCAAAACATCTGGAGGCCCTTTGAAAATCATGCTCAATGTTTTTCTTAGCTTTTCGGAGTTTATGATCTTCAACTCACATCCTTGGTTTGACAAACATCCCTTGCTCCAATCCCCACACTCGCATTACCCCACCATGTCTCGAGACTCCAAATGGCCCTAACTTTTAGTCTACACACGAGCATCAAATCCTTGATACCTTCCATGTTTACATTTATACGTGGCATACTATGGAGAATAAAAACTTAGGCTTACACTCTTACAACTTATGAAAATAAATTATATATCCATGAAACTAATCCAAACTGAAAACATTCTTCTACAAGTGTCCTTATTCCATAATCCAACCACAACAATACACTCACATATTTATACATCACGTGTATAATCAAACAATTCTATTTAATGATCCTTTCCATGATTTATGAATCTCATGTATTAGTTTTCATTTATTGAAAATATCTTTTCCAAACTTAAAATTGAGAAAATTCTACAAATAGGTCATTTGTGGTCACATGAACAGTTCCCACAACTGTGAGATTCTAATTCACTCTCATAAAACTGCCTGCAAAAGGATATCATAGTTTGTTGCAGCACCATTCATGATTGCAAAACTCCTTTGTAATAGGTTCTCTCAATTTCATACACTTACAAAACAATTTTGCAAGTATAAATAGGTATAAATACATGTTTGATTAATTTTTTACATGAAAACTAACATAAATCATAGTAGGATCATTAAATTTTTATGGTTATAAGAGGAAACTGTAGCTTTGGTAAAAATTATAACTTTAAAACATAAAATCATGAAGAAGATGTAGCAAAAATAAACCAACCAAACCCAATTTATTTTCATGGCATAACACACATAAAATTATACAAAACAAGTAAGCAAATAAATGTATCTTTGGAATCTTATTCCAAAATGAGTAGACTTATAATCTTTGAGTCGTGACCCTCGTGCCCTAACCTCTAGTTCATCCACATAGTTGAAATGTCAAGAAGTGGCTTCTTCACTTTGCAAATGCCTTCATAGAACTCTTATTCAACACACCTTTCAGCCAAGAAGGCCTTTTGGACAAGAAAGAGAGAGAAAGAGAGGGCGTTTCACTTTACTTGTTTGGAGGTATGGATGAAAATTCTCACAATTTTTTGAATTATATCTAATTTAGAACTATTCTAAATATAAATATTACTAAGACACAATATCCTACACTTGGTAGAATTCCCTTTTCATGTATAACACTTAGGGCATATGTGGCATGGGCTTCATGGACTTTTTATATTGACCTTAACTTACTCTTAGCCTATGGACCATTTACTTTTTAATCTCTAATATAAATTTCAGCCCATATAGCCTTCTAATTATTATCTCCAATAATAATTATGGCCTACTTATATCTGGCTATTTAATTTAATTAACCCTATTAATTGAACTAAAAGCCTATCATACTTCTAATTAACAATCTCATTATCAACAAATATTAAGGTGAATCCATTAGCTCCAACCTCGTTGCAACCAAATAAATCATTTGTTGAGACTTTTCAAGCCTCACTCACACCCCACTAAGTTACCACTTACTACATAATCTAACCTTTTGTGTATAACTCTCTAATTTCATCCTTAATTAGTAACAAGTATAGTTCAAAAGAAATGAATAATGCCTAGTCTACAACCCATAACATAGCCCAATTAAAATTAAGTGAATAGATTAGATGAACCCTCCTAGTCATGAACACCATATGGTATAGGTCTTTTAGTTTGCTTTATTCCAACTGAGCGAGAGCCATGGATTTGATCAAATTCACAAACTTAACCATATGACCAATCAATGTTATCTCGTAAGAGTAATGCTTCTAGCTTAATCTCTTTTTTGATTACACACTACCTTGACTAAGATTTTTTATCTCATGAAACATTGATTGCATAGGATAAACACGATGCTCACTTGAAAAGAGATAAATTCTTTATTAAATGCCTATGCCTCCTTATGTACCCAGACAATGAAAAGTTGGAATCATGATCCCATCTCATATTAAGATAAATATTGGCCCTTAACCTAATGAACTATTAACCATCATGAGTACAAAACAACCATGTCATCTCTGGTTTGTGGCCCATGTTGTGCACTTAATATGATTACAAAGTGAGACATTAAGAGCAAGGAGTGAACTTCACATGTCTACTTCGTTCTTTAAGTCAACGTTTAAATGCTCATTTTTTAATGAAGCATCCATATACATGTGTTCTTAGTATCTCATACTGAATAGCATGATACCCGTTGTATAAACACAAGGTGTACAAGTGGTATCAATTCTTTAATACCCTTTAAAGTGACTGTAACATACAAATTAGTTTTAGTAATTGCGTATTCTCTAATGCTAATCCTTATGAATAAGGCTTTTAAACTTAATCACATGAGTATATGCAATACTTTACGCCATTCAAAGTTTATAAAGAAAATATACATATACAACCACAATGCTTTTAGTATCCCTCATTAGTCATTGGTGTTGGAGGGCATATTATTAATTTCCTCTTTATTATGAAAACAATGGCATGATTGTACGAACAAATCAATTGACATCTCACAAAAAATCTAAACTCATAGAGAAGCATTACCATATTATTGGAGAAATCATTAAAAGGGGTAACATAGCCATGCAAAAAATAACTTCAATTGATAATGTGTCACAAGTGCAGTTGGATTGCCGTCTTGATTAGATGGGTATTAGACACCTTAGTCATTGGCATTAGGATTACTAATATTAGAGTGCAAAAGGGAGATTATTTGTGATATGCCCTCTAATGCTAATAAAAAATGAGGGATATTAGTTATATAGGTATACTTTCCATATATTATGCAAATATTGATTCTCTTTTATATCAATATTTTGATAGTAAATCTTACATGTAAATATTGAATGGAACATGTGACTGCATTAAGAATTATTATTTATAAAGAGTTATAAATATAGGCACAAGGCTGTTTTAGTACACAATCACTAAAACCCATTTATGAGTCATGAACCCTGTAAAGCTATTGGAGAATTTGTACAACTTGCACAACTTATATTTGTATAATGAGTGTTATGTCATTTACTATGAGTATTCAAACATTAACTCGAAGAACGAAGTAGACACACAAGTTCACTCTTTGCTATTAATGTCTTACCTTGTGATCTTGTTAAGTTTCTGTAGGCCTTAAACATGAGATGACATGTTTATCTTATACACAAGATGGTTAATGCATCATAAGGGCATTAAAGACTAACAACTATTTTGATATAAGAAAAGTTTTCAAGCCTAATGTGTTATTGCCTAGGTGTGTATGGAAGCATGTGTGCATTCAATAAGAGATTTGTCTCCTTCTAAATGAGTAAGACGTTTGCCCTATGTCATTTATGTTCAATGAGATTAAAAACCTTAGCTAAGATAGTGTGTAACTAGAAAGGAGTTTTTGATATAAGCATTAATCTCATAAGACAAGGTTGATTGGTCACATGATTGAATGAGTGATTTTGACTAAATATATTGCTCTTTCGGTCAAGACAAAGCAAAACACAAGATCTATACAATATGGTATTCATGATTATAAGGGTTTATGTGATCTATCTACTTCGTCTTAATTAGGCTATAATATAGGCTATAGGTTAGGTACTACTCATATCCTTCGAGATAGGTGCTTTGCTCATGAAGAATATGTTGGGTCTTAATTAGTTTATGATAGAATTTTAAAATTTTGAAACCATAAAACAATAGAACAAATGTAGGGAAATAATATAACAAACCTTTTCCATTGTCTCTATACAACACATTAACTAAGAAGCACTGAAAGTATACAAAGAGCATACCTTTGGAATCCAATTTCAAGATGAGTGCACTTGTGATCCTTGAGTCACCACCCTCGAACCTTGACCTTTAATTTGCCTACACGATTGGACTTGGAAAAATGCCTTCGACACCATTGCAGACTCCTTGTCATGGCTCTTAACTAAAACTTTTTTAGGTAAGGAGACTTTAGGATAAGAAAGAAAAGTAAGAGGGTGGCTAGCTTTATTGCCTGTGAGGCTGGGTGAATTTTCCTATATTTTCTAGGATTAAATTTGATCTTTGGTGATTTGGAACTCTTACAAATCAATTCATTTCTTAGACACAATATTTTATACTTGGTAGGATTCTTATTTCTATATAAACATTTAGGGCAAACATGACATGAGCTCTATGGGTTTCCTACATGAATTTTCAATTAATTTTAACCTATAGACTATTTAATTATTGATTTCCATCAATAATTAAAGCCTATTCAACCTTTAATTATTAATCTCATTAATAATTAAGGTCCAATAGAATTATATCCTTTCAATTTAACTAATTTCATTAATTAAATCAATGACCTATCATGTTTCTATTTAATAATCATATTATTAACAAATATGATGAGAACTTAATAATTGCATTTGTGTCTTATCCTTTAATTTAATTAATCTTCACCATGCTTTTAATTAATAATCTTACTATCAAAAAGCATAATGGGAAATTTATTCGGTCCAATCCAATTGTAGTCAAACTAATTTCTTGATGAATATTCTCAAGCCTCATTCCGGAGACTTCTCAAATGTCAATCATGCCCAAACAATTCATTACTTGTCCTTCATTCCAACCTTTTGTATATGACTTTTTAGATTCATCCTTAATTGACAATAAGTATAGCTTGAAGAATATAGGTAACGCCTAGCTTACGAGCCATATGTCTACCTCATTTTTCAAGTCAGTGTTCTAATGTTCATTCTCTAATGATGCATCTACACACACGTATTCTTAGTACGTCATATTAAAAGGCATGTTCTCAACATACAAACGAAAGGAGTGTAATTCGTACCGACTCTCTAATGTCCTTTAGAGCATCTCTAACTTGTAAACTAATTTTATTGATTGTGTTCTATGAAAACTTTGTATCTATATTCATAACTCCTTATGAATAAAGCCTCTTAACATAATCACATGGGCACATGCAACACTTCAAGTAATTCAAAATTTACATGCCATAACGTTAATATGAAGAAATTAATATTTTATTAATATATTATAAAATGCACATATACAACTAATATGCCTCCAATATCCATCATTATTTATTGACATTAAAAGGCATATTACTAACAAGATAGACCTAAAAAGCTACAGTCAAAAGGTTAGAGCATAGGACAAGAGGTAAATTGGTTGGGATGAGAAAGAGGTTTGAAAAGTCTTGTGGACAAGACCTAAGAAGTTTTGTGAAGGAATAAATTTGATTACAATTGGATTAGATTAAATAGATTTTCCATTGTACTTGTTAATAATGGAGTTATTAATTAGAAGCATGGCGAGTTTTTAATTTAATTTAATAGGATTAATTAAATTAATGGACAAGATACAAGTAGACCTTAATTATTAATAGAATTAATAATTAAAGATTAAATGTGGTTTAATTTTTAATGAGATTAATAATTGAATATTCTAAGGGGCAAAGAATAATTAAAAGTCCTATAGAGCTTGAGTTGTATATGCCTTAAGTGAAATAAATGGAAATATGAATCCTAACAAGTGTCAGAGGATGAGTCGTTAAAATAAATAGATTTAGAAGAGTTTAAATCGAACACAATTAGAAAGTTAAGAAAAATTCATCCATCCCGTCCAATCATGAAAGAAAAATGTTTTTAGCCCCCTTTTTGTTTCTCTCTTTTGTCCTAAAACCTCCTTACCCAAAAGAGTTTTCAATTAGAGCTTTATAAAGGTGTTTGCAAAGGTGTAGGAGGTACTTTTTGACATTTCTACTATGTAGATGGACTAGTGGTTGTGGACTGAGGGTATGGCTTGAAAATCATAAATTCACTCAAATTGGAATACAATTCTAAAAGGTACAATCTAAGCATTTTCTGGTATGAATTGTTTTATGCACGTTATATGATAAATATGGAATGGGTTTAGATTATTTTTTTCCACTATGTATATTTTGATGCTTTATGATTTAAAATTTAAACATTTTCACCCCAAAGCCTTTAAAACCCAACATCAATGCCTTGCTTGCTTATAAAAGAAAAAATCCCTTGTTAGAGGTACATATGACTTTATAAGCACTTGGGCAACAACATATTGAACTCACGACCCCATCTCATATCAAGATCGATGTTGGCCCTTAATGCCTTAATGAAATGTTGATCGTCGTGCACATAAGCCAATTATGTCGTCTTAGGTCTAAAGTCCACGTGCACTTAGCATGATCACAAAGTAAGATATTAATAGTAGAAAATGGACTCCATGCATTCACTTCATTTTTCAAGTTAGTGTTTAAATGCTTATTCTCCAATGGCATATCCACATATGTGTTCTCAATATCTCATATAGAATGGTGTGACACTCACCATACAAACACAAGATATGCAAGTAGTATTGACTCTCTAATGCCATTTAGAGAGTTTTTGACATGTGATCAAATTTTTTTGATTATGTACTAAGACATCCTTATGTCCATATTTATAATCCCTTATACATAAGGTTTCTTAATGTAGTTACATGGATACATGTAAAACTTTATGCCCTCAAAATTTACATGGATGCAATATTACTGTAATATTGATTTGAAAGGAAATAAATATTTTATTAATGTGTGAGAAGTTGCAAGCATTTCCTGAGTAGCTCTTTAAAGCGCTCCCACACTTCTGGCAAGGTTTCCCAGTCAAGTTGTTTAAAGGTTCCTATCTTAAGCTTCAACTAGGCAGTCTTGGTAGGTGGGAAATATTTTGCAAGAAACTTGTTAACCATGTTCTGCCATGTGATTATGCTTCCAAGTAGAAAGGATTATAGCCATTGGCATGGCTGTCTCTGAAAGAGAAAGGAAACAATTTGAGTTTAATAGTATCATCTAAAGCCTCGTTAAATTTAATAGTATTACAAAATTCAAGAGGCCACATGTGTATTTGCATCCTTATATGGGGCTCCACCAAATCGGTTTAACCATAACATATTAATGAGTTTAGGCTTTAATTCAAAATTATTGGTATTAATCGGTGGTTTAAGTATGCTAGTCATATACAGATTTATCACTAGTTACACATAATCGCGGATGGCTCTCTGGAGGTGGTGGTGGGATTTCATCTGCTTTCTCTACTTAGAACACAGCTCTACGCCATCTATGAAGTGTTCTTTCAATCTTAAGATAAAAATCAAAGTCGACATTCTTGCTCTTGTGCATATATAGAATATCTAAAGTGCATAAGTCAACCCACCAAATAGCAATTTATAGTTAGAAAAGTAGAAAGAAGATCAAAGAAGAGAAATAAAGAGAAGTGCAGGAAAAAAAATTAAAAGAAACCAAGAATGGGCAAATCTAGCAATCCCTTAGACTACTCAATAGCGCTTGCTGTCCTTCCCAGCAACAGTGCCAAAATTTGCTGCAAGATCGTCGTCACACCAAAATTATATTCAAAATTAAACAAGCACTATAGTGAATATGGGTGTCATGCCCAAGAGGATGGTTTCATGTCTATCAATGTATCTAGATTCCTATTAGTTAGACTGGAGAAACTGAATGAGAAAAATGAGAACAACTAAGATGAATAAAAAAAACAAATTACAAGTTGAATTAGCGAAGTATCAATAATTAGAGAGTCTAGCCTATTGTGCAATAATAATTTCCAATATATGTCAATTATTGCCTACTATCAATTTAATTGTAGTGCTTATAAATTGTTAATCGTAAAGTCAATAGGATATTCTCCCGAATTCTCATATAATTTAAACTCAAGATTTAGCTAGTATTCCAAGCCACAATCGAGTCAAGTTGTTAACTTATATGATTAACAATATGTTACTTATACTAATCTTATAGTTTCACTCCCATGATTTCTATAGGATAAATGTTCACAATTATAAGTCTACTATGCAGGTTTCACTTCTACTATTTCCCACATAGCCATAAACCAATTAGCAGATTGGCCAATTCCTCTAATTATTAATTAATGTGACAATTGCAAATAACACAGGCAAGGGTAGTTGATTAAAAATTCACACACACATATTCCACGAATCACATATACAAGGGACTAAGATAAAATTTAGAAAATCATATTATAATCAACAAAAACTGTTGCTAAATCATTCATCATCCAAAACAATTCAAAATTGAAGGAAAAAGTTAGAAAATTACATTACTTGGAGAAAAGAATTCTCTTTAAGAATGGTGTGAATTCCTTCCTCCACCTCTTTTTCCTTGCATACTTTCGTTTCTAAGTGTTTCAAACTTATTTTTCATCTCTTTTTATATGTAGGCAGTTCGGGTTGTGAAAAGAATTCAAAAATCATGTGAAAATATGCTTCTAAAAATAGTTTAAACTGTTATCATTGTGCCTCTCATAGCCACGACATTGACTTTGTCCTATGCCTATCAATTGCGTACTTTGGTTAGAACTCTCTGTGCTTTCCTTCACGTGTGCAACTTTGCCTTCTACTACCCTCATTCTCAACCTCGTGGTCATAAGCTTTGACAACGAAAACTCTAGAACACTTTACGTTTGCCTATACAGTCACTAATCTTTTTCTTTTTGTCGCGCCATCTTTCATTGTCGGCGCAAGGTTTTTGGTGCTAGTTTCTTTGATGCTTCTAATAACGTTGGGCATTAACTTCGTTCATACGCATGAAACATCTTCTGCAACTACGATCCACTTGCAAAATGAATTTTTGTTGAACTTTTACTCAAAAATAATATTTTGCAGTCCAAATTCATAAACTCTCATCCCTAAAATGTGAATTTCAACTATAAGCATTTTCACAATGAATTTAAACACTCAAGATCACAAATAAGCAAAAACATCACTCAAGTGAGAGGCCCAAATCACTATAAAATCAAATATTATCACCTAATCTATCTAAAACGCGAAGATAGGTGTATCAAAAAGCCCATGTATGATAAGCCCAAAGCTCAAGGAAGAGTTTTGCAACCTCATAATCTTAGGTTTCCCATAAGAAACTAATAAAAAAAATGTGCTAAACAAAGGCACTTGTCGAACTTCAAAGATGGAATGCTGAGCCTACAAATTGGATGAATGCGTCAAGCCACTTTGAGAATCATATGAGGTACGTTCAAACATACCGTTTTGGATTAGTATGCAACACAAGGCAACACTCAGGCAGCTAAACAAGCTTATAGCAGCAAAGTAGTGAAGCAGGATAAAAAGGTTATGACTCAAGCATCTCATCTCTACGCTTAGTCATTCATGAAGGACATTCTCATCCTTAAGACCTCATACCAACGGATGGTGTGCTTGATCAAGGGTCTCATTTAATCATCGGATAAGTAAGGTGACTAGGGTCGATTATCCCTTAAATAGTATATGACTTGGCATGGAAGTTATATTGTCAACCCACGATATAAGCAACAAGTAATGATATTATTATTAGTAGCATGACATTATCGACATGTCATTATGCTTGGAAAAGTAAGTTAAATAGCTTTTTAGCAGTGTATAAAAGGAGAGAATTCTGTATGAAAGATTAGTCATCTATATAGAACCAACATATTGAACTTTTCATACTGTAGACATAGGAATTAGTTAACCCTTGTATTTCTAAATTTGAGCCGCACCACTTTGGTGCCATTTGTGGGAGCTCACCCATATTAAGAATGTCAAAAATTCATGGAAAGTGGAGAACTTATATCAACAAGCATGGAAGACAATGAAGTTAGATCGACAAGTGAGGAAGATAGAGGGTCTAAGCCCATATCACCATCTTTTATTTTGATAAGGGAGTAGCTCTAGTCAATAGTACATGAGGCTGTGTAAAATACTTTGAGGGAACCTCCTTTGCTAAAAGCTCAAGTGAGGGAGAGGTTCGAAGTCATGCCTGTGGAAGATTAGAGAAATGTCTCCAATGATGTGGAGTGTATAGAAGGTGACTCTAAGGGAAAGGAGTCGAATTGGAAATACAAGGAGGCAACCATTTGGAAGGGGAAGGCTACGAGACAAATGGAGGGCACCCTTTTCTTGGAAGAAGACCAATTGCTAGAGAACTTTCGTAATGTGTCAATGGTAGAACATAATACAATTTTTGATCTATCGAGCATCTAGACAGGTTTAGGCATCAGGCTTTACTTCGCCAATATTCTAATGGGGTGAAGTGTCGAGTGTTCCTTACTACCTTGGGAGGCACCTCACAACGATGGTTAGCTTATTTGCCACTTAGAGTGATTTGTTGTTTTGAGGATTTTTCCTCCCTATTTTTGCATCAATTTGCTAGTAGTAAGAGATATGAAAAAAATCCTTTGTCTTTTTTTAACCTTAAGCAAGCTTTAAAAGAACCTTTAAAAGAATACATGAGGTGGTTTATGAGAGGAGTCTTAGACACATCTATGGCAATCAATGAGGTATGACATGTGCCTTCATCCAAGGATTGCGAGATGGAGAATTCTTCCATTCATTAGCTAAGACGCCTCCTAAGGACTTCGATGAAATGTTAGCCTAAGCAAAAAAATATATCAACATGGGGAAGGCCAGAAAGAGAGAAGTGAAAGGAGCATGGAGCTAGTAAGAGAGCCAAGAGGAACTAGCTAGCTATCGAGGTATGAGGAAGAGGTCGTGAAAGAAAGTAGGAGCAAGGGTGAACGACCAAGACTAAGTAGAGAGCATATTTTAAATACTCTATGGCATACTAACATAATCAGATAGCCTCAGTCATTCAGAGAGATTCTAGAAACCCACTAGGGACCGAATTTTATAAGTTTCATTATGAGTTTGACTACACTACAAAAGCTTACAATAATTTAAAGAGGTAGGTAGAGGTGTTAGCCTATAAAGGGCAATTAAAGGAATTCATGTAAGATCAAAGGCGGCCTCCATTGTGGAAGTTAAAGGGAATGATCAACCCTTACTCCCCGTGATCAACCAAGAAAAGGATACATCAACATAATCCTTTGAGATTTGAAGGATGGTCTTGAAATTGAATAAGGAAACAATTTGTCCAAAATGTAAGACATGAAGAGAAACATATTAAATTGGCTGAGGCCCCCTTAGTAGGGGCGATGATTGCATTTGAGGGAAAAGATTTGTGAAAGGTTTTGATGTCCTATCAACATGCATTGGTTATTACTTCCAAAATTGCCAACTATGAGGTGGCCAGATATCTCATCGATGGTGGAAGTTCTGTAGACATTTTGTTAGGAGAGGCATTCAGCAAATGGGATTAGAGGAGAAGGATTCAAAAAAGGGCTAGAGAAACCATTGAGTGTATAGAGGAGCACTTAACTATAAAGTTAAGACTAAGAGATCACCAATACCACATGGATAGGGTCCTAGTTGCAACGGGAGTGTATAGAAAATCTTATTCGTTTCTTGAGGAAGCATGCTTATGTTTTTGCTTTCTCAGTAAAAGCTCTAGTAGTATTTATCATGAAGTTGCCAAGTACTAGCTTAATATGGACCCAGCAAGAAGGCTCGTGGAACAAGAGTTAAGCTCCTTCAACACACAAAAGGTAGAAATAATAAGAATTGAGGTAAATAAATTGTTGAAGATGGATCAGATAAGGGAAATCTAATTCCTTGAGTGGGTGCTAATGTAGTGAATGTTCTAAAGGCTGGAGGAAAGTGGCAAATGTGTGTGGATCTTAGGCACTTAAATGAAACTTGTCCTAAAGATTGTAATCCTTTGCCACAGATTAAAATTAGTAGATGCAACTGCTGGAATGAAAGCATTATTTATGATGGATGCCTTGCAGGCATATCACCAAATTCCTCTTGCAACCGAGGATAAGAAAAAGATATGCTTCATTACACCATTTAGTACTTTTTCATATAATGTCATGCTTTTTAGCCTTAAGAATGTAGGAGCTACCTATTAGAGGATGGTAGATCAAATGTTCAAAGCTTAGATAGGAAGGAACATGGAGATGTATGTTGATGATATGTTGGTAAAGTCGTAGATGGTGGGAAATCATGTGGAAGGCATGTGTAAGACCTTCCAGACTTTAAAGAAGTATTACTTGAAGTTGAATATATCAAATGTGCTTTTGGTATTAGGAGTGGAAAATTTCTAGATATATACTGACTCAGAAGGGCATAGGAGCCAACCTAAAAGGATCAAGGCTACTGTGGATATGCCTTCACCCACGAGCGTTCACTGGGTCCAAAAATTGACAGGAAGGATCACTACCCTAGCTCAGTTCATATCTTAGGTGTTAAATAAAAGCTTGTCCTCCTTTAAAGTTTTAAAGAAGGCTAATTAGTTCAAGTGGAATGAGGAATGCTAATAGGCTTTTAACTAGTTGAAGGAATGTTTGTCGAGATTGCCCGTACTAAGTAAACCAAGCTAGGGGAGAATTTATTCTTGTATCTAGCAATGTCAAAGGTTGTTGTCAGTGTTGCCTTTGTTCAAGAATTGAAAAAGCAATAATTCCCTATATATTATGTTTGAAAAGTGTAATAAGGACTAGAAGTAAGACATTATAAGATAGAGAGATTGATATTATCTCTAGTCATGGCAACTAAGCGATTACATTCTTATTTCTTGGCACATCCCATGGTTGTCCTAACCAAATACCCCATTAAGTAGATCTTGAGTGGCGGGGGTGCTCTAAATAGGGTCTTAAGTGGGCCTTAGATTTGGCAAATTTTGACATCAATTATTAACCATGGACAACTATTAAGGCATAAACATTGGCAAATTTTACGGTAGAAATGATTGTGAGGTAAAGATAAAACCATGGAAGTTGTTGTGAATAGGTCTGCAGCCCAAAGGTTAGGTAAGGCATGAGTCATACTAATCAACTTTGAAAGAGATACCCTTGAGTATAGATTTAGGATAGATGCCAACTTAACCAACAATGAATTAGAGTAAGAGGCACCCTTGTGGGGATTATGTGTAGCCAACCAGTTTAATCCACTTAGGATTATAGCTTATACAGATTCTCAGCTTATAGGGGATATGAGGCTAGAGATGACCAAATGAACAACTATACAGAAGTAGTATGAGCGGAAGCAACAAAATTTGATAATTTGAATTATAGCAGATAAGTAGGAGTGGCGACCTTTGGGCAGATGAATTGGCCAAGGCAGTAGGATCATTAAATCTATTGACAGCTTCTTCAGTCATAGTAAAAGTGGTTCCCAGATTTACCCTAAGGAAATAAGTTTTATTGCTAGAAGAGAATAATGGGGGACAATAAGAAATTATAGATTCAAGCTTCTCAGTTCATGCTGATAGGAGACATCCTCTACCATAAAGGATTCTCTCAACTGATGTAGAGATGTTTACGGTTGTGAGAAGTAGAATAGGTAATGTGAAAGGTGCATGAAGGAGCATGTGGGAACCATAGTGAAGGCTAATCATTAGTTGGGAAGGTCTTGAGTGCTGGATCTTATTGGCCCACTCTAAAGGATGACGCGATGGAGTATACTAGGGGGAACGAGGTTTGTCAAAAACATGCTAACCTCTCTCATCTACTGGTGGAGACTAGATAAGCCACTGCAGTCCCAACATACCCTTTGCAAGATGGGGAATTGACTTGGTCAGGCCTCTCTCATAAGCTTTGGGCTAGAGGAAGTTTTCAGTGGTAGCTATAGATTACTTCAGCAAATAGGTAGAGGCTAAACCACTAGTAAAGATCATTGAGGTAGCTATGATTAAATTTATTTGACAAAACATTGTATGCCAATTCGGGTTACCCAAGGAACTGGTCTCAAATCATAGACGATAGTTTCAAGGGAAATAGATCACCAGCTAGTGTCAGGAATGCAGAATAAGACAACTCTTCACGTTAGTTGCACATTCTTAGAGTAATAGGCAAGTGGAAGTCACTAATCAAACTATAGTTAAGGGACTCAAGGTCACGTTGGACAAACATAAAGGATGTTGAGTAGAAAAACTCCCCAAGGTATTATAGGCCTATAAAACCACTTCACCCATAGCGATTGGGGAGAGCCCATTTAGTTTAGTACATGGCACTGACGCTATCCTCCCTCCTGAAGTAAGAGAAGAATTTCCAAGAGTATATTTCTACTCTGAGACAGATAATGAAATAAGAATGCAAGAGCAGCTTTAATCAAGGAAGATAGAGAGGTAGCCCGCCTAAGAATCTTGAAATATCGACAGAGGGTCGACATGACTTTCAATAGAAAAATGGTCTCGAGAAGTTTTGAAGTAGGGGACTAAGTGCTCAAAAGGATGGATTCACTAAAAGGTATGGGAAAGTTGGACTCCACTTGGAATGGTCCATACTTTGTTGCAGAAAAACTACCTAGCGGGGTTTATCCTCTCAAGGATTTAGAGGGGCGCATATAACCTAAACCGTTTAATGTTCAACTGTTAAAGAAATTTTATGTATGAGCATATATAAATTAAATGGATGAACAAAAATGAAAATTTTCATTTCTTCGTTAAATAAAGTAGTATAAAAAGGAGTATGTATAACCGTAAAAGAAAAAAAGAAGGAATCCCTATGGAATGGGATAGATGGGGGAAGGGATCCTATTAGATCGATTCTTCAAGACGAGGTCTTAGCATGCCTTCTAGGTCCCTGGTCTCTTCAAAATGATCAAGTGACAAGTGGTGATGGCCCCAGTCATCATTAGCTTGGGGTTCTGTAGCTTAGTAGTCAAAAGAGGGGGAGTTGAGTCGAATATCTTATCAGATTGAAGTTGCTTAAAACCTTTGACCAAGTTTATAGAGTCAAAGTTGGGCCTTCCTTCACAAAACTCAATCTCTCCACCACGTTTTGATAATACTCAAACCCTACCATGAAAGCAAGAGCAGCCGTGCTAGCTAGAAGAGCCTTGAACTTGGGAGATTAGATGCATTTGGTCAACCACTCTTCAACCTTGTCAGCCAAAAAAGATTCAAACTTTTGAGATATGGCAATTAGTTAGTTGTTTCTCAATGAAAGCTTTTCCTTCGGCAGACGAAGGAAAATTATGGAGAGGTTGCCTTCGCGTCTCCTCCAGTATGTTAGGAAGGGAGTTTGGCAGTCACTTAGTTGCCTTTTGTAGACTCCAATTCCAGAGTTAAGGCCTGAAGGCGACCTATGATGATGTCATTCTCTTCCACCATGGCACGAACACATTCCTCTGCTCGTCACTTATCTTAGAGGATAGCCTCTTGAAGACCCTCTGTAGTCTTCACCTTGGCTAAGATGTCATTCACTAAGGTCGTAATCTACAAAAGAGACTAGTCATTAAAATGAGAGATTAGAAAGGAGAAAGGAGGTCAAGGTGCCAACTTACATTGATCACGTAGCCTAAGAGCTTATAATGAATGTCATCCCGAGGCATTTTAGAAGCTAGTTCATGATCTCGAGAAGTGATAGAACCACGAAAGAATTTGAGAGCCAGGAAGGTACTTTAGATCACTGAGCTTCCAGCTATTAGAAAATAATTGGGTATGAGAACAGGAGAGGTCGGGGGCACTACAAAATGAGAAATGTATTCTTGAATTGAGGATAGGAATGTAGTTGGACACTCTATTGGCACAAGCTTAGTGGATTCAGAGGACAAAAATGACCATGCCCGAGCAAAAGGTGTGCTTACACCACTAGGATGAGTCTCACTTTAGCTAGAGGGAGTTAGGGTAGGGCTGTCAACAGTTAAAGTATGAGGAACCTAAGTGTTTAGGGATGACTTAGATATGTTTGGTGCTTTTTTTTCTTCCCAGCCACAAGGGCAGTTGTGAGACATTATTAATTTGTCTATAGAATAACATAGAATAGAAGATACATTAATTATGCGAAAAAGATAAGGTTCAAATGTAGAAAGGTAAAATACCTATATCTTAGGATAATTCTTCCTCTTTGGAAGACGACATGTAATAGTAAAGAATTCCCTTCTCAAAAGGAACGGTGCTTTTAATCTAGATGCTGTTAAGGTGAGAAGGGATGAGTTCCTTTTGGACTTTCAAGTTAACTGGCAACTCATTCACCTAGGCAGTGGGGAAACCATACTTAACGTTGGGGTATCGAATAAAGAAAATTCTTCCTTCCATTGTTTGTTGGATGAAGGAAGAGCTTGGATAAAGCAAAACCCAGATTTCATGGTAAAATAGAAGACTGCTATGTTAAGGGAGCAAATAGATAAGAAATAGTAAAATAGGTTAGCTCAAGGGGGAATTCCTAGCTCGGTGCATAAAATAAAAAAAGCTATAAAGGATCCTGAAAGAGTTGGAAGAAATTGAGATAAATTCATTTCAAAGTAGTTGAAGACACAAGAGATGAAGGGGTGTAAAGGAAAGGATAACTCAAAGCATAGTTGTTGGGTAAAAAGGTGATGAAGCCATTAGGAGGGCGATGGAGAGTCATTCTCACCGACAATGATTATTTCATAGTCTTTGGGGCTGGAGTATTTTTTCTCGAATTTTCGTTGAGCTATATTTTAATTTATTTTTGGTAGAGAGATAAAATGGATGTTTAGTATCCTTTCCAAAGGAAGAGGACATTTACTTGTAAAAGGATGGAATTGTTGAAGATTCTGATGGGGAGAAGAAGAGTACACCTCGTCGAAAGGGCAAATAATACAAAGCAAATTCAAGAGTGAAGAGAAAAAAATGAGGTGGTGACCATCTTATAGAGAAGTGTAGAGTATCAGGGAATGCGTGTTAACATCTGATCTGCCTTAGGATGTGGAAAATGTATGGGGAAATTCGAAGGTAGTGGAAAGTACAGAATTTGTAACGACTTGGTCCCTAACTGACCGAGTGTTCCAAAAATGTTGCAAGACAACACTCAGTCAGCCTAATAGCTAAGAGAGCACAAGCTTATGAAATTTGGAGGACTCAGCCCCCAACTGGTTGAGTGCTTCAAAAATGTTGCAAGATGACACTTAGTTGGCCCTAAGGTTGAGAGAGCACCAGTTTACAAAATTTAGATGACTTAGCCCCTAACTGGCTGAATGCTCTAAAAATGTTGCAAGATGAAACTCAATCAACCCTAGCGCTGAGAGAGCACAAGCATATGAAATTTGAAGGACTCAATTCTAGACTAATTGAGTGCTCTGAAAAAGTTGCAAAATGACACCCAATTGGCCCTAAGACTGACAGAGCACAGGCTTACAAAATTTAGAAGATTCAGCCCTTCACTAGCTGAGTATTCTAGAAATATTGCTAGATAACATTTAGTCAACCTCAAACCTGAAAGCGAATATGTTTAAGATATTGTGGAAGAGTGATCCAACTTATTGTGGGGAAGTTTCAAGTTTGATATGAAATAATACCCAATTAGCTTCAAGACCAAGTGTCTGGAGTGATGGTTTGATCTGTTTACTTCTTTAGATTCCTTACTAGAAGTTTGTAGCATTTGACTCTTATTTTAGGAGAAAGGAAAAGGAATAGCAACAATAAATAGAAATCGCTTATATTATTTTAAAAAAATGCAGTGTAAAGTAAATAAAAAGACGAAAAAAAAAGAAGACACAATGGAGCAAGAGATAAAAGGAAGCATTAGTAGGAGCCTTAGTCATAGTCCTCCTCCCAGGATGGATCTCTCATTAGCCAATTGTTTGGAGAGCGCTTGTTCCAGGTTATCTTCCATGATACCTTCATCAAATCAATGTGCCACAAAATAGCATCCATGGCTAGTAAAGCCTTAAGGCACTTAGAAAAGCCCCAACAAAAGGCTATTTAGGCATCACTGGCCCGTTCAACTTGATGTGCCTTGGAATGGAAATAATCATGGAGGTGCAATTCGAAGAAATACTCTAAAGCTTGGTGCCCCTCATTTATTTCTAGCAACCTATAGATGGAAGGCTCCCTAATCTAATGGTAGTAAATGCTACTATCACCATGGCCCCTTAAGTGCTTAGTAGAGCTATGTGCTCCCGCCTCCAAATGACATTGTTGCTCCTCTATGATTGCTCCTTACCCAAGGCTTTCGTCGACTTATTTGTAGGCTCTCTAGAGCTCCTCTTGTAGCATTTCTAGATATTTTTTGAAGCCTCCTCTATTAATTTAATGTTCTCTGTCGTTAGCTTAATATTTTCAATCTCTAAGTTCTCTGTATGGTCTATGACCACTTTCAATTCCTTGGAATGTCTAACCCAGGATTTGGTTAGTTTGGAGTATATGGACCTAGGAGGAGTACTTCTAAAGGTAGACATCTTTGTAAGAGATTTATAGGGATGAAATTAAGATTGAAAATAATGAAGAAAGATGGTAGAGCAAGTATACAAGAGTAGCAAGGGAAGTGAATTTGAATCCTAGTATTTGTAGAAGAAAAGGCACATCGAGTGGAAACATGCTACAAAAGGAAAAACTGATATCTCCTAGATTCTCATGGCACTAAATTGATCTTATCTAATACCTAGGGATGTCCTTAGCCTTGGGAGAGGAGGAGTGATATGCCCTCTGCACTTAGGCAGCTAACCAACCAAACAAGCTTGCAGCAGTAAAGTAGTGAAGTAGGACAAGAAGGTTGTGACTCAATCATCTCATCCCTACACCTAGTCATTCACAAAGGACATTCTCGTCCTCGAGACCTCGTACTAATGAATGGTGTTCTTAATCTAGGGTCTCCTTCAGTCATAGGATAGGTAACTCAAGTCAATTAACCCCTAGATTTCAAGTGACTCGAGTCGGTCATCCCCTAGAGAGGAAACGACTCAGGATAGAAGTTGTATCATCAACCCATGATAGAAGAAATAACCAATGATATTATTGGTAGTAGCATAACATTGTCGACGTGCCATTGTGTATGGAAAGGAAGTTGAACAGTTTTTCAACTATAGTATAAAAGTGGAAAATTCTATACTAAAAGATCATTCATCCGTATACAATGAACATATTGAACTTTTCTTACTATGGACATAAGTTAATTTTAGCTGAACTACATAAATAACATTACCCTTATTTTGAGTTCTGTTTGTGTGTGCATCTCAAAATTAGTTAACCCTTATATTTCTAAATTGAAGCCGACCATGGACATTTAAGTTTCTGATTATTTAACCATTATAGCAGAAAGTTAACATTTGTTCAAACTACTGTATGAATCAAGGGTCATGTTAGTGTGGAAAGGCGAATCGAACCTACCATCCGAAGGAATAGAAGGGATAGAGTACTTCCATTACTTTGCAAAAAGACTTACAAAATAAAGATTCATAGCTAGCAAAGGCTCAAAACCATTAAAGACAAAAGATACCAAGAAAAGGAAATAAACGGTAGAAAAGATTCTGTTTAGTCGTCTTCATCCTCTAGCTCTCACATTGAATTTGGTATTGCCCACTCCTCAAAAGGGCGTCTCTCCAACTCCTTCATTTTAGAGATGCTAGAGAGGTTTGTAGCCCATAAGACAACATCAACATCTACTAAAGTGTCCATGAATTCGCTAAGGCCTTAATGAAAGATTGTTCAAATCCCCTTAATCCTCTTCTCACTCGAAGTATCACAGCGATCAAGCGAGCCTCTTGGCCCCAGGCTGCTACTAGCATTGGTGTTATAAAGATCCTTAATTTCTTTACGGGCTTTTCTAAGTTCTTTCAATGAGAGCATCTTAGCTTCAAGAGGAGTCTTTTCTTCAAGTTAGCTTTTTCAAGTTCTAGCCTCATCTGTGTTAGTTACAATTTTTTGAGGCAATCCATGATCTTCTTTATCACTTTGTATGGTGACCCCAAGAATCAACTTAGCTACAACAGGATAAGCAAAGTTGTTATTGAAAAGGGGATTTGACATGGTGAGATTGCACATAGAAAGAAAGGATCACACTAACTCCTCTAGGGTGAAAGGGTACGTATTTATAATGGACATGGAATATGAAGAGACTACTTAGGTTAAGATCAAGCTAGTAGGAACTTCGCACATCCTAATAAGGATTTACTCTATGCTTTAAAAAAGGAGTTAAAGAAGAGAATGCCTGGGTTAGGATAATGACCCAATTAAAACAAATCGTAAAGATGCCTAAGTTAAGACAAGTCCAGCCAGTCTAGATTAGTTGGGTTGAATAGTAATGGAGATATTTATAGGAGATGGAATAATGAAGGGCAATGGATGAAAAATCGAGATTTATTTATCTAAGGACATTTATGTATTTCGACAAAATTCATCATGATCTTGTTCATTCAGAACTTCAAATTCTTTATTCATAAATAATTGAGAATGGGTTCAACTTGCAATTAGTAAGTTAATGTAGAGAAATAGTATAGAAAAGAGATTTTTATTATACCAAGCGAGGTTACAAAAGCAAAAAGATAAAGAAAAGACTACAAAAACACTAAACAAAGTCATCCAGTTTATGCTATGAAGGGTAACTTAACTATCTCCACCAGAATGATTAGGAGTCAACCAAGCAATCAGAGAACCTTTTTCCTAGGAAACCTTCCAATCAACATTAGAAATTTCACCCCCCAAAGCAACTATGTCCATTTGAAGGAGAGCCTTTAAGCATTCATCAAAGCCTAATGGAAACCAACTTGAGCATTATTTGCTTGCTGCACTTTAGTCACCTGAATAAAGATGTTCATTCAGATGCATGAGGATATAGGGTTTAACAATTAAAAATTCAAAAGAATGGTAAAAAATTAGTCTTCCCGCCCATTGCGATCGATTCAAATGTCCATCCAATCAATCGTATAGTGCTATGCCGATTCATTGTGATCTAGCCTTTGTGTAATTAATATTCCAAAACTCAGGCTTGTCGATCACGGTTATCCTGATTGATAATGTTCCTAGTGATCGTAAATCCAAAGAGGTCCAAATTGTGCCCAGGTTAATTGCACCACTCAAGATTGATCGGCTTATGATCTGATTGTAAATCTAGAATGCCTAGAACTCTTCTAGATCAATCCAGGTACCTCAAGATTGATTTGAAATGTCTTGGATTACGAATTCAACACTTCCTAAGCCTTCTTGGCCATTCAAAGTCCAAATTTGAAGCCATATTCCGATATTTAGCACCTCCCAAGCAATCAAATCATCTACAACATTTATTTTCATATTTTCTTCATGAAGAACAACGGAGCCACCTCCATTAGTTGTACTTGGGTGGTCATCATCATTCAAGGTGCTAAGGTGAGGGGGTCTTTTGGTCCAAATGTCCACATTATTCTCCTCTTTTTATGAAAGTGTTCCATCAACTAATTTTGCTCCTTGCCTTCTGGAACCCTTATTTTGGAAGCATACCCTACATCTCTTCTTTTTAAAGAGGCAAGAAACTCTAATCCGCCAAGTCAAACACAAACTTCTTTTGAGCTTCATGTTCTTTGAATCTAAACCTTTAGAAGTACCTCTACAAGAAATCACTTTTGTGGTGACACTGAAGTGTCCCACCCATTCAAGATCATAACTATCTAAATTAAACAATTCATGCCCAAAATATTGACAAGCAAATGCTCTACCAACAAAATGTAAATATTTGCCTTCCTAGCAAAATTTGGCAAGAGTTGTTCAACAATTCAAGGCACACCTCCTAGAAGATTTCCATATCATGTACTAGACAATTGTGCTCAATTTCCAATATCCCACAATTTTTAATAAGCTTTACCACTAGTACATGCAATGAATACTCAATGTCACACAAGCTATTATCGAAAGAAAAGAATTTGTGATAACATGGAAGTGGATTGGGGTTGGGGGATTTTATTCTGCCACGTTTATTTTTATTATATGTGGGTTTTTAGAATTAAAAAATTCATATCCTAAAGTCGATTAAACCCAACATAAGGTACTCTCTCACTTATTATGATCATGAAGTAAAATATTGATAATAAAGAGTAAATTTTGTGCGTTTGCTTCGTTCATCGAACGAATATTTGAATACGTTATTTTCTAATAACATATCGACACAAATATGTACTCAATATCTCGTATCGAATAGCATGAAACTCACCATACATATACAAGATGTACAAATCTAACTAATATCTCTAATGCCCAATTTAGAGAATCTATGTCTCACAAATAGAATTTAGTTATTGTGTACTAAAAACCTTAGGTTTATATTTATGACTCCTATGAAAAGGACTTTAATGTAATTATATAAGCACATATAATACTTTACATCTGATTAAGATTTTTATGCATGAATTAAGGTGCCATTTATTAATAAAACAACATATAAATTCTTTGTTATAAGAATAAAGATTTACAAGTAATATCTCTACAATGCATGAAATTTAACATTAGAAGGCACATCACTTACAAGATCATGTGTTGAAACCTAACCCATGCATTGAATGAAAGAGTGGGGAAAAATAAAGAAGTTCTTAACCTGAGTTGCAGGAAACTAAGGATAAATATATTTGTTGCAAAAGTCACCATTGAGCTATTATCTTTCATTTTGAGGATCATTTCACACAAACTTTAATATCTAAAAGAGTCGGACCCTTTGATCTTTCCATATTGTGCGTTATAAGTCCTGGTAGATAGGAAAAAGGTACATGTTACAACTGCATTCACCATTAGATGTGTTAGGACTCAGGAAAGAAGTATGAGTTCCTTGCTAACTTTAAACATCCTTGCATACTATTGCATGGAGGAAGTCATAGGAGTCCTATGAGTCTCAACCCTAATGAGGCTTATCCATTTGTGCCAAGTGTTTGGATTCTTTTCTTGAGCAACTTTCGTCTGAACTTCAACATTGTTGCTTTCGATGCATTTGTGTAGCACAATTCCCTTTTTGGGGCATTTGGATGCATCCGTATGTACTTGCACAAACCTAAAGCATGCTCCCACACTGGGCCAAACCAAGAATTCCAACACTAATGGGAATGAGAACTGACATTTCTGGAACAAATCTAAATTGGAAACAAAATGTTTGTTCAAGTGTTAATATAAAAAATTGTCATACAACGTATATATTCATTAGTTAAATTTTTCACTCTTAGACAATGCAATTTGAATATAAAATATTTCAAAATTTTCTCTTACTCAATAATATTTAAAGTTATATTATTCCACATTTATTTTTTGAAATCAAATCATTGTTTAAACTTGCACACTCATTTTTACACATGTTTGTACAAAAGTTTTTATTCTCACGTAGCATCAAACTATTCAACTATTATTAAAATCTCAATTATTATTAAAATTATTATATATATTTGTACTAATGTGACAATTGAATGAATAGTATGAAAGTAATAAATACATGTATTTGATTTAATTAATTTATATATATATATAAATTAATCAAATCAAATACATCCATTTATTATTTTCATACTATTTATATATATATATATATAAATTAATCGAATCAAATACATACATTTATTACTTTCATATTATTCATTCAATTGTCACATTAGTACTTAGTGCTAGATTTGATAGCACAAAAATTGAATGAATCCACAACTTGATATTCCACGACTATCCCTAAACACATAAATGCACTCATAGAGTTGTTGGATGTATAGGTGAGAGCTTGTGGGTACTCTTATTTTCCATTGGCAAGTTTAATTGAACATTCCACATTGTTCCAATTAGGAAAAAAATAGTTCTCCGTTTTCGATGGAAAGATCCTAGCGTTGCTAAAAGGCAAGCAAGCGTTTCACCTTGTGACCTGTGCTTTATCATGCTTCCACCATACATGTGCAAATAGAAAATGAAAATGATATGGCAACAAAAATGGCAAATTAATCACATCAAGAAAATCAAACCTTAGATACTGTAAGCAAGCACATACTATTTGTTAATTTTTCAGATATCATCAAAATACTTCTCTTCTGCATCTTGATTTGCTTCTTTCATCCAGTGATCATCCAAGGTCTCATCATTATCAATTTTTGAGTAGTCCAGGTGCTCGTTATCTTCTCCTGATAAGAACTTTTGCTGCATTATGTGCGTGAACTGCTCCATGCGATCTTGCATTTCCTCATCGGACAAATTGCCCACCCCTATTTCTGAAGTTGTTAACCACCCATTGTTGCCATCATTATGATCCTGGTGCACCTGGATAATGTGATCCAACACACAAAAGGACATTTATCTAAAAGATAAGGATATGCTACTTTTTTTTAAAATAAAATAAAATTTATCCACTCATACACCAAACTCACACACATCACCCCAAGGATTTAAACCTATGACTTCATGGTTGAGATAATAGGCACCAAACCATTGAGATGTCCCCTAATGGACAGACTTATAGAAAATAAAGTATGGAAATACCATCTTTGGCAAATTTACTTCGACACAAAACATTATAGTATCGATGTGCCTTTTCTAACATGTTCTAGTAAGCCATTTGGAAATAAAAATAACATGATCTAGAAATGAATCAACACAAACTTTCTTTTTGAAACCTATCTAGCATGTTATCAGCAAGAGAAGCATCAAGTGCAAAGACAAATAAAACTACCAGTTACCTCATTGTCCAGAAGCCTAGATTCTCTTTGCTGTGAGTAATTAAACTATTTGGATAGACATAGAAGCTATATTCAAAATTCGATTTTGGGATGGCTAAACGCAAATGCAGAGTGTTATTGCAATTTAGAAAGGCTGCAGTGAGGAAAATGTATGTTGAGAGTTTTAGATTAGGACTATAATTAAGTAGTAAACTGTTAGAGTTCTAGTTTTATTAGAATTCTAGTTAGTATAGTTTTAGCTTATTTCTATTACTATAATATGTCACTCTATAAATAGAATGTTGGCTTCTTTTAATTAATGAGAAAATCAATGCCTACAATTCCCCTTAAACCTTAGTCCAAAATTGACTTCCAAATTTCTTAGTCTGACTTCAGTCAAACAAACAAAAAAGAAAAAAGGCGAAAGAGGGGGTTGGGGGGGGGGGTGATGGCAAAGAAAACAAATCGCCCCCTGTCCAGGTCATCGAAAAAAATTTGACTAGCCACTGCACCTTTAGTCTACACCAAATCTCCTTCGTTGTGCATTGTCGCCATCACCTAGAAGCAACGCATCGCCACAGACATTAGGGGACACAAACTTAAAGCTTCGTTTTGTTAGGTAAGAAAACAAATCTCCCCTTGTCCAAGTCATCAAACATTGTTGCATTCATTGAGGAAGCCCCAAATTGTGCTAGCACTGTCGTTGAATGCATAGGTTGTCTTCATTTTGGTGATAACTACTGTAAGAAACCTTAACTCCACATTTGTCTAACGATTTATCAAGCGTTCTTCATGTTGCCATGGGAAATTTTGGCTCAAGTTCTATTCCCATTACTGAAAACTTTGCTCTAACTGTCAACACAAATTGGTCTTCCCATGGTGGTCTTAGTAGTTAGTTTTGATGCATCAAGAGTCAACTACACTGTGATTATTGTCGAAGAAAGAATCATACATCCGAAGAGTGTTGGGATAAGTTTGGCAAACCTAAAAAGGGTGGAAAAACAAAATGGACCAAATGTGCTTCTAATAAAGCAGAGGAAGGTACTCTGGCATCTACATCAACTTCGGAGATGGTTACTTTGACGCATGAGCAATACAACAAATTATTGTATCAACCTACTATTGTGTTTATTGCTTCTTCACCAACTATGGCTTGCATTGTTTCTCATGTAGTTGCAGACTAAGAAGATGATTGGTTACAATCATAATTTGTTATACATGTTTTGTGTCACCCTAGTAGTATCACTAAAGAAGCGAGATTATTATTTGTCTACATCCTTGTAGCTGCTAGATGTTAAGAGTCTAAGTTGAATATTTTAGTTAAATTCCCCATGTTCAACTTGAGGGGAGTGCTTAGAGTTTTAAATTAACATTATAAATAAGTAGTAATCTATTAGAGTTTTACATTAGGATTATATTTAAGTAGCAATCTATTAAAGTTTTAGTTTTATTATAATTCTAATTGGTAGAGTTTTTTGCTACTACTATGATATATCACTATAAATAGTGTCGACTTCTTTCAATTAATGGAAAAATCGATTCTTTAGCTTTGTTGAGGAAACAAAATATTGTAATTAATATTTTGTGAATATTGTTACCTTCAAGTGTATTGCGTTTCTTATTTTATAGGATTAGTGTGATTTGTTTCCTTTTGTATAAAAAGTATATTATGTAAAGCTCATACAAATGTTTTCGATAACTACAGTAATTTGTAACTTAACCTTTCACTACAAATTAAGATGAGATGTTCATGGATAAAGTGTACACTAATTCTTCCAATTCTACTCAACATAAAATCAAAGCACATTTGATCTAACCTGTTCACATTTTCTTCTAACCCAAGAATAATTAAGTTGCAGTGGCTAACACAGTGTATCTTATACATTTGTGGTTTAGTGTTAGTGATTTGAATGACTAACTTTCTATTATCATGGATATTTGTGTTTGTGGTATTATCTGCATTACTACTGCTGTTAATGTCCATGTGGTGTAACAAAACCTGTATCTTTCCAAGTGTGTGATGTCCATATAGGTATCGTAAAAAATCTTTTTTTAAGTCCAAGTGCCTGTCGTCACTAATGACACATGTAAGTTAAGCCTTTGCCTCATAATCGTGTGGACCAGAAAAACAAAATGGTGGCAATGTGATCAAATAAAGATAGCCTTCTATCAACTATCATAATGCTCATGACTTCTCCATTAATGCCCCATGGACTATTTTTGATCTTGCTAACTATTATGTGAAACATAATTTTTCTATTGGTGTCGAAGTGTGACTTTCATTGGAGTCTGCTAGAAATAGTTCAAGTTTTTGAAATTATCTATGTTCAACTTGAGGGTGAGTGTTAAAAGAACAAAATATTGTAAATGATATTTTGTATATATTATTATCAAGTTTAACTCTAAGCATATTGTGTTTCCCATTTTATAATATTAGTGTGATTCATTTCCCTTTGTATAGGATATACAATATACAAAGTTCATACCAATATTTTAAGTAACTACTATATTTGTAACTTGACCCCTCACTATAAATTGAAGTGGAATGTTCATGAATAAAGAGTGCACTCCCTAGTGATTTGTGGTTCATTGAGTAACTTGTATCTCGTATATTTTCTTGGCCTAGTAGGACTTTCTACTTAGATGAAGCCATCAACAGCCTGAACTTATAGGTCCATTCATCTAAATCATATAATTTTTAATAAATAAGAATATGTTAAAATGATCTTGATTATTTTTCTGACACAAGAAAGTGCAGTGTTATTTCATAGTTATAAACTTAAAAGATGGAACTAAAGAGAATATGAATCTGATCTCAACTTATTAAAAGATGCACTAATTAAAGAAAGCCTTTAATAAACTTGATATTTCCATAGATGCAGCACCAAAGGTCTATCAAAGATGCCGACACTCCCTTTTTAGGCATTCAACCATTTTTTTGCTGCCTCAATGTCCACATCATCATAATGTCATTGTGTCAAAATGAGAAACTATAGCTTTCTAGAGGAAAAGAAGATGTTAGCTGAACATAAATATATTTCTTAGGAAATGCTTACTAAATGGAGCATAAGGCAAATGTTAAATATGACAAGAAGTACATAAAAAAAATGATAGTTAGAGGACTCCTTGAAATCAATATTCAGAAGGCATGATACATGATCAAACAATTAATGGAAAAATCAGCATAACTTCAAATAAATAAACAGATAAGCAGCTCACATTAAGCATGCTGAGTAACTCTCAAAGACTAAATGACAATATTAC
Organism: Avicennia marina; assembly: GCA_019155195.1. Classification (NCBI taxonomy): domain Eukaryota; kingdom Viridiplantae; phylum Streptophyta; class Magnoliopsida; order Lamiales; family Acanthaceae; genus Avicennia; species Avicennia marina. Next base: position 7,689,327 of record CM032762.1, on the reverse strand, counting down.
TCTCCACTCTCACTCTAAATACTTGAGAACAAAAAGAGAACACCGAAATGCCAAGTCAAGAAGCTTTCAACAATATGGCTGCACTACTTCTCTTAATGCTATCAGAAATACCTAGAAAGGCGTTAGTAACTAAAGCCCTGCAAGGCAACTTTTAGAAATAAATCAATCAACAAAAAGAATGTATGAAATGAAAAATTAGTGCATCAATAAAGCAAATGAGAACCCATCTCGTCTCAAAACTAGGTAGTGTTGTGTAAACCTCAAACAATAAGGAAAACTAGAATTCAACATGAAAACACATACGATCCAGTAGATTTTTGTTCAGTATATAACAGGATGTTGTTTTTTTTTAACATAATAATGCTCTCCAGATGAAATATCTAGTGATTCCCTTGAACGGTGGGAAAAAATGAGGTGGTCCAAACTCACAAATATAGTTATACACTAATCAAAAAAGAGAACAGGCCCAGGCATTTACAAAAATAGAAGTGCAGATAATCACAATAAAGCAACATAACAATCTAGAAAAAAAAAATATATTTACCTTAGGAGTTCTGGATCTCTGGCCTTCCCCATCTTTCTTTGTCCCCTCCCCTATGACTTCCGCTTCACTATCATCCTCTTCCTCTTCCTCCTCTTCTTCCCCTTGTGTTTCACTTTCATTTCCAATCCAATCACTCTGAGCCACACCCAATCTTTGTTGCGCTCCTCTGATTTTCTCCACCAAGATGGCTTCTTCAGATCGTCTTATGAGTGTCTCAGACCATCTTTCACCAGGCCTCGCCATGCACCTCCCACTTGGGTCCTGAAACTTTCCAATATACTCATGATGCAAATATGGTTCTCTTTCCCTCATTGAATCTTCTGAAAAATACTGCCCGTCCAGTATTAGCTTATCCATATATGCCAGCCTCCGATTCTTGATCTTTGCAGACTTAGACTTCTTCTCCTTCTCTGTTGGATTGATAACACTTCGGAGATGATTTAAGTGCCAATTAATTTCATAATCATCTTTCAAGACATCAAATTGATTGAGCTCCTCGAGTGATAACTTCGATCCATAACGCTCTGAATTAATCAATATATGCAGAAATGCCAAAATTAAAACTCAAATCAGAATATTCCAAGTAGGCATGTGCCATTCTTGTTAGCATGTAGACAAATTATAGCTATGTTGTGCACTTGCGCCACAAAAATACACAATTACATACCAAAAAAAAGAGAAGAAGAAAGGAAAGGCAATAAAAGTCCTCTATCCTATGAAATGTGCATAATATAGAAGGAACGTCTTTAGCAGCATCAAACACATATACGTAAACCGATAAAAACGTAAATACCCATAACAAAAGAGCTAAAAGCAAGGAGTGCAAAACTACAAAGAATGAACTAAATTCAAACATCCGAGCACGGCCTGCAGTTCACATTAAGTAATTCAATGAATTAGCCAAATAAAGTCTGAGAAACAAAGGGAAATAAAAAGAAACGAAAAATTAAAGCAATGAATTAGCCAAATAAAGTCTGAGAAACAAAGGGAAATAAAAAGAAACGAAAAATTAAAGCAGTTAATAGCAGGCTTCCAGTTAGAGTTAGTGCAAAAAATACCCAAAAATACGGCGGCATCCGTGGAAAGGAGGTCGAGAAGGAGGGACTTGCGATGGGAAGGGTCGGCTACAGCGGAGGGCTGTACCTTACGAGGAAAATACAGGTCCTCAATGAGAGACAACCTCTCCGTTATGCTTTCCTTGGATTCGCTGCTCATGGTAGCTCTACCCGATTCCGCCATCTCCAGATTCCTCGCTTCTTCTTCGTATCTCAGGTATTGAGTCTGTCTATTCGGAGACGCAAACACATCTGTATATACCGTTGTCTGTTCAGACTGACTGAGTCGGGTTGGCTAATGACGCTTTCGGGTTAGCTTTAAACGGACTCATCCAGAAATACACAGAATATCTATCCAGTATGTAAATTTATACTTACATTTTATTTTATATATCTGTACTTTGTTTTGTGACTAAGAGTCATCTCTTCGAAATAGAAAAAGAGAGTCATCTCTTCGAAATAGAAAAAGAGAGTCATTTCTTCGAAAAAAAAAGAGAGAGTCATTTCTTCATTTAATAAATTTTTTGAAATATCCTTTTTATAAATTTTAATTACAATTATTCCTTCAATAAATAACTAGAAACAGAGGATTTAATATGCCTCTACTTCATCCAAAAAAAAAAATTAAAAATGAAATTAATATAATTTTATTTCTTTATTAATGAATGATATTATTTTTTTCCTTCATACAGTTTCTAACTTCTATTTGACTTTTTTGCATCTCCATTTTTTATAAAAATTTATTTGATATTAATTTTAAATTTAGTTATTTGTAATTATATTAAAAATAGACTGCATCAGTAGTTTTCTAAACGTAACATAAATGTTTAATCAAATAATAGAATTCAAAATTAAAAAATATGCTCATTATCTAAATAGTCAACGAGTTTGATATTAGGGAATGTAGAGTGCCATTTGTTGATTATTTTTATCAAAAAAACTATTTATTAATGGAATATATTAAATATATATAAAAAATATTATAAACTGAATAATTAATTAATTAAATTGATTATACATAATTAATCAATATTTTTATTGTAAATTGAATTATAAAAATTATTTTGAAAAAGTAGTTTCAAAAATCGATCATGAAATTGAACTTTATAACAGTGTTCAGTTTTTTCATTCATTTATTTTTTTAAAAATAGAATAAAATAAGAACCATTCAAAAATAAAATTTTAAAAAAAAAACTAGAAATTGTTAATATTTTTATCATACATCAGACAAGTCATAACATAAACACAAGCAAACAGTAGATAAAGCTGGGGTGATCAATAAATACAGCGGGGGAGTTATTATACAATTAATGGGAAAATCTAATTATAACCATCTGAGTTAAGGCCATAAATATTTAGTAACAATGATGCGAACAGAAGATCTGAACATGTTGTACCAAATTAAGCTGTGATTCAGTCATAAAAGTACCAAAATCAGCTAACCTCATGTTCGAGCAATAGAAGGGAAAATCACCATTTTGCATACATTAAAAAGAAGGCATGATATTGTAGAGGCAGATAAATAAAGCAACAAAAACACATATTTCTTTATCAGTCTTTCTCATCTCTCTTCGTCTGTGTTCTTTTTCTTCTATTCTGTTTTGAGCTTCTGTTTCTTCGTATTCTACACTCCACACCATCATTGCTCAGGTCATTGAAAGGTTTAGAAGTGTTAACATTTGTAATATGTCACCTCATCATAACCAAGAGAGAAGGCTCAACGGACAAAAAAGGGGGTTCAAAAAGCTTAATGCCTGTTGTCAACACTTCAAATGTGTAAGAGTACTCAACGAGTAGGGATAATCACAGTGTGGTTTCATTTTTTTTTTCAATAAATTTCAAACCGATTTGCCACATATGGTTTTTTCTAACAAAAAATCTAATTGTGGTTTTAAAAACAAAAACCAAATGTTCGGTTTGAATGGTTTTGTATGGATTGGTGCAGTTGTACAGTTTATAAACAAGTTCTATTTTAATACTAATTAACTTATAATATGTACAAAAATTCAAATATATCAAAAGTATTATACATACACACTTTTAATAATATAAATACCAATTTAATCTCAATAAACAAAAATTAGATGCATTCCACAAAATGTATAAGTTGAATGTCAGTATAATATAAAATTAATAATCGCCACAAAATATAGTTTTATTATCAGCAAAAATATTATCCCCTTCTCGCAAGCCTATATATCATGGGAAACTAGCATGTGACAAGCATGCACATCACTTATTTCACAAAAGAAAAATTAATTTCAAAATAATGAAGAAAATAAGAAAAATAAAAATATTATAAATAAAGATGCAAACCTCATACACACTCCTTGAACATTTAATGTTCTATATTGGTATCTAAGCTGGTTCTATATTGGTATCTAAGCTGATAGAGGAGCTTGATTCTTCTAGCTCTAAAGACAAATCATTATTAATAAATCAATGATATTTATGAGCATAAATATAAAGTGTGTGTGTGTGTGTACACATATATTTATAGAGAAATAGATAGAGTATTTTACCTTTCTCAAATTGTTCAATATCCTACATGGCTGTACGAAGGTCAATTGGAGTAGTATGTAATCAATCTTGAGTACATATAAGCGTTTACCATCTTTTGGGAAAGGAACTCCTAAATGGATTGATCACACAAGAAATAGTATTGAAAGCAGATTCTGAAGTAATAGTATATACTATAATGGCCAACACATGTCTCGCAACTCTAGAAAAAATAGGGTATTTTGGAGTATTCACCTTCTACCAATTTAACACATCAAAATCCTTACTTAATTTTTCACAACCATTAAGTATTTTACTACTTTTGATTTGCTCTCTATACATTGATCTTCTTCCAAATGTCTGGCAAATTGTGATTCTAATAATTCATGAGGATCTCCATCATCTAATGGCATATGATCATAGCTTTGTCCTACACATTTAGGATTTCTAGTGTGCTCAAAACTAAAATCTGCATAGTTCTTATACAACAAATACAACATATCTTTAATCTTTTCTATAGTCCTCTCCACAAAATAAGCATCATCTTCATATATTATAGTCAAACCAAAGCTAGCATACATTAACTTATACCTTAGATTCAAAAGGCTGGCAACAAATAAGAACCCATTGATATTATCAATACTTCCCCAATATTTATTGAACTTCTATTTCATTTTCAAAGCCATTGACCACTTGTGAAAATCCCCCTTATTAATCTTATTAAACAAACTAACATGTAAAGTTGAAAGTTCGCGAAAAACGAAATTCAAAGTATCTTGCAATGAACTTGAAACTTCAATATCACATTGCAGAAAATTTTCAAAAACTTAACAAAGTTCTAAACATTTTTATTGTTTTCAACTTAAGGTGATCATAATTTAATCATATAATTTGATAGAATTTGAGGTTCCTACATTGTATGCAAAAATACTTTTTGTTTGAAAGATAATTGTATTAATTTAATATATCCAAAGTTCTAAATAAAAATTAATATTTAACTATATTTTGTTTTGCATAAATATTTATTATTTATATTTATACATAGAATAGTGCGGTTTTTTGAATCCAGAATTAACAACAAATCTCATTTTGGTGCAATTTTGTTAAAATTTTAAATTTTTGATTTATTTCTTAAATTATTACAAATAGTTTGGTTTAGGGTGGTTTGAATGATGTGGGCGGTTTTTAATTTTTTTTTATAATCATCTATGTCAATAAGTACAAGTGTCACGCCTACCAATATATCTAGGCACCTATTAGTTAAGCCAACCTAAAGGTTGAGAAATAAGATTTAGTGATTAACAATTTAATTCCACATTAGTTTTATGATTTCACTCACATTAATCTTAAAAACAAATGTCCACAATTGGATGTCTTGTCTGCAAGTTTACTCTTGTTATTCCTTGCATAGCCATGGATTAGTTAAATGTTGATTAAGTCCTTTAATCACAACACAAATCACTAATTGCAAATAACAAGCACAAAAACAATTGATCACACTATCATGCATCCATTATCAACCAAACACAATTACAAAGAATTAGACATAAATTTAGCAATTCATAATATATTCAAATAAAACTCAAGTGAAACAATTCATCATCCAACAAGCTTAATAATCTAAGGCAAACAACAAGAAAACTTAGTCTAGATAGGTGCTTTGCATGGAAGTGATGAATGTTAATGATGTACTTTCTAATACCTATAGTTAACGAGGGATAGTGGAGGACATTATGGTTGTGTATGTATTTTTTTGCATTAATTAATACAATATTGATTTGTTCGTATCAATACTCTGGTAAGTTTTTCTTATGTATGTCAATTTTGAATAACATAAAGTATTACATGTGTTGATGTGATTAAAAGACCTTATTCATAAGAAACTATAAATATGGATACAACATTGTCATAGTACGCAATCAATAAAACTAGTATATGAGTCACAAACACTTTAAAGAGCATTAAAAAGTTGATATAGCTTGCACACTTTGTATTTATATGGTGAGTGTCAAGCTATTTAATATCAAATGTTGAGAATACATGTGTTGAGATACACCATTAGAAACGAGCATTCAGAAAAGACTCGTAGAATGAAGCAAACATATAGAGTTCAATCTTGGCTGTTAATGTCTTGATTCATGATCATGTTATGTGCATGTTGACCATAGCCTCGAAATGACATGGTTGTCTTATGTCTATGATAGTTAACATATCATTAGGGCATTAAAGACCAATATCTATCCTAATATGGGATAGGGTTATAAGCCTAACGCACTATTGTGCTGGGTGTATATAGAAGCATGCATGCATTTAATAAGGGATTTGTCTCTTCAAAAGTGAGAAAAGTTTATTTTCTTATGCAGTTGGTATTCAATGAGATGAAAATTCTTGACTAAAGTAGTGTGTGATTGGAAGGAGTTTTCGATAAAAATATTAGTCTCATGAGGTAACATCGATTAGTTATATGATCGAATTTATGAGTTTGATTAAATCCATAACTCTTACTTGGTTGGGATAAAATAAGATAAAATGTTCATGCCACATGGTATTTATGATCGAGACAATTCATTATGATTTGTTTCACTTCATTTTAATTGGACTATGATATGAACCGTAGACTAAGCACTATTTATATCCTTCGATCTATACTCATTTTCGATTAATGATGAATTTAGAGAGTCGCAGACTAAATTTTGAAATGTGTGATGAGTGTCATATTGGTAGGTTGCAAACAGACCTCGAAAGACTTGTGAAATAATTTATTTAGTTGTAAGTGGATTAGACTAATAAATTGCTAATGTGTTTGTTGATGATAAGATCTTAATTGGAAGTACAAAGGGTTTTTGATTTAATTAATGAGGATTAATTAAATTAAAAAGATTAAAAATAAGTGGGCCTTAATTATTATAATAGATTAATAATTAAGGACATAGGGGCTCCAAATAATTAATGAGATTAAGTGTCTATTGGCTACAACTTAATTAAAGGATCATGTAAGATGGCTCATGGAGCCCATGTCTTGAAACTCTAGTGTCATTAACTATATAAGCATGTTTAGAAGAGTTCTAAATCCCCTTGAAAGTCATAATTGTCATGCACCCTCCAAGCAAGAAAAGAAAAACTAGTGTAGCCTCTCTTCTTTCTTTTCTAGTCATCAAAATCCTTCTTACCCAAAGAGTTTGTGTAAATGCCATGCAAAAAGGGTTTTGGAAAATGTAGAGGGAGCTTATTTATGTTCTAACCATGTGGACAAACTAAAATTCGAGATATTTATGAGCCAAAACTTAAGGATCAAAAGTGCACCCATCGAAATATGATTCCAAGAAGTATTATTGCACGTAATTCCTCTTTTAATGGTATTATGCATGTTTTATAACGAAAACATATGGGATTTATTACACTAGCTTCTGTTGCATGTTTTAAGTGTTTTTAAGTTTTAAAGTTTAAATTTTTACACACCTGACCCTAGCAAAAGCCCATAGTGGCATCAAAGACATTATTTTCCTCACAAAACTATAAAGTTTAATGATTCTTCACTAATTTACGTTTTCACATCAAATTTCATTAAACATATATTTGATAATTGTAAGTACTTGCAAAAGTGTTTTTTTAGGTGTTTCGAATTGACAAAACATGATAAAAATTATGTCCCAATCATTTAGACAAAACTTTACTACATTTTTCATGATTGCAAAAACTATTCTTGTGATTGCAATAGGCCCTTGCGTAATAGTGAGAAGCGTTCTCATGATCATGATGGGGATTGATGTGATTGTGCCGTTGGAAGGAAGGATTATATAAATCCCGCATCCAAACCTCACAATCGATGTTCCAAGACCACTAGTGGCATTGCGATAGAATAGGGCTCTTGTGATTGCGAATTCAAGGGTTGTAGTTGTGGGAACTATTCTCACGACGGTAGACCTTGATGTGAAATTGTTTCGAATGTATGTTGTGGTTGGATTATAGGCTTAAGACATTTATGGATGAATGCATTTTCTTTGGATTGGTTTTCTTGGTTGTATAATTAAATTTTTCATGAGCTGTAAGGGTATAAACCCATGTTTTATTATTATTACGTAGAATAGTGATTCTCTGTGGTATGCCACGTGTCTATGTAAGACATGGAATTGTTGGGTTTTAATAGGATTGGGGTTGAATTTTAAAACTTTAAAATCATAAATCAACAATATAAATGTAGTGGAATAACTTACCAAACCCATTCTACATTTTTGCCATACAACATGCATAAAAAAAAAAAAAACCTTTGGAATCACATTTCAACGGGCGCACTTGTGATCCTTAAGTCGTGGTCCTTAAACCTCAATTGCTAGCTTGTCAACACAGTTATTGTAATCATAAACACATTCTTCTCCTTGTAAAACACCTTTTGCATGGCTCTAAGGCAAACTTCTTTCGATTAGAAGGCTCTTGGCGACTAGAAGAGATGAAGAGAGTGGCTAGAATAACTTCTTTTCTTCCTTAGAAGGTGGCATATGAAAATTATCACAATTTTCATGCTTAGAACTCATCTAAAACATATATTTATATTAAGACACTAGGGCATGCTAGTTATGGACTCCATGGGCTCACTACATGGACCTATAATAATTATAACTCGTGTATTAAATTCTTTAATAATTGTAGCCCATAACTTTTAATTGTTAATCTCCATTAATAATTAAAGCCCCATCTAGCCTTTGAATTATTAATCATATTAATAATTAAGGTTTAATAAAATTGTAACCTTTAATTTAATTAATCTCATTAATTAAATCAAAGAATTTCATGCTTTAAGTTAATAATTTTATTATTTTACAAACATGATTGACTTGAAATAATTTCATTCATGTCTTATCTCTTTAATTTAATTAATTTAATTAAAGTTTTCATTAGGCTCTTAATTAATGATCTCATCATTAATAAGCAACATGACAATTTATTTGGTTCAATTTAATTGCCACTAAATAAGTTATTCTACCCACCTATTTAACACTGATCATTCACAACAACTTTTTATGTGTGACTATTTAAATTCATCTTTAATTGGCAATGAGTGAAGTTTGAAGAATATGGGCAATACCTCGCTTGTGGCCCATATTGTAGCGTAATGAAGATGAAGAATAAACCCTTTCGATTATGAATACAATATGGTATAAACTTTTTGTCTTACTTTATCCCAATTAAGCATGAGTCATAGAGACTTATTGAATGGTCTGTGCGTTTGCTTTGTTTTACAAGTCATTGTTTGAATACTTTATTCCCAATGGTTCTACGCACACGTTTCTTAATATCTCATGTCAAATACCATGACACTTACTATACAAACATAAGGTGTGTAAGTTATACTAATTCTCTAATACCTTTTAGAGTGTTTGTAACTCGCCAACTAGTTTAGTGATTAAGTACAAAGAGAGTCTTCTGTCCATATTCATAACTCCTTATGATAAGGTTTCTTAACTCAAACACATTAATACATACAATACTTTACTCTAATCAAAATTTACATGTATGAAAACTTATTAGAATATTATACAAAAATCAATATTTCATTAATTAGTGTGAAAAGTACATATCCAACTAAATGCCCTTTAGTATCCCTCATTTTCTATTAGTGTTGGAAGGTATATCACTAATAATTTCCCACGTGCACTCTATTACCAATAGTGCTAATACCAAAAACTATGGTATCTCATATCCATCTTCTCCAGATAACGATCAAGCAGCACTTATGTTACTAGTTTAGCAGGTGGGTTAAATATATTATGTGTTAAAGCTATTTTCAGCATAGCTACATTGTCTTTTCTAATGATTCCTCAAATAATATTGCCATGCCTCTCTATTTGTTTGGATTTCTGATGAGACGTCTATTCCTGCACCTATACGATTGAACCATGGTTGTCACCATAAAGTGACAATGGCTGATCCACATGAGGAACCACCTAAAGTTCTACTACAAACTTCTTTATCCAAACAACCTCCCTTGTAACATCTCATGCAGGATTTACTCAGCCTTTAGTGGTGCAGTCCACAATTACACGTTTCTTAGATGTCTTCCAAGTAATTATTCCTCTATTAACAGTAGTTAAAAGTTTGGAGGTATACTTTATATCTTCCATAATTGACTAGAAGTCAAAATTAGCCCAACTATTTGCTCATAGATTAAGATCCACATTTGTAAGTGCTATATCTTTAGTGTTTCTTAAGTACTTTAGAATACAATAAAGAGCATCCCAATACTCTTCACCAGGACTCGCCTGAAACCTACTCATATCATTTATGGCATAAACAATATTTGGCCTTGTATATAAAATAGCTCACATCAAGCTTCTATAGTGAAGTTCTTCAATATTTTATCTATACACAAGACTTAGGAGAGACCTTATAATTTTTTCACTCGATTTCTATAGATATGAATGCCCAAGATTTAAGTTGGTTCTCCTAAATATTTCATGGAGAAGGTGCAAAATGACCACATTTTGATAGAGCTAAACATCATAATACCATTTCATATTACTAGTATGTCATCCACATACTACACTAGGAATGTGATCACGCTCCCACTAACTTTCTTATAAACGTAGGACTCATCCTTGTTCTTGATGAAGTTAAACAATTTGATTGTACCATGTAAACATCTTCCTCAAGCAATTCATTAAAGAAAGCAATTTTGACGTCAACATGTTAAATCTCATAATCTAAGTGGATAGCTATCATGAGTAAAATCCAAATGAATTCGAGCATGTTTACCAGTGAGAATGTTTCATCATAGTCAATCCCCTCTTTTGTTTCATCATAGTCGATCCCCTCCTTTTGACTATAGCCTTTCATCATAACTCTAGCCTCATAGATCTTTACCTTGCTAATCGAACCAATCTTTCTCTTGTAGGCCTACTTGCATCCGATGAGAACTAGTCCCTCAGATGGATTCACCAAGATCCACACTTGGTTCTTATGTATAGAATCCATCTCTAATTTCACAATCTCAAGCCACCTGGCAGAGTCCTTGCCATAGCTTGATTAAAGGTAGAAGGATCATTTCCATGAGCATTACCTTCTATTATAAACAATTCTTGTTTTTTCTCTAGTAGATAATCATATCTCTCTAGTGAATGAGATATTCCACTCGATCGTCTCAATGGTTGCATCGTACAAAGCTATTCTTGAATAGGAATTTGTTGTATGGGCCTTACTGCTTTGTTTCTTGTACTTAACTTCCTTAAGCACCTTTGTTCTACCACTTTCTTTAATGGTCTCTTCTTCAAGAAAACATGCTTAATAATTGAGGACAATCCCATTGTTTTTGGACAAGTAGAACTCATATTTTATGAAATCCTTGGGACATATCATAAAGCAACCTATAACGGGCTTGATCTCTAACTTATGTGTCTTGCTTTTTTCAAGGCGAGGCAAGAAACCTCGAGTCCTGATATGATCTAAGCTTAGCTTCCTCCCACTCCATATCTCACGTGAGGTTGAATGAACAAATTTAAAAGAAATCTTATTTATGACATGGGTGATTGTGAGAAAGGCATGTCCTATAAAGAAACGGGTAATTCGATGAAGCTATTCATTGATTGAACTAGGTTTAGTAAAGTTTGACTCCCATGCTTAGCTCAGCTGCACCATGCAGTTGAGGAGTTGTTGGTGGTGTGAGTTGTGACACAATGTCATTTGCTTTAAGGAATTCGACATACTCAATGCTTATGTACTCCTTACTATGATTCAATTGTAGGGCCTTTACATGCTTGCTAGTCTATTTCTCTACTTCAGGAAGGACTCATACTTGTACTTTATCAAGTACACATGAACATTACTAGAATAATCATTAATAAAGGCTATGAAGTAGTGAAACCTCTGCTTGTAGTTTCATTAAATGAGGTATAAACATTAGTATGGTCTAACTCTAATATCTACGCAGTTCTCTGGACTAGTCCATCAAATGGACTTTCAGTAACCTTACTTAAGAAACTTGGTCAGCAAGTTGGATAGAGCTCTTTTACTAATGGGCCAATAAGCCCATCCTTATCTAACTTGCTAATCCTAGCCTCTACAATATAACCTAGTCTAAGATGCCTCAAGTGCTTGGGATTTAAGTCATCCTTAGTACATTTGATTGTTATAGCATTCATCACAAGCTTATAATCCAAATTTAAGTAGTACAAGCCATTTACTAATGAGGTAGTGTTAATCAACTTATTATAATAATAAATTTGGCACTTACTGTTTACTTTCTTTTACTAATGAAGTTGTAGGGACATTGTTTTTAGTCTATTTGATAACAAGAGACAATCTCTTAGGCCCAAAATATGATAGGATGATAACCTAACTGGAGTAGTGCCTATCACAGTGTTTACAACACTTGCCCTACTACAGACCTTAATCACCACTTAATGTTTCTCTAGTAATCTACTTTTAACTAAATCTTGATATAAAGTACAAATGTAAGAAGAGGCACCAGACTTTAAGATCTAAGATCTACAGAACATATGTAATGGAATAAGATATTTCACAAATATAGAGTTCAACGCCTTCAATGCCAACAACTTGATGATTAAGGCATTCAGTGCAATTTCTTCTCTAATAATCCCTTTTGTTGCATCAAAAAATCTTTTCTTTGCTAACTTGGGCACTGGACATCATGGCCCTCTTTCTAGCCTAGGAATAGTGGATTTCCTTCTTTTAGTCTTCCTTTTTTTAGTTTTACTAATCAAGAGTTTAGACTTTTCCAGGGCAACTCCTTTCCTTTGCAATGGGATGGCTATATCAAAGATGCCGTTGACTTTGTCAAGAATAAGAATACTTCTCAAATCTTAGGACTAGCTAACTATCTTAGCTCTAATCAAAATTAAGGTCTCAATTATCCGAAATATAAGTGCATGCATTATTTGAGGCAAAATCAAACTGTAGAAAATTGGCAAAAATTGTTAATTAGTTGTGATATGTTTTACTATTGTGATTATGGACTTTAAATCACATTGGATTCCCACTAGATTTTTCAAACCCTACACTTCCTCAAGTAGAGAATGGAAATTTCATTGGTTAAATTTCTTTGGTGGGTGATCGTGATCTTCATTAGATATAACATACCTCACGTAATAGAGTTTTGGCATGGTAGGCTTAATGAGTGGCAACTCTTGCTAACATATCTCCTGGACAATCTAATTTGTTTTGTGGTCCATAGCCCAACAATGCCTTATGTAATTAAGTCTTGACATTTTGGGTCCATTTAAGTCACACTCTTTGACTAATAACTCATTGGATTTGAATTCTACCCATGGCTAACCGCTCTTAAAGTGTAGTATCCTTTGAATGTCACATTTAAAGTGCCTGAAGTTGTAAATGCTCCATTGCAATGAGACCCCACTAATGTGATGATATTACATACTAAAGCTACAGTTTGGACTTTTGTGCTTGGAGGAAGGCCACGACAAACCTTTCACCATTGCAACTCAATATTCTTTGAGGAAGCTTTTAGTCCATGTAGATTTATGTTTCGCTTTGCACTTTATCTAATTTCTTATATATTATACATCCATTATGAATAATATGCAAAATGGAATAATGTAGAGGATTATGAACTTCTAGATCCAATTCAAGTTAGAAATTAGATCGTCCACATTTGTCTGAAATCTTATACCATTACATAGGAATTTTTTGAATGCCTTCTTTTATCTTGGTCTTCATGGCTTCAAGGTGCTCATGACGATGGAACTCAAAATGGCATTAATTCTTGGTCCCCACACGAACATAAACTTCTTGATGCCTTCCATGTTAATCTTACATAGCTCCATGCAACTTTGAATGGCCCCTACTCTTCATCTTCATATGAACATCAACTTCTTGATATCTTTCATGTTGCATTTTCATTGCATACCATAAAGAATATCTATCCTACACAGTAAAAATTGAGGCTTATGCCCTTACAACCCATAAAATATTATATACAACAGATGAAAACCAATCCAAAAGAAATGCATTCATCTAGATGTGTCTTAAGTCCATAATCCATCCAAAATATACATAAAAACGATTATACATCACATGTGTAATCAAACAAGTCCAATTAATGACCCCTTCCATGGTTATGCATCTCATGCGTTAGTTTTGTTTGTGAAAAACCCTTTTTCCATTATTTTAAATCTAAATATCCTGAAAAATAGTCCACTACCATCTTGTGTGATTGTTGGAACAGTTCTAGTGGTCGCCACCCTCCTTGTGCGGCCACACAACACGCTATGACAAAGAATAGTTCTCTGTTGCAACTGTGGAGCAACAAGGAAAACCATAGTAGAATGTAATTCTACCACATTCTTGCTCTGTGGCTGCAAGATTTGATCTTGCAGTTGTGAGCACTTCCGCCACTGTCTCGAGCAGGTTTCTTGAAAACTTTACAATAGCAGTGCAACTTTTGCATAGGTGTAGTTTTTCTAATTTCTTTTGTTTGTCTTGGTTGTAAACTCACAAAAACTATTCTTCAACATATAAGTAAGTATCTGATACTTTTTTAAATGATTTCTAAATAAAAAAGCATCGAAGATAACTAAAAAACATGCCTTTAGAATCACATTCCAATGGGCGCGCTTGTGATTTTTGAGTTGTGGCCTTCGATCTTCAACTTCTAGTTTATCCATATAGCTGTTGTGATGACGAACACCTTCTACATCTTGCAAGACACCTTTGTCAAGGTTCTAACATGTACGTCTTTGGGCTAAAAGACTTTTGGTGACAAAAAGAGGTGGAGATGGTGACTAGAATAACTTCTCTTCTTACTTTAAAGGTGGCAAACGAAACTGTTATATTTTTCATTCTTAGAACTCTTCTAAAATATGTATTTATATTAAGACACTAGAGTGTGCTTGTTGTGGCCTCCATGGGTTCACTACAAGGACCTTTAATAATTACTAGTTAATGTACCTTCCAATTGTTAAATTCTTTAATAATTGTAGTCATAACTCTTAATTATTAATTTCCATTAATAATTAAAGCCCCATCTAGCCTCCCTATTATTAATCATATTAATAATTAAGGCTTAATAGAATTATAATTTTCAACTTAATTAATCTCATCAATTAAATCAAAGACTTTCACATTTCTAGTTAATAATATCATTATTAACAAACATGATTGACTTGAGATAATTCCATTCGTGTCTTGACTCTTTAATTTTATTAATTTCATTAATTAAATTGAAGTTTCCTTTGTGCTTTTGATTAATTATTGTATTATTAACAGACATTATGACAATTTATTTGGTGCAATCCAATTGTCACTAAATAAATTATGCTACTCACTTATTTAACACTCATCATACGCAGAAACCTTTGTGTGTGGCTTTTTAGTTTTATTATTAATTGACAATGAGCATAACTCGAAGAATATAGATAACACCTAACCTTCGACCCATATTATAGTTCAATTAAGACAAAGTAAAATGGATCATAATGAATCATTTTGATTGTGAATTCCATGTAGTATAGACCTTTTATCTTAGAAATAGCATGTGGTATAGACATTTTATCTTACCTTATCCTAACTAAATAGGAGTCATGGATTTAGTCAAACTTACAAATTTAATCTTATGACTAATTGGTGTTGTCTCATAAGACTAATGTTTCTTTTAAAAACTTCTTTTCGATCACACCCTACATTGATCAAGGATTTCTATCTCATAGAATAATAACTGCATAGGACAAACATCTTACTCACTTGCAAGAAAACAGATCTTGTATTGAACGCACATGTGCCTTTATAAGCACTTGAGCAATGGAGCATTGGGCTCGTGACCTTATCTCATAATAAGACAGATATTGGTCTTTAATGCCCTAATGATACGTTGATCATTATGCACACAAGACAACCATTTTATCTTAGGTTTAAGATCTATGCATACTTAACAAGATCACGAAGTAAGACATTAACAATAAAGAGTGAACTCTATATGTCTATTTCATTATGTGAGTCATTGTCCAAATGCTTCATTCCTAATGGTGCATCCACAAACATGTATTCTCAGTATCTTATATCGAATGGCATGACACTCATCGTACAAATACAATGTGTGCAAGTTGTACCAACTCTCTAATATACTGTAGGGTGTCTGTGACTTGCGGATTAGTTTTAGTGATTTAGTATTAGGAGAGCCTTGTGTCTATATTTATCACTCCTTATGGATAAGGCTTTTTAACTTAAACACATAGACACATGCAATACCTTACACTAATTAAGATTCACATGCATGAAAACCATAATATTTATATAAAAATCAATATTTCATTAATTAGAATGAAAAGTGTAGATACAACTAAATGTCCTTTTAGTATCTCTCATTTTATATTGGCATTAGAGTGCATATCACTAACAAAAAGATATCAAGGAGCTGGTGTTCATGTGGAGACAAAGGAGTTGGCGATGCTTGAGGTTCTATGATGTGGTGAGCCCTATGATGGAACCTATGAAGACCAAGATAACAGAAACATTCAAGAAATTCTTATGTATTAGTATGGAATTTCATGCACTTGTGTACAATCTAAGTTTTAGCTCAAATTAGATTTAGAAGTCCATAATCCTTCACATTACTTTCTTTACATATTATTCATGATGTGTGTATGAGATATATGCATTGAATAGGAAAGTGGGCAAAGTGAAGCCTAAATCTACATAGAATAAAAACTTCCTTATATAATGTTAAATTGTAATGACAAAATTGTTTTGTCATAGCCCTTCTTTAAACTTGGGGTTCTAACTATAGCTTTAGTGTGTGATATTATCACATTAGTGGGGTCACATTGTGACGATGTATATAGGACTTTACATGCATTGGATGTGATGTTTAAAGGATATTTCACCTTAAGAGTATATGGCTAGAGGTATGATTCAAACGTGTCAAGTTGTTAATCGGTGAGTGTGACTTAAGTAGACTAGTGTAGCTAAGAACTATATGTGTGAGGTTTCATTAGGCCATTTGCCAAAGGAAAAGATTGGACCAGATTGGACCTCAGGTGAGATGCATTGGCAAAAGTTGCCACTTATTGTGCCAAGCATGCTAGATCTATATATGTGTGGTATGCTCTGTACAATCATGACCACCTTAGTCGCCCACTATGGAATTTTACTAATGGAATTTTTGTTTTCTATTTGAGAGTGTATAGGATTCGAAAAATATAGTGAGAGGCTATCCTGATTGAAAGTCCATAATCATGTGGTAACACATATTACAACCATACTAACAAAGTCTTGCTTATTTTGTATAGTTTATTTTATTATCAAATAATTTTTACACCTCTTACTAAATTTCTTGAGACTAATATTCTTACTGGGCCTAACTATTTCAATTGGCTCTGAAATTTGAAAATTGTTTTGAATCTAGAGCACATCAGCTATGTACAGGGGTCCGATATCTCATTTGCTTCTATTGAAATGGTTAGTGAGGAGGAGAAAGCCACTTATAACTGATAGGTAGAGGATGATCTGAGGGTCTAAAGTTATATGCTGATTACTGTGACCAATGATCTTTAGAGGACCTATATAAAAGCATGGTGAGAACACGAGAGATCTTGTATCACTTGCAAAAGTTGCGTGGTAAGCAAAGTTATATTGCTAGATAAGTGATATCAAAGTAGTTGTTCAGGATGCACATAGCCGAGGATGGTGATGTCAGCGAGCATGTCTTTAATATGATTTTTCTTATTGAGAGGCTTGAGTCACTAGACGTCATTAAGGACACTAATTTATAGGTGGATTTGATCTTTCGGTCACTTCATAATTCCTTCACACAGTTTATCATGAATTATCATCTAAATGTGTACACTAGTTGGACTCTTCAATAAGTTAGTGACTACAAAAGCAGTCATGAAGGAGAGAAGGAATGAGGTAGTTTTTACTACATCTAGTTCATCTGGTAAGACTAAGAAGGACAAGACAAAGAAGGAGAGGCCATTCCTAAGACTAGTGGGAGTATCAAGATGGCCAAGGCTCTTGTCGAGAAAGAAAAGTGTTTCTATTGTGGCAAGGATGGCACTAGAAGAGGAATTGCATTGAGTACCTTAACAACCTAAAAAAGGCCGTTGGAGGTCAAGAACTTTATGCTTATGAAACATTTTATTCCATTGGTGTATTTTGTATTTCATGGATATCAAATTTTTGTGCTCTATCTTATATTTGTACTTTGCATCAAGATCTTGTTAGAAATAAGACGTTTGGGAAGTGTGAAGTTGTGATCAAGGTGGAAAATGGAACAAGAGTTACAACCATTGTGATGTGAACACAACAGAAGCAAAGGATTGAAACATAGTTGGCAAGATGGGATAAATGAAAGGAAAATAAATAAAGGAAAAACAAGGATAAAACAAAGGATAAATGACGAGATTGTATAAAAATTAACTGAGTAAGAGCTTACCTTACATGGAATAAACCCTTATAACAAATCAAAGTTTGGTAACTAAAGAACTAAACACCTACGCCATGGAAATGTTGGTTACGAACCACCAAAAGCATACCAAATGACTAAAATTAATATTTTAGTTTGGAGTTGATTCACTCAACACTTACAAACATACAAGTAAGGAAAAAATAGAAGAAACCTTCTTCATTTCATGATTCAAGGGACAAGAGTTATCTTACAAGTCTTACAAAGGGGATATTTAAAGGAGCACAAGACAATATACAAGATATGGCCAGAAATAAAAAAAAATGCCCTTGAAAATTGGCTCCAATGGCTAAAATTTTGAAATGCAGCCTAAAAGTTAGCCTTCCTGCCTATTGTGATCGATCTAGATGTCCATTCAATCAATCTTATAGTGCTATGGATTGATCCATGTCAATCTGGTCATCTTGTGAAATCTTGCATTAGTTTTGCCAGCTCAACCATGGTCGTCATGATCAATTGCATCCTGTGTTATCATAAATCCAACAAGCTCAAAAAAATGTACCTAGGTTGAACAGAATGTTTGAGATCAATCGAGGCTTGTCTCGATCGTAAATCCAAAATGCTTAAAACTTCTCCAAAGTCGATCTAGGTGCCTCATGATCTATCAGACATGTTTTGGATCTCAATTCCTGTGGTTTTCTAGCTTTTTGGCCACTTTAAATCTAAAATTGAAGCCATAAACCATCCTTTAGCTCCTTCTAATCACCAAAAAGCACCTTAACCAATATTTGAACCCCCTTTTGAAGGCAAATTTTATCTATTGTCCCTTCTAAAAAACTCTAAGGCATAACAAGATAGCATGCCCTGGTCTTTTAGCACCTCCAATTGGTCCAGGATCACATCACACCACGATTAGGATTGCTTTAGTTAGATTTTCAGCTAGACATAGTATTATATTAAGAAATTGTTTACTTTTGCCCAATGGGCTTAAGAACATTGTTTCTATTTCTTTATTAACAAAAGAGAATTATGAATGTTCTTTTAGAGGCAACAGAAAATTTTATCTATTGCCCCTTTTAAAAAACTCCAAGGCACAACAAGATAACATGCCCTAGTCGTTTGGCACCTCCAATTGGTCTAGGATCATATCACACCACGATTGGGATTACTTTAGTTAGATTTTCATCTAGCCATACTATTATATTAAGAGATTGTTTACTTTTGCCCAAAGGGCTTAAGAACATTGTTTCTATTCTTTTATTAATGAAAGAGAATTATGAACGTTCTTTTAGAGGCAATGCGTATAATATTATTATTGTAATAAATTAGTTGGCACGACATCTCTTGTAAATAGCTTATATTACTTAAATATAGATATTAGTATTGTGATGAATTTTATTTCAAACCAACATGTAAGGGATGGTTTGAATCCCAAGCTACTGGGCCATCTCGAGGTCACAAGGACTAGCAAATTGGAAAAAGATGGCTTATTAGTCCATCAGGAGAGAAGTTCTATCTAAATTGCAAACCATGTATCCTATGTAAGATAGCTAAAAATCTATTTGATGGGTATGTCGAAAGAGCGATAGAGGTGTTAGAGTTAGTCCACATCGATGTTTGTGGGCCATTGATGAAATGGATAGAAGACACTTCTACTTCATATTCTTTACTGATAATTATTTTAGGAATGGATGGTTATGTGTACTTGATGAAGTACATGCATCAATTTTTTGAAAAGTTTAAGGAATTCTAGGTATAAGGAGAGAAGCAAATTGGCAGCAAACATGTTAAGACATTATGATTAAATCATGGAGGTAAGTGCATGAGCACCGAGTTCCTTTGAGAAAATGGTATTGTATCACTAATGACACCACCACCAACTCCTCAGTTGAATGGTTTAGTTGAGCATAGAAATTAGACTTTGTTGGATGTGGTTCAATCTATGATATGCTTCAGCAACTTGCCCATTTCATTATAGGGACATGCCTTTCTTATTGCTACATATATTCTAAATAAGATTATCTCTAAGTCTATTCCTTCTACCTTGCATGAGATGTGGATTGGAAGGAAGCCTAGCCTTAAACATTTAAGGATTTGAGGATGTTTGGTTTACCTTAAGAAGAGTACAATGGATAAGTTAGAGGTACCAGCTATTATGGGCCGTTTTGTTGAATATCTCAAGAATTCCTTTGGATTTGGGTTCTACCTATCTGAAGATAATAGGATTGTTATCTGTTATCAATCATGTTTTCTCGAAGAAAACTTCATTGAAGAAAGTGGTGTAGGTAGAATGATAGTGCTTAAGGAAGTTGTGCATGAGAAAGAAAGTAGTTAACCCATAAAGCAACTTCCTATTCAAGAAAAACCTTCTACGATACAGCCATTACGTTGATCAGGTAGAATCTCTTGAGTTTTAAAGAGATATAGTTGTGTCCTAAAGAGAGATAATGATCATAGCGATAATTGTTCTACCTTTGATCAAGTAATGGTGGTCAAGGACTTTGCTAAGTGGTTTGAGGCTTTACAATCCGAGATGGATTTTATGCATCGAAACAAAGTATAGACCCTAGTGTATCCACCAGAGGGAATAGTGACCATAGAATGCAAGAGGGTCTACAAGAGGAAATTTGTTTGTTAGCCAAGGTAGAGACCTATAAGACCTGGCTTGTGACAAAGGGCTGGAGTTAAAAGAAAGGAATTAACTATGAGAAAACCTTCTCACTAATAGCCACTATGGTAGCTGCTCACACGAATTATGAGATTTGGCAAATGGATGTCAGAATTGCTTTCCTTAACAAGATGCTTGAGGTGGACATTTACATGGTGCAACCATGTTATTTTGAGGTCTAAGAGGAATCTCATAAAGTATGCAAGGCTAAGAGGTCCATTTATAGCCTTAAGCAAGTATCATGAAGCTAGAATTTTTGTTTTAATGATGCAATCAAATCATTTGACTTCATAAAAAATGAAGATGACCTGTGTGTCTACAAGAAAGTTAGTAGGAGCACAATAACATTCCTAGTATTGTATGTAGGTGACTGCCCCCCTGCTGGTGGGGAATTCGACTTCCAATCATATGTGGATGATTGAAGATCCATCTCTAGGTTTATATTTATTCTTATTGGAGGAGTAGTCAGTTGGATGAGTTCTAAATAGAGTATAACTGTAAACTGCACTACTGAGGCTGAATACATTGCGATATGTGATGTCGTGAAGGAGGCTGTTTGGATAAGGATGTTTGTGATAGAACTTCAGGTGGTTCTAGATATGGATTAGCTATTGGCACTTTATAACAATAACAATAGCGCAATCACATAAGAAAAGGAATCAAGATTTTATGAAAAATCCAAATACATTGAGTCGTGTTACAACATTATTTGAGAGATTGATTAAATCCATTACTCTAGCTTGGTTGGGACAAAGTAAGGCAAAATTTTTTTATCTCTTAGTATTCACAATTGAGAGGGTTTATTTGATCCATTTCACTTCATTTTTAATTGGGTTATAATATGGGTTATAGGCTGACACTATCCATATCCTTTAATTTATTTTTGTTGTCGATTAAAGATGAACCTAGAGAGTCACACACAAAAGAATAAAATTTGTAATGATTGTTAAATTAATGGTTGTAAACGAGCCTTGAGAAGACTTGTAAAATAATATTTTTAATTGCAACTGGATTAAACTAAATAAATTACCATAGTATTTGCTGATGATGAGATCATTAATTAGAAGCATAATGTGGTCTTCATTTAATTAATGAGAATTAATTAAATTAAAGAGATTATACTTAAGTGTGCCTTAATTATTAATAGAGATTAGTAATTAAGGAGCACATATGGGTTAGAGATTATTAATGAGATTAATAATTAAGTGTCCATTAGTTAAGAACTAATTAAAGTTCCCTGTGGGAGGGCTCATGGAGCCCATATCTTGAAACAATAGTATCATTAATTATATAAATCTGTTAAGAAGAGTTTTAAACACACTTGAAAGTCGTAATTTTCGTGTACCCCCCAAGCAAGAAAAGAAAAACCACTTTAGCCACTATGTTTCTCTTTCTTGTCACCAAAATCTTTCTTACCCAAAGAGTTTGTGTAAGAGCTTTGAAAAAGGGGTTTTACCAGGTGTAGAAGGAGCTCATCGATGTTCCAACTTTGTGGACAAACCAAAGATTGAGGTTTAAGAGCCATAACTCAAGGATCGTAAGTACGCCTATTAGAATAAAATTCTAAGAGGTATTATTATTGCATGTTATTACCCTTCTTGCGATATTATGCATGTTTTGTAAAGAAAATGGATTGGGTTTATTATGCTAGACTTTGCTTCGTGTTTTATGTATTTTTATGTTTTAATTTTGAATTTTTATATGCTAAACTCAAGTGAAACCCAACTATAAATCCTTTCTAACTTGGTGTGGATTCCTTTCCTTGACTCTCTTCTTCCTTCTTCCTTGATCTTTAGATAATTTCTAATGTTAAAGATAGTAAAAACTCCCTAAGAATCATGTATGATCTTCTATTCATATGTTTAGGTGGCTAGGGTTTCATTAATTACACAAAATATATAGAAAGCCCCTAAAATCGCATCCTAGATTGTGCTTTGCACTATTGCTCTGACAAGGTACCTTCTTTGCATGTAACTTTCACATACTACATTTGATTGACCTAATTTTTATGCCATTGAAAGCCAATTCATTTTATTTTATTATGTAAAACTTTAGATCAATTGAATGCTTCTTCGAAACATGGCATCGTTCTTAATTCACTACTGAATCTTTCCTCCTAAACTACTGGTCTTTCCAAGTTTATTCATTTCCTACAAGTCAAAATTGCCTAAAAATTCACAAACCTAAAACATAACCATTAAAACATCCATATTAGGCATCATTATGTAAGAGTCCAATAAATTAAGATTAATTCTTATCGATTACTCCACTTGTATAAATAATGGGACAAAGTATCTAAAAATGCAATTATTCTTGTGTTAAATCAAATGAAGTGCATAGAATAAATGATTTATTTTGTCAAGTCATCACACCCCAACGCTTTGTTTATCCTCGAGCAAACTAATCATCACTACACCTAACAACATTTTT
Organism: Avicennia marina; assembly: GCA_019155195.1. Taxonomy (NCBI): domain Eukaryota; kingdom Viridiplantae; phylum Streptophyta; class Magnoliopsida; order Lamiales; family Acanthaceae; genus Avicennia; species Avicennia marina. Next base: position 7,665,763 of record CM032762.1, on the reverse strand, counting down.
CAAATCGATGATGAATGAGGCCATGAAATCATGAAATTGGCTACTTTTCTTAATCTCAGAAACCAAGAATACTTATGAGTCACAAAGTTCTAAAATCATTCAAAGATGTAAATCCTTAACCCAATTGCATCTCCAAAATCAATTCTTGTGTGTGCGTGTCACTCCACAACATTTAATCACTTCAACCTCTTAATGATTCTATTACAAGTCAATGACCTTTATCTAAAGGATAGCTCATTTTAATAGTAAACTCACTCTTCTTTGAATGAAGTATGGCTATACTTAGGAGGATTAGCACGAATTCAATTGTGGGCTTCAATTTTTTTCTTTTCTTTCTCTTACTTCTCCACATTTATTCTTTTCTTTTTTTTTTTTTGGTTCTTTCATAATTTTCTTAAGTAGTTGAAAGCCTTTTTGTGCGAAGGTGAAAAAGAGTCACCACGCTCCCTTAGGTACTCAACTCATAACAAACTTAAGATGCTATACATCCTTATAGGTAGTTGTTTTACACGCGAATGAACAGGGGCCTCTACACAATTACAGTTACTAAGTTACACCTAGTAAAGTAGAGTAATTTTCCGCATGCTTACTTTTTTCAACTTTTTTTCTCTTTCTATTTTCACTTCTTCCTCTTTTTTTCTGAAAATTTACCACTTTACTTGAAGTTGCCTACTTCACTTCCCAATCTTTCCATTAATCTTACTCATTTCGTACAAAATTTGTTACCATATCACACCAAGTCTTACATCCCTCAACCAACTATTTTTCCATCCCAATAGAACTTCTCAAGTGATCAAGAATTCAAAAGTGTTTAGTAGCGTGCATAAATATATAGGAGTCTCATCTTTGACAAACTAAGTGGGGATTGTTGTCAAGTGTAATTGAGGAACTATGCAATCTACTTCATTCACAAAATTTCATCATAAATTAAGTCTAATGGCCACAATTTCATTTTTTCTTCATCACATCATTATTCAAAATTCATGCAAAATTTTTAGAAATTTATTATACAACAATCCATGTCAATCTCATCATGTACGCGTGCACCCCTCACCTATGCTTATTTTGTTGCTAATGTCATAAATATGATCATAAATATAGAAAAAGGTACAACTTGGTGGGTTGTTGGAAATCACTATCTCCTTTTCTTCCCACACATGTAAAAGTTTTGTTTATTTATTTTTGCCTACATCAATCCTACACTAAATAATATTTCTTCTAACTTAATAACATAATCAAACGAAAGCAAAGCAAACCTAAGCACTACTAAAATCCCTAAAAGCAAGTAAAAAGGCTTGGGTTGCCTCCAAAAAAGCACTACTTTTTTAGTCTACAGCCTAAAATTTTCATGGGTAGGTCGGATCAAGTGAATGTTGAGGGGTCTATAACCTCCCCATATGCTATAGCTACTTTGTGTTTTCTCACTCTTCTCCTTTTCCATTTTGCTTTCTTGTTTCCTTGTTGCTTTTCCACCTTATCAATCAACCACGGAGGCTTTTTGAACTTTTCTAGCTCACATGATTTGCCTCCTCTATTAACTCTATGCTTCGTGCCTGTTCTAGTTCTTTATCATGAAGCAAAACATCACTTGCACTATTAGTTTTGGTCAAAAGATTATTCATCATCAATACCTCTTCTTATACCTCTTATGTTGGATTAACAGAAGATAAGGAGCACATAAAAAAAGTGACCTCATCCAAGCCAATGTGTGCAATCAAGCTACCTTTCTCCATATTGATGATTGATCCCATAGTAGCAAAGAGTGGATGGCCCAAAATAAGTGGTGACTCTTGCTCAACCTCCATGTCCATTAACATAAAATCCATGGGTATAACAAAATTGTCCACCTTATTTAAAACATTCTCCATAACACCTAATTGTCTCTTCATGGATCTATTTGCTATATACATGACCACTTTAGTGGGTTTTGTCAATCCAATGTCAATACCTTGAATAGTAGAGAAAAACGTAACATTTACATTGGCACCAAAATTATAAAGGACGTTATCAAATGAAACACGTACCACTTTAGTGGGTTTTGTCAATCCAATGTCAACATTTACATTGGCACCAAAATTATAAAGGACATTATCAAATGAAACACGTCCTATAATTCAAGGAATGTAGAAACTCCTTGGATCTTTTAGCTTTGGTGGCAAAACATGTCCATGCTTTATGTTCTCCTGCAACTCTTCCAACTTCCCTTTTCTAGACACCTCTTCTTTTTAAGCACTTCACATAACTTGGGGATTTCTTCACTATTTCAACTAATAGAGTATTCACATCTAACTTCTCCAATTCCCCTAGAAATTTAGCTACATGCTCTTTTGCCTTAGCTTGATGAAGTTATGCAGGTATGGGATTTTGGTTAGTTCGGTTGTAGAGTACTCATTTTCTTCTCCTCCTCCTCCTCTAAGCTTGGTTCTTGAACTTCTTCTACACTGGTGTCTTTGACTACCTACATGCTTACCGTCTTCGCATTCTTAACTAGATTATTTTTAGTGGTGCTTTTAATGTTCCTATGGGTTTATTTGTTATCTCCTTCGCCAATTGGCCTACTTGTACTTCTAAATTCCAAAGAGAAGCTTGTAGATTTTTAACAAGTTGTTGTCCTATTTTTATAATCTTAGGCTATCTTCTCCAAATTACCTATGATCTCGTGTTTGGACTTCACTAGGCTACTTACAATGTAAACATTGCTTCTTTTTTTGCAACATAGATGCTTAGAATCCAGGCACATTTTGTTGATTTCTATATGAAAAGATCAGTTGATTCCACTGTCCAGGATTGTAAGTATTTGAATAAGGATTGTTGTCATGCTTTCCTTGATTGCTTACAAAATTCACTTGCTCTCTCTCTAAGTTTATCCATTACTCGGATCATCTGCTCGACATTCATGCTTGAGCTTGCATCATGGAAATAGAAGATGTGTTAGTGTTAACCGCAATATTATCAATCTTCTTAGACTAGAGCTCTACTTTTGGTAGAAAGAGCTGTTAATGTGTCCACATCATAGCAACTTTTCTTATAGTGGATCTATCAGCTGGCCATTGATATGTATTTGAGGCTATCTCCCCAATGAGGTCTTAAGATTCTTCTAGCAATTTATTCATTTAAGTTCTTCTAGTTGCCACATTTAAAATGGTCTTTAATTGTCCACTAATATTGCTCTAAAAGGCTTGAACTTAGGTTTGTAGTGGGTATTCATGTTCTGAGCATTTACTTAATAATTCTTTAAATCATTCCCACACCTCAGGTATGTCTTAGATTCAAGTTGTTTAAAGGTCTCAATTTTGACCTCAGCTGAGCTACCTTGGTAGGTGGGAAATATTTCGCAAAAAACTTGTTCACCATATCCTATTAAGTCGTGATGCTTCCCAAAAGTAACGACTAAAGTCATTGTCTAGCATGGTCTTTGAGAGAAAAAGGAAATAATCTCTATTTAATAGCATTGTCAAACATCCCATTAAATTTTACTGTATCACATAATTCAAGAAAGCTTGCTAAATGAGTGTTGGCATCTTCCTATAGGGCTTTTCCAAATTGGTTCAACTGCACTATATTAATTAGTGTAGGCTTTAACTTGAAAGTATTCAAATTCATTAGTGCTTGAAATATTCCAATCATGTTTGTATTATCACTAACTAAACACAGCCGTGATGCTCCTTGGTTTGGTGGAGCAAAGTGGTCTCGAGGCTGTGGTTGTGGTTGATTATCTTCTAACTTTGTTGTGTCTTATGTCTTCTGTGTAGAGCTCTAATCCTATGTAGAGTTCTTTTAATTTATGTATCAAACTCCAAATCCAAGCTTTAGGTTTGGCACATGCATGATTCTACAGAATATCAAAATCAACTCACAAATTGCAATTAGAGAAGCAACATAGTAAAGAAAAGAGAAGAAAATAGAGAATGACATAAAAGAAAATAATGGCTTAATCTAGCAAACACTCAGAGTATTTGATAGCTCTCATTGCCTTCCATAGAAATAGAACTAAAGTCTAATGCATATTGTCAACATTCCAAAATTAAAAATGTGTAAGAGAAGTACTCCATGAGTACGAGTGTCGTGTCCATGAGGAAGGTGTATATCTGCCTATCAATATAACTATTTAGTTTAGCTTTCCAAAAGGTGATGGGAAGAAAAAATAATAAAGAGAGTAATTAATAAACACGTCAAGAGTAAATTGATAAGCAAGAAATAACTGAGTCCTAAAGATGAAGAGCCTAGATCTTTGCAATGTGTTGGTTTCTAATGCATGATGAATTATGTCTATTATAAATTTAATTATCTTGTCATGGATTATCAATTGTAAAGTTGCTAAGATATCTTCCCAGACTCTCCTAACACTTCAATTCAAAATTAAATGTATTTACACAACCTAATCAAATTGAGAAATTAAGTTATATGATTAACAATTTAATGCCACATTAGTTTTATGATTTGACTCCCATTATTTTCATAAACAAATGTTTACAATTAGTAGTCTAATGCATAAGTTTTACTCCTATTACTCCTCTCACAATCCCCGATTAATTAAAGGGTTGATCAAGTCTTTTAATTATAGCCCAAACCCCCAATTATAAATAACAAGTGCCAGGACAATTAATCACAATATCATGCATCCATTAACAACCAAACACAAGCACAAGGAACAAGAAATAAACTTAGGAATTTAAAATATATTCAAATAAAACCAAAATGAAACAATTCATCAAACAAATAAATAATCTAAGAAAAAGAATAGGAAAATTTAGTATAGATAGGTAGTTTGTGTAGAAGTGATGAATCCTCTCTAACTTAGTGTGAATTCCTCCTCCTTTGCTCTCTTCTTTCTTTTTCCTTGAACTTTCATTGTTTTCTAATGCTTAAGATGCTAAAAACTACCCAAAAATGATGTATGATCTTCTATTTATATCTTTAGGCAACTAAGGTTACTTTAATTACAAAAAATAGACAAAAGAGCCCCAAAAATTGTGTCCAAGACTTTGCCTTGTGCTGCTGGTTGCATTCGTGGCTTCTCTTGTCACTCTCACAACTCCAAACATGACTGCATAGCTCCTTTCACTATTCTTATTCAGTGAACATTATCTTAGCTCTCATGGTCACAACTCCTTGTTCTTCACCCGCAACTGCTTAGATAAGGTGCATTATTTTCAAGTAACTTTCTCATCCGATGTTCGCTTGACCAGATTTTTGTGCCATTTGGAAGCTAAATGATTTTACTTTTATTATGTAAAACTTCAAATCAATTGAGTACTTCATAAAAATATGGCATCCTTCTTAATTCACTGCTGAATCTTTCCTCCTGAACTGCAGCTCCTCCAAGTTTGATCTTTTTCTTCAAGTCAAAATTTCCTAAAAATTCACAAACCTAAAAAATAACCGTTAAAACACCTGTATTGACCACAATTATGCAAGAGTCAAATAAACTAAGTCAATTTTTATCAATTACTCCATCTATACAAATCATGTGATAATCTGTCTAAAAATTCTTGCACTCTAGCATTAAATCAAATGAAGTGCATAAAATAAGTGATTCCTTTTGTTGAGTTATTATCATCAAGGGACCAAATCTGAAAATCCTTTCAGTTACGTCATAGATTATGTTGTGAGCGACCTAAAATTTAAAAATTAAGTGGGTTAGGCCAACTAGCTATCAACAAATGAAAGGACGGGGTAGTTGTGAATAAGATGAGAAAGAGAGAAAAAAAGAAGATAGAGAGGCAAATCTATGGATAAAGACCAATATGAGGATATAAATTGAATCCTTAGATGTGAAGTTTTGATCGTGTCGTTGCACGCAGCCACAAGAAATCTTGATCGTTGTTGAACTTGAAATTACACTTTTGTCCTGGATATAGAGGCTTCTTAATGAAACTTCATTCTTGGCCAAATCATTTCAGTGGGGTTGTCTCTCTATTGAGCCATGTACAAAAATTGTGGGTTGTTCACTTTTAATCTAGTAGGTTTTTATATTACAATTTTGCTTCAATTAATACTTTATCAAATAAGTTTTGTCAAAAATAATGGCCAAAAACGTGTTGTGTGATAGGAGCATGCCACATTTTTAAAGACTAAATGGTTAAATTAAGGCTTTAATTTACACATTCATCCTTCAAGTTCTGAAATTAATCAATTAAGCCTAAAAAATAGTGCCCTGCACTCTTAACAAATCCTAAAGACTGTAAACACCATGAAAAATGTTTTGAACTCATCAATGACTTCAAAATTATCTAATGCAAATGCTTTGGTGCAAATACTCACTCATAATCCAATTATAATCATGAAATAAATGTATTGAAGTCTACAAAATGGTTGCCCTTACAATTACAAATGAGCAAATTGTGCAAACTGATGACTCCATATTTCTTAAAACCTCGAATTATTATTCCCCAATTCTAATCTTCTTTATTGACATTAAATTTGACCTGAAACTACCACCTTTCCACATATATATGGATAAATTAAACATTTAAGTTTCATTAAAGGCATAAGACTTCTTGTTAGTAGAACAAGTAGTATTTAATAAGCAACACACACGTATGAAGCCAAGTCATAGAACAACTACTTTTTATAGCTTGGGTCGATCATGGAGAGGAACCAATGGATGAAAACTCACCTTTGGGCAAGATACCATTACTAGACAAAATAGGTCCATAATTGGCAGAGCTAGGACCCACATCAACAAACGAATATCGATTATGAGCATTTAGCAAAAGTAGTTATGTGGTTGTAAGTGTAGGTTTGGTTGATATGATTATTGTTTATTATGATGTAATAGACACACATAAAATTAGAAATCAAGATAAGATGATAATATAAATTAATAATGCAAATCAGTGCAAGCTACACCTTAATTCGCTGGTCACGTAAAAAAAAATCAATTATAACAAATGACTACAATTGACACAAGAACCTTATTTGAGAACAACATTGACTAAAATCCTTTTTTATCTCAACTTGTTCATGCATTTTTGGCAAAATTCTATGTCAATAGGAATCCCTTCTCACTAAAAATTCTAAGACTCCTTAATAGTTACAACTATGGCACTTACATGAGCCTCCACCATTGAGGGTAAAAAATTCAACAATAAGAGAATTTGTTAGAAGTTTGATCATTCGGTTCACTCTTTAATGTCTCAAGTGTTAGTGATATGCCTTCTAACACCAGAGGACATCGTAGTTGTATATGTATTTTTCACATTTATTACCAAAATATTGATTTTCTATATTAGTATTTTGGAAAGTTTTTCTTGCATATAAATCATGATTGGTGTAAAATATTGCATATGCCTATGTATTTGAGTTAAGAAGTTTTATTCGTGAGGAGTTATAAATATGCATACAAGATTATCTTAGTACTTAATAAGTGAGTCTGTAGGTCACATACAATCTAAAAAGCATTAGAGAGTTGGCATGTGACACGTTTGTGGAAGCATAAATATATGAAATTTGGCATATTTGGAACCTAACAGTAACATGTTTGCGTGAACTATGAAAAAATGACCTAAAACACAACAATTAACAAAGAGTTCTAGTAGAAGATAGACACAATTAATATACCAGATTAGTTGATACATCACAAATCAGCTTAGAAAACTTGGAATAATTCAATTTGGAATTTTACAAAAAGATTGAGCCACTTAAATTTCTAGGAAAAGAAGAATTGTATTGTGAAAGGTTAAAGTGTCAAAAGATTCTTCATAAAGTAATTGAAGCCCTATTTATAGTGTTTAGAGAGCCTTCAAAACCTTAAAATCATGTAGCTAATTGCCAAAATTAAAGAAACATGAGAAAAGATAATAATCCTAACTGAATTTGGCTTGTCCCACAATTTGGATCGATTTGGCTTCTTAGTGATTGGTTTGCTAGACATTAGATCTATTTGACTGATAGTTTAGCTACTCCAGCTCATAAAAACATAACATAGCGGGCTCATGAGATTTACAATTGCGTTAGGTGTAATTGTAATTGTTGAAACTTTACAATTTAGCATGTTTTTCATTGCGAGGCTGCTAACTCATTCTGCCTTGCTTGGGATTGATCCAACTAGGATTGGATCAGTGATATAAATATAGACATAAAGCTTTCTCACACTTAATCACTAAAAATTAGTTTACGAGTCACAAACACTTTAAAACAACATTAGAGAGTCAATTTGGCTTACACACCTAGTACTTTATAGTGAGTGTCATGCCGTTCAATATGAGATATTGAGAGTGCTTGAGTGTAGATGTGCCATTGGTGAATGAAGCATTTAGACTTTAACTTGCAAAATGAAGCAGACACATAGAATTTACTCTTAGCTATCAATGCCTTGCTTTGTGATTGTGCTAAGTGTCTTTGGATCTCAAACCAGAGACGGCATAGTGTTCTTGTATACATGGTGGTCAAACAAGTCATTAGGGCATTAAGGGTCAATATCTATTCCATTATGGAATAAGGCCATGAGCCTAACGTGCTTTTACCCATATGTGTATGGAGGCATGTGTGCATTCAATAGGAGATTTGTCTCCTTACAAGTGAAGAAGCCACTTGTCCTATGCAATAGTTCTATAAGATAGAAATCCTTGGCTAATGCAATGTGTGATCGAAAAAGAGTTTCACATAGGAACATTTTTCTTGTAAGGAAACACTGATTGATCATATTATTGAGTTTGTGAGTTTAACTAAATCCAAAAATTGAGCTTAGTTGGGATAAAGTAGGACAAAAAGTCTATACAGCATGGTAATCTCGATCGAAAGGGTTCATTGTGATATGGTCACTTTATCTTAGTTGAGTTATGATGTGGGATGTGGGGCATATGTTATCCACATCCTTCTGACTATGCTCGTTGCTAATTAAAAATGAACTTAGAGAGCCACACACATAAGATTGAGAAGTTTTATGAGAGTTAAATTGATGGGGTGCATGATTTATTTAGTTGCATTGCATTAGACTAAATAAATTACCATAATGCTTGTTAACGATCAAATCATTGATTAGAAGCTTAATGGAGAATTTGATTTGATTATAAGATTAATTAAATTAAATTAATTAGCTACAAATAGAAATTTAATTATTATTGAGATTAATAATTAGAGGATGTGTGAGCTGATTTATTAATGCAACTAATAAATTAAACTCCATGAGCTATTTAATTAAAAAAGGGTCCATATAGAAGAGGTCTATGTAGGAGGGCTTATGAAGCCCACGAACTTAACCCTAGTATCTATAATATAAATAAAAGTCTTGAAGAGTTCAAGACATAATTCCTAATACAAAAATAACATAAAATTCGTGTGCCTCATCAAGTTAAAAGAAAACAAACACCTAGCCACCCTCTATCATATTCTTTTGGTCACAAAGTCTTCCTAGCCTGAAGTGTTCACGTAAGAGCTTCACAAAAGGGGTTTTTTGGATTATAGGAAGAACTCACAAGCTTCCCAATTGTGTAGACAATCTAGAGATCGAAGTTTGAGGCTACGACTTTAAGGATCACACAAGAAAAAGGTTGAAAGCATTTCAAAGATACAATTTTTATTTCTTGTGATTTGAATTCAATATCTTGAATGTTTTGCAATAAAAATAGATGGGGATTTCCTAATAACTTCCACTATGTGTTGTTGATTATATTATGTGTAAAAGTTTTGATTTTTGTAGCTAAACACCAATGAAAACCAACAGTGGTATTAGAGCCACTATTTTTTTGCAAAACTGTGAAATTTAATGATTTATTCCATGTTTTATATTAGTTTTCCTTTTAAATTCCGTAAAATATGTATATAATGCATGCATAATATAGTGGGGTTAGTGTGGAAGAAAATTGGAAAAATTTGATCTTGGATCGAATTCGATCATGTAGGTAATGCTATAGATGAATCGCAACTAGTTGTTGCAATCATGAGATGAGTTCTTGCAGTTGTGACACCATTCGTTGTGAGAGCGTCACTAATCATGGGGGTTATGTGAACCTTACGATGCAATGTGTGATTGCGGTAATTAATCCTACAGTTGTGACGGGCATTGTCGCGATTGCGAGAGGCACTGCCGCATGTACTTTTTTTTATTGTAGTCGGCCTCTGCAATTACATTGAGGTGGCTCACAACCACCGAAGACATCCCCATGATTGCAATCAAGTTCTACAGTAGGATTAAATTTTCATTTTTTATTTTTAAAAATTATTTTTCAAGGGTTGGAAACTAATGTATGAGATATAGGACATGGATACAGTCATTAGATGGAATTATGTAATTATACACATGATGTATAATTATTTGAATGAAAGCGTGGTTGGATTATGTACTTTAGGCACTTTTGGATGAATGCACTTTATTTATTTTGGTTGTTTCATAGGTTTTATAATTAAATTTTCATAAATTGTAAGGGGATAAGCCTAGTTTTATTTTTGTATATTTCGTAGAATAGCATTCTCCGTAGTATACCATGTGTATCTTATAATATAAAAACTTTTGGAAGACATCAAGAGTTGATGTTCATGAAGAGGCCAAAAGTTGGGCTGTTTGAGGTTCTAAGGCATGGTGGACTCTATGAAGCCATAAAAACTAAGACGAAGCATTTAAAGAGATCTTTATGTAATAGGGTAGGATTTCATGTATTTGTGCACGATCCAACTTTAGCTTGAGTTGGATCTAGAAGTCCATAATCCTCTACCTTTATATTTGCATGTTATTGGTGATTGATGTATAAGATTCATGGAAAATGGATAATATGTAAAGCAAAACTCAATTAACATAGACCCTATAAATTTCCTCAAGTAAATATTAGGTTGTAATAGCAAAGCGGTTGTTGTGGCCCTCCACTAAGCCCAGTAACCTTAAGTTTGGCCTTTGTGTATGATATCACCGTATTATCAGGGTCACATTGTGATGGTATATTTATAACTTCGCATGCATTTGATGCGACATTCAAAAGATACTACACCTTAGGAGTAGTCAGCCATAGGCGTGGTTCAAACTTGGTGAGTTGTCAGTTAGTGGGTTTAACTTAAATGGGCCTAAGGTGCCAAGACTTGAATTATATATGACATTTTAGGCCATGGGCCAAAGGAAAGATTAGACCTTGCATGAGATGCGTTGGTAAAGTTTCTACTAATTAGACCAGCATGCCAAGATTTGATTTACATGAGGTATGCTATGTCTAATAAAGACCATAATCCCCACTAAAGAAATTTTATCAATAGAATTTTTGTTTTCTACAAAAGGGAGCATAGGATTCAAAAAATATAGTAGGAAAATGCTTTGATTTAAAGTCCATAATCACAATAGTAACACACCTAACAACCAAACTAATTAATCTTATTTATTTTCTGCAGTAACCACTTTAACTAAATAATGTCTTTGCCTTTATCCAAATTACTTGAGCCCAATGTTTTGACTTGGCCTAATTATGTTTATTAGGTTTAGAATCTGAGAATTGTTCTTAATCTAAAGTGGCTCGACTATGTATTAGAGGCCGATATCGTACAAGCCCCTGGTGACATGGCTAGTGAGGAGGAAAAGGGTACTCATAAGAAATGGTGGAAGATGATCTATAGGTTAAAGCTACATGTTGATTGCGATGACTAGTGATCTTCAAAGGACCCATGAAGGTATGGGGACTGCAAGAGAGATCTTATACCACTTGCAAGAGTTGTATGGTGAGTAAAGTCGTATTGCTAGATACGAGATATTTAATTAGTTGTCCAAGATGTGTATGGTAGAGGGTGGTGATGTAAGTGGGCATGTCCTTAAGATGATTTCACTCATTAAGAGGCTTGAGACCCCGGATTTCATCATAGACATCAATCTGCAAATGAATTTGATCCTTTAGTCACTTTTGGATTCCTTCTCATAGTTTATTATGAATTATCATATGAATAATATTGAGTGCACACTGACTAGACTACCAAATAAGTTGGTGACTAAACAGCAAGCCATGAAGGGGAAGGAAAGGAGGAGTTCATGCCACATCTAGATCCTCTGGTGTGACCAAGCAGAGCAAGGCAAAGAAGATAAAGCAAATAATTCCTAAGGTTAGTAGAGAATCAAGAAGGCCAAGGCGCTTATAGGAAAAGAAAAATGTTCCACTATAGAAAGAATAGGAACTAGAGGAGGAATTGTGTTAAGTACTTTAGCTTTAAAAAGGTAGCCGAAGGTAAGAAACTTGATGTTTATAAAGCATTTTGTTCTATTGGTATTTATTCTACTTCTTGAATTTTAAATTTTAGTGTAACTTCACATTTGTACCTCATGTCAGGATCTGGTTAAAAGTAAAAGGCTTGGGAGGCCTAAAGTGGTGATTAAGGTGGGGAATGGAGCAAGTGTTGTAGCCATCACAATTGGGACCACTTTAGTGAAACTATCATCAAGTCATAGTTTAGAATTGAGAAATTGTCTTTTGTTGCCACGTGAGTTTAGAAATATTGTTTCTATTCTATTATTAATAAAAGAGAATTATGAATTTATTTTACAGGTAATGTGTGAAAATATTTATTATTTTAATAAATTGGTTAGCATGGTATCTCTCATGAATGTTTTATATTATTTAAATATGGGTAATAGTAATGTGATCAATACCATCTTAAACAAATGTCTTAGGGGAGGACTAAATCCCAAATATTTGTAGCACCTTAGACTTGGCTATGTTAAGGACGTAAGGATTATTAAGTTGAAGAAAAAAAGACGGGCTTATCGGTCAACTGAGAAAGGAACCTTATCTAACTTGCGAACCATGCATCTTAGGTAAGATGGCTAGAAGTGTTCGAGCTAGTCCACATAGACATTTGTGGACCATTTAATGAAATTGTAAGAGGAGGATTTCTTTACTTCATAAGCTTTACTGATGACCATACATAGTATGGTTATGTGTACTTGATGAAGCACAAGTATGAATCCTTTGAAAGGTTCAACAAATATAAGGCATAAGTAGATCGTGGATGTGAGTGTATGAGTGTTGAGTTTGCCCAGTTCCTTAAGGAGAATGAAATTGTATCATAATTAACACTAGTAACTCCACATTTAAATAGTGCAACAAAAAAAAAATCAAAATTTGTTAGACATGGTTTGATCTATGATGAGCTTCATTGACCTACCCATTTCTTCACGGGGATGCACCCTATTTATTGCAGCATATATTTTGAATAGGGCACCCTCCAAGTCCATTCCCTCCACCCCTCATGAGATGTGGTTGGAAGGAAGTGAGGCCTTAAGCACTTAAGGATCTAGGGATGTCTAGCTTATTTTAAGAAGATTAAGATAGACAAGTTGGAGGCGAGGGCAATTATGGGTCGCTTTGTTGGATATCCTAAAGATTACCTGAGATATGAGTTCTATATACCTAAAAACCATAGGATTTTCATCAAGAATTGTGCATGCTTCCTTACAGATGAGTTCGTTCAATAAAGCAATGCAAGTGGAACCATAGTGCTCACAGAAGTTGAGCATGAGGATCAAAGCACTCAACCCATAACATATGTCCTTATTTAAAAGGAACCTTCTTGGATGCAACCATAGCAATGATCAGGTAGAGTCTCTCAGGTACTAGAGAGATATGGTTATCTCTTATAAAATGGACAAGAATTGTTCGTAATGGTAGATAATGAACATGAAGATGATCTTTCTACCTAGGATCAAGCAACGACAGATAAAAACTTTGCCAAGTGGCAAGATGATATGAAATTCGAGATGGATTCAATGCATGCGAACTAAGTATGGACTTTAGTAGATCTACCCAAGGAAATTGTTCCCATTGGATATAAATGAGTCTATAAGAGAAAGATTGGTTTAACTACAAGGTGGAGACCTATAAGGACAGGTTTGTGGCGATGGATTATAGTTAAAAGAAGGGAAGTGACTATGAGAAAACCTTCTCACCAGTAGCTATGCTAAAGTCTATTAGGATTTTTACTTGCGATAGCTACCCACTTGGATTATGAGATATGGCAAATGAATGTCAAGACCACTTTGTTCAATAGAATGGTAGAGAAGGACATTTATATGGTGCAACCACATGATTTTGAGGACCAAGACCAATTTCATAAAGTGTGGAAGCTTAAGAGGTCCACACATGGCCTTAAGCAAGCATCAAGAGTTAGAATCTTTACTTTGATGGTACTGTCAAATTGTTTGACTTCATTAACAATGAAGATAAACCCTGCATCTATGAGAAGGTTAGTGACTGTACAACAACATTCTTTGTATTGTATGTGGATGATACACTACCGATAGGGATAATGTTAGGATGCCAACCTCAGTTAAGTCTTGGTTATGTGGAGCTTCTCCATAAAAGACTTGGGAGAAACAACTTACATCGTGGGCATTTACGTCTATAGGGATAGAGTGAAGAGATTGCTGGGTATCCCTGAAGCTTTGTAATAGACAAAGTACCAAAGAGGTTCAATACGGAAGCTTCTAAATGACAGTTGCTATCATTTAGGCATGGTATGCACCTCTCAAATCCATGTGTCCAAAGACAGATGACGAGAGGAGAAGTATGGTCGTTGTCCTATATACTTCGGCGATTGAGAGCCTGATGTACATAATGTTATATAGGAGGCTAGATATTGCCAATGCTGTAAGTGTTACAAGCAAGTTTTAGGCGAATCCTGGTAGAGAGGATTGGAATGCTATCAAGTGTATTTTTAAGTACTTGAGAACAACTAAGGATATGGTACTTGTATATAGGCATAGTGATTTAAGAGTAGATGAATACACCGATTCTGACTTTCAATTAGATGTGGATAATATAAAGTCTATCTTTAGGTTTATATTCACTCTTAATAGAGTAGTGGTAAGTTGGAAAAGCTCTAAATAGAGTACAACTACTGAATCTACCACTAAGACTCACTATATCACCGTATGCGATGTTGTAAAGGAGGTTATTTGGATAAAGAAGTCTATAACAGAGCTTCTGGTAAAGGAACCAAGGTTTGATTAGAAATCCAAACACATAAAGAGGCGATACCACATTATTCAAGAAATAATTAGAATGAGTAATGTAGCCATGCAGAAAATAGCTTTAGTCGATAACGTAGCTGATCTACTCAACAAGTTGATGACTTAAGTACAGCTAGATCGCCATCTTAAGAAAATGGGTATTAGATACCATTGTGACTGACAATTGTGAGAGATTGTTAGTGATATGTCATCTAACACTAGTAAAAAATGAGGGATAATAGAAGGGTATTTGGTTGTATATGTACCTTCTAAATTAAATTAATAAAATGTTGATTTTTATATTAATATTGTGTCAACTCTTATCATGCATGTAAATCTTGATTAGCATGAAGTATTGCATGTAACCATGTGTTTGAGTTGACAAGCCTTATTCATAAGAGGTTATGAATATGGACATAAAGTTTGCTCAATACTCAATCACTAAAATTAGTCCATGAGTTACAAACACTCTAAAAGTACATTAGAGAGTCAATACGACTTGCACACTTAATACGTGTATGATGAGCGCCATGCATTTTGGTATAAGATACTGAGAGTACTTGTATGTGGATGTGCCATTGGTGAATAGGGCATTTAGATATAGACTCGTAGCGAGATGCATGGAGTTCACTTTTAGCCATTAATTTCTTGCTTTGTGATTGTGCTAAGTGTCTGTAGGCTTTAGAATTGAGATGCCATAGTTATCTTATGCGCATGATGGTTAAACGAGTCACTAAGGTATTAAGGGTCAATATCTATTCCAGTATAAAATAGGGCCATGAGCCCAATGTGCTGTTGCTCGAATGCATATGGAGGCATGTATGTATTCAATAGGGGATTTATCTCCTTGTAAATGAGTAAAGTATTTGTCTTATGCAATTAGTTTTCTATGAGATAGAAGCTTTTAGCCAAAGCAGTGTGTGGTCGGTTGGAAAATTCTTAACAAGAACATTTGCCTCATAAGAAAACACTAATTGGTTATATGATCAAGTTTATAAGTTTGATTAAATCTATCAATCTCACTCAATTGGGACAATGTAAGATAAAAGATCTATATGGCATAACAATAATGATTGGAAGGGTTCATCGTCATCCAGTCACTTAATCTTAGTTAGGCTACGATGTGGGCTGTAAGTTAGACGTCATTCACATCCTTCAGGCTATACTCATTGCTGATTAAGAATGAATCTAGAGAGCTATACACACAAGATTGGTAAGTGTTGTGAGAGTTAAATTGGCGGGTTGTATAATTTATCTAGTTGTAATTTAATTTGATTAAATAAATTATCATGGTGCTTGTTAATGATGAGATCATTAATTAAAAGCTTAATAGAGAGTTTGATTTAATTAACGAGATTAATTAAATTGAATTAATTTGACACAAATGGGACTTTTGGTAATGAGATTAATAATTAAATGATGTGAGAGCTAATTATTAGTCTCATTAATAAATTAAACTCTATGGGTTATTTAATTAAAAAAGAGCCTATTTAGAGGGGCCCAAAGAGCCCATGAACTTAACATTAGTGTCTATAATATAAATAAGAGTCTTAAAGAGTTCAAGACATAATTTCTAGCACAAAAATAACACAAAATTCGTGTGTGTCATCAACCCGAAAGAAAACAAACATCTAGCCACCATATATCATATTCTTTTGATCTAAAAGTCTTTTTAGTCAAAAGTGTTTGTGCAAGAGCTTCACAAAAAGGGTTTTGTCGAGTGTAATAAGAGCTCACAAGCTTCCAAGTTATGTGGATAATCTAGAGGTTGAGTATTGAGGGCCATGACTTCAAGGATCACACAAGAAAAAAGTTGAAAGCATTTCAAAGGTAAAATTTTTGTTTCTTGCAATTCAAGTTCAATATCTTGTGTGTTTTGCAACAAAAATGTATGAAGCTTATGCTAATTACTTTTTTTGCATGTTGTTGATTATATTATGTGTAAAAGTTTAGATATTAATGGACAAATCCTGATTAAATCCAACTCTAGGATTTTTTAAAACCTGTGCCCAGGCTTATTTCAAGCTTGTTCCACACCAAATGTTTCCATAGACATTCTTCCTCCTCCTTAGGACCTTCTAAACACCTAAAAGCTTCCTCGAACTCTTTCATGAGTGTCAACATGGATTCGTTAAGTCTTTTAGCTTTAGGTTGGATTATTTGGCCTCTAGAAATTCACGGATACTCAGGCTTAACTCTGATGCTTGTGTCATCTCTCTCCTTTTACGAAAAAATTGCCCTCTATTCTAAGTCCTTTCCATCCCTAGCATAGAAGGACTCGAGTTAGTAACATTAAAAGTAGTACTAATGCCAAACTCAACTGAAAATTGTAGTTTGTACACATTGTCATTTTTGCGCTCTACAACTTGAAATGGACCATTGCCTTTAAGCATCAATTGAATTTTCTTTGGTCTAAAAATCTTACACATATGAACCCAAACCTAATCTCTAGGTTTAAAGATAATTTTCTTTCAACCTTTGTTAGCTTGTTATGCATATTGCTAATTCCTCTTTTCAATATTTTGAAGCACAGACTCATGCAATTCCTTTACAAATTTTTCCTTACACTCTCCATTTGCATGACATACACATTAAGTGGTAATGGTAGTAAATCTAAGGAGTTAGCGGATAAGAACTATAAACAACAGCAAATGATGACATTTGTGTGGTAGATTGTATAATTTTATTATAAACAAACTTAAAATGTGGCAAACACTTCCTAAGTTTTATTTCCTTTTAATGAAGGCATGCAGTATATTAGTATCCTATTTACTACTTCTGTTTTACTATTAGTTTGTGGATGACTAGTGGTAAAGAATAAAAATTTCATACTTAGCTTACACCATAATGTCTTCCAAAAATAACTCAAAAACTTAACATCCCTACGAGACACTATTGTTCTCAGCACTCCATGCAATCTAACTACACCTTTAAAGAAGAAGTTAGCTATATGTGAGACATCATTAGTTTTGTTGAATGCAATGAAATGTGTCATCTTAGAAAACCTATCAACCACTAATATACTATCCTTACCTATCTGAGTATGTGGTAATCCCATCACAAAATCGATCGACATATCTATCCATAACATATCCAGAATTGGCAACAGTGTGTACCTTCCATGTGGTTGACCCTTTGACTCAAGCCTCCTTGCACTTGATGCCTCTGTCAATGGTCTTCTCTACTTCCCTTCGCAAGTGCGGCCAGTAAAAATGCTCCTACAAGATAGCAAATGTCTGTCTCATTAGGCCTCCATCATGAAGCTCTCAGATTAGTAACTCTCACAAAGAACATATTAGAATACATAATCTATCTACGTGAAACAAATATTCATCATGTTGGTAATATTTATCATATACTCCACTCTTAATCAATTTATTACATGTCCAAAATCCTAATCATTCGTATCATTCCCTTAACATACTCAAATCATAATAATCTAGCTTTCAATGTACTAAACAATGAATATCTCCTAGATAATGCATTAGCTAGTATATTCTGTGTGCCTTTTTAATATTTAATCACATAAGGGAAAGTGTATGTGAAGGATACCCAATTCACATGTCTACAATTCAACATTTCATGCATAAATACACCTTTTTATAAATAATACTCATGCTCTAGTATTATTTGTGCTTGAGTAAGATTATTCTTGAGTAAGTCGAATGCCTTATGCTGAGCATCTCCCTACTAAAACTTCCCATTTTTCTTGATGATAGCAGTCAGTGGTGCAGTGATTGTGCTGAAATCCTACAAAAATATGACACATGTGGAAGCATAAAGATATGATAAACTGCATATAGCTGAACCCAACGAAACTTGCTAGCACAAACTGTATGAAAATAGCCCAAAATGCAACGATCTTCAATGAACTTAAGCGAGCATGTGGCCATAACTAACATGCCTAATTAGTTGATACATCACGAATTAATCAAAGAAGTGCTTGGAACAACTCGATTTGGTATTTGGATTCACAAGAATTGAGGCATACTTAAATTAATAAAAAACCAAAGAAAGAATTTTTATTCATCAAAATACTAAAGAGTTCTTTTTGATAGAAATAACAAAGCCCTCTATTGATAGTCCTAACTAGCACTAAAGGGCATTGCCGTACAAAATCAATCTCCCATTGGTAACACTTACGATTCCAATGAGTTAGTACATGAGTATTCTAGCAATTTAATTTCTTGAACACAATGGTCACATGGAGTCAACTCATGACAATGAATATCAAATAATGAATAGTCAATCATAACATTGTGCATTATCATGCCATATCTAATCACATGTTGCTCATGTAAATGATAACATAGCTCACTAGCATTTCTTATTACACCATACACTTCACAATTCATGCATTTATGCACAATATGTGTAGGATCTATACTAACTCGCCTATATGTATGTGCAATGACATAGGATTCAACCTTATGTTAAGCCTTATGTTCGAACACAATATGCATAGAAATTCAACACCTTCACATCTTTAGCCAAGATTAAGGACAAGAATCATAAATCCTTTGGCCTAAGATAATCATGCCAAAACTCTATTATCTTCCTGATATGTAACCAATAATATAAGCAATGTGACCATCCAACATCAAGAATATCATGGATATCCAATGCATCACCAAAGGATGAAATTCATTATGCTTGAGTTCAACAATGATGCAATTGCACAATAGTCATTACATGCATTCCTAAATTCTACTTGTAGAAACTTGGCATATGTTCCTGAAGTACTCATTATGTATGTACTATACCTGAGATGTAGTTCTAATTATCTTAACACAATTTACCTAATTTCATTAAAAGCTAAGGAATTTCAATTGTCATCATCTAAGGTCACAAACATGCATGATGAAATGCAATTTTCCAACATCAAAGCAATATCATACAAACCTCCAAGAATTATACATGCAAGATTCTCAATTTCATTAATTCTCATAGAATCACATTTGAATGCTAAACCATTAAGTAGAAATTATCAAGTTTGAAACATTAATAACCTTATGTGAATAATAACTCAAAGAATTAATAGAACTAAGTTTGCTAACCTCTTGCCATAGCTTCAATTCACATGGATTCTCCAATTCCTTTGCTTCTGAATCTTCATTATCTTCAAGTGAGAACTTTATGGTAAACTCCTCTACAACATTTTTGGGCTCTTGTAAAAAAATATCTACAAAAGACATAAGATAATATGAAGAGTTAGTGAAAATAATCCTCCCCTTAGAAACCTGCATAACTCACTTCTTTTGTTATTGTCAACTCATTCTTTTTCCTCTCATAACTTTCTTTCTCACTCTCCTTTTCTTTTTGTTTTCTCACATTCTCTTCTAGCTCACATTCACTCTCTAACTCTAGCCCACATTGATTTTCATCGTACAATGGATTTTTAAATACTTGTCATAGGGAAGTGTAATGTACAAGAATTTATTGAACATGGCTATAATCAATCTCTCCCATGGATGCTATAGATACATCTTTGTCCAATATTTTATCTCCATACTCTATTAATGTCACTCCTTCAACATCCTCACTATTGGCCTCATATTTTAAATCTGATTTATCCTCAACTTTACAAACTCCTTCTTCTTCAACATCATCATCTATGGTCCCTTTATCACCATTACATGCCTCCATTATTGACGAATCTGACTCGAACTCAGTCTTCTCATATACTACAACACCACCAACACTTCAATTATTGAATTGCAAATATGTGCAATTCACCTCATTCATTGGCTCACATGTAGTGCTATTAATACTCATATGATCTCTCAGCACCTTTGTAAGTATTAAATCTCATAGATCCGTCAATGGCACCTCTACAAAGGTCAACTTGTATGAATTTGCTAGAAACATCATCTTAGGAAAGGTCTTGCCATGTAAACGTCCAACGCCCCTCCTTTTAAGCTTACACTAAATTCAGATGGCCCTCTCTACCATATCTTGAATGCCCTCATAGCTACTACACTCCACAATGTTAATAATTTCATCATCCAATTCATTGAGAAATCTATTCATGGTTTCCTCACCATTCTCAACTACATTAGCTCTCCTTATGGCATAATTCAACTCATCATAATATTTTTCCACACTCCATCCATCTTGAGTTAAATTATCGAGTCTGTCACACAACTCACATTACATGGAATATAGAACATAATGATTTCTCATTATCCTCTTTAATTTCTTTCATGTGGTGACTTTACTTTCTTTATAACTCCTTTTACTATGCAAAAATTCATTTCAGTAATATTTAGATATTTTGTGAAAGAACGAATGGCTAGTTTTACCTTACGTACCTCTAAGCATAGTTCAGAGTCAAATGCCTTTGCCACCTTCCTTTCCCATGCTAAATATGCATTAGATTAGCCTATCCCACAAATGGTGAAATATCAAATTTGATCCTCCTTAATGGCTTACTGTATTCCTAACTCTTTTTTTGCAAATGCCAACTAAAAGAGTCATCAACTCCATCATAATTACCAAATTTATCATCAATTGCATAACTTCTTTGTCTACCTTGTTGTGTAGCTCTTCCTAATTCCTGCATCAACTCCTCTTTATCCCAACTCCAGTGAGGTAATTGATTACTTGGTGCAGTGACATATGAATCATCTAAATTATCCAACCACTAGTTTATGCTTCCCAATGTTTCTAACAACCATCTCTTGTAAAATATATTGTCTTTCGAAAACCTAAAAACATAGGTGATAGAAAGAGTGAGGAACATGTGTTGTATGAGTTGGCGTACTCTTACTTCACAAAATTTAATTCACTTAGTTCTTACCTTTTACTCATGTATCACACAAATAATACACTCAATAATGTACTTATCAACTCAATCTTATGTTTTCCTTATGAAATTCCAAGAAATCCTTGAAGATTCAAGTGATATATCCCTTAATAGTGCATAAGTGGAAATCATTAGGGTATGGGATCAATCCAAACACAAATGGATCAATCAAAGGTTGAAAAATGGGTTGGCGAGTTAATCCAAACATAAAGGGATCGATTCTAGCTAAAAAGATAGGGCCATGATCAATCCTAGAGCGACGAGAACAATCAAGAATAGAAGGCCATTATGTAATTGACCTGGAGACAAGCGCGATAAAGTAGAATTATAGTGATAGACCTAGAATGAGATGTAGAACAAGTGCTATTGATCTAAACTAATGATGCAATTGAAGTCGCATCTGAAATTTTGTAATCTAATCAATACAAACCTATAAAACCATTTCCAATTCAATTTCTTTTAGTTTCTTGATATTTCCCAACACTTAAGGATTTATTTGGGGCCTAATTTCAATCAAAGATCACAATTTTTCTCAGATTGCTTTCTCTACCAAAATTTTGCAATTTTTTCTCTTCTCTCTCTTTTTTTCAAATTCAGCAACGACAATCCAAAACGAAACAATTCAATACAAATAAAAGAAGAGAAACAATAATTTTTTTTTTAACTAAGACAAGAAACAAAATATGAAAAACAAAAAAGAGACATGGCACAAACATAAAAGAATAGCATAAAATTGGTACCTGGACTAGTGCCCAGATAAAATCCAAAATAGCCAGCTTTAATGCTAACTAACGCGTGTATGGAAGGATAAAGATACAATAAATAGCATATGCCAGTTACCAACAAAACTTTTTTGCATGAACTTTATGAAAAAAAAACCCAAAATGCAATGATATTTGATCAACTTAATGAAAAGACAACCCTAACTAATATGCCTAGTTAGTTGATACGTCATGAATTAATCTAAAAAGCTCTTGGAATAACTCGACATGGTATTTAGATTCACAAAAATTGAGGCACACTTAAATCAAGAGAAAACTAAAGAAAAAATTTTTATTCATCAAAATACCAAAGAGTTCTTTTTGATAAAAATAACTAAAACCTCTATTTATAGTCTTAACTACGGTTGGAGCATGCCTAAAAATTGTGTGTAAGTGTTTGGAACCAAAAAAAAAAAAAAAAACTTTGGAAAAGAATCTTACTCAAAATAGGAAAGAAATTTGCCAAACACTTTGTCCTAGTATATGGTGGTCTTCACGATCGATCAGGTATCTTCGAGATTAATCTGGGTGTGATTGGATCCCCTTTGGATCATAGAAACAGAACATTGCTTAGACATTGGAATAACAATCGCATGGTTAATGATCATAACAATAGTAGCCATGCAATTTGGCTGTTAAACGATACTTGGTGCTAGCTCAATCCACTTGCATCGAATTAGAAATAAGTTGATATTGATTGCAATGCCGATTTAAGTGTTGTTTCTTCACCATTTTGCACCAAATTGTCCATTTGACCTCAAAACCTCTTGGACCCAAAGGCCCTTTGAACTCATGCTCAAGGTTCTTCTTAGCTTCTTAGACTTCATATTCTTTAACTTGCATCCATAGCTTAACAGATATCCTTTGTTCTAACCTAGTACTCACATCAACATATGTTATAAAAACTAACAGCTTGATAGATATCCTTTGTTCTGTTATTGCCTTCACCTTATTCTCATCTATTTGGATACCCTAAGCCTTTACAACATAGCTAAGAAAGACACAATGGCCTATAGAAAATGTAAACTTCTTAGGATTCGCATATAATTGTTCTTTGCATGAGCCTAAACACGTTCCTAAGGTTTCTAGCATACTCTTCAATAGATCTACTATACATAAGAATATCATCAAAATATACCATGACAAATTTATTTATGAAAGCACATAAAACATGATTCATAAGTCTCATGAAAGTACTTGTTGCTTTAGTCAATCCAAATGGAATAACCAACCACTCATGTAATCTATATTTAATTTTAAAAGCCATTTTCCACTCATCTCCCTATTTCATGCATATTTGATGATAGCTACTTATATGATCAATTTGTGAAAAAACACTAGAACCTCATAACTCCTCAAGCATAAAGCATATCATGTAACATAGGGATAGGATGGCAATACTTTACCATTATGGTGTTTACTACTCTACAATCCATGTACATCCTCTAGGATCCATCCTTCTTTGGCACAAGCAACACTAGAATTATGTATGGACTTATGCTTTCTCAAACTCATCTCTTGTTAATCAACTCTTGTACTTGCCTATGGATCTTATTAGGGTTTTTTTTGGATTTGTTTGATAGGCCAACCAATTTAGGATGGCTACTCCTAGCATAAAGTTGATTTGGTGTTTGATCCCTTTAATTAGTGGTAATTCACTAGGTACATCCTTTGGTGGCACATCTTATAAATCATACAATTGAGAAGGGAAGACGTGACCTTTTCTAATAAATAGTAGGATTCTCTATACATGAGTAGTATAATTCTCTTCTCACTTCCTACAATTATGCTTACATCTTTACTCTCACAAACACACACTCCTTTTCTCCCTTTTCTTTCATCACTTTTCTTTCCTATACTTTTCTTCCTAACTATCCACTTTCTTGATCTCTTTCACTCTCTCCTTTTTTCTTTTTCCTCTCTAATTCTAACCCGTACTCTTTTTTTTCTTTTTCCTCTCTAATTCTAACTCGTACTACTACTATAAATAGTGTTGATCCTCTTGCACTTCTTTTAGGGTGAGTGGTGCTAAGGTAACCTTTCAATCATTATGATTTACCTATTTGACTTGTCATAGAATGTGACATCTTTATCGAATTGTCAGGGCCTCCCTAGCAAAATGTGACTAGTCTGTATAGGCACAACATTACATGATACCTCGTCTATGTATATGCCAATCTTAAATATCACTAAAACTGGGTTCGTAACCTTCACCTCACCACTATTATTTAACCACTGTAATTGACACGGATGTGCATGATCCCTAAGTAGTAGTGCAAGTCTCCATTGACATGGTATTAGCAACATTTATACAACTCCCACCATTTGTAATATGATTATCAGTCTTACCTTTTATCTTGTATCTCGTGTTGAATGTGCTTCCTTATTGCTCCTCAAAGCCCTCTTCTTTGACTTGCATAGTCAAAGTACGCATCATCACCAAGCTCACATTACCTGTCTCCTTGTAAACTCCCTTATCCTTTTCGAGTGGTACCTCCTCTAACGATGGCATGTGTCTCCACTATTGTCTTCTTCTTCATCAGTTACTAACTCACCTTTGTTTATCAACACCATGGTTTTCCTATTTAGACACTAGGTAGCATTATGCCCTCTCCTTTAAGATGTAAAACACATAATATCTTGGTTACAAGTATTAGAAGTGCTAGAGTTTTGATTTTATACCTTGGAGGTCTCAACAATTGGTGTGACTTTTAGTTTAGACACTCTGCCTATGGTGGTTAGTTGTTTTCCATCACTCTAAGCAAATGGCCACATAATTGTATGTGGTAACTATTGCTGTCTACTTATCCTCATGAGCTACTTCCCGACCTTGATGGCTCACTCTACAAGGTCTTTCATGTTCTCATAATGATGTCGCTTAAGCACATCTACAATTTTCCTTTTTAAACCACTCATAAATCTAACCATGGTTTCCTCTCTATTCTTAACTATGTCAGCCCCTATTAATGCCATCTCCATGTCTTTATAATAATCTTCTATACTTCTATTTCCCTACTTTAATGTCTAAAACTTAGGACGTACATCTTAGTGATAATAACTTGGTACTAACCTCTCATTAGAACTTTCAGATCATGCAAATTATCAGTGGGGCACCCACCATTCTTCCTACAACTAGTACACACTTGATCTCACCATATAGTTGATAATCAACAAATTTGACTACTATGAACTTTACATTCTGTGCTTCAGTGTTTTGATGGCAATCAAAGACCTATTCTTCTCATTGTCCTTATCTTATTTACACTTATTTGATCTCCTAAGACTACTAAAATCTTCAAATTCATCAGTATAACCAAAGTCATTGTCACTAATGTACCTTTCTTTACAAGGCTATTGCATAAATGGTCCTCTCTTCAGCATTGATTCCTCTCGAGGTGTTTAGCTCCCTTCTATAAATGCCTGTGACACCTTTAGATTCTGCAAATGCTAGGTAGTGCTAGCTAACATATCTATGAGCTTATTCATGCTGAAGGTGCTATCTTTAACAGCTGATTCCTTAGACTTCTTGTCGTGTCTATATTATAGATAGAAAGTAGAACGTGAAGTGTGTGCAGGTGTCCTCCCACATCACTAGATGTAAATCGCTTCACTTTTACCTCTCACTCATATATCACATAATTTATCACTCATTTGATGCTTTTCACATCTCAATTCTTATGTCCTGCTAATACGTGCTTGAATTCTCAAAAATTGAAGCATGTATCCCAAACAATGTGTAAGTGTGAGAACAGGTAAGAACTAGGGGCTCAAAATCAATTTGGATACAAATACGCGTCGATTTAGGCACAGTCAAATTGATCCTAGGCCAAATAACAAGCGACAGATTGATCTAAGAACAAGTAGATCGACCTTGAGCAAGGAATAGAAATGTGATCAACCTAGGAATAGGTGTGATCGATCTAACTTACTATGATCGACCAAGGTATTGCACCATAGGACACGGGATTGATCCAAACTATCAATGCATTTGATCCTGGATCTAGTTTTCATGAACAACACAATCCAAAACTTCACCAAATCACCCCCAATTTTATTTTCTTTGATTTTCAATGTTCTCAAACAACTAAGGATTACTTTGGTGCTGAACTTTGATCAAAGTTCACAACTATTCTTAATTTTCTTTTTGTCTTAATGTTTTTCACTTTTCTTTCTTCTTTTTCTTGCTGCATGATTTCTCTTCTCTATTTTTCTTTTTTTCACCAAATCACAATCAAACAAGGAATAATGTGTTAGGAATGAATTAATGGAAAAATAACTACGAATTTTTTTGATTACGAAGAAGAGATAGGAAACAGAATATGAGGAACATGAAAAGTAAACAAGATAGAATTAGTATATGAACTATTTTCCTAATTAAAATCCAAAATATTTGGCTTTGATACTAACTAATGTGTGTGTAGAAGTGTAGAGATACAAAATTTGGTATATATTGAAACCTAATGGCAACCTGCTTGTGCGAGCTATGAAGAAATGACCCAAAACATTATGATTAATGAAGAGTTCTAATGGAAGATAGCCATAGCTAACATGTTCGGTTAGTTGATAAGTCACGAATGAACCATGAATGCTTGGAATAATTCAATTTGAAATTTTACAAGAAAATTAAGTGACTTAAATTTCTAGGAAAAGCAGAATTGTATTGCTAAAGGTCAAAAAGTCACAAATTAATTGAGGCCCTATTTATAGTGTTTAGAAAGCTTTCAAAACCCTAAAATCATGGAGCTAATTGCCAAAATTAAGGAAACATGGAAAAAGGAGATAATCCTAACTAAATTAGGCTCTTGACATATTTTGGATCAATTTGGCTTCCTAGAGATCAACTTGCTGCACATTAGATCCATTGGGATGACAATTTAGCTGCTTTGGAATGTAAAAACAAAGTGTAGTTGGCTCAGGGATTTGCAATAATGATGAGTGTGATCATAATTCCAAAAATTTTGCAATCTAGCATGTTGGTGATCATGAGGCTGCTCGTTCAATCCACCTTGCTTGGGATCAATCCTATTAGAATTAGGATCTATGTAAAACCTACGCCTAAACTTATTTCAAGCTCGTTTTGCACCAAATGCACCCACGAATGTTCTTCTTCCTCCTTGAGACCTTTCAAAGGCTCAAAAGCTTCCTTGAACTCCTTCTCGAGCATCAACATGGTTTCCTTAAGTCTTTTGTCTTTGGTTCACATCACTGGGCCTACAAAAATTCTTGGATACTCAAGCTTAACTCTAAGAGTCATGCTAGTATAGCTTGTACACCTTCATTTGTATAGTGAGTGTCATACCATTCAGTATGAGATACTAAGAATACATGTGTGTGTATGCTCCATTGGGGAATGGGCATTCGGAAAATAACTCACAAAATGAAGCAGACAAATAGAGTTCACTCTTGACTATTAATGCCTTACTTCATAATCATATTAAATGCATGTGAACTTTAGACTTAAGACAATATAGTTATCTTATACATATGATGGTCAACATGTCATTTGTGCATTAATGGTCAACATCTATTATGGTATGTTTAAGGTCATGAGCCCAACAAGCCTTTAACTGGATTTATATGAGGCATGTAAGTATTCAATAAGGGATATGTCTCCTCACAAGTGTGATGTGAACAGGGATTGAATAATGTGAAATGGACTTCTAGACTAAAGATCCCCTCACTTTGCCATCCTGAATAATGATGACCAGCCAAGTATAAATAACTGAGGTGACTTTGTTATTCTTCATGAAGAAAACATGAAAAATAAATTATGGAGATGATTTAAAATGCTTAGGAAGAGTTGAAGAATGAATGTGGCTTCTATTTGGGCTTGGAGTGGTAAGGAAAGCTTGGGAGAGAATTGGAATTACGATCTAAGCCACCTCAAATCAATCTCATGACATCCAAATTGACCTAGAAGAATTCTTAGCATTTTGGATTTTCAATTAGACTAGTTACCAATTGATCTCAAGAGGCGTAATCGACCTAGGCATTAGTAGACAGAACTCTGGAATTACAATCGCCCACTAGTTCGATCGATCTAAAGAAATTTGATTGCATTGGGCAAGGTTTGGAATAACAATCACACAGAGACTAGATCACAATGGATTGATCCATAGTATGGTGCGATCGACCAGATGGACATCCAAATTGATCGTAATGAGAAAGAAGGCTAATTTTTAGACTGCATTTCAAATATTTGCCATTAGAGCCATTTTTAACAAATTTTTTGTCATTTTATGCATGTGTTCTTAGGATTTTGATTTGAAGGACCTTAAATACCCCTTGTGTAATGTTTACAAGACAAAACTTTTACCAATTGTACAATTAAATGAAGAAGGTCTCTTCTTTTTCCCCCATGCTTGTGAGTGTGTACGCATTTTGCCTCCACTCAAGGTATCAAATTGGATCATTCGGCTATATTCCTATGGTTCATGACCAACATCTTCATGGTGTGGGTGTTTGATTTCCTTGGTTGAATATTTCTTTGATTTGTTGTAAGGGATTTGCACCACGAGAGGTATGTTCTTACTTAATTAAAGTTTATTCAATCTCACCGTTTATCCTTTTTTCTCCTTTGTTTTATTTTATTTTTTATTTATCATATTTTCCAAACTATGATTTTGATCCTTCCTTCTATTGTGTTCACATTAATTGGCATCAAAGCCTATTAATTAGGTTTCTTAAGTCAGTTGATCAGTTGGGTTATATTTGAACTACTTTTCTCTTTTCCCTTCATTTCTCCATCATTATTCTCTTTGCCCTTATTAATTTGAAATTTTAGAAATCTACTATTGAGACTGTTTGGATGATTATTAGTGATTTTTTGGTGTTGAAAATTTAGTTGCATTTTTTGGGAATATTGTTAGATATGTTGTGTGTTGTTAGGGACAAGAAATGGAGGAGAAAGAGAAAAAGATAGTACAAAAAATAGCATAAAAAGGGGGATTTTTTGGAATTTTTGTTGTTGTTGAACACAAATTTTTTGTTAAAATTACCAAAAGATTGATCTCAAAGGATTTTGAATCAATCACATCGTTAGGGTTACCAAAAACACTAGCTGTTGTAATTTCATTCTTGATTGAACACCTTATTATCCTATCTATCATGACCTTAATTCTTGAAGCAATTGCGTGCGCCCTCCACCAAAATGGTTGCCTGCTCGTACTGCAGCTAGATTGATCCTTTACCTCCAGGATCATTGCCTTTCCAATTTCTTCATCTATATCATTCTTCCTTGTTCCAAATTGATCTAAATCCCAATTTTCTTGATTTTTGTTCCAATTTTTTGTGAATTTGTTGGTCACTAATACTAGGAATCACTTCAAATCTTCTAAGGTGATTTAAAGTGGGGTTGATAAGATCAATTGAGTGATTTTGTTTTTCCTTCTTCGTTCTACATATATATACAATTGCACACATGCATTTTAATTTCACTATTTTACTTTACAATGTTAAAAAACCAATTAGGGTTGCCCATAAGGTCATATGATATGAATTTGATGATGGAGGCCATTTGAGGGGAAATGCAAAGACTAGCCTAGACGACAGAAGGCATGCATAATCGCTTGGAATAGGCTGAGGCCCCCCAAAACCATAAGGATAATGGATAACTAATCACCTCACTAAGGTCGAGTTAGAGACTGAGAGCATGGCCTAAGGGTGAAAAGGAGATCACTAGATAACTGCTCCAGGTTTAATAAGGATTTACATGATGAGCCACCAAGGCAATAAAGAAGGAGACCGACCAACGATGATGATGATGAACTTAGAGGAGTTAAGCTTAAAGTGTCACCATTTCTAGGGAAGTTAGACCCCAAGTTGTACTTTGAATGGGAAATCAAGCGTAAATGGTTTTGATTGCTACCAATTAACGAAGCAACAAAAACTAAAATTAACAGTTGTAGAATTCATCGCCTATGTGGTGGTTTGGTGGAACCAGCTTGTAATGAACCAAAGAGAGCCAGTGAGAGGCCTACACAAACTTGGACTAAATTGGAGATGGCTATGAGGAGGAGATTCATTCCATTGCACTATTATTGGGACTTACACTAAAAATTGCAAGGTTTGACTCAAGTTCTCAAGGTGTAGAGGATTATTGTAAAGAAATGGAGTTTTTGATTGATGACTCGAGAAAAGGAATCATTTGTTCTATACAATTCATTTGATTAAATACTAGAACATTTGAATTTCTAGATAATCGTTGCATTGCTTAAATGGGTGTTGTAATCAATAAGAGTTGAGTTTAATTTATTTAAATCTTAGAGAATTATGGTCACTATTGGTTTTTTAATGGTTATGTTTCAGGTTTGAGAATTTGATGTAATTTTGACTTGAAGGAACGTAACAAACATAGAATGAGCAACAATTTAGGAAGAAAGATTAAGTAGCAATTTTGAAAAGATGCCACGTTTTGATGAAGTATTCAATTAATCTAAAACCTTATAAATTAAAATAAAAATAAATTAGCTTTCCAACGGTGCAAGAATCATGTTAATAGATATCGAACTAGAAAGTTAAGCATAAAAGAATACACGTTGCTAAAGCTATCGCAACTAGGTGTGCACTCATAATAAATTAAAGTGTGGTAGCAATAATGTGTGCGATGGCCACAAATCTGAGAATTTGGGATAGGTAAAACACATGCCTTGGTTCACTAGAGTGACCTGAACAACCACGGGCATGACCATGGGCTAGCCATCACGAGTAACAATGCAGTAGACCGCCTGATTGAGATTTTAAGGTCTATTTTCATCTTTTCTCATCCTTTACTCAAACCCTAACCTCATACACACACACACACACACACACACATATATATACATGTTCTCCATGGGTTTTAGAGAGGTTTTAGTTAGTTTTTATCATACAAAAACCTAAAAAAACATAAAAGCAATCATTGAAGAAGTGAAGAAGAAGGGATTCATACCATGACTAGAGAGTGGTCATTTGTCACAACACACTAATATTAGACTAAGTTTCCTTAAACTTTTTCTATAATTTTTATGTTTTTTGGATGATAAACAAATTAGCATTGATTTTTAATGGTCACAACATGAGTTGATAATTTCTTTTCTAGTCTCTTGTGTTTGCGTTTGGTTGAATATACCTGGATGAATGAATGATTAATTATCTTTACTTTCGTTATTTGTAATTCATGCTTTGAATGGTAATTATAGACTTGATTAGCTCTGTAATTAATTTGTGGTTGTGCAGAGAATAATGGGAATAAAACCTGTGTGATAGACAAGTAATTATAAATACTAATTTTGTAGGAATAACAAGAGTGAAGTCCTAGGATTAGTGTGGGTAAAACATTATTAATTATAAAACTAAATTTCTTAACTTGATAAAGCATGGGAAACCCATTGAAAAATTGAGTTGAAACTATAGGAGAATTCAAGAGAATATCTTATAAACTTTAGGATTAACAATTCATAAAAAAATAATTAAACTAATAATTAACATAAATTAGCATACATTGAAAACCAATAGGATATAAAGGGTTAGGTTCTTCAATTATTGGTACTTTACCATTTCAAGATTGTGATTTTGTTTTCAAAAGTGTTCATCTTTTCTAGATATTTCTATTCTTGTCACCTTCAAATGACTTAACTAATAGAACCTTAATTATATTGATAGGCACACACCCCTCCTCGTAGACACGATACTTATAGTCACCACAGTACTAGTTTCTTATAAATTTTAATTTTAGTATAGTGACGACACATATCATGGATGATGAGAGCCAATGTAGTGGGGGACTGAAAGGCTACCAAAGTGGAATGCACTAAGACATAGCTGACATTATGGAATTGCAATGCTATGCTGACTTGGACGAGATGGTACAAAAAGCCATCAAAATTGACAATAACTTAAGAAGTGGGGACAAGGAAGAGCTAATTTTAATTCAATAGATATAAAGACCACCCCATGAGTGGATGACTGCGCTCCTATGCCTAGTACTTCTAAGGCTAAAGAGATACCTAAGGATGGTCCACAAGCAAAGGTACCACCCCTACCCCTGGTACTTCTCGTACTCATGATATTATGTGTTTTAAATGATAGAATGAGGACCCTGCTCTACCTAGTCTCCAAACAAAAGAACTATAGTTTTGAATGATGTTGGTGAAGAGGTGATGGATGAGGAGAAAGAAAGTGGAGGAGAAGAAGTTGGAGATATTGAGGAGTTGTTTGAAAGAGAAAGAATGCTTCACTTGGAAAACATAAAGGTGATTAGGGCACAATATAGAAAGTGAATGATGAGCAAAAGAGGAATGTAGTCTATACCTAGTATAAGGTGCAAGGAAAGACATGTAGCATGATCATCATTAGTGGGAGTTGCACCACTGTGGGCATTAGTGTTCTTGTGGATAAATTGGGGCTAGTCACTAAAACTCATCCCAAACCATATCAATTCTAGTGGTTAAATGATAGTGGTGAGGTGAATGTGACCTAGTAAGTTTAAGTTGCTTTTAGTGTTGGAGGGTATGCTGATAAGGTCATATGTAATGTAGTTTTGATTTAAGTATGCCACATGATGTTAGGAAGGTCATGGAAATTTTAATAGGAAGGTCACAGAGGGTATGCTGATGAGGTCATATGTGATGTAGTTTTGATGTATGCGTGCCACATGTTGTTAAAAAGGTCATGGAAATTTTAACAAGAAGGTGACTTTTAATGGTGTCACCAACAAGTAACCATTCCTTCTTAGTTGTTAAAAAATTACCATGGCGGCACTAT
This sequence comes from Avicennia marina, assembly GCA_019155195.1. Taxonomy (NCBI): domain Eukaryota; kingdom Viridiplantae; phylum Streptophyta; class Magnoliopsida; order Lamiales; family Acanthaceae; genus Avicennia; species Avicennia marina. The sequence continues at coordinate 7,632,537 of CM032762.1, read as the reverse complement.
CTCCGAAGCAAGTAAATGAGTGTCAAGTCTATCTTCAAAGACAACACTAGTTAGAGTTGGAAAGAAGGTAAAAGGTTGAGGAAGAGGGTAGGAGAGAGGTTGAGAGAGTGGTCACTTGAAAAATAATGAGTGTTCATTAGTTGGGGACTAAAATGTGAGAGAAATATGTGAGGAGGAAAGCACAATGATATCTTTGATTTGTAAAGAAAAATTGATTACTCATGGTAAGTCACTTTTTCCCTGCTTGAGTACTCTATACTTTATTAGATTTTAAGGACACATACATGGAGAAGTTGACAAGTAGACTACTTCCATCTCTCGTGATAGGAGGTTCTATGAAGCAATCAGAGCCCTTAAAGGTTCCAGGTAACGTGCTTGTGATGTATACCCCGTGGGATGTTTTTGATAATATTGTAGGTGGGTTCTTATCTAGTGGACCCACAGTAACACCAACCTTGAGTACTAAGGTGATGAAATTTAAGCCTATACATGATTTTGCATGATTATGATTTTGATAATTCACGTGCTATGATTTATCTACAATGTCATGACAAATTCTTTTCTTTGGATCTTAGAGTGTGTGACCATGAGTTTCATTAGATGGACTAGTGGTTAAGGTCATTGATAGAGGTGGGACATTAGGAATTGAGCATGCTTGTCTTTAACATCACACGGAAACCTTTCGGGATGTTGTGTACCCTTTGATTCACTATACAACTCTTACAAAACTTTATTTGGAAAGCGAATGCTTGTATTTTGTTGGTGGCAGCTTTTGATTATCAATAGTCATGGCATGGATTAATTAATCGAGAGGTTCAGGGTCTTGAATGGTTGGGATAATTTGCCATTGGTTTCGCTTTACAAAATGTAACACCTAGAAAGAGATTGTGTTAAACTCAGGAGATTGGATTTTCTTGCATTCTAAGGAAGAAAAGATTGAAAGTTATGCTTCCCAAATAAGGGTTCTAAGTAAGTATAAATTCGTTGCCTCAACTCATATTTGTGCTTGGCATTCCTTCATTGCAGGTGACAAGAGCAAAATTAGTTGATAGAACAACCTCTACAAAAGGAGAATGATATGGACATCTAGATGAAAGATCCCCCCCCCTCCCCAACCTTAGTGCCCTAGATAATGATGAACGACTCTAGATGAATAATTGAGGTGGCTTTACACTTCTTCATGAAGAAAATATGAAAAAATAAATGATGAAGATGATTTAATTGCCTTATGCTCCTCATCTCCCTCTTTCAACAGTCTCCTACTATGTTGCCTTGGAGACTCATCAAAGGGATCCTCATTGTAATCAAAATAGTCATCCAATGATAGTCGTTTTACCCTTAGTCTATGTTGATGGTCCCTAACCCATCCAGCACGAGGTGATGGATTATCCCTTGTCCTTATAGTTTGACAGGCTTCAACCCTCTCTAAATGATCATGCATTCCTTTTACTGTTTGGGATAATCTTTGCATTTCTCTCCTAATGGCTTCAAGAATCATGTTCATGTTATAAGATTCTCCTACTAAACTTGCTTGGCTATTTGACATGATGAAATAAAATGGTAAAAATAATGTGCATGTGTGCGTGTGTATATATATAAAATTATCAAAGAAAATATTCTCTTAAATCACTCCAACGATTTTACCAACCCAACTTAATGTCACGTTAAAGGATTTGATGTGATTCTTAGACTCAATGACTTAAAAAATTAGCGAAGAATTGTGTAGAATCAAGAAAATAGGATATTTAATTGATCTAAATGCCAAGAGATCAATTTGGGTGAAGAAAAATAGGAAGTGTGATTGATTTGGCAAAGGTGGATTAATCTGGCAATATGCCAGTAGTGTCAATTGTGCAAGGCATATCATGCACATGATCACTCTAGAAATTAGGAATGTGATCAATAGGCTAGGGGTGCAATCGATCGCAGCATAATTAATAATACTAAGGTTTTCTGATCCCTAACAGCATAATAATTGGGTTAGTTCAAGATCAATCCTATATTAATTTTTGACATAAAAAATTATACCAAATAGCAACAAAATCTTCTTCTTCTGTTTCTTTTTCTTCTTTTGTATTTAGTTTTTTATTCTCTTCTTTTCTATTCTTCTATCCAAATAATTCTCAAAACTCCCAAGAATATTCCAACCAAAAAATACTACAATTTTTTAGCAATAAAAGATCACTAAGAAATTTGTACAACAATCCCAAAATATTAATTTTTTAAAATTTTCTAAAACTGATGGAGAATATGGAGAAAATGAAGGAATAAAATGGAGAAAATGATTCAAATGGACCTCAACCGATCAACTAAATTAAGAAACCCAATTAACTAGCTTTGATGCCAATTGATGTGAACGCAGAAGTAAAAAGGATCAAAAAATGGTTAAGGAAAGGATAAACAGTGAGATTGCATAATAATTAATTGAGGAAAAACTTACCTCACTTAGAGCAAACCTCTATAATAAATTAAAAATTTTTAGCAACTAAAGAACCAAAGACCATGCCATGAGATGTTGGCCACGAACCACCAAAAACAAGCCAAATGACTTAATTTGTACTTTAAGTTGAGGGGACAATTCACATAAACAACAAAGTAGAGAATGGAAAGAAGAAATGTTCTTCTATTAAGTTGTAAATGTGCCAAAGATCCAAACCAAGGGTTACATCAATGTATTTATAGTTACACAACATAAGTCTAGACTTAAGAAACCCTAACCGCCCTTTCTAGGCCTTATAATAGGCCTTTGACAGCCAAAAATTCGAAAATCAGTCCAAAATATGCATTTCTTGCTCTTTGCGATCAATCTAGAGGTAACTCAATTGGTCGTGCCTTGCTTAGGATCTATTTGTCTTGATCTAGCTACATTGCGATCGTATTTCTAAAAGCTTATCAAGTCGATCACAATCCTTGAGATCAATCATGTCTATTTGCAATCATAAATCAAAAAGTCCCCATGTTGCACCAAGTCGATGACGGGTATCTCAGATCAATCATACTCCTACTAATTGTAATTCCATATTACTTAACTGATGATCTGATCTTCTGAGATCATCCTGACTTAGCTCTGATCGCAATTTCAGAGTTCCCTAGCACCTCTTAGCCCTTCTAAGTCAGAAGTGAACACTAAGCTCCACCCATTGATTCCAAAAACCCTATTATAGACATAAAGCTTCTTTAGTACTTAATGACTAAAACTTCTTTGTGAGTTATAGATACTCTAAAGGACATTAAAGAGTCGGTACGATATACTTTTTATTTGTACAGTGAGTCTTTTGTCATCTGGTATAAGATATTAAGAATACATATGTATGGATACACTATTAGGAGTAGGGCATTCAAACAATGACTTATAGAATAAAGCAGGCACATAGAGTTCACTCTTGGCTACCAACTCTTACTTCATGATAGTGTTAAATGCACGCCGACCTTCAACTTAAGATGCCATAGTTGTCTTATACGTAAGATGATCAATATATCACCAGGGCATTAAGGGTCAATATCTATCCTAATATGAGATAGAGTCATGAGCTGAAAATGTCATTATCTAGATGCGTGTGGAGGCATGTGTGTGTTCAACAAAGGATATGTCTCTTTGTAAGTGAGTAAGACATTTATCCTATATAGTTGATATTTTATGAGATAGAAGTCCATGGTTAAAGTAGTATATGATCGGGATAGAGTTTTTAATAGGGGCATTTGTCTTATGAGAAAATGTTGATTGGTCATATGACTAAGTTTATGAGTTTAACTAAATCTATAACTGTCACTCAATTGGAACAAAGTAAGATGAAAGGTTGATACAACATGGTTGTCATGATTGGAAAGGTTTATTGCACTCCAATTTACTTCATCTTAATTAAGCTATGATATAGGCCATGAGCTAAACGTTACCCATAACCTTTAAGCTATATTTGTTGCCAATTAAGGATAGACCTAGAGAGTCACACACAAAAAGGTTAGGATGTATTGCAAGGGTTAAATTGATAGGTTGTATAATTTATTTAGTTGCAATTGGATTAGACTAAATAAATGGTCATAGTGTTTGTTAATGATGAGATCATTAATTAAAAACAAAATAAAAATTTAATCTAATTAATGAGATTAATTAAATTAAATTAAGGAGGCACATTTGGACTTTAATTATTAATGGAGATTAATATTTAAAGGGGAAATTGATATTTAAATGGCATGTGAGCTAATTTATTAGTGAGATTAATAAATAAGAGTCCATGTGCTATTTTAATTAAAAGGATCCATGTTGAAGGGCTCATGGAGCCCATACCCCAAAACCCTTGTGCCATAAGTATTTAGAGAAGTCTTTAAAAGTTCAAGACATACTTTGAACCTTAAGAAATTCATGCAGCCACTCAAGCAAGAGAAAACAAAATCCCTAGCCACCCTCTTCAAGGTTTTCTCCTCTTTAGAATCCTTCTTACCTAAAGTTGTTTAAGTTAGAACTCCACAAAAAGAATTTCGTGGAGTGAATAAGGAACTCATGATCATCCTAGCTATATGGATAAACTGGAGGTCGAGGCTTGAGGGTCAACAGTCAAGGGTCATGTTCAAACCATTTGGAAACATTCTAAAGGTACAAAATTTCCTTCTTTATGAATATTTATGATTTCTTGTGTGTTTTGCAACAAAAACGGGTGGGATTTGTTCCTATTGCTTCTACTGTGCTTGAATGATGTTTTTATGATCTAAGGTTCTATTTTTTATGGCAAAATCCCACTAAAATTCAACAAATGCATCTAAACATTCATCAACCTTCTAATTATACATCAAATTTGCAAGTGCTTCCTTAAACTTCTGTGCTCAAGTTCTAGTGATGAAACTTAGCGTTAATGCTAAGAGGTCTCAACCCTTGATGTCCACAACAAAGTGAGCAAGGTGTTTATCCTACATGGTTAATGTTCTATGAGACAAAAGTTCTTGACTAAACTAGTGTGTGATCAAAAAAGAGTTTCCAATAGAAGCATTTATCTCATGAGATAACATCAACTGGTCATATAATTAAGTTTGTGAGTTTGACCAAATCCATAACTCTCACTCGATAAAGACAAAGCTAGACTAATATGAACTAGTGGAAGCTAAATATTGAAAATGGTTGGGAAAATCAAAAAATTGAAAAGGAAAATAAAAGGGATAAATGGCGAGATTATAGTCAAATCGCCGTGTCATGACATACCTCACATGGGGACAAACCCTTACAATAATTTAGAAATGAAAACAATCAAAGAAATACAAACACAAACACAAACACTTTAGTGATGTCAGCCACAAACCAAAAAAAGCAAGTCAAATGACTTAATTTGATACTTAAACTTGGAAATTAATTCACTTAATACATAAAAACACAAAGTATGGAAACGAAGAGCAAGTCTACATTCAACATTAAATTTCAAAGATACATAGTTACTTAACTCTTACAAATGCAAAGGGAATGGATATTTGAAGGCTACGAGTCAAGAATCTAAAGTACATGCATGAAATGACTAAAATGCCTCTAAAAATGTGGCTCCAATGGTCAAAATTAAAAGAGGATAGCCAAAATTAGCATTTTAACTCATAGTGCTCGAGTTGGATGTCCATTCGATTGATTGCATGGTACTACAGCTCAATTTGTTGTATCTGGATGTCATGCAATCGTCTTGCTTATGTCACTACATTTGAGATCAAGAATCTTGTGATTGATCATGATCCCTATGATCATATTTACAACAAGCCCCAAAATGTGCCCAAGTCAATCAAAATGCTTGGTATCAATTGGGCTTTGTCCAATCATAATTCTAGAATGCCACAAACTTGCCTAAAGTTGATTCGGATGCTATGAGATCGATTCAACATGCCTTAGATTGCAATTCCAGCACCTTCTAAGCTTTTTGGCCATTCCAAATCCACAATTGAAGCCATAATTCCATTGTTGGCTTCTTCCAAGCACAAAAATCCACTTTGCTCATGATTCAAACCCAACTTTGAAGCCAAATTTTACATATTCCCCCCTTAAAAATACCAATGCATAAAAAAAACATAAAACCCCAATTTTGTGGCACCTTTAATTGGTCTAAGATCACATCAAAGCCCTCCTTTTGAAGGTAAATTGTCCCTAATTTGTGGTCTCGTCCTCCAAGGTCAAATATAAACCTATAAAATCCTTAAGTTACTTCACCACACTGTCTAGGGTTTAATTTTGCATCCACACAAGTATAGAACCTCAACAACAAGAACGGTGCATGAAAAAGAAGGTGATAAATTACAAAGACCTCAGTCAGATGTGCAAAAGTGAAATCTTCTGTCCCAAAATTTTTCAACTCAAGTGTAGCACCAATGGGTGAAGGATATATTGAGGGGTCAAATAGGTCTTCATACACATAGAACTTTAGAAGCTTTGCCTCTTGATCAACTACCTTTCTTGCATTCTCATGTTCATCCTAAACCCCACTTCTATATCCATTGTTACCACGTTCTCAACTTCCTTGGCTTCCACTTCAATTACCTTGGGTTCGTTTTGTTCAAATTTTCCCTCCTCTTAAAAGACTTCACTTAGTGGTTCTAACTTCATGGATGGAATTGGTTTGGTCTCTGCACGATGACCAAGCTTAAGGAGAATGTTAACCATTTCATTTGTACACTTGTTCATGAAGTGTTCCTACTAGATGGAATTCAAACAAACAACATTTATGTCTTCCGTCAAGTAGGTAGTAGGGATGTCATTAGCCTCCTCAACCTTTTCCAACCTTCTTTACATGCCATCTAATTTTTGATTAAGGTCCTAATTTAAGGGAGATCTTTATGTCATGCACATCATCACCAAAACCAACCTAGTTTTATGACATTGTAAAATAAAATGGTCAAAGCTCAAAGTCCATGTGTGCAATTGTATGTATATATATAAAGGAACAAAGAAAATTTTTTAAAAAATCACTCAATGACCTTACCAACCTATCTCAATATCACCTTAGAAAATTTAGGGTGGTTCCTAGATTCAATGTCCAACAAAAATCTCAAAGAAAGGTGTAAAATGAAGAAAATGGAGTTTGAGATTGATCTAATCAATTTAGGTGGACAACAGCTATTGTGATCAATCTTGAGGGTAGGTAGATCAATTTGGTTGCAGGTGGGACTAGGTGATCATGTGGTTGAGCTGCACATGATTTGGAGGAAACTGGGAGCGTGATCAATCTGACTTACAGGCAATTGATTGCATTTTGGAAAGCTTAACTAAGGTTTGGGGTCACCATGGCTACACGATTGATTCGAAACTATTTGGGATTGATCTGTCATACACTTCTAACAAAAAATTGCCTCAAACACAACAACAAATCCCAAACTTTTTGTACAAATAATCCCACAATATTTTCCCTCAATATTTTCAACGATACCTTCAATAATACAAAAATCACAAAATGTGCCCAACTTTTTGCCTTTTCTTCTTCTCCTTCCTTTTTTTTCCAAATCAACTACAAAATCCAACAACAATATTACTAACAAAATATCACAATATTTCAACAACAAATTTCACAAAAATTCATCCAAACAGTCTAGAACATATTTTCTCTCTTTTTTTGGTCCAAAACAGCACAAACTCCAAACCAATATCTCCAACACACAATACCACAAATATACAACACCAAAATGCTCCAAAAATCACTAGAAATTCATCCAAACATCCCTAAACAGCCCTTGTTTTTTTATTTTTTCAAGAATAAAATAAAAGGAGCAGGAGGTAGAGAAAATACGATAGAAAATATGGAAAAACACAACAATGTAGTATCCTAAGTAATCAGCTATATTTAGAAATCCAATTAACTAGCTCTGATACCAATTGATGTGAAGCAAATAGAAGTAAAGGATCAAAACATTGGGAAAATGGGTAAAAATAAAGGAAAATGAAACAAAGAGAAATAAAAGGATAGACAATGAGATTGTAGCAAACCACCATGTAAGAACATACCTTATATGAGGAAAACCCTTACAAAAAGTTAGAAAAGAATACAATCAAAGAAATCCAAGCACCTACGCTGTGGAGATGTTGGCCATGAACCACCAGACGCAAGCCCAATAGCTTAATTTGATACTTGAGCTTAGGAGTAAATCCACTCAACATACAAAAACATGAAGTATGGAAAAGAAGAACAAGTCCTTATTCAACATTCAATTTCAAAGAGACATGGTTGCTTAATTCTTAAAAATGCAAGGGGAAAAGGGTATTTAAAGGCTCCAAGTCAATACTCTAAGGTACAATCATAAAATGACTAAACTTTCCCTAAAAATGTGGCTCTAATAGTCAAAATTCAACAAGGATGGTCAAAATCAGCATTTCATGCTTGCCACACTCGATTTGGATGTCCATCCGATCGATTTCACCATGCTATGGCTAAATCCATCCTGCCAGGGGCACTGCGTTTGCAATCACGAATCTTGTGATCAATTGTAATCCCTACAATCATATTTCTAGCAAGCCCCAAAATGTGCCCAAGTTAATCAAAATGCTTGGGATCAATCAGGTCTTATCTGATCATAATCTCATAATGCCACAAACTTGCGTAAAGTTGATTTGAATGCTATAAGATCAATTCAACATGTCCCAAATAACAATTCTAGCACCTTCCAAGCTCTTTGGTCACTCCAAATCCAAAATTGAATCCATAATTCCATCTTGGGCTTCTTCTAAGCACACAATTCCACTTTATTTATGATTTAAACCCACCTTTAAAGCCAAATTTTATATATTCCTCCTTCAAACATTCCTATGCACAATAAAATATCATACGCCAATTTCGTGACACCTTCATTTAGTGCAGGATCACTTCATAGATAAAAAAAGTTTACACAAAATAGGATTCATGATCAGAAGGGATTATTGGGATCCATTTTACTTTATTTTAATTGGACTACAATATGGGCCGTAGGCTTGACATTAACTATATCCTTCGAGTTATATTCATTAGTAATTCATGATGAATTTAAAGAGTCACAAACAAAATATTAGAATATATGATGGTAGTCAAATTGGTGTGTTGAAAGCAAAGCTTGAAAAGACTCGTGAAATAATTTATTTAATTGCAACTATATTAGACTAATAAATTGACATGGTTTTTGTTCATGATTTAATCATTGCCACCCTCTTCTTTTTTTTCTTGTCAAAAAATACCTTATAGTCCAAAGTGTTTGTGTTAGAGCCTAGAAAAGGAGTTTAGCAAGTTGTAGAAGACGCTCATCATCATTTCAATCATGTGGACAAATTCAAGGTCAAGTTTCAAGGGACACAACTCAAAAGTCGCAAGAAACAACATTGGAAATGTTTCGAATAGGTATTCCTGAGTTTTCTTGTTTGCATGATATTTTGTGTGTTTTGTAATGAAAATGAATGGGATTTGTTGCATTTGTCTCCCTTGTGTGTTTGCAATGTTATCATGGTTTAAAGTTATAATTTTTATGTGTGAATCCCAATGAAATCCAACAATAGTATTAGAGCCACCTTTTTCCTTACAGAACTATAAAATTTAATGATTCTTCTATGATTTACATTAGTTTTTGCATTAAATTTGATTAAACATACTCTTGAAAAAGTGTTTTATAGGTATTTGGAATTTAGAAAATAGGATAAAAATTGAATCTTGCTTGACAACCAAAGCCTGCTCCAATTTGTTGAGATCCATGATTGGTGTCGCAAGTGAAAGAAATGTTCTTGTAGTCATGACTATAGGCACTATTGTTATAGCAATAGGGTTTTTATTGTAGCCAACCTTTTTAGAAATGGATGGATGGCTTGTGATAGCTGAAATAGTTTCTCAATTCAATTTTTGAAAATTTGTTTTTTAAGAAACAAAACTAATGCATGAGATTCACAGATCATGAAAATTATCAATAAATGAAATTATTTAATTATATTGTCATGTAAAATTGTTTGGATGTATGTTGTGCTATGGACTTATGGATGAACGCATTTACCTTTTGTTTGATTTTTTATAGATTATATAAAATAATTTTTTCATGGGTTGTAAGGGTATAAGCCCAAGTTTTATATTATTGCGTAGAATATGGATTTTTGTGGTATGCCATGTGTATTTATAAAACATGGAAAATATCAAGGAGTTGGTATTTATGCAAAGACCAAGGAGTTGGAGCCATTCGAGGTTCTATGATGTGGTACGCCCATTGAGGAAACCATGAAGACCAACACGAAAAGGCATTCAAGAAATTCCCATGCAATATTATAAGATTTCATGCCCATGTGCACGATCTAATTCTTAGCTCAAATTGGATCGAGAAGTCTATAATCCCCCACATTTTTATTTTTGCATATGGTTCGTAATGGATGTATACGATACATGAAAATAGATAATTTTCAAAATGAAACCTAATTTGCATAGAGCAAAAACTTCCTCAAATAATATTAAATTGTAACGGCAATTTGTTTGTCATGGCCTTCCATTGAATTTGAAGCTTGAAGTGTAGCCTTAGTATTTGATATCATCACATTCATAAGGTCACTTTGAATTGATGCATTTATAAGTTCAGGTGCATTAAATGCAACCTGTAATGGATATTTTACCATAAGAGCATATAGCCAATGGTGGGATTCAAATCTAACAAGTTATCAGTTGGTGGGTGTGACTTATGGACCTACGATGCCATGATTTGATTATGTGAGGTATTATTGGGCCATGGGCAAACGAAAAGATTGGATTGGACATGAGATATGTCGGCAAGAGTTGTTACTCATTAGGTCTTGCTTATTAAGATCTAATTATGTGAGGTATGTTAAATCCATTGAAGACCCCAATTACCTATTAAAGAAATTTTAAAAATGGAATTTATGTTTTCTTCTCGAGGGAGTGTGGGATTTGAAAAATCTAGAGAGGCCATTTTGATTTAAAGTCCAAAATCATAAATAATAACACATAATATTACCACACTAACGAAGCCTTGTTTATTTTCTACATTTACTATATAATAGAATAATGTCAATGCCTCTTACTAAATTGCTTAAGACCAACATTCTAACGGGGCTCAACTATGCTGATTGGCTCTAGAACTTAAGAATTGTTCTTAATTTGGAGTGTCTCAACTATGTATTGGAGGTTGATATCCTACCAGCCCTTATTGACAAGCTAGTGAGGAGAAGAAAGCTAGTTATAAGAAATGCATCAAAGACGATCTTCATATTAAGAGCTACGTGTTGACTACTAACAATGATCTCTAAAGAACCGTATAAGTGAATGCGGAGAGCTCGAGAGATCTTGTAACACCTATAAGAGTTGTGTCGTATGCACAATCATATTGCTAGATATGAGATATCGAAGCAGTTATTCATGATGTCCACAACAGAGGAAGGTGATGTTAGTGAGCATCTTCTTAAGATGATTTCACTCATCGAGAAGCTTAAGATGAATTTGATCATATATTTGCTTCCAGACTCCTTTCTACAATTTATCATAAACTATCATATGAATGATATTAAGTGCACACTAGCTGGATTCCTCAATAAGCTTGTGACTACACAAACATCCATGAAAAGGAAAGGGAACAAAGTCATTCTTACTATGTCTAACTCATCTAATGTGACCAAGAAGTGAAAGACAAAGAAGAATAAACCAACCATTATTAAGGCTAGTAGGAGTATTAAGAAGACCAAGGCTCTTGATAAGGAAGGAAAGTGTTTCTATTATAGTAAGAATGGACACTGGAAAAGGAATTAGGCTAAGTACCTCAACACCTCTAAGAAGGCACTTGGTGGTAAGGAAATTTATGTTGATGAAACATCTTGTTCCATTGGTGTATTTTCTACTTCTTAGATTTTGATTCTAGTGCTTTGTCTCACATTTGCACTTCACATTGGGATCTCGTCAGAAGTAGGACACTTAAGAAGTGTGATGTCGTGATCAAGATGAGGAATAGAGTAAGTGTTGCAGCCACCACGATTGGGACTACTTCAATTAGACTATCATCTAGCCATAATATTATTTTGAGAGATTGCTTACTTTTGCCCAATGAGTTCAAGAACATTATTTCTATCCCTTTATTAATAAAAGAAAATTATGAATTTTTAGTTAGAGACAATGGTGCAATATTTATTATCATAATAAATTGGTTAGCATAACATCTCTCATGAATAGCTTATATTATTTAAATATGGATGATAGTAGTGTGACCAATACCATTTCAAACAAACACCTAAGGTATAGCTTAAATCCCGAACATTTGTGGCACTTTACACTAGGCCATGTCGGGGACACAAAGATTAGCAAATTGAAGAAAAATGAGCTTATTAGCCCATTGGGATAGAACCCTATCAAACTTGTAAACCTTATATCTTAAACTAGATAGTTAGAAGTCCATTTGATGGACATGTTAAAAGGACCACTGAGGTATTAGAGTTCATCCATGCTGGCATTTGTGGCCATTTAATGAAATGGCAAGGGGAGACTTTCTCTACTTCATAACCTTTATTGATGACTACTCAAAGTATGGTTATGTGTGCTTGATGAAGTACAAGCATGAATCATTTTCAAAAGTTGAAAGAATTCAATGCATAAGTAGATAAGCAAATTGGTAAGCATGTCAAATCACTACGATCAGATCATGGAGATAAGTGCATGAGTGTTGAGTTTGCTAAGTTCCTTAAGGGGAATGGTATTATATCATAGTTAACACCACCAATCCTTAGCTAAATGGTGTTGCTAAGCGTAAAAATTAAAATTTGTTAGACGTGATTTGATCTATGATGAGCTTCACCTATTTACCTATATGCTTATGGGGGCATGCCCTTCTTACCGCCTCATACCTTCTAAATAAGATCCTCTCAAAGTCTATTTCCTCTACCTTGCATGATATATGGAATGGAAAGAAGCCAAGGCTAAAACATTGAAGGATTAGGGGATGTCTAAATTATCTTAAAAAGATTAAGATTGAAAAATTAGTGGCAAGGACCTATTATGGGTCACTTTGTAAGATATCCAATGGATTCCATGGGATATGAGCTCAAGCTACCTAAAGATAATAAGATAGTTATTGACTATTAGGCACATTTTCTTAAAGACTAGTTTGTTCGAGAAGGTTGTACAGGTAGAACGATAGTGCTCAAGAAAGTTGAGCATGAGAAACAAAGTAGTGAGCTTATAAGATAAGTTCTTATTCAATAGCAACCTTCTAAGACACAACCATTGTACTGATTTGGTAGAATCTCTCAAGTAACAGAGGGAGATAATTATGTCCTAGAGAATAGACAAGAGTTGTTCGTAATTGGAGATAATAATTATGGGAATGATTTTTCTACCTTTGATCAAGTAATGGCATATAAGGACTCCACCAAGTGGATGGAAGCATTGAAATTCAAGATGGATTCAATGCATGCAATGCAGGTATAGACTCTAGTGAATCCACCTAAAGAAATTGTTCCCATCGAATGCAAGTGAGTGTATACGAAGACAATTGGTTCAACTGGTGAGGTGGAAACCTACAAGGCCATGCTAGTTGTGAAGGGCTATAATCAAAGAGAGGAAATTGACTATAAGGAAACCTTCTCCCCAATAGCCATGCTCAATCCATTCAAATCTTGCTTGAGATAGCTACCCACTTAGATTATATAACCAAGTAGATGATCAAAACCACTTCGCTTTATGGGATGCTTGAGAAAGATATTTATATGATGTAGCCACGTGGTTTTGAATTCCAAGAAAAATCTTATAAAGTATGCAATCTTAAGAGGTCGATTTGTGGCCTTAAGCATGCATCTAGGAATTGGAATATTTGTTTCGATGGTATAATCAAATCAATTGGCTTTATCAAAAATGAAAATAAGTTGTGTGTTTACAAAAAGGTTAGTGGGAGTACAATCACTTTCTTAGTGTTGAATGTGAATGACATATTACTAATAGGAAATGATGCTAAGATGCTAGCCTTAGTCAAAACTAGGTTATCCAATAGCTTCTCCATGAAGACTTCAAAGCAGCCACCTACATCTTGGGCATTTGTGTTTATAAAGATAAAGTGAAAAAGATTGTTGGTCTCTCCTAAACCTTATACATAGAAAAAATACTAAAGAGTTTTAGTATGGAATCCTCTAAGAGAGGATTCCTACTATTCTAGTATGACATCCATCTCTCAAAATTTAAGTGCTCAAAGACAAATAATGAGATGAGTAGTATGGAAGCCATTCCATATGCTTCAACTACAAGCAGCTTAATGTATGCAATGCTGCACAAAGCCAAATATTACCTACGCTGTGAATGCTATAAGTAGGTTTTAGGCAAATCTAGGTAGAGAGTATTGGAATACTATCAAGTATATCCTTAAGTACTTAAGAAGGACTAAATATATAGTACTTATGTACGAAAATGTTGATTTAAGAGTAGATAGATATACCGATTTTGACTTCTAGTCTGATGTGGTTGATAGAAAGTCTATCTTTAGGTTTATATTCACTGTTAATGGAGAAAAGTTAGTTAAAAAAGTTACAAATATAGTATGACTACAGACTCCACCACAGAGGTTGAGTACATCATGGCATCTGATGTAGCGCAAGAGGCTACATGGATGAGGAACTTCATGACAAAACCTTAGGTGGTTCTAGATGTGGATTGGAAATTACCACTTTATCGTGACAATAATGGAACAATCGCACAAACAAAGGAACTAATGTCTTATCAAAAGTGGAAGCATAGAGAGATGTTACCATATTATTCGAGAAATCATTACAAAGGGCGATGTAGCTACGCAGAAAATAGCTTCAGCTGACAATGTAGCTGGCCCACTTACCAAGTTAATGGCCTAGGTGTAGCAAGATCACCATCTTGTAAAGATGTGTGTTAAATACTATAGCAATTGGTATTAGCATTATTGGCTTTAGAGTGCAAGTGGGAGATTGTTAAAGTAAATGAGGAATATTAGAGGATATTGTGGTTGTATATGTACGTTTTCATAGTTATTAACAAAAATATTGTTTTTTTATATTCGTATCTTAGCAAGTTTTTCATGCATGTACATTCTGATTAGTGTAAAGTATTGCATGTACCTATATATTTAAGTTGAAAAGCTTTATTCATAAGGAGTTCTGAGTATGGACATAAGGTTATCTTAGTACTCAATCACTAAAGTGAGTCCATAGGTCATAAACACTTTGAAGGGCATTGAGAGTTGCTACAACTTGCATACCTTGTATTTATATAGTTAGTGTCATGTCGTTTAGTATGAGATACAAAGAATACATATGTGTAGATACACCATTAGGGAATGGGCATGCAACAATGACTTACGAAATGAAGTGGACACATGTGTTCACTTTTGAATGTCAATGTCTTTCTTAGTGATTGTGGTAAGTGTGCATGGACCTTAAACTTGAGATGATATAGTTGTCTTGTGCATATGGTAACATCATTAGAGCATTAATGGCTAATATCTATCTTCGTACGGGATAAGGTTGTAAGCTCAATCTGTAGCTGCTTAAATACATTTGGAAGTATGTGTGAGTTTAAAAAGGAATTGGTCTCCTTATAAGTGAGCAAAACATTTGTCCTATACTATTCATGCTTCATGAGATGAAAGTCCTTAGCTAAGACAAATATAATTAGAAAGGAGTTTTTGATAGAAGTATTTATCTCATGAGGTAACATCAACAGGTCATATGACTGGATTAGTGAGTTTAACTAAATTTATAATTCTTCTTCAATTAATACAAAGTAAGACTAAAGGTTTATATTGCATGGGATTCACAATGGAAAGGGTTCCCTGTAATCCATTTTACTTCAATCTAATTAGGCTATAATGTGAGCCGTAGGCTAGACATTACTCGTATCCTTCGAGCTATGCTTGTTGCTAATTAAGAACGAACCTAGAGAGTTATACACAAAAAATTGGAATGTATAATGAGACTTAAATTGGTGGTTTGCAAACAAGGCAAGAGAAGACTTATGAAATAAATTCTTTAGTTGAAATTGGATTAGACTAAATTAATATCCCTAATGTTTGTTAATTATGATATCATTAATTAGAAGTACAACTGTGATTTCATTTAATTAATGGAGATTAATTAAATTGAATAAATTTGACACAAATGAGCCTTAATTTTTAATGAGATCAATAGTTAAGGAGGCATGTAGATTGGATATTATGAATGGGGTTAATAATGAATAGTCCATAAGCTAAGTTTTAATTAAAGGTCCCTATAGGATGGCCTATGGACCTTGAGCATGCAATTATAGTGCCTTAACTATTAAAATGCACTCTGAAGACTTCAAGACACACAATTAAGTTGCAAAATTTGTACAATCCTCCAATCAAGAAAAGAAAACCATCCGAGCCACCTTTTTCCTTCTCTTCTTATCAAGAAATACCTACTAACCCAAAGTGTTTGCGTTAGAACCTTGTAAGGTGTAGAATGTGTTCATTATTGTTCTAATCATTTGGACAAACTTGAGGTTGGGATTTGAGTGCAACAACTCAAGGATCGCAAGAGACACCATTGAAAACGTTTCTAAGTAATATATTCCTACACTTTTCTTGTTTCCATGATATCTTGCATCTTTTGTAACAAAAACAGATGAGATTTGTTGTGTTTGTTTCTACTGCATATTTACTATGTTATCCTAGTTTGAAGGTTTAGTTTTTATGTGCAAATTCCAATGAAATCCAACACCAAACTCTGCCTCAAACCATAAATTACCATCCAAATATAAAGAATTTAATGATCTAATCTAAAAATCTGCCTAAAATATTGCCAAGAATATTTGCTTGTTACTTTTTATTATACAACACAATGTTGTTTCTTCAAAATTATGGGATTTAAAGTTTAATCTTGTGCATATCTCTAACTTTTATGTCCATGATATTTATCATGATTGATGAGGTCTAAAAAATAGGGTTTCAATTTCATTTGAATCACATCCTCAAACATACAAACAAAATAACTATAAAAGGAATAGAATCAAAGAACACATGATTTTACATGTTTTGGCTAATGGCCGATGTCCACAGTTAGGATTTGTCTTAAGTTTATTTTTAATCAAAAGATAACATAAGAACATTTTCTATGGTAGAAGAGGTAAGGAACAACAGATAACTTGTTAAGAGGATCCTCCCCTATGAAGAGAAAAATAATTCTTTTTCTTTTTATCTATTTTGTCTTCTCTCTCCCCTATAACTAATCTTTTTCCACTCCCTCATTTTCTCTTTCTTTTTGTAACCTCCCACCCCCTTAGACTGAGAAGATTGGTGTCATCTAGGCAAACCCAATCCATAGGTTCTAACATTGAAGGCATGGAAGAAAGAGTACAAAAGGACAAATTCTCTACAATTGAGCTTAACATAGGAGCAATTTCTAGCTATGGTCAATGAGGTTGTTCAGGCTGCTCTTAGGAATAATCTGATGTTGTAGAAGACTTTTGAGGGTGAGAAATCTAACAAAATGCATGATGAATAGTGAAGGAAGGAGCAACTTGAGACTCCAATCTCGCTGATCAATTAGAAGGCAGTTCAAAGGGAAAAGAATCGTAAAATTAGAAGCATAAGGAGTCTGCTTTACCTAAGAGCAAAAGTTTCACACAGTCGCCAGATGACCTCCCTTTCTCTAACAAAATTTTGAGCAGACCATTACTAGAAAATTTCTATAATGTGACAATGGCTAGATATAATAGAACTTCAGACCTATCTAAACATTTATCTAGCTTCAAGTACCAAACTTTACTCCACCAGTATTTAAATGGAGTAAAATGTTGAATTTCTGAACCACACTTGGTGGGACAACCCAATGATGGTTTGCTCATCTTCTTCCAAGATTAATACATTCTTTTGAAGAATTGGCATCCCTATTCATTCACTAGTTTGCAAGTAGTAAATGGCAAGAAAAGACACCTCTGTCTCAGTTCAGCATTCAGCAAGGCAATGAGATACCATAGCAAGAGTATGTGAAATTTATTGTAATATATTCAAGGGGTCCAGCAATACCCCAACAAGATTTATAGTTTGAATACAACACAATATCTGAAAATGAATAATTCTTAAACTTAACTTCATGTCAAAGTGCTTGGTGTGTGCTTATAAGAGGAAGATTTGCACTAAACAACGTAATACATAAATCTCACATATATATTACTAGTTTATTACTTTTGAGAATTTATTCATCATTGACTATGATCCTAAATTCCTTTTCCACATTAAATTTATTCATTGTATTGTTAAATTATTAACATTAAAAATTAAGTAGGGGTAAGAAAATAAAGACACTTATTACCTTAATCACTTATTATTATTTTTTTAAATTTTCAAACTTAGTTCTTGAAAAAATTCCCACCCTCTTTTTTCAAACTAATTCTTGGAATAATTTTCTTTGTATTATTCTTTTTTCCAGTGGCATCCCTATCATTGGACTTGTAATGAACAATTGAGCATAAAGGACATGATCATCAATATTAATTCCAAATTGAATGATAGCCATCATCCATCGAATTAAATACAAGTCAACAAGAGTTAAGATATAATCCATTCAAATATTAGATACAATTACATCCTAAATTACATATCCCACCTATTAGAATAGACATTCTCCCCAACGTAAAAAGTCTTACCATTTAAGTAAAACTTATTGTTATGGCCCATCGGGAGGTGCTATGGAGGATTGGCCTTAAATTTCTTAGAAAGCAGCATTCATAAAGTCCTCTAGTTCATCCCATAGGTTATGGGGTGAATGTGCTTGTGGAGGTACAGGGGTTGCTATTGGTAGCTCTAAAGGTACATGAGAAAAACATCTTCTTAAAAATTAGAAAAAGCATCAACCTTTCCTTCATGTGCATTTAACCTACCAATAGCATCATTTCTAGGTGGAATAGAACAATTGAAGCTCTTTTCGAGACTCCCTTCCTGAAAGAAAGGCAACTTTGAAAACCTCAAAATAGCAATTTCCTCTACGCCCGCGCTTGGTTCTTCTATTTTGCCAGCTCAAGAAGAAAAGATTGATCAAGAGATACCCGGATTTGAACTGGGAACGCAAGAGCGCGCTTAACTTCCCTCAAACCCTGTTTTCGGTTCCGTAAGTCAAGTTCTCTAAGTCTTTCTCTTGGCTTTCCCAATTCATTCCTACCTTACACACCAACTCTTTTTCCTCTACTGTGTTGGAGATAAACGGAATTAGAGTTACCGCTTTCATTTCGCAATGTGGGACGACAATAGAGGTTCCCGCTTTCAGAGTTTAGGTACAGGCCGGATGGAGGTTCATTCACTTAAGTGAGACAGAGAAGAGTGGAATTTCATGTGTAGGGGTGAAATCCGGAGATCTATGAAGGAACGCCAAAAGCGAAGGCCTTCTCTTTCTTTCACTATTCCCACCTAGGTTGTTTGGCCAACGGGATAGAACCAGCGCTTAGTAAGCTGCAGTCTAAGGACCCCGGTTGGGGCTATGAAGCTTACCTTATTATTTGAAAAATTAGACATTTCTGCTACGTTAAATTTAAATATCGTGATCTTTTAGGGTTGGTGTGGCCGCTCTTGAATGGCTAACTCTCCTACTGCACCTAGTTCTTTTTCACCCTTCTAGTTAATAGGAGTGAAAGAAGACTCATCCTAAGTTTCTTCATACGTTGTGGGAGTAAGGGCCATTAGGAAAGGAAAATGAACAGCTGCTATTGAACAGGAAAGCAGACAGGCAAAAGAGAGCAACCAGAACTGGTACCTTCATTAACAAACAAGAAGGTCGAAACGAGTGACTGCCTGGAGGGCAGGCACGAGTGAGTTAATGTCAAGACAGTTCCCGGTTGTTCAATCATTTAATAACCAGAGTCATTGTTTGATAAATGATCACTATGAGCCAGACTCAATAGAATTTGATCAATCCTTTTTTCTGTCGTTAAGGTGGAGAACTGAACCAAGAATTCTGTTTCTTCATCGTCAATCGAATCACTGTTCGCGACCCAAGATTCTATTTTATCATCAATCCAATCCCCATTCACGTTTTTTCTTTTTCTTATCAATGAATAGATCTCTTTACTTGTATGACTTAGATGTCTCATATTTCTCGAAAAAGTGATTCGATTGATGGGATTTGGTATGAGATCGATGAGATTGATATTCAAATATTTCTTCTTAGAATGTATTGATTTGACCCCATAAGCGGGACTAAGCATGTTGCCGCCAGAAGCCCGTATTGCTTCGAGACAATCTCCTAATTGTTCCAGAGCAACTAGAAAGAGATTCTTTAACCAGAAAGAATTTGGTGCAGATGTAGGATACCTATCCAGAAGTTTTCCCAACTCAATCATAGATGATGGAATCATCAAAGATTTGACCTTTTCGAACTCTGTCTGTAACTCACTAAAGGCCCGGGAAACAAAGAGAAGATGTGTACGAACGAGATATCCAACAACAAGAAGAAGGAAAAGGATTGAATAGAGGAACTCCGGATCGTCAGATACTAGTTCTCTCTGTCATTGTGGAGTAGATGCTAGTTCGGGCAGGTTGCTCTCTTATGTCATTCTTACAAGCAAGAGAAGGGGCGGGTCGGATATGATCACTGCTGCCAATCCAGCGTAATGGTTTAAGTATCCCTATTATATTAGCTTTAGCTCAAAGAAGAAAGAAAATCTAGATCTCGGCTCACTTCTCGAGAAAAGAGTGAAAGCAGAAGACTAATTAGACTGAACACGAGCAATCATATCTTATTCAAGAAGTGCACATCTGCACTCTAAGTCAAGACCAGTATTCGACCAATTAGTAACCCAAGATTCCATACTTTTAGTAAATGAGAGAGAATTCTGGTAGTTCAGTCACCCGAGGGGGATGTTATAAGCTGCTACATTAATTGGAGATGGAGCTTCTACAATTGCTTTAGCGGGAGGCGGTTACTCCGATCTTTGGTTATATATGCCCAGCACTTATTCTATATCAGCAGCTTCCTTAACTACAGGAAGGAAGGTGCTTGACACGACACCGATTGCCACAGCGCTAACGGAGACAGACAGCCGAGTGAAAAGGGGATGAACGAAGATTCACTGATTGAGCTACAACAACAACTGCTATAGGCTATTATAGACCTTAGGCTGGAAACAACGGAGCTGCTAGTAAGATGTTGATTGTTTATTCCCTGCGGGAAGATTTATCCCATACAGAACTACACTCAGGAAAGGCAGTCAAAGCTCTAACGGTCGTGCTACATACCGGGTGACTCTTGTCCTTTGGGTTAAGAAATATGATTATCCGCCGTTAGTCAGTAATGTGGGTTGGCTTGGATTACTTAGTGTTGCGCGCCTAGGAGGGCAGCGCGCTTTGGGATGCGGAGGAGCTATTATCGTCCAGCTCCCTAACCTAATGCGGCACCGGGTTTGGACCGCAGGGAACCATAGCATGGGCGGACGTCTAATCCTTTTGCCGCCGCAAGGCTGGCTAATCGTACGCAGCAGGCTCGAAGACCCCTGGTTCTGGAAGGCACATGAGTCCGAACGCTATGTTGAATGTGCGACTGACACTACACTACGTAGGTACCTGTGCAGGTGAGGCGTCGGTCGGTCCTAGAAACGGCGGCAGCGGCGCGAGGAGTTAACGACCGGACGTGCTGCAACCTAGGGATCACCAGGCAGCTCTTTCGCTCTATAGGGATCGGGGGGGCATAGCACAATTCTTCTTGGAGGAGGGTTGTTTGCCCGGGTGACTGATCCTGCCATAATGTACTCCTACCTATACACCGGCAACCGAAGTCGAGCATACATACGACAATCTTCATGCGTGAATAGCCGGGAGGAAAGAAAGGGCGGTAGATGATAATGAGAAAAGGCACCGCGTCTGGACGGGCGGGCGGAATGGATGAGCGAAAGGTGTCATGCCATGTAGTGGGGAATATCCCGAGTCTCATGTAAGACAACTAAATACACCTCGAGGCCGAGGAACTGAGGGACTGCATCGCATCCGCCGGGGCTGAATCCCCTTTCCTGAGCGATCTGCTTCGCTCGTTGGCGGATCGCCTTGATGCGTTCGTCCAGTTTGTTGAGGCTCCGCCTCCAACTATTCTTTGGAGGCGCGAAGCTCCCGGTCCCTCCTCCTTTCTTCCTCCTCCGGGGATGGTGCAGGGGGCTTTGGTTCCGGCTCCGGCTGGGGAGGGAAATTCAAATCGATACGCGGTCGCTTCGATGAGTTGGGACAGCTTCCATCGCCCCTTTCAGGAAAGACATCCGCAATTACAGGTGGGTGCTGATGGAAAAGACAAATAAAGGAAGAACCCACTGGCATACCTCAAGGAGCACCAATCTCCCCCGGCAAAGATCTATCTACACAAACAAGGTAGAGAGGGCTTCATAGGACTAATGAAGCACGAACGAGCGGGTGGGTTTATAGTGAGCTGCCTTATAGAAGGACGCGAAGGGTAAGTAGCCCGGAAAAGCATTCTGACAGGGGACAAGCATCGGACCAAAAGGGTTCAATGCGCAGTCGAGTCGCTTTGAAGAAGCAGCGAGGGCGATGGAAAGCACTCGATAGAGGGCTTGAAGGCGGGCCATCCTGAAAGGAGGCACTCCCCGGAAGCTTTGAAGGGCTACTTACCCGTAGCTATATGCGATAAGGCAGGCGAACGTCCTTGTAGCTAGTTCGACCTATCATAGGAGGGAGAGAAGAAGCAGCTGTCCGGTTCTGTCTAGCTCTATTCCAAAGACTAGACAGAGAAGGCCGAGGGGTCGCAGGGGGGAATAATATCCCGCACTATTCTATAAACCCTGAAAAAACCCCTATTCCCAGTGTCTTCTCCAGTGTTCCTTGCTTTCCGTTCCGACCCCGCTATAGAGAATCCTTGTTGCTATTGTTTTCTTCTTAAAATAAGACAAGACGTATGATCCCGTATGGAGCCACCGTCAGTCAATCAGCATAGTCTTGTGCCCGCCCCTACAGTCTCAACCAAGTAAAAGCTGAGTCTTTATCGGGATAAGACCAATAACAAGCAGGGTGCTATCTCTACAGGTCCTGGGGGCCTACTTGTTATCAATGATAGCCTTCTTGTACTTATGCAACCAATAAGGTTTATTCCTTGTATGGTCCCTCTGGCTTGTCTGAAGGATGCCACTCGCAGAAGACAGCGTAAACATCCCAACCGATGGATCTTTCCTCCAGTTTGCATAAGTGTTCTATCATCTTTTAAGGAAATGTAAAACAAGTCACAAACAGGAAAGTAGACAGGCAAAAGAGAGCAACCAGAACTGGTACCTTCATTAACAAACAAGAAGGTCGGAACGAGTGACTGCCTGGAGGGCAGGCACGAGTGAGTTAATGTCAAGATAGTTCTAACCCCGCTATTCCGAATCCCATGAGGAATAGAGTTAGGGGTCTACTGTGCTTTGTTGCTCTTGTTGCTAGGAGTAGGAGCTAGTTGTTATTGTCGCTTGTTGCTTGTTTTTAGTAGCTAATGAGTTCTTGAGTTCCTGAAATGCCTGCCTTCTTTCTCACTACAACACTTTCAGTGGATTTAGTGTGCAATGAAATCTACTCTAGAAACCTTCACTTGATCTACCCCGCCTTGTGAGACTCCCTTTATTCGGTGAATTGTAGGCTGCAACTAGTGGGTTCTCTTCAAAGTATTAAAGTATTAAAGGCCCACTCATTAGCCTTACCAGTTGACGAGTAGTACAAGACTCAACTATAGAGAGAACCTAGCCAATTATCTTATAGAAGGTGCTTCCTTACCTCTACTCGACCGTAGGCAGCCTCTGCCGCCGTTACAATGGGAATGCATCCGCCCTAATGGAAATGAGAGGCCGATCGATGGAAACTTGTAGTCAGTCTTCTACGAAGCTGTAGCTAGTAAGGGTAAAGTAGCTTTTAATGAGGAAGGAGAAGAGGCTAGTTCGTGGCTTGGTCTTCACTGACACACTATCGGACCTTTCGGGTGTTGTTAGTGTTCAATGAGCCCCACTAAGAAAGTTCCTTACTTAAAGGCTTCTAGAAAGGTTGGAGAGCGCTTCGCATTACATCAGTCTTGCCCCTGCCCTTTCATCTTTCTATCCGGCTAGAGAGTTGGATAGATGTTTTGGCTTTCTCCTTTCTCGGGTTCCTAGCCCAAACCAACTCAACTATATCGTTTTCCCCAAAAGATCGAGCTTACCTCATGTCAGTTCAATCTTCTCATGAACCTGAATCATTTGCTGAAGCCTCCAATCATTCTTGCTGGAGAGATGCTATACAGGAAGAAATCAATGCCCAGGAAAAAAAGAATAAGACTTAGTCTCATTGCCTGCAGGGAAAGAAGCCATTGGCTGCAAGTGGATTGACAAGATCAAGCATAAAGCAGATGGCTCGGTAGAGAGATAGAAAGCTAGATTAGTAGCTAAAGGATTCCTTCAAGAATATTGAGTCGAACCCTTTTAGAGATAGGGCAATTGATTGCAGCCAAGGCAAGAATGCCACGAATGGTGTTTAGCAACCTGGAGTACCCTTGTTGCATTCATGTAGTTTTAAGCATTGGGGAAATAATATTTCCATCTTTAAAAGATAAATCTTTTTGTTCCAACTTAACCCTGGCATTAATGCTCAATTGACTAATAAATGGGGAAATCCTAATGCCTTACGGGGGTTTCGTATGATGCTCTTAGCCATGTCATAAATGATAACTATTATGTTAAATAAAGTGTCTTTTTTAATTGCATTAGGTAGCAATCCTCTTTTCACAAGAATGCTACTCAAATGAGAAACAGGCATTAATTTTGCACACAATAAATACCACTAAGTCATCGATTCATCATTCATTTGTTTAGCAAAGAAAGTAAAGGAGGATTGGTATGGCTGTCTCTCCAGTAGTGCGAATAGGATCAATATTATAAAATTAATTGATTACTTTTAGAGAGAATAGCACAAAAACCCCTCATACAAAAACTGTGCCCTCCTCTTCTTTTGGTAAGTTTAAATAGAATTCTCTAACTAATTCTTCATAAGCACTTTTAGGAAGGTGGGCAACAAATGTCTCCAATTTCCTAAAATTTATAATTAACTTGTACAGGTCTACTTTAAAAGCATCACAATGTTTCCCACGCTCAGGTATGATGGTTCGTTTGTCCTCCCATGAGAAGTTTTCATTGTATCTTTGATTTGCTTCAAATGAAACAATCCTATATGCATCGTATGTTGTGTTGGAGATGATTGCTTTAAATGCTTGTCTCCTCTTTCTTGTAGCCATTTTTCCTAAACAAATAAAATGCTCATGGTATGGACTATAATTCAAAAGTTAATCAAGCTATTAATAAACATTTTTTGCTCAAGAAATTAGTGACAATGAAGCTAACTTAAGAGTGGTAATACAAAAGTTAAGTGCAAAATCCAATTAAATATAAAAATTTCTGTTGATTATGCAATGGAGAACAATGATTGTACAACAATTAATTTATAGTATTCATCAAAATTTAAGAAAGAACTTCCACAAGTAGTTCAAGCATTTTATCAAACACATTTAGGGCATGAAGTTGGGCATCTCACAATTTATTAATTTTGTCACAAAATCCATCCAAAACTCAATTCATTCAATCATACAAGCCAACAACAAGAATCATTCCAACCAAGTTCATAAAAATTGAAGA
The DNA here is from genome assembly GCA_019155195.1 of Avicennia marina. NCBI lineage: Eukaryota > Viridiplantae > Streptophyta > Magnoliopsida > Lamiales > Acanthaceae > Avicennia > Avicennia marina. Next base: position 7,606,999 of record CM032762.1, on the reverse strand, counting down.
AAATTTGGGCCAAAAAGTGGTGAACCCCCACATCCTTTTCACTAACAATATGATTTTTTGCCAACTAAATTTGTCAAATTAGCAAGATACTGCATTAACAAGTTCATTCAAACTAACTAGGGTTGAGGGATTTACCTTGAATTCTTGAATAGTGGTGTGCTATGGCTTTAGATGCTGCAGCTATTTGTTCTTTTGTAGCAGACTTCATTGCTTACTTTTTACTTTTTAAAATATGTTTATTATTATTATTAATTTTACAAATAGACCTAATTTATTTAATTATCTTTTAAATATTTTATTTATTTATTTATTATTGTTATTATTATGAATAACTTACCTACTATAAATTATTGACGCTTAAGATCATAAACATAAATATTTTTTTCATTTCCCAAATAGTACTTTAAACAATGCTTGTTGACTTTGAAAGTCTTGTCTGCATTTCATAACACAACTACACCAACATCAAAAATATTAGTAATTTTTCCTTGGAAAAAAATTGAATTTTGAATTACACAACAAAAATTTCTATCCTATTTGAAAATTTTTATTTTGAATAATTTTATCACGAATGCATTTTGTCTTTTCCTTATAGAATTTAGCATTTTCATTTGCATGAAGATGAAATTCTGCAAGTTCTTCTAATTAAAGTAATCTTTTTACTCCTACTACCTTTAAATCCATGTTTAAAAACTTAATCAGCCAATAAGTTTTATGCTCAAGTTCAACAGCTAGATGACTTGTTTTAACAAAATGAGCTGATACAAAAACATGTTAATTGGAATTTTGGAAGTAGTTCTATTGGCCCGTGACTCATCATCTAATTTGGATGTCCAATCTTTTCAACTTTGGTTAATTGTGGCCTATAGGTTCCTTTTCAATTCTCTATTCAAAACTTCAACTTGGTTACTAGGTTGAGGATGATTGGGAGTAGCTATTTTATGAAAATATTATAGTTTTTTAAAAGAGGTTCTAACCATTTATTACAAAAATGAGACCTTCTATGACTTATTAATGCACAGAGAACTCCAAATCTAGTAAAAATATCTTTCCTTAAAATTTTAAATTCAAAATGCTGATTGTACATAATGCAAGCAAAGACAACTAATCTCAATAATATACATACATCTTTCACTAATCACAACACAAGAGACTAGATTAAAATCAACTGTGACACTGTCTAGTGTAATGCTACAATTCACCGTACACTCACAAACGCCTTCCCACAATCATGATGCCATTCCTTGTTGTCGTGAAACCTAAATTTCTAACAAAAATAATATGTAGGAGTAGATAGTGCCCAATTTCACTTAATTATCACCAAAATCACGCTCAAACACTCAAATTCATTTAGAATAATGCTTTTACATGCATGCAAACAATAATGCAATCATTTCATGTTCTATTAGGAAATGACTACCTTAAAAGAATATATTCTACCCTATAATATATTCTAACGTATGTACAGAATCTAATGCACTAGGAACTCATAATCAATAATATAAATGTAAGAGTGTAATCACTAATATTTCGGTAAATCATGTTGCTTTGGATAATCTATTTTCATCAACCCATCAACTAACCATATAACAAAATGTATACAAAAGAAAATAAGCCATAACATGTTAGATGATAATGAAATATGATCCACAGGATCAAATTTTTGGCTCCCTAACACTTAAAATCAATCATTATTTTTAATTTTCCTCAATATAAATAAAAGGAAAGGGAAAAAAATGCAACTAGGAACATGGGCATTGTGCGAATGAAGGTGCTAATGTCATTTCTTCTCCAAGCAATTTTGAAACCTTTAATATGTACCTGTAAGCAACAAGAATCAAGACAACAAGTTACATGTAACTACAATAAAAAGAATAATAAAACAAACTAAATAAAACAAAGCAAATAAAGTTTGTGTTGCTTCCTAAGAAGCTATAAGGTTTTTTGTCAATAGCTAGAATTTTTTGTGGATTGCCTTGCAAGAAGCACTAACTTTAATGTTGTGAGCTAGATAGGTGGTGATATCTTCGATCAGGGACACACAAGTAAAAACTCACCATTATATGCATCTCTACTACCACAAATACTTGGATGCCCCATTCCACCTTAATGTTCAATAACCATGCATCAACACCAATGATAAAAAGGACTCTATTGTACTAAATATCAACTTTTAAATTGGGCATCCGTAGATATATCACGTGCAGGTTGTGCAAGTTGACCTACATCAACAAAATAATACCCCTTATAGCCCATATGAAAATTGACAAAATCAATTTGAATAATTGAAGCATTATACACTACAATTGATGCTGTAAAATTCAAATCATCACAATAATACAGAGAAAAGATACTCCCAGTGTCATTAAAAGATTCTACCAATTCCTTGTGCACAACATTGTCAAGCTCATCATTCTTCCATGTTCTTAGTTCAACTTGAATTTTTGGACACTCCTTCTGTAGTAAGAACTCACATCCTTGAACGAGGCCTATTAATTCATCTTCTTCTACCTTCCTATTTCTAACAACTTCCTACAAAAAACTTTATGTAATTTGCCTTTTGAGCTAATGCATGTGAGAACGAATCAAGTGAACAAAATTTCTTGAAAGTATGGAAGAAATAAGGAACTTCATATTTATGCCATGGGGAGGAGAAGAGGGAAATTTAATTGTTGAAACATTGCTCATTGCTTGCTCTTATGTTTCTTGTCCTCGCTCTTCTTCTTTTTCTTTAACTTGATCAATTGTCTCAAAGATGGCCTTATGTTGATCTTTTAACGTCCTCTTGATCTTGTTCTTGCAATGAATCCTCTAATTAATCATCCCTCAATGTGATTGATTGTACATGCTCTTCAAAATTTAACGAAGTGTTGCTTAGGAAGGTATCTTGGGGATGATTTGCTATCTCCGTAGCTATATCTCTAATTTGTTGCTCCAGATTTTGAAGTGAGGTCAGTTGACTTTAAAGGATATAATTTGTTCATGCCATGTAGTCTTGAGTGAATTTTGCAAGGCTTCCTAGAATATCCTTTTTTGGATACATATTCTTTAAATGGTTACATATCTTATTGATTAGTTTCCCAATTGTATGTTTGAAAATACTAAAATTTTGATGTGTAATCAATAGTGTAGGGTGAATTCTGGAGTTGACATACTTGTGTTGTCACATACTTGCACAAAACATGGTGTGGAATTAAAAGTTAATTTATTTCACTGCTTTTCTATGTAATCTATTTTTATACTTAAAGCAGTCAGAGGATTACTTTTATTTTTCCAAGCATTACTAGTGGAGTTACATCTATCAAAGGGTCAATTATAATAACATGAAGACATTATAAACCACAACAATATCTAAAAGTATGATGCATAAAGCGAACAATGGTAGAGGTAATGTGCAAACAAGATGTACAAATAAATCCTACTAGAACACACAAGTGTGGATGTGACAAGATAAAGAACCGGAGTAAAAAGTAAAAATAAGAAAAACAAATAATTATTTACCAAAGTATTAATCCAAGATCCAAACAAATCTATTTGATGTAAAAAATTTGTTGCATTGCAAGTGCACAACATCGCTCATATTGCTAGTGCATGAGTACTAATGTGATGTGATTTACGATATATTCAGGAAAACCTATCAGACAAGGAATGTAAAAAAATTAAAATTAAAGTATAAACAAAGATAAGAACTCTAGACTAAGAATATTGTGGCTATGCTTGTTTTCAAACTTTGGTGTTTGTTTTTAAATGTTTTTTGTCTTGAGAATAGTATAAAAGTAAGAGAGATTCAAAATTTGAAACAAACATAGTCTGTGGATTAATTCAGATGAATTGTATTTTGGAGTTCTTGTATTTTGTGAAGAATTAACCTTTGGATTCTTTTACTAAAAATCAATTTAATTGTCTTTCATTCCTTATGTTATTCTTGAATTCTTTGTTAGGTTATCTCTATCTCTAACAAGGATTTACAATCAAATAACTCATGCATTCTTTAGTAACATGCAAGTATTTAAATTGAGAATTTAAGCTCCATGAATAACATGACTCTCACACAATTAGGATTTTTTGTTATTCTTCTAAATTCTATGTTCTTGTTTATATTTTCTAATTTAGAAATTTAACTTTCATTATTCTTCCCAAATCAATGGATCAATATAAGCATAATCAAGACTTATAAAGCATTAAGTATGCAAACAAGAAGAATAATGACAAGGACTATCAATCAAATATTCCATACAATTAAATTCAATTACCAAATTACAAGTCCCCAAAAATAATTAAATTAGACACTCATGATATCAAAATAATGCAAGGCCTAATTTTATTAATCTTAAAATAAGAATTCCAATACACAACAATAAGGGAAAAAAATCAGATTCGAAGTTAATGCATCTTGGTTGCCCTTGGCTTGATAACACTTAAATCTTTCAACTCCTAGGCTTGAAATTCTTGTAAAAATAAAAGAGAAATTTTTCAAAGAAAAATAATTGAAAAAGGACAGTTGCTAATTCTCCTTTTGATGCCATAGATGTAAATATTTTTATTTAACAAGAAAATAGCAAAAAGGTCTATTTGTATCTTGAGTTCCCGCATTGGGACTTTTCAAATATAAAGTACAAGTCTTCCAATTTCTCTAGTAGGTTTTTCTCAACTTGTTTTAAAAGTTTAGGAGTTGTCCAAACAAATCTTAGTTTCCTTTAAAAATTGTTCCCTAAACAAGCTCTTACTTTGTAAAATCTTAATTGACTTGCCCCCTCCAATTTAACCAAACCAAGCCATTACCTCGTTGAAAACCATAATCAAGTGACATCATCACTAACCCTAATATCTACCTCTAGCATCACAACAACTATTGTTGTCTATTTTTGGTGTTAACACATTTCCCTTGTTCCTTTAGATTGTTGCACTATTGCACTACCCCTTATGTTGCACAACTTTGCTCATCTTTAATCCCTTTTTGGTCAATGCCATCTCGAACACAACTATTGCTCCTGTCACTGCCCTATGCCTCTGGCACCTGACTATGCACTACCGTTGACTTAGTTATACTATAGTTTTTCTTCTTAGTTTATCTTTTGACTTGGTAGGTTTCATTTAGTTGGTTTGATATTATTTGCTAGCCTATTTAACTTTCATTTGGATTATTGCTAGGGTGATTATGCTAAATCGTGTTATTTGGTTTGTGGCTACAAATGGTCAGTCTACCAGATTGTAGAAGTGTTGAGTGTCCATCATGACCACAATTTGATTTCTCTTTTATGACTTGGTTGCTGAATTGTATAGAAGAACTGGCTACTACTAATATTATGTTTTCAGGTTTTACTAAAGCTATAAGGGATACATTGCATGTGATGTATTCTCAAGAGAATAATGTATCTTAAGTTTTTAAATTGTACGAAAAATTAATTTCTTTGAAACAAAATGGACAATCAGTAATTGTTTATTTTGCCTTTCTCAGAGGACCTAATGGGAAGAATTTTTAGTATCTAAATTTTTATTTGGACTTGATTCTTTTCTTAGTTCTGTAAGAGATTATTTGTTAGCGAGCGGTAGTATTTTTACTTTGTCCAATGCACTGTCTAGTGTTCTTTGTGTTACTATAGGTAATTCTAGACCTACTTCTAGCAATTTTTTCCAAACATTCTACTTTGACTACTGATGATCATGGTTATAAGGATAGAGGTAAAGGCCATGGAAAGGAACATTATAAAGGACTACACCATTACAAGCACTATGGTTGAAACAATTATAATTCTGAAATATATTGGATTAAATTTGGCAAACTTGAGTGGCCAATCATCCTTCTAATGATGCTAAATCTATTAATTGAATGGCCAATCAAACTTCTGATGCGATTTCTTTGACCCATGAAGCATATAAAAAGTTGTTGCATTGTACTCCTACTATTGCTGATAATTCTGTTATTTTTGCCTCTTCTTTTGATGTAAATATTGTTTGTAACAAATCTACTCATGAAGAAAACGATTAGTGGCAATCATTAATGATCTCTACATGCTTGAGGTGTTTGCTTTGATTTCTTGTTGTTGCTATTTATTAATTGTTTCTTTGGTTGTTGTCTACTATTTAGTAGCTACTGCCTGCATTTCTGATTTTTAGCTGATTACTAACTATTGAGTTATTATACCTCTTTAGATATTGCATTGGCAACTTGTTACTATTGACTACTACTGCTTCCCACTACCATCTGTTGGTAATTGCTATATTATTGGTTGTCTACATAATCTATTACTCTTTATCTGGCTTTCTCATGATAGACGTGATCGTTGTCTATCGTCTACTATTGGCTAATTGGATAATTTTTTCTTTCAAATTAAACATCTTAACACTATCTCATGGTTAACTTGAGGGGAGTGTTAGAGAACATTATTAGAATATTTAGGAATGTTTATTTTGATATTTACATATTTAGTTTCATATGAATTGGACTAGATTATTTTGTTTCCTAATTTATGAAATTAGATTTATGTTAAGATATTGTTTATTGTTTGTATGATTATACTTGTCATACTATAAATCGGGACTTCTTTTCACTTATAAAATACAAGTTAATTCTTTCGATCTCTTTAACAAGAAGGAATCATTCATGCATTATGTGCAATCTCTCATACTTAAGTTTCGTCCAAACAACTTCAAAATTCATTATTTGTCTTTGATATAAGATTAGATTTGCTATGTTTGTTTTCAAATTTCACACCAACAACACACACTACCATCATTACACTTTAAATTTTACTTATTACACAATTTCTAATAAAATCATACCTTAAAACTCACCAAAAAACTAAAACAAACACAATGATTCATTATCTTGTAATCTGGGTTTGCTAGACTTATTTCTTATGTAGTGTTTTCCTTTCTCAAGGAAAATTATCTATTGCTTTTGCAGTTAGTGTAGGTGAGGTTGAAGCAGTTTTCGAGCTGTTCAAGAGCATTAGCGATTCTGTCGTTGATGATAGGATCATAAATAAGGTTGTTTCTACCTAAATAAGACCAAGGTAGCATTCATTCTCTTAAATCTATTTTTGCGTATCAATTTTCATACTACACAAATAGTTTGCCATTTTGAAGGTAATATTATCTTAGATGTCTTTTTATGGGTAATAAACAATCGGAATTAGAGAACTCAATACCGTGTATTAAAAGAAAGAAGTTTTAGTTCTTGGAGATCTCGATATAGCACTCAAAATCTTTTATGTTATATTATTTCTTATTCTACCATGTAGCAGTGCTTTGTAAATTGTTGTGTTCCCGTGATCATTACTTTAATGTGTTCATTCTTTTGGTAATTCATGTTGCATTTTGTTTTCTCCTGTCTTCTCTTCCTTTCCTTTTCTTTGTTTCTCTTTCATTTCTTTTCCTGTCCAAATATTATGTTTTGCTTATTTCTTTCTCCTAAAACTGAGGCTTCTTTCTAAGATAGATGAGGTTCTCTCTCCTTTCTTACCACACTGCACATATGGTTTGTTTCCCTCATTTTGTTCTTTTATCTCACTTTTTATAGAAATTATTGAGGTTTATCTTGTTTAATGTTTATTCCTCATATACATTTTTCTTCTGACGCTGGTGAAATTACTAAAATTACTCAATTTTTTGAATCATAGATAAAATTTCTAAAATAGTGTAAATTTGCTGAGTTTATTGCTTAAAATCAATGTTGGAATTAGGTTTGGAATTTCTGAGATTATTGCTAAAAATTAATGTTAGAATTAATGAATTAATACTGAAATTTGTTTAGGAAATTGTGAGATTTCAGAAATTTACTCCATATTACTCGAGTGAATTTTTGTTAGCAATTAATAATGTTGTATGTGTGGTTTATCTAACATTTTTGTGCCTCACTCCAACATGATACCTCCCATGTGGCATAGGTCCAAGGTACCTTTATGTTGTAGTATGCCTTAGGCCTTTAACAACTGTTATTGGAGCTTTATTTATTCATATGAAATATTTTTCTCTCATAGCATAGCAATGATCTTCTGTTGCTATTCTGTCTTTATTTTCACCGTTCAAAACCTATAATATATACAACAATACTGTTTCTATGTTTCAGCTTTGTGCAATTATGTAGGAAAAATTTCAATTGGCGTTGTTCAAGAATACGAAAAGGAAAATCTTTTTGCAAACAAGGTAGGTAAATGAGTTTGAGCATGTTTATAGTATTGTGATTGTGAATATTAATTTATTTGATCTGGTCATACATGATAATGATAAGTTGATTATGGTTTTATGCTCTAGTGTGTACCTTAAAGATTAAATATGAGAAAAGCTTAATGTTATAAGTGCTTTTGTTGTTGGAGACGGATGGTCTTAATCAAGTCATAGATTGTCATGATATGATGTTTCTTAGAATACTATCAGCAAACGAAAAGATAGAGAAGAGAAAGGGAGCGCTTATCAAGACAAAAATTATTGAACTACCCTGTTTATAGAATGGCAGAAATGCCCTTGAAATTGCTAATAAAACCAGATAGATCTCTACTCGATACCTTTCTTCTTTGTTTTTCTCCATTTAGCACTTTTAAAGGCTGACTATCAAATGTCCACTCAAAGAACTCAATTCTAGTTAGATGTGATAATTATTATCATGGTGAAGTTTTAAAGTTGTTCCAAGTTCAGGAATTCTGCTACTGCAAACAATAAACTATTAAAAAATTGTTAACTTGTACATCCCATGAAGATTCTTGTAGGAGCTTGTGGATTAATTTCTCAGGTAAATTTACTAGATAAGCATATCACCAAATAATGCCCAATTGGGTCAACATATTTACAATAAGGATTGTGGTATTCACTATCGAAATCCACTAGTTCTTTGATGATTATTAATGTTCCTTCTTTCAATTATATAAAGAAATGATGAATTGCTACTTAGATTCATTATTGGTTGTTGGCTTTTACCTCAAAACCCCGTACTTTCCACAATAGCATTTGGGACTTTCCTTCTTTTGCCTTTCTTAGTAAAACCTATTTAATTGGTCAAAGGGCGTTTATATGAATATGGTGCTTGAGAAAATAAATCTTCTTCCCATTGAGTTGAGTGATTTGACTGTATAATCTTCCAAGCAAGAAAGATAAATTATGTTAATTGGAATTTCTAAATTAGCCAAGCATACAACTAGATAAGGCTGAATGCCCTTTGTTTTTAGCTTGACTCTATGATAAGCTCTTGTAACACAACATCGAGAAGACACTCAAAATGCAAGTTAATTGGAATTTCTGTAGAGTCACGCATACAGCTAAATAAGGATGTGGATGCCCTTTATTGTCAACTTGACTTTGTGATGAGCACTTGTAAGACAATACTTAGATTGCTACAATCATCAATAATAAAAAACAAAACCTCCCTTAACATGATACATAAATATGAAATATATTGGTACTTTGTCAATGGCCTTCATTCTTTGGAATCTGTTAATAATGTCGAGGATACTATTGTACTTTCTGTTATGCCACCTTAATTGTTACAAATTCAAAGGGGTATTCTCACTTCATCCTAAATTATTCAAGCGTTAAGGAATAAATCAATTTTGGATGATAGAACTTTTAGTTTTCATTTGAAAATTCAAAACTCAATGCATTGAACAATTGAAAAATCAAGAATTAACGACAAATTCTAACCTAACAATAAACACTAACACTAACCTTGGAGAAATTTCAAAACCCAAGCTTTAAGGTTTATATTAAAGAATTAGGAAAAGAAAGACAAACACAATAAAGTCATTAACTTTATTGATACGTTATGAGCACTCGAAGAATCCTCGCTTTGAATTGCTCAATTTTGAGAGACACAAGAAAAAGAGTTTAAATGCTCAACTTTGTGGAAAAAGAAACTAATTTTAGTCCATCAAAGCATGAGTTTTTGTGTACAATGAATGGTCTATTTATAGTTATAGAATTAGTCTCAATTTGGTGATTGATTCTTTCTAAAGATTTGCTTGAACTATAGATATAATTAAAACAATTTTCTAGCTATAAGCCTTGCCAAATATGCACTCTTTAAATGTATAAAACCTTTGTTTAAAGAAGTCTTTCAAGCAAGAAAAAAGAATTAATCTAAACTATAAAAGTTTTGATGTTTCTACAGACAATATCTATGTAGAATTTTTAAGCTCGATTGTTACATTGATATAGGGATCTCTCAAAACTAAAAACATGAAAGGTGTAGCTTTGACTCTTGGCAATCTTCTCATCCTAGATAGTATGTGAGAGATATGTTCAATTTAAAGTGACTAACTTTGTATTTTGTGCATTTTGCATCATTAACACAAAGTCTCTTTCAATGTTCATTTGATCTAAGATCATCCAAAATGATTATTTTGGCTTCAAATTGGTCAACCTTCAACTTGAAACTTTTCTATTGATGAATATTCTCACTTGATGCTTTAATGTCCACACTAATGCCTATCTTACCCCCATAAAAGTTAATTCTTTCATGTTATCACTTTCACATTTCAACATTTTGTGGCATATTGTTTTGAGTTCTTCTTTTAATCCATTCAAAAGTGAAGACCTTTTGTTGAATGAATACAAAAGGCCTTTATTATCTACAATTTTATTAGACATTGATATGTGTATGTTGTGTGCCCTCAATCATCTTATGTTTCTTCTTAGTTGACTAGTACCTTTTTAATTTGAAACCTTATCAAGGGTTTTACAAGTTATCGTATAAGAATTGTTAGTTACTTTAGATGCTAATGAACCCTCAGACTTGCAAATTGGACCTTTAGAATAGAGAACTTCTTTATGCACCAATTTTTTAAGGCTTGGTGATATGATATGCATTGTCAAGAGTAACCATAAGCTATTTCCATCCCAAACTGAATCTCCATTGTAGTCCTGTGTGATGCAAAGGTAGAGGCGATGTGAAAGATAACAATGTTGGTAAGATGATCACAACTAACATGCTAATCGATTTATATGTCACGACTAAAATCAAAGGCTAACTTAAATAACTCAATTTTATTTTGTTTGCAAGAATTTAAAATCAATTAACAAATTTAATTAAACAATTAAAAGAATCCTTATTAAGAAAATTTAACATGGCACACTATTTTGCAAGAGAAAATAAATAATATTTAAAACAAACTACCTCTAAGATTGTTATGGGCCTATTACACATTAAAAGCCCATAAAACCTTAAAAACATAAATTTGTCTAAAAAACTAGTTGTGATTGCAGTCGCAATCAAGAGAAACAGTTGTAATCAAGTTGTTTGTCTTCTCATTGCTATACATTAGTTTGTCATAGTCATGACACGACCAAGCGTCATAGTGTGGTTGTGACATGATCAGTGAAATAGTGTGGTTATGATGTGCTGCCACAGAATATGCTGTTTTCTCCAAAATAACCATTTAGTCCCACTTTGCCTTATAGAGTTCAAAATCTTTATTCACAAGTTCAAGTCTGGTCATGGACTCCATGGGATCACGCCATACCCTTTCTTTGAAAGAAGAATTATCCTTAATTCTTTTTCACTTTGACAAATCTTTTAAACACTCTTAGCCCTCCACAAATTAGGCAAGCTTTAAAGGAATCCTTTTCTTATGTCTCTACTAGAAATGTGGTTCAAGTGCAAATTCAACCTAATAAAACTCTAATTGCCATTCCTCATCTTGATGCATGTCTTCAACACACTAAAATTAAAATTATGTGAACCATATTGGGTAAGTGCGAGTATCATATCCATAAGGAAAATATGTGTGTCCATCAATATAACTAAGTCTCTATTAGTTAAGCCATCCTAAGTTAGTGAAGAGAATAAAAATGAAAAGATGAACACTGTGAAAAACAAATTCACAAGCAAGAATTTGTGAAGTACCAAGATTTAAAGAGTCTTGTCCCTTATGTTATGTTGGTTTCTAATGTATACTAATTTATATTAATTATTAATTTAATTACTTTGTTACAGATTGTTAATCCTAAGGTTTCTAGGATATCCTCCTAAACTCTCTTAAATATTCGACTCAAGATTTTAGCAAATTTTCCTAAGCTTAATCAAGTAATGAAATTCTATGATTAACAATTATAGCCCACACTAATCTTATGGTTTTACTCTGTTATTCCTACAAAATTAATGTTTACAATTGTATATCTAGCACACAAATTCCACTTTTGTTATTCCCTACATAGCCACAAATTAATTAGAGAGTTGACTAAATCCTCTAATTACAATTCATAACATCAACTGCAAATAATAAAAGCCAAGACAATCAACCATAACATTAGGAATACATATTCCACTAAATAGGCACACAAGAGATTAAAAAAAGTTTAGCAACTCATGATATTATCAATAAAAACCATTTCTAAAATATTCAACATCCAAACAACATGAAAAGAATAGAAATAGTTGTAAAAACTTATTCTAGTATCTACAGGTTGCATCACCAAAGCTAGTGTGAATTTGTTTTTCTCATCTCTTCAATGTTTGGTCCATGTGTTTTCTAGGTGTTTAATATGTAAAACTAGATGAAGACCATGTAGAATATGCCATTTATATGTTTAGGTGATTGGAGTTTGAGTAAGGAATCATAAAAGTTGAAACAGCCCTTTAGATGCTCATTACATCATGATCTGTGTTTGCAAATTGTGATACCGCGGTCATGAGATCCTTCTCCACATGTGTGAACCTTGGCAATAAGGATTACATTATTGTGCTACATAAGTTCCATGGTCATACCATCTTGCCTCATAGTCACGCACTCAACTTCAACAGAATCCTACTCTTGCTATTAATCCTTCCACAGTTGCGGACTTTCCCATTGTAGTTGCAAACTACTTTGCTCATGGTCCCAAGCTTCACCAGGGGACTTCTCTAGAATGTACTACAGCCTAATTCACTCTCACTAACATCATTGTCACATTCATGAGTGTTCTTTTTAATGTCACAAGCCTCGAAAGTGAACTATTCTAGAATTTATTACATTTTGTTTTCATAGGTGCAAACTCATTTTTTGTAGCCACGAACCCCTTCCTTGTGATTGCAAGACATAAATATTTTCAAAGTGGAGATAATGTCATATTTCACTCATTTATCACCAAATTTACACTTAAACACCCCCAATTGATCCCAATTAATGTCTTTACATGCATGTAACCCTAATGCACTTATTTGAACTTCACATGCATGTAAAAATTAACCAAAAAGGGGTAAAAATATGCTATAAAATTACAAGTTATCACATCTTCATTTTGTCAGTGCTGCTCACTTAATTTAAGCCATAAATACTAAAAATATGAAGCATTAGAAAATGGTGACATATATGAACATTTTCCTTTGAATATTAAGAATGATTTTTCCTTTTGTATTATTCCAACTCTCATCCCCCCAACTTTTCCTCTCCACTTTTAATTTCCTCTTTTTTTTCCTCATTTTTTCTCTCATCATACCATTACCTAACCATGAAAATGGTATCTTCCCTAGCTGACTCAATTGATAAAGGCACAAGTATAATTAGTTAACCTTTGAATGGAAGTCAAAATGTTCTTGTGACCTTATCCACAAATACCAATATGAAAACTCATAACTACCTGCTTCTTCACCTCTTGCCCATTATTACTATCCAACCACTAGAATCGGTAAAGCTTAGGATAAATCAAGGAGGGCAACAAAAATCTCTTAACTATAAGAGTATTGACCACTATTGAAAAAAATATTTTAATTATTATATATTGTTACCTGTGTGTTTTAGGTATATTATATTTCTTATTTTAAATAAATAATGTATTTTATTTCCTTTTATGTAAGAATCGCATTACATTAATTTGTAACAATATTTTCATAACTATTGTAATTGTTACACAATCTCACTATAAATTGAGGTTACATTTTCATTAAATGAATCATAATTTAGTTCTTTCAATTTTCTCAACATGATATTGAAGTGGTTTGATTCAACCTCTTTATATTTTCTTCACCAAAAAAGTTGGCATTAAAAACATTAGAAAAACCTAATTTATTATGTACCCAACGTGTCCTTAGTAGCCAAATCCCAAATTAATATTAGCGAACCTTAATATCCAAAATCTACCATTTGTAGTAGCACACTCCCTTGCACCAATGTTGTGCCAACCATTCGAAAACCCTCTACTACTGCTGCTCCTCTCGCCTCCATCATGTGAAGTCAGCCTGTCTTTATGCGCCATTAGTGCATTTGTTTGTTTGTAGAAATCTAGTTGTCTTTTACCTAGACCCGTTGCCTTCTTGCACCTAAAAACCCATATTTGTAGATGTTCCCAACCTTCATCATGCACGTTTGCTTGTTCCTCTACTAAAGCCCTAAAAGCACAGTTGTTGTGCATCTAAGTGTTACTATGTCTAAAATTTTACACAATCCCTTCATGCACTGCCTTCTTGTGTCGCCATTTAATCACGACAGCTTCTCATAGTGTAGCCTAGCAATCATCACATTGTGCGTTATTTATCTTTTTATGGCAGGCCACCATGATTTGACTTTATTAACTGTGTTTAGGGCTTGGAATTTTGGTATGGGTTGTGTTTCCTGTTGCGTTAGTATGTTGTGATTTTGTGCACTATAAGTGAGTAATTTGTAGGCAGCTTATTTGTGGGCTTGTTTTAAGCATAAGTACATGTGGGTTTACTATAAGTGACCTAAAAGGGTTGAATTCTTTTAAGTATTGTGTTTCTACAGGTTGAAAGTTTTGTTAGACATTTGTTTGGTAGGTTATGTATTTAGGTATACTTAAGTTTAGTGTGTTTCGTGGGATTATCTATTTGTGTTTAGGTTAATATGGGTTAGTTTTGGGTTTTGGGTTTTGTGCTATTGAGTTGTGGTTGAGAAAGTTTCTTTTTAGCCACGTTGTGGCTTAATGTAGTGACTTGTGTGGCTGATTTTCTATTATCACGGATATTTGTGTTAGACTATCCTTGTTACTACTAGTATTACACTAGTGTAGGTGTAGTAAGAGCTATGTCTTTCCAAGTTAATGCTTCTTGTATAGGGTTCGTGAAAGATATTTTTTCAAAAATTGCTTGCCATCACTGATGATGTTGGTCTTTTGATTTTTGTGTGTCGCACTTGCATCTTATAATTATGTTGATGAAGAAAACAAGTGGTGGCAATGTGATTAGCAAAGGATGGCCTTTTGTTGATGTGTGAACTTTATTGGTGAGTTCTCACTTTATGTCATGGATTGCGTTTGATTTTACCTATCGAGTATCACATGAAGTGTGACTTCTTCATTGGTGTATGTTGAGGTGTTAATAGTCAAGAAGTTCAAGTTGAACACCACTAGAAACATTACCATATTTATTTTAAGGGGGAGTCAAAGGAAAACATTTTAATTAATATTTTGCATATAATGCTATCTAGTTTGTGTCTTAGGTATATTTATGTTTTCTATTTTAGAGGATAGTACATTTTGTTTTATTTTGTGTAGGAAATGCATAAAGTTACGTTTGTACCAATATTTTGGTAACTATAGCAATTGTCACACTAATAAATGAGGTGGATTTTTTTAAAATGAATTATAGTTTAATTTTTTAATTATCTCTATTACCACATTTATGCAACCCCTAGTTTTAATGATCAAACTACAAATTTTACCTCTTATCTTACATCTCACCTAAAAGATGCACTCATGCTATTCATTTCTCCTCCTTCATATGTAACTAATGCCCTCACTGTGGCTAAAGACTCGTAGAAGTCTCACTTCCCATTAGATGTCGTATCATCACTATCCTCATCAAAATCTATCTCTTCACCATCCATCATCAAGATCACTCTTTTATTGGGGCATGGGCTCACAACATGTCATTAACCTTGGCATCTAAAACTCAAGATGTTGGGGCTACGAAAAGATGTACTAGTGGCGTTTTATCTTAAGTGTGTCTACCTTCATTATTACTTTATTCTTTCCCACATCTAAAGGCTGCTCCTTTCTCATCTACACACTTCACAATGTTGAAGTGTTAGGTTGACTGTAGTGGCCTTTACCCCTTCTCAAGTTGTTGCAGTACCCTAACTATTTTTCAAAACATGTCCTCTATCATCTTGATTAAACACATCAAGAAACCCTGTGTAGTAGCCTCACAATCCTTTACCATAATGTTGATCTCATCAAGGAAATCCTCCACACAATTATTATGCATTAACGTTTGCAACTTTTGGCAAAAGTTTCTGTGGTCATGGCTTAGCATAAATATCTTCCTCATGATGGTTTTCAACTCTCCTCATATTCGTTTAAGTGACTCATCAGCTCATCTCTTACTAGTAGAAACTAGTCCTACTAAATAATAGCATAGTCGATAAACTTAACAACAACTAACTTTACTTTTTGTGCCTCAAAGTATTAATGGCAATTGAAAACCAGTTCTATTTGATGCTCACTTTCCAAATAGGCCTTTGGATTTGAATATCCCTGAAATAATGAATCATGAACTTGACCATCTTAGTGCCTCACGATCATCGCAATGCCTCTTATGCTATCTCTTAGGTGCCTTATCAAACTTATAATCATCATCAAGATCAAAGTGATCATTCTCTTATATGTATTTTCCTTGTTTCGCCAATACACAAGCTTGTCTTTTCTAGGCATTGTGTCCACAACTCAAATTTTTGCACTAAGTCTATGATTCAAATGTAGTTCAAGTGAATCAAATAACACAATCTAAAACATGAAGATGTGTGCGAACAAGTGTAAGGGCCTATGGAAACAATGGAAGACACAAAAGGATAGCAAAAACACGAGAAAAAGGCTTAACAATGCTAAAAATTGCATCTAAATAGGTTATGGCGCAGCCAGACATATTGCATTGCTGTTAGAGCATGCTTGTTACGGCTGTGGTGATGATAAGTGATATTGAGTGATGAGCCATGGTCACAAATGGACACTACATAGCTATGGAAGGAGATTGACCAATGTTGTGGTTGTGATATATGTGGTGGAGAAAGAAACAGATGCTAGACACATGATTGCGCTAGCTAAAATCTCGTGACCACAAAAAAGCAAGTGCAATCACAATAAGAGAGTTGGAGTTTTGATGCTATGGCGACGATGTAGATAGAAAACTTGTGTGGAAAGACAATCTAAAGAAGAACAAAAGATTCTAGAGATTCAAATACACAAAATCCTAACTATTTCCCAATCTAACGACTGATAGAAATTAATCAAGAAATCTCAGGAATCTAATTAATATTCCATAAACTTCAATCAAACTTCAAGAATAATAACATCCCAATAATTTTCACAATTATTTTTAAATAATGGATGATGGGTGACAAAGGACAAGAATTAGATAGAAGAAATAGTCATGAAAGAAATTTGGTACATAGATTGGATATATAATTAAAATTCGTTACAGCAGGTTCTGATGCCTTTTGATGTAAATGTGGAAGCGATATCAAAGATAGCAGCATTAGTAAGTTAGTCACAACTCAATTCAAGTGCTAACTTGAATCGCTCAGTTTTGTTTGCAAAAAATTGGAATTTCTTAACAAATTTCAAGGAATAGTCAAAAGAACACTTATTAAGAAAACTCAACATAACATGGTGTCTTTCAAAGAAAAACAAAGTATTTATAATAAATTATTCATATGACTCATGTGAGTCTAAAACACATTAAAAAGCCAAAATAACCCAAAAACATAAACTTATACAAAAAGTTGGGTGGATGTGCAATTGCAGTCAAGAGGTGTAGCCATTCATGTCGTTTGCTTTTTGCAGTTGTGGATTAGTTTGTCGCAATCATGACACAACCAATCGTGACACAACCAAATGTCATAGTGCAGTCTCGATATGATAATGAAACAACATGGTTGTGGTGCACAGCTACATGATGTGCTATTTTATTCAAAAATTGACATAATTTCCCATTTTTCTTCCTTGAGTCCAAAATCTTCCTTCACATGCTCAATACATGGGCTCCCAGGATCACATCTCACTATAGCTGTGACAACCTACAACTTGCTTAAGAATTCTTATCATAATTGTGTTAATTCATGGAATTTTTTCATGCAATCTTTAGCTAATTTGTTAATCTCATTGAAGAAAAAAAATGTCTTGAAACATGATGATTATTTTCCTCTAGCTTTCCATGTGATTAAACAATTGATCCATTTTTGATTGATTTCCTTTCATGTAACAAAAAGTTGCTCCATGAAATCTAAAGTTGCTAGGCTTACTTAAAATTGAATCATCAAGTGTTTCCATTACATGGAAAATATGCCAACTCTTTGACTTTGTCGAAGCAATTAAACTAATTTAATATTAAATAATGCATCTCACTTTCAGTGTAAACTTTTAGATGAGATAATCATTTAATATGGTATTAAAGTCAACCCAAATAAGAGGCCTTAAGTTTGCATTCCCACCACCAACCATTTATTAAAAAACAAATCACATGCTAAGCTTTATTGAAAGAATAATGCTTACACAGGATGGAAAGGTTATAAAATCCGGACCAAACTGGCCTGTTCAACCGATTCGACCGGGAACTACTTGGTTTTCCGATCTAAATACTTCTCAAAACCAAACCTTCATTTGACCCGCTAAGAATTAGTCAGTCAAATCAACTAAAAATTGGTCAACCTAGTCAAAAAACTGGTTTTATATTTTTAATTAATAAAAAAATTAAAAAATCTCCCTATTTAAAATATAAATTGATAAAATATTTTTTATGTTTTATAAAAAAATTTTGCACAAAAAATTTATTTTTATGTATAATTTTCACTAAAAATTTTTTATTTTTAGTATTATTTAATTATCTTTTAAATATATATTGTTCTAATTAAGTTGTTGGAATATTAAATATTGAATCATACAATCAAATTTTCTCATATTAATTATGTTTTTTTTACCAAACTAAAATTTTCAACATTTATATTTTTGAATTTGAATTTAATTTAGTTTCTTTCATATTTTTATAATATTTTTTATTTTTTATTGAATTATTAAATTTCAATTTTATATCTAAAACTTATCATTTAGCATATTAATAAATGGATTTAAATTTATTTTGTAAAATGATTTAATATTATTATGTGTATATATAAAATTATATAGAATATAAAATAACCAGTTTTTTTAAAATAGTTGAAATGGTCGAACTAATGACCCAATAAGTTATCTAGTTCAATGGTCGATCCAATTTTAAAAACATTGCATAATGGGGAACAATTAAACTAATTAAATATTAAATAATGTGTTCCTCGCAGTCTTTCAAATGTGGTGATCATTCATTTAAATACAAAAAATGAAATTTTAACTAGAGTCCAGCTTAATGAGAGATGATACTTTTAGACTGTCCTAAAAATAATATTAGGCTTGGAAGACTTAAATGAAGAAAGAATACGACTTAGAAGATATGTGTGACCTTACGATGTTGAATACCCTGGAGTTTCTCTTGAAAGTTAAATGGATCTCTCCATTATAACGCAAAACTCACTACATTGAGTTGGGAGAACCTCATCAAGCTAGAACAGTAGCTATGAAACATTAGTATGAAGGAAATCCTTCTTCAAATGGAACAAGAGTTGATTATCCTTCTTCAACTACAATAATTAAGGACGTGATCGGATGCAATGTCCATCTTTGAAAATTAATTTTAAGAGATTTGGTGAGATTTGCTTTTAGGGCAAAGAGTAAAAGGTAAATGAATTTTAGGGGGAAAATATAATAGTAATGTTTTTGTAAGATAGCGTACACAGTTGGGAGTCGTTTGATGTGATATGTTATTAGATGTGACGGTTGAATAAAATATTATCTGTATGGTATGTGTGTGTAAGAATGATTTGATATGTTAGTTAAATAAAATATTGTTAATATAATATTTTTGTAAAAATAATGTGTTATGTTAATTAAATAAAATATTATTAGTAGATAAGGATAGAAAGAGGGTGGATCAAGGAAAAATAGAATACAAATTTCCTTGAAAATTTTCTTGAGAAACCAAGTAAACGGATAATTTTTATAAGACAATATTGTCAAAAATGTTTACTATTCACATAGGATATCAAGCAATCACAGCTGGACTAATTTTTTGCTTGGTTAATACTGGATGATAAAGGACTATAACTTAATTTTTTTTAACCAAGTAATAAAAAAATAAAATTAATAGATTTCTTGCAAATAACTGTAGAACCTCTAGTTGACAAAATTGCCTAAAAAACACTGGAATCCTTGTGTTATTCAGTCCAGTGTTTAATATGGCTATTGTTCTCTTCGTACAGATTTTTGATCTCTTTGATGTGAAGCAAAAAGGAGTAATTGACTTTGGTGATTTTGTGAGATCACTCAATCTTCTCCATCCTAATGCACCACAGGAAGACAAAATTAATAGTATGTCAAGAGGATATCTTCAAAATAGTTTGTTGTACTTTTGCATTATTCATGGCTCGACTCACGGTGGCAAAAATCATCCTAACTCTTGGTTTTTTTTTTTTTTTTTTGGTGACTCTGAAGTTTCTTTTAAACTATATGATTTGAATGGAACTGAATACATTGAACGACAAGAGGTAAATTTCACTCAATTTATTATTGGCGCTTTTCTAGCCATGTAATAACTAGTTTATTGATATTCCTCATCCTGTTTTATTCAAAAAAAAAAAAAAAATGCTGAGTGCGTATAAAAGTAGAACCAAGGATGTGGATAGCGAACTCGCATGTGAATCCAACAGTCATAAGTGTTCATGATTGTAGATTGCAGCACGACCCTGTCTTCTCTTGTTTTGATTGTAAATATTTCAGCAATAAACTATATATGTTATAAAATTGCCAAAATTATTCTGCTGGGTCATCATATATATGTAATTGTTGTGTGCTTGACTTTCGAGAAATCCAGTAGTTCAATATATTGTTCAGTTTAATTTTCATTAACGTTAATATATGCTCATTTAAACTCATAATATTTTAATAAACGCTTTGGTCTAACTTGCGCAGTTTATGTTTTATATTTGGTTGATTTGGATCACTCCCATATTCAAATAGGCATATAGCCTGACTAATTGGTTTAGACAAACCATGACACATGCTTAAACTTTTCTACCTTTCTTATACTAGGAGAAAAAAACATGATTTGCGTGTACAACACATTTTTGTAGAAGTGATACTATATTTAGCAATTACATAATTTATTATTTATTAATTATTATATATAATACTAAAAATCGAAACATTGATTTAGTTTTAAATTTAGCAATTACTGTATTGTTTTTAATCTTTATATGTATATATATCTTTTAAATAAAAGGTGATCATTTTAATAGAAATTACATATTTTTTTGCTTTATAATTAATTTTTTTCTTACCATTAACTTTAGTAGTTATGAGCTTTTATTCTTTATTTTTATAGCGTAGTTCTTTTAATGTTAGGTTATGCATGTATTTTGTCACTTTTATCATACGACAAATATCTTCTTTTAAAAATTAGATTAATTATTTGAATAAATATACAGAATATTATAATTTTAAATTTTAGTGGTAGAACTTAGTCGTGTTACTATATTATCAAAAAGATACTGTTCTTAATATTTTCTTTTTATTAAGTAAAATAATGAGTAAGAAAAAGGCTTGTTAAATTTTGATTTATGTGAATGAATTTTGATCAATAAAACAGAGTTACATGCTTTTATATTACATCTCAAATGTATTTAGTTAAGTTAAACGAGTAATAAAAGGTTATTTAAATTTCAATTTATATAGGAAATAGTTTTAACTTTATTTTATAAGTAAGGTTACTGAGATTTTCGTAGAATTTAATAGTATTTTTTTGTCTAAAAGTACATGTGTGTTTTCACAATTCACATTTAATAAATAATAACCCCATTAATAATTTTTACTGAAAATTAATTATATATATATACCTAATTATGTTATAACTTTTTGCACTACACTTTTGTTTGCGAAATTCATTATATATATACACACACACACACACACACACACACACACACACATATATTTAAAAAAGTTTATAACTTTTGTATGTCAAATTCATACTTCATATATTTGAATAATCTTAAACTGTATTTTTGTCATATAAATTCATTGGTAAACTAATGCAAAAAAAACATTCCTTACTACTAATATAACTGTACTTGATTTTATGATACTCCACAGACATGTTATTAATATTACATTTAAGTTGTTTTATATTAAAATTAAATGTGCTTGCTTATAACAATGTAGTTTTTTTAAAAAAAAATTATTTAATCATTTCTGTATAATATATTATACCAATGCGATCTATTGACCTCAAACATTAATTTAATAAAAATTCTACATTCCCAAAATATTGAAAATTTAAAATTCTTTAAAATTGTATTTAGTAGATATTAATATTTTAATTTGAGAGTAATTCATGAAACTTAAGGTTAGGAAGAAAGCATTCTATAACTTAAGAAACTATGTATTAAAGTATTTTAGTTAAAAACTGTATATGTTACTTTTATTATATAAGTTAATTCCTTAGATATAGGTAAATTTATTTTCAATTATATTCCAAAGATAATATTTTATAAATGAAGGAATATATATGCATACATTACATTGTTTTGTCAAAATTTTGTTTTCAAATATTTTATGTGATAATATTACATAGTGATTCATTTTATAAATTCCTTGTTTAGATTTTAGTGAATTAAGAAATCATGTCCTAAATTATTTTTACGTCAATTTTATAATATATAATTTCTCTTAAATGTATAATGCATTTTCTCAGTTATCTAGTCGAATTAATTTTTCTTAATTATTTTTATCCATGATTTATATATTTAATTATTTCTTATAAATTGATAAAGTTTTATATAGAAACGTTTGTATTTTTCTTCATGTATAATAATTAAACTTTTAATATGATGATTTTTCATCTATACATTACTACTTTTTAGTTTTCTTTATTCATAATTTTTTAATAATTTCTTATCATTATGATTTATTTAATATTTTTTTAAAATATGTATTATGCTTTATGCAAATTTTCATGTTGCATATGTTACTTATTTAAATTTATAATATGTGTATTGCCATTACTACGTAAATGCATTTGTTGCAGATTTTTTATAAGCAATTTCAGTTTGATAAAATTTATAATATTTTACTTGTGTGGCTTATTATCTAATTATTTCATATTAATTTACTAGTCTTCCTTGCAAACTATATTTTATTCTTTAAGAAATATATTTTCTATTTAGATATTTTAAATGAGTATTTATAGTATAGATCATTACTTTTATGAAATATAACTTTTAATTTATTTTTATATTTCTACACATTTGTTTATATTATATTTTGAAAAATTATATTTACAAAATCAGTATGTAATTATATTATAATTTATCATTGATCCATCCAAATCAAACTAATCATTAAACATTGTTCTTTAAATTTTATGTGCTAATTTTTAGTTTTTTTAATTTTTCTAACCTTTATTTATGATTTAATATTTCATATATTTATACATTATTAATTTGTGCATATTTATAATATACTATAGTAAATTACTTATAAATTAAACTTGAGTATTTATTACAACACTTTTTGTGTGTTTATGCACTCTTATATTTGTATCATTCTTTTATAAAATCCATTTTAAACATATCAATTTATTTCTCACACTCTATATTTACGTTTTATATTTTAAATGTATTTTATATTATATTCGAATAAATTTAATAATTTTTTTAAAAAATAGTATAAATTTTCATTACAATCAAAAGTTTCAAATCTTAATAATTATTGTTCAATGTCTATAATATTATTTCAGATAATTAAACTTTAAAATAAAATTAATTTATATCAAATAAATATCTTATATTGAATAAAATTTATAGTCAAATTTTGCACATTTAAAATAGTTTTCAACATATTGTTTATGTCATAACAATAGTCGATTTTGGTAATAATTTATTTATTTATTTGAAATTTTTACTCGGTATTGTAATCTTGTTTATGTTGCTATTTATTTATTTTTTGTAATTTTATTTGACTTAGATTTATTTTCATGATTTTTAAATCGTTAATTTATTATAGTTATTAATTAAATGATATAGGAATGAGTTAGTGTACTCCAAAATATTTATTATTATTTAATTAAAAACAATTAAAGAATTCATATATAATCTATATAATTAATATTTATAATAACTATATAAGTAGTTTAGATAATTTTGGATTTTATTAATTTGTTTCATTTTAATTAATTTATAAATAACTATGCAAGTAGTTAAGATAAGTTAGAACTATATTAGAGTTAAATTATTGCAAGGTTTATATTTTAAATAGATTTTTACTTTTACTAGCTAACCTTATTTTTAATAAATATGAGTATTTAAACAAGATATTGACATACATTTACAATGTGCCAAAAAACATATGAGAGGATACATAGTTCTATAAATAGTATTAATGTATTCAAAGAATAGATTGCTCCTACCCTCCACTGAATACCAAACAATATTGAAATCTGGGCTAAATTATACTCTTCTGTTCGCTCTTAAATCCTAGTGAGTTTTTCTGAGATCATGGCCTTATTGGATGAATGGATATCTTCTTAGTTCTTTGCAGGTCTATATCCCCTTTCTATAGAATGTGAATCCTTGTTGTTATTCTACTTCAGTCAAATATTTGTGATGCTACTGCACTGCCCTATTATTCTCCATTAACTCCAAGGGGACTTTGAATTTGGGCATTTTGATATTGGAGGACTATACAATATGCATTTGGTAGTTTCAGCTAGAATTAATAGGTTATATGTCTCCTAATAATTTTTAAAAGAAGCTGTTAGATGTTTGTTTTTGTCCACTCGCATGAATGAATATACAGCAATTTTTGTCTCCAGATAATAACGTCATGTTATTGCTGCTGGAGTACAGCAATAAATTATTATCAGTTTATGTTGATCTTGCTTTACTTGTAGAACACATAATGTGATTTTCCACAATCTTACATGTATTTTTCTAAGCTTTTGCTCGACTCCTGTTATTTCTTGATCAGCATATTGTAATTTTGGCATTTCCTTTATTTCATGTTCATTATTGTTAACAAGATGCACCTAAGAGAAATTGGAGAACTTCCATTTGAGGCTCATATTTCTCTTTATTGTGCTTGAGAACTTCATTTCTGTATGAATTATCCATAACAAAATCACACAGAAGGAAGTGATTTAATTTTTTATTTTTTTTTTCATTGGAACAATTTGCCGGCTTCATGACCTGTGATTTTCACTGGTTAAGCAAATGTTGATTGCACTTCTGTGTGAATCTGAGATGAAACTGGCTGATGAAACCATGGAGGTAATTCTTGATAAGGTAAGTTAAGTAGTATATCTTTTGCATAGGCTGAGGGTGAGATCCTTGCTCATTCGGCCGAACACTTCTTCGTGTTATGCTTAGATTGTGTGGTAGGTATAACATTAAAGATAATTATTGATGCGATATCTGAATTTAGTTTCCTTGTAAGGACAATTAGTATTCTAGGTCATTTTTTAACTTCTTGTCTGACTAATCGCAAACCAACCTGGATGGGTCGGCTGTTCTTTCTTCACTGCTGATGCCTTATCATTTATGGGTTATACTGCATTCCTTGCTTGATAAGAATTAAGAATCCAGAAATCTATTTATTATTTTTGTTCTTTGTCTGGCCTCATCCAACTGTTCGCTGGCTGGTGATTATGCTTTTGTGACGGTGTCAAAATATTTAGAATTCCATGCCGATGTAATATTGGACAGACATTCCTGGAAGCTGACATTTATCAGGATGGGAAAATAGACAAGTATGAATGCCACGATTTTGTGGCTCGAAATCCTTCATTGATGAAGATAATGACACTACCATATTTGAAGTGTTACGGTGTCCATTATGCCCGTTACCTACTCACAATTCAGACGGACAACTGATGTGATTCTTGTGATCACTGCAGGGATATAACTACGACATTTCCTAGCTTCGTTATCAACTCGGAGGTTGATGAAATTGCTACATGAATTGAGGATGTACTTAACGTTTAGAGGAATAATTAGTTTTAGTTTGTCTCAGCATTCGCTTTTTTAAAGAACGATATTGGCGTTGATGGGAGGTCACTGCACGGCGATTTTAGATAAGGAGGTGAGTGAATTAGCACCAGCACCAACCTCCACCTGTAGTCTTCTAACAAGTGTATTTGGTAGTTCATTTTCTTCTTGTGGTGATTTGATAAATAAGAGTGCTTCATTCAATATTTACTAGTAAATTCTTTATAGTTAAGCCAGATATTGTCTGGCCTTATCCATTGTTACCTACTGTGGGATTGCACTCCCACCCCCGCTGATAGTTTGAGTGGTCTGGCATTGGCATAAAATTACCTCTTTGCTTTATTAACAGTCATATGCTGAACAGTTTAAGAATAATTATAAAGTCAATATTCCATTTTTACTCTCTTTCTTGGAATAAATAAATTAGATTTGTCTTCTTTGTTCTTATGTAGGGATACTACAATTGAGATAAATCTAATCCCAATGGTATATGTGGAGATTGCATCTATATGTCTAGTGGTGTTAGTACGTAGTAGTCCCATTAGACTAAATTCTCATCGATGCAGCCGTGTTGAGCACATCTATAAATCTTGAAGTGTATGAAGGCCCAAAATGTCTAAATGAGAATATGGGCATGACATGCTGGGTGCATGGTGTGAGCTAGGAGCAGAGGTAATGTGGCCAGTAGATGCACTTGGGATTGGGTGTGTTACTAGAAAGCTCGGGTCAATCATTAAGAGGCGATCCTCTCAATTTGTCCAAACATAGTTTCATCGTACCCTCCCACATTGATCTATTGCATCTCCAAGGCCTGCAACAAAATGTAGATAATCATAGATGCAATGCATTATGTGACTTTCTACAAAAGGGTGAAGATAATGTAAGCAAGCAAAGGAGTACATACCATATGCGTAAATACTAGTGTCACCCAGTTGTTATCCTAAATGCACGTGCACATTCATGGGACTAATGAATCATTGAGTGATTTGATGATACTGCTCGACGTATCCCTCTTCAATATAGGGTCGAGATCTTGATTATAGTGAACCAAAGCACTCAAGATACATTAACCCACTAGTCACATAAGTTCGATTTTGTTCCACCCAATCCCAGTTTCAGCCCAAATGCCAGTGAGTGTTTAGTAGCCCACTAATGCTTCTCCAAGATCCACTAGTATAGGCTATAACCTGCTAAATTGTTTAAGCACTTTCTCAGCAAACCCAAGTATGTGCATCTGTCATGTGCCATATCATCCAACGATGTGAAGTGGTCATCACTGTACAACTATCATATAAATTCCATGATCAAAGAAGCACCATATTACTAAATTATATTCATGACATCATGACTTTGATAAGATGTAGATATACTAATGCATATCTGACTCTGTGTCTTGGTGCCCAGAATGTCAAGAATGGTGTAGACGAAATGGGTGGCAGATTGTGCCATATGCTACCTATGACTAGAAAACCTATAACCACAATATCATCACAATGGGTAAAAGGTATAACAATATTATAATAGATAATTGAAATAAATACATGAGTATAGAGAAATGTTGATAAGTCCTATGCACCACATGGTGCTACAGGAAGCACTTTGTCGTTGATTAGCATCAAAGGGCCAAGTGTCCTCTCACTCGCTACCTAAGTTGGGCCACAATCTAAGTTTCCTAGACCACACTTCTATCAACACCGAACATTGTAAAATATTGACGACAATGACATGCACAAGGCATTAGGGGCTCAACACATAAAATGATTGAGGCTTGCCTAAAGCAACTCAACTAGCCCAAATATCATCTCCAAACCTCACATAGAAGTGGAATAGAACTCTCAATATTAGTGTGCTCACATTGCATAGTACCATCTATATTCCCCTGCACTATTGAGGTCTTTGTGTTGGGTTTTGACGGGTTTGGGATTGAAAATTTCAAATTTTAAAAAATAAAATACCAAAGAATATGTAGCACAATTAAACAAACCAAACCTATGCCATTTTCGTTGCATAATACAGATAAAAAAATTAAACAAGTAAGCAATCAAATTGTACCTCTTGGAATCATATTCTAAATTGCACAAACTTGTGATCCTTAAGTTGTGGCCCTCAAAACTCTAGTTTTAGTTTGTTTATGTGATAAAAACATCAACAAACACCTTCTTCATCTTGCAAACACCTTTACAAAGGTTCTCACTCAAGACCATTTTAGGCAAAAAAACTTTAGGACAAGAGAAGGAAGGAGAAGGGTGTCTAGAAGCCATTTTTTTCTTGCTTGGAGGAGATGGACAAATTTTTCCTATTTTCCTAATTATCTATGATTTAGAACTCCTAAATCTCTTTAAGGGAAATTACACTACTCTCCCTCGAGGTTTGGGTTTTGCATAGATCTACCCCTCAAGTATGGGAAATTTTGTATACTTCCTTGCATGAGAGGTATATGTAATTTTTTGAGGGATTGATATGTATAAAGCCCATGCGTAGGATTGACTTAAATGTTAGTCAAATAGGAGGGGAGGTATATGTAATTTTTGATATCTAAGGAACTAATTTGTGCAAAACTCAAACCTTATAGAGGGCACTGTAATATCCCCAACCATTTATTATCAAGACACAACATCCTATATTTGGTAGAATTCTTATTTCCATGTAAAACACTTAGGGTATGTATTGCATGGGCTCTATAGGCTTCCCGCATGGACCTCTAACTATTCTTAGCTCATATATTATTCAATTATCAATCCCATTAATAATAAAGGCCAACTAGTGCCTTGTCATGCAATGTAATAAATCTCTATTAATTAAATTAAAGGTCCATTGTATTTTTAATTAATAATCCTATTATCAACAAGTACTGTGAAAAATCCATTTAGGCTAATCCAATCGCAACTAAATTAATTAGCTCACGAGACTTCTCAAGCCTTATCCACAAAGCTTATCAAGCCTTGTTTACATTGCAACCAATTTACCACTTATCATATGTTCCAACATTTTGTGTGTAACTTTCTAAGTTCATCCTTAATTGGTAATGAGCATAGTTCAAATGATATGAGTAGCACCTAACCTATAGCCGATATAGCAGTCCATTTAAGACAAAGTGAATATATCACATGAACCCTCTCGATCATAAATATCATCTAGTATAGGCCTTTTATTTTTCTTTATCCTAATCAAGCGAAAGTCATGGATTTAATCAAACTCACAAACTTGATCGTATGACTAATCAATATTGCCTAGAAGACTAATGCTTCTATTGAAAATACCTTTCCAATCACATACTACTTTAGCCAATGAATTTCATCTCATGTTACATCAATCGTATAGGACAAACACCTTACTCATTTATAAGGATACAAATCCCTTATTTAATATACAAATGTCTCCATACGTAACAAGATAATGGCATATTGGGCTCATATCCCTATCTCATACCAAGATAGATATTGGTCCTTGATACCCTTATGATACATTGATTGACATGCACACAGTACAATCAAGTCATCTCAGGTTCGAGGTCTACACACACTTAGTACGATCACGAAGTAAGACATTTGTGAAAAATCATTTTCCTTGTTTTCGATGAAGTCAACGTGACTACCTTCGTACAACTCTATGTGATCACAAGAAATGTTCCTGCAACTTTAAGGCCTCGACAAGAAATGTTCCTGCAACTCTAAGGCCTCGATTGTGGCCACAAGAAAGCCCACGGCAAAGACCAAGTCTCTATTATGGCACTTGCAGCTACAAGAAAAATCTTGCAACCACTAGCCTAACAACTATTGCAACACTAGATTGAATCTTGGCACTCAAGATTTGATTTTTATATGACTTTTCTCAATCGTAAACATACATAAAAAAAAAAAAAACCCCTTTTCCAAGCATAAACAAGTATTTAATACATGTTTATTGGATTATCAAACCAAAAAATACCATATATCATATAAAGTTCATTAAACTTGGTGGTTATATGAGAAAAATGATAGCTTTGATACTACTGTTAGATTTCAATGAGTTTAGGGTGGAATTTTTATTGAAACCATAAAATAACAGAGTAAATGTAGTGGAATAATAATACCATATAGCATGCATCAACCGCATAATGCCAAAAAACATGTAAAGTGTACCCTTTGGAATTGTGTTCAACTGAATGAACTTGTGATCCGCAAGTTATGGTCCTCAAACCTCGACCTCTAGTTTATCTATATAGTTGAAACATGGTTAAGCACCTCTTATACCTTTGAAAACTCCTTTGCAATGCTTTAATTCAAAACTCTTTCAAGCAAGGGGGCTTTTGGAAAAGAAACGAAAGCAAGAGGGTGACTAGAGAACTTTTTTATTTCTTGCTTGGGAGGGTGGACGAATTTTCTGATGTTTTCTGAATTTTTATTTTTTATTTAATAATATTTCAAGTCTATTTATTTCTAAGATACAACCTCATACATTCAGTTTGGATTCTTAATTTTATGTACAGCAACTAAACCACGCATGGCCTAGGTTTATGGTCGTCCTACATGGACCTTTGATTATTCTTAACCCATAGATTATTTAATTTATAATAAATTTCATTAATTAAAGCCCATTTAACCTTTAATTATTGATCTTATTAATTATTAAGGCCCAATTGAATTATATCATTCAATTTAATTAATCTCATTAATCAAATCAAATGCCTATAATGCTTCTAGTTAATAACTACATTATTAACAAATATGATAGGAATCAAATAATTCCACTTGGCTCTTGTCATTTAATTTAATTAATCCTATCAATTAAATTAAAAGCACACTATGCTTCCAATTAACAATCCCATTATTAACAACCATAATGGGAAATCCATTTGGTCCAATCCAATTGCAATTAAATTAATTTCTCCATGAAACTTTTCAAGCTTCTTTCATGAGACTTCTTGATCTTCATTCACACCCAACCAATTTTCCACTTATACTTTGTCCCAACCTTAACCATATGACTCTTTAAGTTCATCCTCAATTGACAACAAACATAACTCAAAAAATATAGATAGCATCTAGCCTAAGATATATATCTTAACTCAATTAAGATGAAGTGAATAGATCTCAAGAATTCTCCCAATCATGGATACTATAAAATATAAACATTTTGTCTTACTTTGTCCCGACTGAATAAGAGCGATAGATTTAGTCAAACTCATTAGCTCAGTTATATAACCAATTAAAGTTATCTCGAGAGACAAATGCCCCATCGACAACTCCTTTTCAATTATACACTTCATTGGTCAAGGGTTTCTATCCAATGGAACATCAATTACAAAAGACAAATGCTTAACTCACTTACAAGGAAACAAATTCTTTATGGAATATACATATGCCTCCATGTGTACCCGAGCAATAGCACGTGCTCATGAACCTATCTTATACTGAGATAGATGTTAGTCTTTAAAGCTTTAATGATACATTGACCATTGTGCGCATAAAACAGTTATGTCATCTTAGATCTAAAGCCTGCATGCACTTAACAAGATCATCAAGTAAGACATTAACAATAGAGAGTAAAATTCATGTGTCTACTATATTTTTTGAGTTAATGTTCAAATGCTCATTCTCTAATAATATATCCACATATGTTTCTTATATCTCATATTAAATGATATGGCATTTACTATATAAATAGACTGTGTGCGAGTTGTACCAACTCTTCAATGCTCGTTAAAGAGTCAGTGACTCAGGAACAAATTTTAGTAAATGTGTATTAAAACAGTTTGTTATCTATATTAATAACCCCTTACAAATAAGACTTCTTAACACAATCACATGAATAGATACAAAACTTTATGCCATTTAATATTTACTTGCATCAAAGACTGGAATAATATTGATTTAAAAAAATTAATATTCTATTAATATGTAAAAGTTTTACATATACAACAAATATCATTTACTATCTATTGGCATTAGAGGACATTCCACTAGCATCGTCTTGTGATTTATGGTAGTTTTCATTTAGAATTGTTATAAATATGTATTTGGATATTTTTATAGTTTCAAAATTATTTTTCATTTTTTTGAATTATGAAAAAGTTCAAAAATAGGAAAAATTGAAAGTCAAGAAAATTGTTGCCTAATGACTATCACAGCATACGACCACATAAACTATTCTCGTAACTGTGTGGCCCCTTCCCATGACCACAATGACAATCGCAAAAGAAAACATGTTTCCATCATGAGTGGGCTAGCATCCCTGGCTAAGATGTGATCTCTGCAATGGCTTGTGCAACTGCAATAAGGGGCCTGTGGCCACTAGAACTATTCTCTTAGCCATATAGAGAGCCAGCAGGGTTGCAAATTTGTGTTTTTCTCAAATATAGAACTTTGGAAAAGA